>VZSR01003806.1:12215262-12267831 GCA_013398615.1 Brachypodius melanocephalos
CAACTCCTGCAACATCTCACTTCTATAAAGATGGTTCTATATCTATAAAGAAATCACATTTTAATACTATATCAGCTAAAAGTAAAATGTTCCACTTGAGAGAGGAGAAATTGTGTCCCATGTCAGTTTTATAGTTTCAGGTAACTATTAAAAGTCTGGATGCATCTTAAAATTTTGCTTTGGTGAAAAAACAGACAAAAAGATATTTTCCTAGTTAGCCTCAATTCAAACTAATTCCCTGTCTCAAGGTAACTAGCAATTCAGACAATCCTACTTATGATATTTTGCCCGTAGATCATTGGATGTGAACTTTGCTTTAAAGATCATTGTTTCAAAATATAAAACACTGCCTGAAGCCGTAAGAAAAAAATCACAGCCCTGCACACAATGACATTCAGTTCATTCCAATATAGCTAGCATGGATCTGGGGGCTTTCCTATCTACTGTCCTGACTAAAATGTATCCTAGAAACTGAAAATTAACTTGTAACTCAGATCGAGCAGCTCACTGACTGCTTACACTATTCTGCTGTCCCAGAATTTTTTGGTGCAACAATCTCCCTATCTAAGATGTCTGGAAAGATTTTCTATATTTATAGTCAATGTCAGAAGTGCTGTGATTTAGTGGCCTTTAGAATCTCTCTATGCTATTTTGTCATATCCTTCTGTTCACTCAGAATGCCTACTACTTTTTTGCTGTTTCAGTCGTTCCTTGAACACTATAGCAATCACTATGGTTTTGCAGCATTTTACCACAAAATGCACATATTTCCCAGAACTTGCTTTCAATGTCCAGTATTCTTTTTTTGTTTGTTTGTTTGGGGTTTTTTGTTTGTTTGGTGGAGATTTTTTTTGTTTTGCTTTTTGGTTTTTTTTTAGTAGACTGGAAAAGACTCCAAAACAACTAGAATTAACACGGGGACAAGGGTTATGGAGAGAAAAGAACAGGTCCTCTGGAGGGGCTGCAGCTGCAGAAAGGGAGGGAAGTAATGAGCCAAGGGAAGGCTGGACATTTAAAAGGAAGCTCAGAGACTGAAGGCAGAACAGAATCTGGATTTACTCTGAATTGCTTATCTTGATTTGCTACTTCATATCTGTGGTTTTGAATGAGAAATTGAAATGATACATTGAAAATTAAGTCACAAGAGCTTGAAATTTATCTGTAGGCTGATATTCAACCACTAGGATGTTCCCTTAATGATTTTTCAATCTTCTGCTGGGCTGGAAGAATGTACTAATGGCAGAAGAAGGATCATATCTGCACTTATATTCTTCCCTCTGCTGCCTGTTCTTGTTATAAATGGTTCAGCAATCTCTGCCTCAGACAGTGAATTACCTCAGTGACATCCAGGATGTCAAGACTTCTGTTCGAAGTCAAAAGTACACACTGTTCTTGAATGTCAGCCAGTAGCCCAGTCCTGCTTTTACCTTCAAAATTTCTCTGTCTAAGTGCACATGGAACAAATATACACTACAAGGAATAGAAAACTGATGTGCCAATAGGATACTACATCCCAAAAATGACTTGTCTGAAAAGCTGGAACCAAATCCATCTTCAGGAAGAATTCTAATGGGAATATATGAATGAATGGTTCTTCTTTCTGTATTACAGGCACCAAATAATATTGCAGATTACTCTGACACACTCTGGACTTCTAATGCCAGTAAAGAAATCTGTCATTGGTCTAAGACTAAAGATTTTGATTCTTCAAATATAAAAAATCTATTATGAGAGACTTTCTTCGCAATTTGAGATCAGCCCTGCAGTCCTAGCAAAGAAGACAATGTGTGTTAGAAAAAGGCACTCAAAAATTCATCAGTCTTTTCTTAATTGAACTTTCTCAGCCAAACCCACACAAAATTCAGTCTCCATTAATATTATACTGTTGCTTGACTGATTCCACTTAAGTATCTCATTTTATTTTACCTTTACTTCAGTTATTGCTTTATTCCCTGATGTAAAATCATCTTTCATCTTTCAATTTCATCTGGAATCTCTCACCAGAAATGACACTTTATTCCTTCTCCTGAAGACTAATGCTGTCTAATGCTACCACTACAGAAGTAGAAGTAACTGAAGTTTTCTGGGTTTTCTGTATCAGTGTGACTCAAAACTGACTGAACCATAGTCCCTACTGCATTCTACTTGAAAACACTTTGCTAATGTCCTAGCTAAGAAGGAGATCAGAGGTAAGAGGTGACTAAATCTCTGCACTGTGCTAGCTGACTGGTCTGAGATTCCTGTAACTTAAACCACTGCTTAGCTTATGATCTACATGCCTCCCTTCTGCATATAGGTAGCCATAAGAACAAATCATTTGTTTCAAAATCTGAGAGGTTCAGAAACAGAGAGATTTGGACAAGGAAGGAGAGAGGGAGCCCTGTTTTGCAGAAGAAAAAGTCAAGGATTTTTGACTCATTTTATAAGAGTAATGAGCCATAAAATCTTCCATTGCCTCAGAGTATTTAACGTATTTTGATATTCTATATTCACTTAACCCATAATCCATTTTATCTTTCTATTTTTCTTTTACTGTGTCTTCCTTAGATGTGGCAAGCTCTGAGGGTATATTTTCATCTATGCTAGCAAAGGGAGATTTCCTCACAGAAACCATTTTGGTCAAAATTCCTTTCTTCAAGCTCACCTTGGTTAAAATAAGGTATAACTTTATAAACGCATACCATCTTGAGAAATGGTGCAAATTTTAGACTCAGGTTCACTGCTGATTCAGGTTTGGGATATTATAAGAGTTGCTGACCTGTCTTCTCATGTGCCAAGAAACAGGTAAGAGTTTTCACTGCTGACCAGTACACTTTCTCTACCAACTCGTTTCCTCTAGACCCAGGATTGTACCAGATCACATCCAAACATTTCTTGTCCTCTCACACTGCTTGGCAGACAGCTGCCCAAAAAATATGGCAAAACTGGCCAAGAAGAGGTATCTGAATGTACTAAGTATTTTATATTCAGATTAAACTTTGAAACTTGAATATTTTTCATCGTGATGCCCCGATGGAACATGTCACTCACAGAGAGTGAGTAAATTATAACAAGAGAGATCATTCTCCCTTTTCACAAATTTCCTTTCCTATTTGAAAGGAGGTGAACACCCATTAACACAGACTGGACACAACGACAAACTGCATTTAAGGCAGTACTGAACTGAGTACTCTGTTAAGGGCCAGAAATATTTCTATGTGTAGTTCTATCAAGTAACTGGAATGGAATCAAGGAGACCATCAATGTCTGACACAGAAGGTCCAAAGTTATATCACAATATATTCTGTAAATGTCTTAATTGGTCTAAGATGGGAAATGATTATTTTTACTTTAAAGATGTCAAATTGCTTATGAAAATAGCAATTTCTGCCACATTCAAAGACATCCAGATATTAAAACCTTTTTTTTTTTGTATTGAATTTTGCCCAATCTTGTGACAAAAGTCAGATCAATGAATCATAGCAGGATTTCATAAAAGTCCCTCAATACAATTTCAGAGAGTTATTGAACTCTAATTTTCACTTTTCTCAGCATTACATTTAAATTAAGCAATCTGTCATGACACAATAAATTCAAAACATCAGACATTCTGCTTTTAGGAATTGCATCTATTCAGGATAAACTCTGTAACCCCACACAGATTTTTTTCTTTTTGTCCAGTGCCAGTTTTTCAAACTAAGCCTTTCTGAGCAGCAATTGGGCACTCCTAGACATGTAGAAAACACCATGTGTATTCTGGATGCTGTCAAAAGCTTGGTGATTAATTATTTTATGCACTGAATCTCAGACTAGCTTTCTGGTGCCCTCTAAATTGTAAATAAATTTCCCCTAAACTTGCCTATGTTTTCCTCTGCTGATGCCCGTTTTGACCTACAGTTTTAACTGGCAGACCCAACCACTTTATAATAACATCAATCCACTTCAGGATATCTCTGTTCTACTCCTCTGTTGATACCTTTCCCACTTGGGTTTCAGAAGGAGACTCAAGTAAACCTCATCTCTCTAGTTTCTCTGGGAGCATGATAAAAGGTGCTGGAGCCGATGTTTATCTATTTTCTCATTGCTTGCCTTGTCCTTTTTCACTAAGCTTTAAGAGCCAGGTCTACTTATTGCATTAATGTAGTTATTAAAGAAGAAGAGAACTTTACTGAAGATATCTGAAGGGGTTTTATCCTGTTTGCTTTAAAAATGATAATCATTAATTCTAGTTATCATAAAATTACATTGCTGAAAATTGCAGTCAAATAATTCTTTAATTTGAACCATAAAGCTTCCTCACAGAGCTCAGAGAAAATAAAATTGCAATCATTTATTTTATTCTTTCTGAAGTATTATACGGCAATTTAGCATATTATCTTTGGCCATAGAACCAGTTAATTTAAATACAATTAAATCAGACAGATGTTGTGTATTTAGGGTTTAACAAAAGCAAAATTTACTCTACTGAAGTTATGCACCTCAGAATCATTATTAAATAATTGAAGCATACAATCTCACAAACTCAGTAGTTAATTGTAACATGTTTGCTCTGTACTTGAGGGGGTGATGTTTGATTTGTGACTACTAACTGAAATAAACATCCTGTCTAGTTTGTTTTTATCTTTCTGATAAGTGAACTCCTACTGAAGTAGGAAGAATAAAGAAATATTAATGAATATCTATGATCTTTTTTCTTCTTTCCATGTTGTTTCAGGGCATGCACATTAAACTAGTCTGTAGATTAATGTCTAAATCACAATGCAATCCATCATTTTGATCATCTGTGAGAAAAGACACCAACAGTCACCTGAATGAGCTGCTAAGACAAGTAAATACCAGTATGCATCCATGGAGGATGCATAGAAGGAGAGGAAGAAGCATGAATAAATGTAACTCTAACTAAATATCGGCACAAAAACCAATGGAGGCATTCACCCTCTGCTCTTGGTCCTGCAGCTGGGACACCGTGATCCTCCTTTTCCCAGAAGTTTACAGGTTCAACTCCAGCAGGACACAAACAGCTCCTCAGAGCAATGTGGGTAAATGTTGGCATTGCAAACACACAGGGTAAGTTAGGAGACAATTTTTTCTTTCTGTAATTTCTTTTTATTTTTTCTGGCAATCAGCCTGAATCTTTGCCCATGTTGTTAGATTGATGATAAGCTGTGAGCCACACAAAGCTGCAGACCCTTGAAAAATGGTTTACAAAGACAAGACAACCCTCATTTCTCTCAGGTACTCCTGGGTTTACATTACAGCCTCCCTGATGTCTCAAGTTTCGTGTTCCACTTTGAGCTAACCAATTAAAATGGTCTGGACTCAAAACAATAATTTATAATCCTTGTCTTTTCTTATACATAGCACTTGGGTGTCTGAAATGTATCTGAAGATCTACAGATGAGAGAGAAGCAGCTTCACTAATACAATCAGATTCTATGTAACAGTCATTTAGCTAATAAGCAAAGAACCAGCCTGTTGGAGAGCCTGATTTAGTGAAATGGAAAAAAAAAAAAAAAAAGTTTTTGGCAGTATTTCTGTCTTCCTCTCTTCATTCTGAGACCTTAGGTCCTTTTTTTTTAAATTTTGCCAAGAAACAGTAATCTGGAAAGGCAGCAACATGGAACTGTTAAATTGATGCTGGACCTTGGCTTAACTGGGAGAGTGCTGCTGTACAGGAAGTTGCTATTGTCATCTCTAGAGGTAAATTATTTTCTAAAGAGAATTACCCTGGTCCTGAATCAAGACCAACAGCTACTTCTAGATAAGATGTACAGTATGAGTCAACAATCTGGCTTTCAGTAATTTTTAACATGTACACAAATATGCTGCTTTTTAGTAATTTGGGGCTTTTTTGTTTTGGTTTGGTTTTAGAAGCATGCGAGATTTTAAAATTTGCTTCTTGCTGTTGCCATTGACAGAGAAATGACTGTTCTAACTAAATGTCTGAAACTGAGAACTGCTGCAAAACACATACCAGCATGCTGCTGCTGCTGCCCATGTTGTTAAAATTCTGGTAGCAAGTTCAGCTGGATGTCAGCCGGCACCAAAGGCACAACTCACTCATCAGACTCCATTCTGCAGTGGCTATAAGAAGTGAAAACATAATGTTAATGTCTGGAAATACAGAAAGAGAGTGGAAAAAGTATTTACCTTCTTACTCCAGAAACACCAACAGGGTAAGTGTGGTAGGACAGTTATGCTTGCCATGGACAGGTGAGTTATATCCTGAAGACCTCAAAGAAATTCCCCCTCTGCTTCAGAAACTTTGGGAACAGACCCACTCACCTGACAGTTTAAATAAATATAAAGGCTGGAGGGACCAGTTACCACCCTGTTCAACTCATGTTTGCTTGGCTTCATCAGGCTAGGAAAGGAAAACACCCAGCTCTAAGACTCCTGAGTCCAAGGTTTTATTCCTTGAAAAATTCTTTTATCAAGTACCACATTGTTTTATATTCAGGTAATCTACCAAAGCTAAGTTTGACTTTAGACTTTATCTGAGAAAAACTAGCAAAGTCTATTCAGCCAAGTGAATGTATCATCTAAAGTGACCAATACTAGCAGGTAGCAAAAGTGTTACATTCTGTCTCATAAGGCCAAAATGAAAATGTCATGTCGAAGGATTATACTTATGTAAAAAGTAGAATCAAAGCATTATAACCACGTCTTGAATAACCCTTTTGGGGGAGAATTCTCATCCTTTTACTCCCTCTGCATCTCTTTCACTTTGTATAAGTCTGTCTGCTCCTACCTATAGCAACACAACTTCTCTTACAAAGTCAGCACTGGACTAAACTCTTTATTCCTCAATGACATGTAATAAAGTATATACCAGACAGTGTTGGCTGGTACTGATTATGTGTCTGAAAAATACGTTTTCTACTCCTTCAAAATGTATTTCTATACAGCTGAAAAGTATATCGAATTTCTGCTTCAGGTGCTTCAAATTCTATGAGAAATAATGAGTAATTTTATCACAGCACTACTGAGGTATTGTTTCTAAAAGTTTTCACAGGACTTACTCCCTCTACTGTCTGGTAGCTTTATTAGTTCAGGAGAACTCTTAGCTAAGAGTGATGAGTATCAGCCCATGAAGCTGCCACATTCTCAAAATCCTGCTCAGGAGAGTCAGTGGAAATTCACTGCTGCACATCAAAGCAATTTGGCCTGAGGGAACTGGGTAACATGCTGGCATATCTCGCCTTTTGAGGTAATTAAAAATCACACGTCTGGGAATCCATTAATGGCACAACTGAGATCCCAAAGGACAGAAGTCATTATGTGTATGAATCATGCTCTGTCATCCTCAGTTTTAGCAATCATTGATAAAACTCCTTGGATCTTCAGAAGATTAAGTCCACAATATGAATCTCTTTAGTCATGATCTGCCTCCTGATTGTGTTCCAAGGAAGGACTTTTATGCACTGAACCAAGCACTGAGCAAATTTTCAAATGACTGACTATTTTGTACCTTGGGAGGAAGCTGAAGACTAGATTGATTTACATCTTTTTGACACAAATTGGCTTGTCTCTGCCTTTGGTTTTCTAGAAAGAGATCCTTAGGGCTAAAGTAACTGCACATGCAGAACTAGAGAGTGAGTTAAGAAAAGGTGAAAGGAGGAAATATTTTAAAATCCAGTAGAGAACAAAAGGGAAAAGGAAAATGAAAAAAGAGAAGGGGGAAGAAAAGGAATCTATCCTTAGTAAACTGGACCTGGTTCTGAAAAAGCAGATGAAAGCTAAATCAAGGATTGGGAGAATAGGTCAAGATCAGTACTTCAAAGTGTCCTCTAGACCTTATTTTAGGGTGGCAGATTGAAAAACATATCTTTCCCTCAAGTAAGAGAGTTGCTCTGCCCTGCTTTCTGGAGAATTTGGTTGACTATCTCATAGCTGTATTACAGCAAATGAAATTGAGGGGAACCATAACACTGTAAAACTAGGAATTACAGTGTTCCAATGCTCACCTGTAACACAGACAACACATCCAAAAAGTTCCTCACTAGCCATGTGCACTGCAAATTTCAGTTCCTGATCCCAAATTAGTCGAATGAGCTCTGACTGTATATAAATGTTCTTCTACTGGCTAGCAGGCATATAATCTTATTCTTGGAGGAAATAAAAGTAAATTCAGATACCAGATTTTACAAGAGAAATTTATTGGTCATTTCTGAGCAATAGGTATGCCAGTGGCACAACAGTGACAGAAGGGTCAGTATTAGTCTCAAATAGCAGTGCTCAAACTGAGCTTGGCACATGCAGCACCTGCAGCAGGACATTATCTCACATTATCAAACAGCAGAACCACAGGGGCCTTGAGATTGTCTCCCTTCTGCATGAGCAGGGAATCAAAGGACATACCAATGGATTCCAGGGTGGACATGCAAGGATTTTATCTGGCATGGGGAAAATGCATGCAAATGAAAACCATCTAAAGAGCAGAGAATGACATTGACAGTAAAGTTCAAAATATTTACTTCATGTTTTAACCCCAGTGGGCTACTAGGAGTTCCCCACAGACATTCACTCACTCCTCAGGATGGCATGGGAGAGAGAATCAGAGTGGTAAAAGTGAGAAGATAGGTGGGTTGAGACAAAATATTATAATAATTACAAAAACAACAGAAATATTATTAATAAATGAAAAAGAAAATAACAAAAAGGAGAAGTAAACCCCAAGAAAAAAAAGTGATGCAAATGAAAAACAATTGCTCACCACCAACTGACTGATGCCCAATCTTTTCCTGAGCAGCACCCCCTGGCCCACATTCCCCCTGCTTTAAATACTGAGCAGGACTCTGTATGGTCTTAGATATCCCCTGGATGAGTTGGAGTCAGCTCTCTCTGCTGTGTCCCCTCACAGCTGCTTGTGCACCCCCAGCCTCATTCTTGGTGGGGTGAGGAGTAAAAAATGCCTTGGTTCTGTGCAATCCCCTCAGCAACAACTAAAATTTCAGTGTGTTATCAATATTACTATCATCCTAAATCCAAAACACAGCAGTGTTCCAGGTACTACAAAGAAAATTAACTCTATTCTGGCCAAAACCAGGACAAAGAGTTTTATATTTTTATAGTTTTATTCTCCCAAAGTAAACCAAGATGCATTCTCCTCAGAATCAAAAAATACAGAATAGAGATCTAGTACCTCTTCTGTAAGGCTGAGACTATGCCTTCTTTAATTAAATGAAATAAAGGATAAATAATGTTAGGAGTTTTCTTATCAAATGTTGAATTTAGATTTCTTCACAAAGCTTAGTGTCTTTCTTGGCTTTCTACTCACAACTTAATGGCTACAATTAAACACTTTCTTCAGTCAAGCACATTGGCATGGCCAGAATGAAGCAGAATACTGCAAAATCTCCAAGCATATAAATAGCTTGTTTAAAAATCCTTACATCTGCTCGAGCTCTGGGGTCATGGCTGTGTTCTGTTGCCCTCTCCTGTCGCTTCCATGTCCTTACAGCAGTATCAACTACTGGCTAAACAAAAAGTTGTGAAAATTCACATCCAATTGCATAACAGTAGACCATCAACCTAAAACTTTTCTGGGGCTGTACAGTTTTTTCAAAAGACCTTTTGAAAGCTACCCTTTCTTGCTTCTGTATTGCTTTGCATAGTAAACTAATTTAAGCTGTGGTTGTGTGTATGGCTTTATGTCTCTGCATTTTGAAAAAAGGGATATAATCATAAAGTCTATGATATACCTCAGGATAAGAACTTCTAGTTAAAATCATGAACCCATAGAAACAAGAAAAAGTTCTGATGGCTCCAAGGAGCTCAGTCTTTACTTTCTGGCAATGAGGAGTGATGTCTACCAGCAACCAAACCCAACTTGAAATAACTTACTGGCAATTGTTTATAGTCACGTTGCTGAAGGTGGATTACACAGTCCAGTTAAGTGTCTCCAGTTTTAATGAACAAGTTGTCAAGCTTATTAAATTTTTTGCACAGCTCCAGGAGCACTGTAAATAATGACTTGTTGTTACTACTGGAATTCAGAGTCTGAATCCCAAAAAGTTCATGCTTAGGCCATTGGATCAAAATGACTAAGGCAGTTATTTCCCAGGCAGTCTTTGGAGAAGAAAATTCCTTCCCTCTCCTTAAATGTTGATATTGATGCTTCTTATTAAAGATGTTAAAGTAGAAAATGTCCAAATTACTACCTGGAATGCAACACACTCAGGAAAATAATTTCAGTTTACATAAAGTGGGTTGTTTACCTTTAATATATTCTGTGGAGAACATATACACTCTAGAGCCATAAAGTATATATTGAAGTGTCCATCAAAGGGCTGAGTGTGTAGAAATTCCATTTTGAAAGAAGATCACATCATAAAGACTGTATGTTTAATGAAGAGCACATGAACAATGAACTCCACAAGGCTAACAGAAACACAGAAAGAACAGAATATTCTTAATTTTTCTAAATTCAGCAAAGGGATCTAGGAACTAAAAACCAAAAAAAAAAATTTAAGAAATTAAGTTGGAATAAATGGGTTTACACACTCACACAGTGTGAGACAGCCTTTGACTCTTCACATCTTTCTGGACACTGACTCATACTGTCTGTAAGTAACTTTCCTCTATGTCTTTTAAATCTCGACTTCTGAATTTTGTTAGTATTGTCCCACTGTGGAACAGAGAAAACGTCCTGTTTCACCTGTTTTTCTCTTGTAGATGTGTCTGTTGTGTGTTAAGAAACACCACCACAGTTTATGAAATAGGTGTTTTTACGTCTGAAGTAGAAAATTCTTTCTCAGTGTGTATGCAGGGGACTGTAGTGTTGACATGAACTTAACTATTTAGAGTGGAATCTCTCTAGATAATTTCTGGTCCCAAAGGGCAAATTTTGATTTCACTTACACCGTGGAAAAATCAAAAATTTTCCTTGAATTCAGTGACATTTCTGTGGTCTTGTTTTCCACCTACCAATCTATGGGTACGGGAAACCAGGAAACCATTCCTCTTGCTCTTGTTTGCTTCCTATTTTAGAAAACACCTAAGGGATTGCCATCTTGTATCAACATGATAAGATGTTTCAGGGAAATAAAGCAGTGTCAGAACCCAAGTCTGAATGCACTGTATTTTAAAATTTTTTTTGCTTTATTTTTCCTTCATTTTTTGTATTCAGAATTTGAATCTTTTGCTATAAAACTCTCTAACATTTATTCTAATTTATTTTAGCATGTTCTTCAAACCAATATGCTTTTGAGTTCATTCTAAGAGAGAGCTGGGCCAGTTTCTTTAAATGGTGATGTCTGAAATTCTGAGGAAATCTGTCTTTTTTTTTTCCACAAAGTGATTGAATTGTTGAAAACAATCAAAATACTTCAATATAAGAACAGTGGGCTATGAGCATTACTTTTGTAAAATTTCCAGTTTGTGGGCTGAGTTGGAGCAGCACCTGAAGGGTCACATTGTAGCGCACAGTTTTGTCGAAGGACTTTCCCTTTCATTTAGATGGGTTTTGCTTACACATGAAACCCTGACCAGTTATACCAGCAGAGTTGCAATGGTGTTACTAATGCAATATACCTTGAGATGATGCCTTGGGAAGGCTGACCTGAAACAGAAACTGACTGGACAGAATTAGAGGATAAAATAGATATTTATTGAAAGGCCTTTAGGGTACACCTTGGGTAGGACAAGAGCCGACCAGGACTGCACCCAAGGTGGATTCAAAATGGTCACAAAATGGACAACCAGTCACGAGGTCTTACGCTTTTATCAGTTTTGGTCCTTTTTCATACTGGGGTTTCATATTGGGGTCCAATTACAGTTTCAGGTTGTGAGGTCCCATCCTTGTTTTCTCTCTCTTCAGTCCACTGTTTGTGCTTTTGGGCCTGAAGGTTGTCCTTGGCCCTCAGCAGGAAAAGGATTTGTTTTGTCTATCTACTCTGTGAAGAGAGCTCACTAACATTTAACACGAGGGTCGGAACTACACCGCTAGGCAGCACAGAATCTGAAAAAAACATGCAAGCTAAACCTTAAGGCGTCAGAGATGTCGCTGTTGCGATTCCTGAGGGGCCTTCCCAGCGGCGGGAGGTGCTCCAGGCCTGGGGAGCGCCGCTAGATGGGGATCTTTGCTCGCGTTAGCCTCACCCTCGGCCTCTGAGGGGCCGGGTTTTCTTACTGTAAGTACACTCATTTTTGATCACCGCACATTAAAAAACGCAAAATGAGTTCAAGGAACTTTCGTAATCAAACTAGTCTCATGCGCTTGAAATATTTACATATGGCAATGAACACAAGAATTGATGAGGTCTAGTGTCTGGTTGATAAAACCTGGTGGAATGAACAGTGTTGTACAAGCAGGCAAAAAGATTGGAAGAATACCTGAGGCCTCCGTATTTTTGTGTAACCAAATGAATTATTACTTATTTAGCTTATATCATATGGTGGAAAACATCTTTTAGCAATGTATCTTATCCGCAAAAGCAGTTTTCAGCTCCAGAGTATTTAAACACATTCATCCCCAAGGGAAAATCTCTAAACAGGATATGGGTTGTGGGTCATTGCTGAAGTGACAGCTTCTACCCTCATCAGTATTCAATAGAATGGCAAGGACAGGGACTGGTTTAGAAACAGCTGAATAGCTAAAACAAATAAGGAGGTCCTACACAAACCATTCTGTGACTCCCTGATCTAGAAAGACCTGCTATTCAAGTGAAGCTGGAGAAAAAAAAATCATTTAGTTTCAAAAACTCGTTAAAATAGATTTTAAGATGAATTTTCAGTCAAAACAACGTTATTTAAAAACACAAATATTTTTTCAAGTTTAATATTTCCTACATATAGTATAAGTCTTAATAAATGTTGCATGAAACAAAGATTTTTTTCAAAAAAATCCTTTTTAAAATTTTTTTTCCCCAAAATTTCATTGCTGACATTCAAAACTAAGTTATGATTCCTAAAGTCATAGAATCATCGTGGAATCACCATGAATGGTTTGGATTGGAAGAGATGTTAAGGTTCATCCAGTTCCAAAGTCCCTGCCATGGTAAGGGAGATTTTCTACTAAACTAGGTGTTCCAAAACCCAGCCAACCTGGCCTTGAACACTTCCAGGGATGAGGCATCTGCAAATTCTCTGGGCAACCTCTGCCAGGGACTCAAAAAGAAGAATTTCTTCCTAATCTCTACTCTAGATCTGCCCTCTGTCAGTATGAGGCCATTTCCCCTTTTCCTTTCACTACATGTGATATCACCAGTATCATGATATTTAATTTCTGAATAATTTTGCTTAAACACATAGGTTTTCACACATATCTGTTTTCTCTTTTAATTTTTGTATCTGTTGGGGAATAACTGTAGTGCAAAGGATTTTGTCCCCTTTGCCCCATTCTTTGATTCTGCTGTGACTGCTGCTGCCCACACAGCATCTGTGTAATAAATAGTGATGATAGTCTCAGACAGTCTGAAGAGGTCAAGGACACAGCCTGTTTTCTAATACCTGTAGCACAAGCTGTGCCAGGGGATGTTTAGATTAAATATTGGGGGGAAAATAATATTTACTGAAAAGGCTGTGAAGCTTTGGGTTAGGGTGCCCAGGGAATGGGTGGAATCACCATCCCTGGACGTATGACACTTAGAGACAAGGCTTAGTGGTGACCATGGGACTGCCAGGGTCAGAGTCGGACTCAATTATCTTAAAGGTATTTTCCAACCTAAATGATTCTCTGATTCTTTGCTCCTGGCTACAGCAAAATTATCTCGGTTTTCTGTACAGTTGCCCTGGCCACACATTCCTGCTCAGATTGTCTGCAAATGCATCACAAAGGGGCATGTGGGCAGACCAGGAAAATTTTTTTTTTTTTAATCCCAATGTAATAACTCCTACGAGAATGGAATTGATTTCTTATGGCTTTGTTTTGTTATGGCTTTTTTTTTCCATTCACATATGAGTGACCTAAAACTGAATTAATGTTGTGGAATAAGGATTCTCGTATGAGGTTCATGAAAGCTTTATTCCCCAAAAGCTGGTTTAGCCATTCACATTACAAAACATATCAAACTGCAAAGAGATCCTAAAGATTTCAAGTTCCTATTTAGTAAACAGAAAGAGAAATACACAATTGTAGATAATTCATGTTCTGAGTAACTATGTTTGTACCTTTGTGTTAATGGGCAGAAAACAGAGAGTCTGGTATTACCTCTACTCTGGGCAGTTCTTTACTACTTCTTCTAAATCTCTTAACATAAATGTACATCCCAGACATCTCTGTCAAGGACTTTTTAGGCCAATAATGAGAATTAAGTGTGTGTATATAACCCCAGTTGGAGAAACCATCTGCAAAATATTGATGGCTCAGGAGCAAATTGGAAGCTCAGACAGTGCATCTGTTTGAATATACAGAAAAAGGCTTTATTCAACTGCAGAGGTAAAAAATAGTATTTTCCAATGTAGTTAGGTGATTTAGAAGCCTGCATTTATTGGCATTCAAAACCCAGAAACTCTAATTACTGGAAGGCTTTCGTTAACTTTACTTTTTGAAATTCCCTCATTTTCACGGTGACTTTTTTCTTGTATATGCTGCCCTACAAAAATTCTAAAAGACAAAACTGAAATGGAACAGAAACAAGAATTATGCATTCACTCATTTGTAATTTCTCTGAATTCAGTTAAATACTGAACTACAAAAACTTAATTTTAATGCATTGTACTAAATCAGAGATTCCTGCTGACTCAGAAGACATGCAGTTTATAAATCAGACCGTAAACACGGATAAGTAAATCTGGGCAATATATAAAAACTCTGGAGTTAGCACATTTGAAACAGAAGCTTTAAAAGTAAACTTTTATAAATCAACTCTTTAAATCAAAGAGAAAACAATGATTTTTCTTGTCCTATGCACCGGTGAAAGTTACTCCCCAAGCAACTTGTGTAGATAAAGGCTCCATTTTTAATGCAGGTTGATGTATTTATGTACAGAGAAACTACAAACCAATGTTAAGCAAGAAACATAAAAAATCTAAGTACCAATCCAGAAACATTTTGACACGAAATAGTTTAACAGTTGGATAATTCAAAAGAATGTTTGGATATTTATAAGGTAGGGCATGACCACATAGTAAAGGACAGTCAGCAAGTGGCCTTCATCTGCTATAAATTATGGAAAATTTAATTAGAGGAAAGTCATTAAGCCTAAAGTGGGCATTTCCTACCAGTTCATACAAAGCAGCTTTTAAAAGCATATTAAACTTTCAGTATCAAGACCTATACATTCATGTCTGATTGGGAAATTTTTTGCAAGTTTTTATATTTAAGAACACATTTGTATGGTGAGTTAAGCTCTGGCTTTGCAGGGTCTGGTATGGCTTTTCTTTCTTTACAGTTGAGGAAGCTTTTCAGGGACTGTGCTGGCAAATGAGGTGTTAGTGTTCAGATGGACTATAAAAGAACATTTTACACACAGTCATAACATTACTTTGTAAATGATTTTGTTCTCCAAATTTAATAATCTTTCTGGAACTCTTGGTTCCTCAAGGTCAGAAATTTCTCCTTCCAGGTTTCCAAACATTATTAGAGTCAATATCTAATGAGGACATTTATGTAGTGAATAAGGTAGAATAATGATAAAATTATATAGTTACCAATATGTAACAAAGAAAGACTTATTACTTTAGAAGGTTTTTATATTTTACAGTGAGAAGCTGGACAAAAGTGTGTCTTTTAAATTTGAATTTCACTTCCAGGACAGACTCTGTCATTCTAAGATTTGTAATGTCTACAAGTATATACATATCTATGTGTGTATATATATATTTATGTACAGCTGGCTACACCAGGCCATACATTAACAGAGCAATCTGTTGAAACAACACAAACTTTCCGATTCTATTTATATTATACATCCAACTTTATCTTCAGTGTGAATTACAGCCTTTCTGCAATTTCCAGATGTAACTCCTTTCTTTCTTTCAAGTCTAGTAATGAACCAGGTCTAAGCTTCCTTTAAGACTTTGCATTTCCATCAAGGACCCGCCAAGGCTGTTCTTGCCAGAGCCCAGGCACATAATGGAGCCAGGAGGAGCCATAGGAGAACAGAGGACAGAGCACACCCATTTGAGTGTATCTGGCTGCTGCATGAACTTTCAGGGAAGATTAATTGATTCTGGAATCTGACTTTCTTTTGGAAAAAAAAAAAACCCTGAACCTGCAAGCCCTATCCTTTTTGATAACAATTTTGCTACAACCAGTTCTATGTGCAAAATATAAATCACATACCCACTATATTTCTTTATATTCTTAATCTCATTCCAACAGAGAATTCTATATCCTAGTAAGGAAGAAGAACAAGTGTCCAAGAAATTCTTTGGAGGCTTTGCCATTGCCCTGTTTTATATGGAAGTTTCTGAGTAGAGGATAGAAATTCTTTACTCTGTGTACCCAATGCATATGGACAAGTATACAAAGTTTTATACAGTCAGAATTTAAAGGTGTGCATTTGAACTTCATGTAGACTTTGATATGAGAATTACATTTGGAGGCACATCAGACAGAATTTAATGTGTGTATTCAATTATTGAGTGGTTCCATATTGTAGACATTTACTCAATTATCCTTAAACTGAAGCATTTGAAATAGAGGTTTTGGAAGAAAGGTAAAGTGTGAAACATGAAGCTTCACTTTAAAATTGTAAAAACAGAATTAGATTTTTTTCCTGAGAAACTGTTATTTTCAATTTCTGCTGAAGAACTGTATATCCTATGTAAAAGTCGTTCCTGCACAAGACTCTTGAATCAAAAAAAAAATTCCCTCATGGCATATCCAGCTCACTGCTCCTCTTTGGAAATCAGGTCACAAAATATTGGCTGCTTATTTCAAATTGCTGATTCTTTCAGCAAATCAGAAGATGTTGAGCTATCCAGCTGACATCAAGATTGTGTCAATTCACCTGTGGATAAAGGAAAAGACAACTCTGGATAATGACAAAGCATTTCAAAGACAGTGCTTTGGAACAAAGGTACATCAGAAAATTAGTGAAATCAAATGAATAATTTTTTCTAATTATGATTTCATTGGAATACTAGGAATTCTGTATGACACCCAACATTAGTGCCCATTTTGGTGAACATACATGTGCTTGTGGTTTGTTCCTTCACTTGTAGCTGACCTGCCCTCACTGAATTGAACAGAACTAGCTCATCCATAGGCACGCAATCAATCACAACTAAATATTAAATGCTTTCCCTACAGTACCTGGGGATTTTGCTATTCCTATAATTCATCTCTTTCTTCCTTACAATTACTTTATATACATAATTTTGTGTTTTTTCCTTTGGACCACAGTCTGTGTTTACTCATGTCCTTAATATGCATAGCATAGTATATTTTAGGTCTGAGAGAGGATTTTGGACCCCTTTCTCACATAAATAATAGTGATTAACTAATTGATTGTTACATTACTGATTAACTTTTGATCTCCACATCTACTTGTGCAATTTCTCCTATGTAATGTTACACAGTTTTTATCACATCTGTAGAAGAACTGTCTCTTTTTATATTTGTCCTGAATTAGTACAAAACCGGATAAATTTTCATCTTTGAGTAAGGCCACACTGGCAACCCCAGACAAATAAAAAGAAAACATCCTTTAAATCAGGACCTGTGTGTATGTCATTAAATGATTTATGACAAAGGGAATTAATTTTTGGAAACTCTGAACTCGTTTAAATTTCCTAAGCTTCCACTGTCTCACTGGAAGTGGCCTATTAATGCTCCTGCTCCTCTGAAGTCCTTTGTAGCAGTTTTCAGCAGGAGTTTAAATGACTCTATTCTCACCTAGATCAAGCCCTTGTCTCCAAATGTACTTGCTGGGCTCTTTTGTGTCCTGAAAAATGGTGGATGAGGAGTGGAAAGATGAAACCAAGACAAAGCAGCAGCATGATATAGAAACTTCACATCAGGCTGGTGAATAAAGGGCCAATCCACATTTTGGAGAAGTGTACAAGATGTGCCTGCAGCATCTTTCTTATTGAGAAACCTTTTTGTGTTTTCTTCACTATTAACAGGATCCAAATTGTTCTCTGTAGATGTGCTCCAAGCCATACATTTGAACATATGAGAAAAATCACCTTTAAAAAGACCTGGTATTTAAACCATGTGCTTCTTGTGGAGCTGAAGTACAAAGGACTTTTTTTGGCCATAAATTGGTTTTGGACCTTAGAAAAAAGTTAATGCCAAAATTGATTGGTGCACATAAAAGTTAGTGTGTTAATATGGCATCTCATGATAAGAAGATAACCTATGAAGAGCCTATACTAAAGAGTTTTTGAGGAAAAGAAAGGCTTTGCTGAAATGGTTAATTCCCCTTTTTCTCAGGATGAATGGGAATTTGAAAGATAGGATTCTTCTTGTATAGATTTGAGGATCACAGTCTGGCCTGAGATTTAGAGGATCAAGCCTAGAAAGAAGTGCCTTCCTCTCATCAGCCTTCACCCAAAAACCAGCTGCAAACTCCTAAATTCAACATGAAGGCAAAGAAAAGGCATGGAAAGAAGAAGAGGAAAAAAGAACTGCACAAATCTAAGTGAGAATTGCAATATACCAGAGATCTCATGTAAACATTGCTGACATTAAATTTCTACTTGTGTTATTTTATAGACTTAGCAGATATGCCAGGCAGCCAGATTTGTGAGTGTTTTTCTGAGCTGAACATTCAAACATTTTGAGTTCCTGCTTTCATCACCTAATACGCAAAATCTGTTGGATGCTATTGAAACCAGACAAATGTATAATGTACCACTGACGGGGAAAAAAAAAAAAAAAAAAAAAAAAAAAAAAAAAAAAAAAAAGGTAGCTGAATCAAACTGTTTCAATGAAAATCAGTGTGAGATATTACTGTATACACAGGTTAGGCTCTTCTAATAATTTTTAGCAGCTAAATTAGAATACAGGGTATGCAGTTCCTATCAATTTTGGAAGCTGAGATAAGATAGTATAAAGTATTATAATGGAACAAGACACAAAAAGATACTTAATATGCTAATTTTTTCCCTTTTTCTTCAGCACAAAGAGAAGCTGCCAAGAATATGTAGTGAAGATCATAAGACATTGAGGTTTCTGAAAGTACATAGTTTTGAAAGAATGCTTGTAACAGCCAAATGGAAAGCAACCAGACAAGCTCCTCACAGGAGACTGGCATAGTGATGGTGGCAAACACAGATGAAACATAATTTTATTTAGTTGTCAGTCATCCTGAAGGTCTTGTCTACCAAAATGAAGCTTTTCCTGTCAAAATGTCAATAGACCAACGTGCTTTTCATGAATGCACCTACATTGTTGATTGCATCTGACATTTACACAGTGCCAGGCATCACAATGTTGAAATGTGACAGCTTCAGCAGGCATAAAATGTGGACATTTTCATAATTTTGATTTTCATAATTACTCATCCAGATGTGTGCAGTGGGGAGAATGGAAGATGATCACAACTTCTTCACTGTAGATTGGCTTACATGGGACATATAATGTTGGATGGTGGTGCTCATTTCGTACTGCATTTTTATAAAAACCATCTTTTTTTGGTGGGTCTTCTGCCAAAATTCAATGGATATTATTCCTATGGGCCAAATTCAGTTGTGTTAGAAAGCAGGGGAAGTTTAGACATCAGAGCTACAGAAGAAGTTGTGCAAGAGTATGAATTGTGTAGGAAGGCAGGGTGGGACCATGGAGACTGTGACTTGCTTTTTATCTCAGAAACTAAAATGGATGTCTTCTGAGTCTGAATATGGTCTTACAATTTTTTGTGTGTTCTGTTCTCTTGGAATCAAGAACAACAGGATAAATCTGTTTCAATTTACTAATGATGGTAAAGGACATTGAACTCAACTGAATGGGATATGGGATGAAAAAGTATGGGAGGACAAAATGCATCAGAGTGATGCATATACCGTATAATATATATTTCTTTTTAATAGGGATGAAGAAATCTCAGAAGATGTGGATAAATATCACTAAAAATTTTGGATTGTTATCCTGATCTTATCTGAATCTTAAGACTGAGCTGGAAATCTCACAAGAATGGGCTTTCTCACAGTATTTCAGAAAGTTCCAGACATCATAAATACTCGTGGTATGTCAACAATTCTTGTTTCACCCTGGCTTTAGCCTGGTGGTATAAAGAATCACAATGTGAAAATTAAGGGGAGGGTGGGAAAGAAAAGTTAACCTTTTAAATGTTAAGAATTCTAACATATAAAGCTAAGGGAAGCAGTAGCTGAAAAGTCCATTCCAAGCATGAGCATAGTTAATGGAAGAGGCGTTATTTAGTAGAGTAATAAAAGCCTGAAATCCAACCAAACAAAACCACCTCCCTCCCAAAAGAAGGCTAGTTTAAAAAACATTTAAAATTTAAGAGGAAGGTGAATGAAAGGAAAAGAACTGATAACATTTCTGTTAGTAGAAGAGTTTGTTTAGTAGAAGAGTTGCGTCCCAAAGGAAATAGCAAAGGTTCTATAGATTAGGACTTTCAGGGCATAAACCCAAATCCTCAGAAGATAACAAGGATCCCATGATATGTAAATACAATACATACTGGTTTCTGAGCACAATCAGTGTGGCTCAGTACAAGAGAAACTGGACAGATGGCTTCCTTTAGAACAGACATAATTATATTGCATATTTCTTCCACAACTTATAGCAATAAAAGGTATGGTTTTTAATGGTTTTCATTCTCACCCTTGCCTGGAGTCACTGACAGCTCTTTTGAGCTGAGGTTTACTGTATTGAGTTCTAGTGGAATATAGCTACGTAATTCATAGGTTCTAGTTAGAAACTGACTAACATTTGAGCACAAGAAAGGTGGAAAAAACATTTTCTCAAACTTTTAACACAAATTGAATTGAATTGGGTTGAAGAGGGTTCAGGAGCAGAGATTATGAGGTATTCAGTTTAAGACCTCTGAAATACTGTGGCTTTGACCTTTGCTCTGATCTGTGATTTGTGATCCTCTAATCCCATGAAGGTGAAGAGCCCAGCAGGTTTTACACTGCCAGCCAGAAGAGCTCAGACCAAGATGGGTTTGGGTTTGCCAACACAGATGCAATGGTTATCATTAAAATGGTGCAGACATCTGTAAATATTGCTGCAAACACATGCTTTTCTTGACCCTTTGAAAAGCTAATTTCTGATCAGTTAACTGTGTGAAAGACAATGCACAATTTCAGTAGTTTATTTCCTTTAACCTTTTGAAGGTTCTGTGGGTAGGTAATAGCTCAACAGCACATGTGGTTGTGTTATCCAAGGGTATTCATGCAGTTAAAGGCATAGCTGACTGGCAGCCGATTTACTGTTCTTGTTTCTCCATCACGCAACTCAACTCTATCTCATCATAAGTCAAGTGAATTGCTTGTGGTGTGCTCGGCAGATGAACCAACACCAGTGATCCTGCAGCTGGTTTCTATTTGACATACAGGTACAGCATGTTTGTGTGTAATTGCCAGCCAGCCAGCCAACAATGGAGTTTTGGCGGGGTCCTCAGACAGATGTTCTACAGTTAGCTGTCCACATTGCCTCCCAGATCATTCTTATCTGCTGTGTATAACCAGGAGGGGCACAAATATCTTTGAGATACTCTACCTACTGTGAATATGGTCATACGATATGGAAACAAACAACCCAAGGAGCCGTATTGATAAAGGCTCTGTGTCCTACATCATGCCCTGCTGGAACTTTAGCATTCAGAAGATAGATAGGTTATGGCTAATAAACATAGAAATAATGTTTTCCTTTAAGGCATTCATTCCATTCCAAAGAAAGATCTATTTGCACAAAGTAAAGCCTTTTTTTTTTTTTAAAAAAAAGGTGTCTTCTTGATAAATATGATAATAAGCTAATTCTCAGTAAGGTTACATAGTAAACATAATGGGATAGACTAAGTAAACAAAAGCTTGGATAGATTATACTGCCAATTTTACATTTTCCTATAATTGAACTGTATTTTCTGTTCTTGAGGAGAGAACCTAGAGTAAAACAGAAGTAGTTTTTTCTTACGTATCTTTAAATATTGAAAAGCATTTATTCTCATCTATTCTAGATTAGAAATCTAAGTCCTTTTCTATAATCCACAAAGAGAGAAAAAACTTTTAAAGTGAATTTCACCCTGTCTATAACAGACGTTTCCTGTATATCAGATATATGAAAATATCCAGAGATGGCTACATCTCCATTCACAGATATAATTTAGGAAGAAGTTGAGCTTAGGGAAAGCAGCAAATCTTTCAAGTATCAAAGTATGCACATCAGGTGTATTTCGACACAGTGCCTAACTCAGCAGGTGAGAGGATGGATGTCTCAGAGCATTAGTCGGAGAGAAACCTGCAATCTTCAGGTTTGTTCTGCCCCATGGTCATTGTAGCTTTTCACTGACTTAAAATAATGGTATTGCTGGGGCACAGAAGTAGAGTCACAGAACAATAAATATAAATCACACTCCTACTGTTAAAAACCAAATGTGCATAGAGGTTTTTCCCAACATACAGTCTCTTTAAAACAACTTCTTTTGATTCTTGATTTTGCAAATAACTTACAGAATAAAAGGAATCATATCTTTGTGACATGTTCTGCCACAATAAATCCTCATGCTTCTGGTTGTCCTGTCCTTCCCAGTAATTGATTTTCCCTGAAGCTGAAGTGGGATAAAGACCATTTTTCTTTCCAATTTGTCTTATGCAAGAGTTTTTGGACTATCAAGGTCAGCAGGACAAAAACATACAATTTTTGTACATTAAAAAATTCCTTTCAACCCAAATCGCTCCATGATTCTATATTTCCCACAGTGCTACAAATCACTACCAGTATTTGCAAACAGGCATTATTTGTTCAGAGCTAAAGTAAACTTCAGATTGATGTTCATTCTCTGACAGCAGGTAATTTTCACTTTGATTTTTATTAAACCTTTCAGACAGAATTTTTGTCTCTTTTTTCCTTCTACTGTCTGTTTGGAAATCTAACAGCAATTGGAAAGACTTCCAAATGGAAAATGATAGTCATGCAATCAACCATTAATACAGTGCTTAGCATATCTCTGGTATGACCCCGTATTTGTTGGCCTGTTTTAGATCATGCATCACTTGGCTATGCAACATTTCAGAGAAGTTCAAAATAGTTTTTACTGAGGGTTGTAGCATCAGAGTGATGCAAACTGGTTGATAAACAAATATTGCATTATTCTTTCTTTTTAAAAATCTAAAAATTACCTGTGATATACTTCTACATCTCTAAAATAAGATCCATATATATATATATATATCTTTAAAATGTAAAAATGTGAAGTTAAATTGCTTCATATCTTATTAATTAAGTAGTCACCCCTATTCATGTTGTAAATTCATTACCCTTGTGCAAAAGGGAAGGAACCCTCAGAAATTCCTAATCCTGTAGCATCAATAACCAATATAGTGATGATATAAATATCAAGGCACCTACAGGACTTCCTGAACTGGGTCTGGTAGTAAAGTAAAGGATTATCTGTTACCCTCTACAGATCAGTTTTGACTTGTGCTGAAAATAAATGCCTGGAACTTTGCATTTCTTCTACTGATACTGTACATCTTATTTATTTACTACATTATAGAACTCTGTAATTCCTATAGAAAATGAAACTTCAGAAAAACAGCAGCAGCCAGTAAAATCCAGAAAGGAAAACAAATTAACGTAAATTATATGGTTCTATAACTGTAACTACAGCATTTTGGTGGGCAGGCTTCCAGTTTGGAAGGCAAGTCAGAATGTCTTTTGCGGGGATTTGCTTTTTTATTAGTGCAAGAATAGAGCCACATCTCAATGCAACTAATGCCAGCCCACCATTTTGACACAATCAAGGTAACACACATCTGATTTACTACCAAATGTTATGGAAAAGGTTACCAGACCATTTTTATTTACCTAACAGTCAGTATCCTGTCTTAAATGCCCACTTTTGTTGCAGAGTTGTATGTATATTTTAGTTAATCCAAGTAAAAATTTCATAATTTTTAGCATGGAAGACAAGGCCTGAATTATTGCTTGAAAACTACATTAAATAGATATTAATGTACTTATTTCTTAGCATTGTCAAAGTAGTCTAAGTGAAAGCATCATCAAGAAGCAAATGCTGCAATAGACTGACAATATGCACAATACGACTACTGTTACAGTAGTTTAAATGGAATTCCAGTAGGTTGAAGTTTCCTCCAATACCTCTGGTTTTTCATGTTATAATTTCAACAATATACCTTAAGAGACTTTTTTTAAACCATCCTCATGGACCAATTCATCTGCAATTTGCTATACTTGGTAGGTTTAAAAGCCCCCATATGTTTAAGCTGTAAGAAAAAAAAAATTCTGGACACATCAATAAAAAGGTAATATAATTCAAAACAGCTGCATGTAACATGCCATTACACAAACTGATACCACATTTTACCCCCGTTTTGTGTTATTATCCTACATTAATCTTCAATTCTGACTGTAAATGTTTTATCCCAAGAGCAAATAAAGAGTAAAATTAATTATATTAGAGAATAAAGGTACTTCTAACTCTACAAAAACATAATAACTGCTGTACTATTATTTTATCAAATCCTATTACTTGCATTCTAAAATACTGTGCTGATATTGAAAATATGGTATCCAATAAATATTATGATTGTACATTTACATTTAAATATCATTATTTATATTGTGTGATGATGTATCAGTTATAGAGATGGGAAAAACATTGTAATTAATTTCAATCAAATATTTGGTGTTCGAAAGATTGATATTAGCCACTCAAATTATAGAATCTTTCCTAAATTATTAGGTCTTAAAAATGATCTCTCTGCAATATGACCTATGATTTGTTCAAAGAGTTATAAGTTAATTACTTGACTTAGGGAGAGTACTATTTTAACTTTTTGATTTGTCTTTTCTATGATTATTTTACCACAAAATTGTACACTATGTCTTAGGGAAAGACCTTGTCATGTTCCCATGCAAATCATCTGCAAAATTACTATTGGCTTCAGTGCTTCAGAATTATACCAATTTAATCCCTAAGCAAAATTTCTCCCTTGAACAAATGAAGTGTGGCTTCTGGACAGAAACTATTTTTTCATAGATCTTTGACTGCTCAAATACTCAAGAACAGTGAATGAAAAAAGCTCTAACACTCTGAATTTATTTTTGTTGCTGATCACAAACTTTCCTTATAGAAGTAATTTTAATTTTTTCTATAGCTATATAGTTATCACATCAAAGCAGGAGCTGACTATTCAATACAACCACATTTTTACCACAAGTCCAAGATTTTATCACTGCATTTCCTTAGATTAGCATCCCCTTATGATTGCAATGATGAGGACTCAAACATGCAATTTGCTCATGAACGTAGAATTTCTTGTTTTTACACATTCTGCTGGCTCTGGTGAGCTTGATTAGGAGGTGGCATACCTGTCCCTTGAGGAGCCACAGTGCAAAGTTGGTGAGGAACTCTCTTTCGAGAAACTATACTAATTGAAGGCCAATTATTATGCTGCCAGCTCAATCTTCCATTTAGACATTCCTTCTCAACAGAATCTCTCACAGCTGCTGTGAACATCACAACAGGCTTTGTTTAACCATGAGGTCTTCAGATCTCCAGTGCTCCGGGGCAAGCCATGTGTGTCATGAGGGATCTTCACAGTGCACCAGGTCTTGTCCTGTATGGTGATCCCCATCAGATCAGGGAGAAAGGTGAGATATTGTGCCTAATCTGGGTTTCCCCCTCACCCGCATCCCTCGTTGAAAGTGATATCCACCTTTTTCTTGTTTCTAACCCAACTGCAAATCTCCTTTGTGATGAAATACAGGCATATGGTCTCAGCATGAACCAAGCTGTAAATGTCCTTGAGATGCAACATGGACTTGAAGATGATTTGTATATTATCCCACAGAGGTCTGTGAGCAAAAGGTTCAATGTTTTCCTGCTCCTCTCATCTCCAGTGATATCAAGGAAATGTTTCTACCTCCACTGTCCAACAAAACATGGCAGGACAAGTCTTCATTCTGCCAAATATTTGGTTATATGCCAGAAGAAAAACTACTCATACCTGGAATACTATTTGTAACAGACTGTCTGTTTATTTTTGCTATAATATTAAATAACAAAATTAAATAAATATTTACTTTTTAAAAATAAATCCTCAATCCATTTAAATAAATACATAGTTATTTTTCCTCTAAAAGTTGTATTTAATGTTTGGGGTGGAAAGGCTTTGTGCACATCTGTATATAACGAACACTTAAGGAAAAGAGTCCAGAAACTTTAAATTATAGTATAGACAAACCTTGCACTCAAGTTAATCATACACTGGCACAGAGACACGTCCTTTTGTTCTCTGCACTCACATTCCAATATGGATCATGTATGGATTTTGCTCACAAGAAATATTAAAGCTGTAAACTTTTTTTCCCCTCCACATTCCTACAGCCCCATAAATAGGGTGGCAAGTAAAAGAAGTGTATGTCAGAAATACTCCAGCTGTTCCCCACACTCAGTGCTCATTTCTTTTCCAGCATACTCTTCACCCAATTCTCTTTATTCAAGACATGCAATAAAAATAACAGCTACAGTGAAGAAAATTTCTCACAGAGACTTTCATGCCTTCAGCTCACACTTTTCTTACTGCTACAGCCTCCCACAGCCCTTTTGTAATTGACCTGTGAAATGCACACTGTACTGGTGTACGAAGATTTACCCTCTTTCAAACACTGCCCAGCTGCCAGTCTGTCTTCTGGCCCTCACAACCCACTGAGGTCTGGTTTCAAGTGTTCGGCTGCTCTTGCCAATGCTGTTCACATCTTTTTAACTCAGTTAGATCTATGAGCCTTCCAGCCTTGGTTTCCCACACCCCTGATAAGGGTGTTTTCTACCAGTCAGCCCCTGTTTTTCTGCCTGTCTCCTCCTCTTCCTCAGCATTTTTTCAAAATGAAAGATGTTCAGAAGGAGGAGTGCCAGCTGACAAATATTTATTTAAAATTCATGCAGAGAGAAGTTTAACCTAAACTTCTGCTTCCTAAGGTGTCTGTCTTGCATTTCTACACACTTTTGAAACAGTTCCAGTGAAGTTCCACATGAGTACTCTGCTCTTGAATGTCCCAGCTAACAGTTCTCTTTTTTACCCTTGCTAAGGACAAGACCCATAAACTCAGGTCACACATTTGTACATAGAGTAACTTGTATGTTACTGACCAACATGAGGGGGAAAAAGAGCTGGGGAAACACAGTAAATACAAAAAAGTGGCTGGATCTTTCCGTGCCTAATTTCTGGACTGGTCTCTTGTAATCTGGCAGCTTTTAGATACCCAGGAAGCTGATGCCGTTTGCCTGGCTCTGCTGAACAAACTCACTGCCTGGTCCAGATGCTGCACCTCTCTGCTTCTTCAGGAATCTGCTCTCAGGAACCACATATACATGGATTTATCCTGTAGATTCCTCTCATGAGCCAAGGTTATAAAGATTCCCTGCCTTGAAGGAAGTCCAAAGGCCTGGCCTGGAATAAGAGCTGACCAGGATCCAAGGATGTGACTCAAGCTGTCAGAAGAAGCAGAGGATCCTCCTCAGGCCTGTGTATGGTAGAAATGGTGGAGGAAGAGATTTTGCAATTAAAAACTATTCTTAGGTCACTCAATCAGAAGCAAAACTATGAGTTGTTAAGTGACAGAATGTTGTCCCAGCAACCATGAAAGCTGCTGCAGTTGTCCAAGACAAACACTTTTCTTCCCTGGCTACTCTAGACTGTGGGCAAAAGACTGAATCCAGTTGCCAGCTTTGGACAACCTGCATTCACAGTGGTACTTCAGAATCCACTGGCAGCACTAAGCAGAGTTTCAGTTTAGGGGCACAACAGGGACTGAGGTGGTGGCTGCCCCGGACCTCAGCTAATTCTTCCATTACAAATCCTGTCCACCGCTTGCCATCATCGAGATATCCAGCACAGACTTTATAGCCTGATTGAACAGTTTGTGCTGACTCTAATTTAAGATTTATGTCTGTCTGGATGGATGGTTCACACAACTGACATGAATTAAAAAACCCAAACAATAAACACATCACTCCCTAAAACGTATGTCCAAAAGAAAAGCCAGTATAGGGAGTTTTTCTAAACCTTTTCTTCAGATACATGCTTGCCCAGAGATGGTCCTGTTGCTTGCCATCTGTTCTGTCTTTGAACTAGCCCATTGAATGAGCTGGACTTGAAATATCCCAGAGAAGTCCTTGCAGGCCTCTTCCTAAGGATATGAGAGAAAGGATGAAAAAAAGTGGTCAAATCCCAAATATTCTGAACCCAATTTGCTTCAAATATGAGTGATAATGTCATCATGTTCCTCTCAAGGCCTCATGATTAAGCATTCCAATAGCCTTTATCCTCTGGAAAGTCAAGGAGAAGTCAACAGAATTCTGTAATTCTCCAATCAGCACTTTGCCTATAAATGAGCCAGTTTGAAACAAGATATTATTAATGTTGATCCAGAACATTAAGATGACCAGAGGGACTGTTCTGGATCTAAAGAGAGAGTGGAGGGTGAAGAAGACCAAGGGGAGACAACCCCAAGGGTACTTGTTTGGCAAAATAATGGTCTTTCAGGGACACTGTGTCCTTAGCCCCTCAGGTATCATATTCATCTTGTTACACAACAATCTGAAAAGCAGTTATGTCCCACTGTAGTACAGAGTTGAAGATACAGAGTATTTCTGTGTTGTGTGTCGTTCCTCCTTATTCCTCAGGCTTCACACCTATTATTAGTGTGAAGTGCAGTCCTTGATACTTCATTCTATAAAAGAGAGAGTGAAATAAAACCCATTCTGGTACAATAGTACAGATAATTCTATACAGTAATCATGGAAAATGTGGAAGACTGATCAGACAGCTTAAAGCTGTGTTGGGCTGTGTTCTGCTGCAGTGCCCCTTGTGTAAGGGGACTCGTGTATGTGGTCATTCTAACCTGCATTTTGGTGGTATGTCACAGGGTTGCATAAGGAGCCAGATGATTTTTCTGCCTAACTTTTCCATTTGCCTTAAACTGAGCTCAGTGTTTTCCCCAAATGCTCAGAGTGCCAGGGTAAGTTAGGCAGGCTGTGATCATGGCCCTCAGTGCTGCATGCAGGTACTGAACTAGAGCAGCCTTCTTTCCCCTGCCAGGTCCCTGTTCCCCAGCCTGAGGCCAGCTGGCACCGTCCTGCCACAGCCATACTCTTAAACATGCTGTCCAAAGAGAGTGGATGCATCCAAACTGCTTATGCAGGATTCTTTCTGGGCCAGGTTTAACTTTCACACAATGTCCAGGAATTGTTCTGGAAAAGTTTTAGCTGACTTGCAACAAAATCGTTCTGAAAATGTAACCATATGGGTGAATGATGACAAGGTACCATGTCCCTAATTTGGGAAAAGCAACTTGAACTGGTGCTGGATCACAGTGGTGTATCAGTGCTCACTTATTCTCCCAGCTCTCCCAAGGAGCAGAGAGATGATATTCAACCATTTTTTAAATTAGGGACTGAGGCCAAGAAGCCAGAACTGATATACACAAATATAATGGTTGAAGGAAGAGCCCTTGTTTTGCTTCTTATTATACTATTTATTCTCTCAAGGGCCCTATATCCCTTTCATTTTGAGCGGAAACAATTTAAAAGTTCTTCTCATGCTTGTAATTTCTCCAGTGCTACTGAGAGGTCAGCCTTCATTCTCACCATTTTCATGACTTCTCACATCTCATAATGTGCTCAATATCTCATTTAAAATCTCCTTATAGTCCTTCAGATTTCTTCATGAGTCTGTCCTCCACTGGCAAGCAATATCAGTGTTAAATAGGAAAGCAGTGTATTTGAGAGATTTCTTGTCCCTGATACCTATTATCCTTCATCTCGAGAGTGTCTATTTTGCGTGTTGTCCTATCATCATGGACATTTTTTCAAGAATCAGTGAACTCTTTTTGTTCTACCTAGTGCTTAGATTAAGACAGGGTATATGTCTGTGGCAATAATTTCCAAACAATAATGCAAATCATATTAATATGATTTGGTCATTCACTCAAAAAAGCATAGCATACTCCATTTACAAATCAAACATTTCTTTAAAATACCTATTGTTGCTGTTGTTATATTTTGCTTTGTTTACAATTATTAGCTGTTCTTATCTCAAGCCACAAATTTTATTTGTAATTCTCCATCCCGCTGGGGTGGGGTGGAAGTGAGCAAGCTGCTGTGTGGTGCTTAGTTGCCATCGGGGCTTAAAACAGTCCTATGAAAAGCACAAAAAAGGAAAAAATATGAAAGGCACAAAAAAGGAAAAATAAAAGGACAAATAAAAACATACAAAAAGTTAAAAATTATTAGAAAGCATAGCAACAAAATTCTCTTTCCACATTCCCATTGTTCATTACTCTTACTAATTTGTCTTTTTCTGAGATACTCAAAGTCACAGTAAGAAAGGTCAGATATATATTCCTTTTTTTGCAGCTCATTTGTATCTTTCATGTATATCCAAGATGGTAATTTCTGAATGTACAATTGAAAATACAGATTTTTCTCTCTTAGAGGTTACTGGGAGTTTAACATAGTGTAAAACAGAAAAATCAACTCTAACTCATGTTCTGTTCACCTTGCTCCACCCTCTCAAAAGAAAAAAAGTATCAGTATAAACCAAGTTTAGTTTGACATCTCAGCTGGTTTGTTATTGCCTATTTTAAATTTGGGGAAAAAATGCTGAATTCACAGGCTTTGATAAAACAGTCATTTATTTCCCTGTCAGATATAATGAAAGTCAAATGAAACAATCATTTACAAACATACACAAAAGTATACTCTAAAGCTCAACATGAACACTCACATCAGAGACAGTCTGAATAGTGGAAAAGTCACGTAAAGCTATAGAAAAAAGTACTTTAATTTACAACAGATTTTTGTTTTCACCAACAGCTGAGGACATATCAGTGATTAACTTACAGGCTGGATGCTCTTGGGTCTGAAGAACTTCAAACTTGTTGAAGTATCTGGAAAACATGTCAGATACTACCTGCCCTCTCATTCCCTGGAGGATCTGGCCAACTACACGTTGTGGTTGCATCAAAAACATTGAAACTTCATGAACGAGCCCAAGAGCTTGCTCTTGGCAGGGTAGTCAAGGCAAGAGAGCACAAGTGCAGAATAGCAAATGTCCTGTCAGAACTTTGTTTTGATAAAAAGGTTGCACACAGAACAGCAGTCAATTTACTATTCCATAATTTTTCCTCACAAGTATTCAGTATTCAAACTACTGGCAAGCTCACTGTGATGGTGAACATTAAATGCACTACATAACAACAATGGGAATACCAGAACTGTTGTAGGACACTGTGTATCTGTGCAGCCCACATAATGTGATGACAGCCATTCTAGAATATGTATATGTATATGTATATTTATATTTATCTATGGCTTTATATCTAACATATATGTATGTGTACATACATATGTATATGTTTATGTATGCATGTATGTATGTATGGCAGAATCTTTCACCAGCCATGAAATGAAAAAAAAATTGAATGCAAAGATTTAAGTACAATATAATGACCAAATCTAGTATTTGACAACTGGTATCTGAACTATTAAAATTAATTAAAACATTCCTTAAAGTTCTCTTTTTTCCTTTTTATTTTTTTTTAAACCACTGAGCCTTCTAAGGAAAACAACTCAACATTTCCATTTGGATGCAACTTCATTATGCAACCCTAATCTTTTCTCTTGGGCCAACATAATCCAAAATGACTTGTGAGAAAGGCTTACAATATTCCTTAGGCAGAGCAACAAAAGCCCCAAGATTTAGGTTGCAGAAGATTTCACTGATAATAGCATCTTTGGCATTTGGTAATGAAAAAAAATCTGAGTCATAAATCATTGACTTTGTCAACATCTAGTACAGCCTGATGATTGCGAGCAAAGATAAAAGCTCTGATAAATGTTTTGTTATTTATAAATGTAGTAGGCATGGTTAGCAGTTCTTTAATTAAAGATTTACTGCTCTCAGTCCCAGGCCTTTTGCCCTTCTCTCCAGAGATGCAGATGCATCTAAAATCCATATAAAGTCAAACATCCCTGCTTGGTTTTAAATTTAACATTGCTGCCTAATCAGGCTGTTGGTCTTTGTCAAATAGTGGGTTACATTCACATTTGCTGAGCCTTTATTTAAAATAACAGTATAGTGATGAAGATTTCCTTAATTACAAAGAATCAGTACTCATTAAAATTGTTATATTTAGAACTGGGCAAAATATTAGAAACAATTACTGTCCTGAATTGCTTATTATAAATAGTAGAGTCTAATTTCTTTCCAGATAGACAGTAAATCACAGGCAACTGTAAATATCATCATAAAGCATCTTCAGAAAGCTGCAGATCTTATCATTTATTACTGATGAGCTGGGAAGGAGGATCACATTCTGAGTTCTGCCATTTGTTTCCTGTGTGACTACAGATATGTGAATTCACCTTGTTCCTGTGACAAATGCAATTTCTCAGTAATAACTGGTTGGTTTGGAGTACCAGGGGATCAGGACTACAGAGTAGCTAAGACCTTTGGGTCTCCCACAAAGGTGGCTCCTTTGGAGCTGGTGTACCTGGAGGCCTCTGAGCAATGCTCAGGAGTGTTTCCACACTGCATTGAGATCTTTCTCAGAAGACATGCAGGTTTCTTTTGGAAGCTCCAAAATCGTCCTACTAGACTTCCAGTTATCCAGGCACAGATGTCAGGAAGATATGCAAGCGTTTAAAATCCCATCTGCCGCTCCTGGCAATAGAGAATTTTGTTAAGAATTTCACTCACAGCACAATACATGTCCAAACCCAAGCAGCAGTAGGAGCTTTGCTGTGATTCCAGCTTTCTATTAGTACAACACACCAAACATCTTGAATGCAATTGCTCCAAGGGTAGATAGAGCAGTTTCTAATTGCCATGGCATTTACAGATACCCCAACACAAAACCTGTTACTTGAGACAGCACATAACAAACTTGCCTCTCAGCTCAAAACAGAGACTTGTCATGGATCTAGCTGATGTCATTTCCTTTTATCCTGCCTTTAAACAAGTCTTGGTACAAAAGGAATTGCTTCTTTTCACTGTTTCCTGCCTTACCTTTCTCTTCAGAAATTGTTGCCGCTTGCAGTGCTCAGAACACAGGTACATTTCCCCTTGAAGGCTGATCTTCAGCTGAAGCCTCCTCTTGCCCTCCTTCAAAGGATGATAGAGCTCCTCAGTTCACAGAGTCAGAATTTATTTTAGAAGTTGCTTAAACGGTTGATTCCTCTTTTCAAAAGACAAACTGTCAGCCTCTTCATACACAGATATTGTCAGGTCCTGGTGGGATGCAGGACCTGTAGATTCTCGTTTCCTGCCCACCATGGTCAAGGGAAAATATTAAAGGCTCTAATAGAGAATAGTTGTAAGACTGTATAGTAGAATCATAATACCATGGAGTGCTTTGTGTTGAATCACCTAGTTCCAACCCCTCTGTCTTGGACAGTTGCTCAAAGCCCCATCCAAGCTGGCCTTGAGCACTACCAGGGTTGGGGCATTCCCAAATGCTCTGAGCAAACTGTTTCATGGCTTCACCACCCTCTGAGCGAAGAATGTCCATGTAAAAGTACACAAACTAAAGAAATATATATCTATAGTAAGATAAAAACATATGTTTTACACATATGCATTGTATAATCTATATAACAAAATAGATACTAATATATTAAGTGAACTTAATCCTATCTCTAAATCTAAGTCTCTAAATCTTAATTTCAAACCAAATCCTGTCCAAAGTGTCAGTGCTGCTCTCCAAGCAGAAAGGCACTTGGATTTCAAGCCAGCACTGTTCTATGGTATTAATCTATTGAGTTGTGCAGGACAAATTCAGGAGCTAAGAAATTTGCTCGATATGAATTAAGTTTGTTTCAAATATTTAAAAATGTAGAAACTGTCCCAGAAAGATGTTGTGTGGAAGTGAATTACTTTGAAGAGGATGGAGGCAACTCAGAGGAGAAGTATATTTTTCTTCAACGAGATTACTTGGTAAGTTTGCAGAAACTGTTTAAGGTTAGCAATGTACCAAAAAGGGTAATCATGCCAACAAATTAAATGTTATTGTAAATGTGACAGAGATTATCTGTCATTGTAGTCAGTAAAAATTACAGTTTAATTTCTTAATTTACTCAATATGGTAGAAAATGAATATTCTAATTGGAAAAGTAAAGTGTAAAAGACAAGATAAAGAGTGATACTTTGAAACTGTCCTCAGCTGCTCCTGAAAGTCCTGTCACCACGCTTGCCACAGGCAATGCTGGAATCACCCAGAAAAGTTGTGTTATGATGTTAGCAAGAAAGCATGCTCTGATGCCTAAGAAAACTTCTGTCTCTCTGAAATTATTTTTGCAATAGTGTTCAGAAATCAACTGATTAAGGGTAACAATTACAAAACAGGACTTGACTACCTTCAGTTTAGTTTGATGGTCAACACCATGACCACTCTGGTCCCGGAAGTTTTGTTCAGTATCATGGTTTAACTCATGGGTTGAGGTAAAGAGAGTTTAATAGGAAATGCAAAAGCCACACACCCAAGCAAAGAAAACCAAAGAACTAATTCACTGCTTTCCAAAGTCGGGAAGGTGTTATGCCATTTTCAGGACAGCAGGGCCCCATCCCACATAATAGTGACTTGGGAAGACAAAATCCATCACTCCAAACATCCCCTTTTCCTCCTCCTGGCCCCCACTTTATACACTGAGCATTATGCCCCATGGTCTGGATTATCCCTTTGGTCAGTTTGGGTCACCTGTCCCGGCTGCGTCTCCTCCCACCCTCCCAGGTATCCCCAACTTCCTCCCCAGCATGGCAGCATGAAAAGCATGAAAGGCCTTGGCTCTGTGTAAGCCCTGCTCAGTAATAACAAAAACATCTCTGTGTTATTAACTCTGTGTTCCACAACCCAACTCTGTACCAGCCCCTGTGAAGAAAATTAACTCTACCCCAGCCAAACCCAGCACACTCAGGCAAGTCATGGCCAAGCCAGTAAGAAATTCTGAACTGTAGATTTTTCTGCCTTCCCTGAGGAGATGGAGAGCTCTGTCTCCTTCTTCATTAACTTTCAATTTGGGGGCCTGAAGCTGTCACTTTTTAAATAACTACTAGTGTATCTAGATCAGTTCCTTTGCTGTCAGGAAGATCTGTTCTGGTTTTACCCTAATTCAATTTCTTGATGAACCTAGGTTTTCCTTTAATTAGAAAATAAACTAAATCATTTTTTAAAAGCTTTATTCCTAGATTAGGATGTTCTTCATATCTTTAATGTACACAGAATTATTTCTTGTGTCAGGACGCAGTGGGGCTGATTTCGGTGGTAGTAGCTGAGCTCGTATTCAGCAGAACTGCCATTTTCTAGCAGTGAGAGGGGAGACAGAGCAAAGAAATCTGGAACTAGCTAGGATTACACATTTATTTGTTCCGCTGCACTTGAACCAGTTTTGTTTGCTGTAGGACTGTTGGTTACGAATCTTCATTCTGCCTTCTGAACATCCACTAGCCAAATGCAAATATCAAAAGCTGTTTCCCCCTCTGATATCTTCATTAAGCCCTGGTGTACTTTTGCACAGGTGTCTATGACCACAATGACCACTATATTGTCTTGCAAGTCTGATTGCTCATTGTCTGCAAGAATCCCAGATTCAGCTCCTTGTAAACCAGGTTTCTACCAGAATCATCCACAAGATGTTTTTCCATGTGGGTTTATCACTTTAGCACTCACATTTTTTGAGATGATCATCAAATATCTCTGTTTGAAGAGTGTGGTCTGAATGTTGAACTTCCCACTCTTCTCTCTCCCTTTGATACTTCAAAACTTGTGGTTGAAAGGCCAAAGACCACCAAGACATCCTGTATACTCACATGCAGTATTGCAGAGCACAGGGAGCATTTCCTGCAATTATAAGTGGGAATATGTATGCAGATCTAACAAATGGATGGACATAGGGGCAATACTCTTCAGAAGTTTGCAGTTATTGAGAAATAATATATGCATTAATTTCTGCTTTGATGGGAACAGAAATTCCTACCTTCAACAGAAGTATGTTTCTATTTTTCTTAAGGCACCAACTCATTTAAGACTAGACTCAGAAGTGAAAAATTTTTTTCAGTTGTTCCTGCACCAATCTGCTTCAAAAAATAAGGTGTGTGGAAAGAAGGAGGAAGATGAAGTGAACAATCAGCTCCAAGGACAATGATAGCTGTCCATGAAATATTCAGAAGTAAGTTTATTCACCTTGGGTCACATCTAAGCTGCAGTGGGAGTTTAATCTTCTTTTGGCTTGACATCAGTATGAAAACAAAACTATGCTGTCACTTCAGGTTCAGTGGTTCAAAATCAGTTTTCCACTGATAAACTCCCTGAAGTTTTAGGAAACTCTGGAGACTTCTGTTCAGGCTCATTCTTAGCTTGAACACAGAGGTGGGCTCAGCTTCAATTCAATCAATTTATTCTGAGAGTTACATTAGAATCTGACAGTTAAAATTGTCCAGATTCATTAACAGAGAAAAGAATGGTCAGTGATTCAAAGGAGGAGAAAGCAAAATATCTGCCTTTCCAACTGAGCTACATTAAGATCTAATAAACACTGCCAAGAAGGTATCCAGGTTTCTAATCAAAATAAATCTGAGGATTACTCTGTTCTACAGTGTTTTAAAGGAAATAAGTCCCTTCAATTCCAGGCCCACATTAAAGCAGTGTTTTGTGCTGCAGGTCAGTGCCCTTTAGTCTAACAGGACACCTCCTTAGTGGCCTTCCAAGCTGCAGAATGCTGCTCAGGGACACTGACAGCTTCTGGCTTTGGCAGAGACAGTTGCTGTGGGTTCCTTTGGAACAGGTCCAGCTGAGGGGCACAGATAATCCCCTGCCTCTTCTCCAGAACACAATGCCTTGGGCCTCCATAGAGCAGGATGTTACTTCATGTTTATATTTAATAACCTCCTCCCTTCCAGCCTCCAAGAAGGGAGGTCTTGGGACTAGCACATTATCCAATAGCTCAGGAGAGTTGGGTTTAATTTGCTTGATTCACTACAGGCTTTCTGTTTGACCTGGGGCTAATCACTTTGGATGAAGGCCACAAGGGGATTTAGGTAGAACCCAGATCCTTGCCAGTCTTGCTTATCCAATACCTAATTTTCTGCTGGTTGGCATGTGCAAAATTGCCTCAGCCCTGATTAGAGCCAGGCAATTTTTATGGAAGAATTCTTTGTTTGCTCAAAAATGCACTTTTGTGTTGATGGAAACTATCTGCAAATTTGTACCAGATTTGACCAATTGTTTCAGCCAAAAAAAAAATATTGGAAATGTCAAGATGATTTGTTTGAACATTTTTAAGGAAAATATTTTTGAAGCTGTTCCATTTTGAATAAATAATCAAATATTCAGTGGAATAAAACTGGAGCCTGATTCACGCTCCTCTTAGGTACGAACCCCTAAGAGTCCATTTGTTGCTTATTGGCAGTGACATCTAAAAGGGGAAAAAAGGGAATAATTTATAGGAGATGAAACATATCTAACAGTCAGTGACTCAGATTTCTCTATGAATAAGATTTAATATTTTGTTTTATGGTCAAAGGAACAGAAGTTGTTAAAATAGACAACACCTTCTATGCAAAAGCCTAAAGAGTCAGTCCATTAACTGAAAATGCAGTGCTCTTTCATGTGTGCAAGATGATCTAGGGACATAATTTCCAGTTAAAAATCCAACGTAGTTTAACATCTAATTGTATTTTAGAGACAAGATTTATGGGCACAGGACTGATTTTTCTCCCAGCATTTCTTGTTAGCAATTTATTTTCCTCACTTGAACCAGTTCATTAGATTATGATTGCTCAGATCATTTCAAGTCATGCTCTTTCTTTTTCATTCTATACACAGTATGGGTGTTATATGAGCTAGAAATTCCATTGGATGGTCCCAAGTGTGAAAAGTAGTTATTGTGGTTTGTGCCATCCTTCTATATATTTATGCACTTGGTTATTTTCTTTAGTGCTGATTTTGCACATAATTCTTCCTCATCACTCAAAGACTCTGTATGCTTTCACAAAGGTTAAGGAGAATGTTGAGGTTTTGACTGCCTGCATAATTTAGGCACAACTTACTTACCCATACCTAGATGCCTCATGGTAATTGAGATGACCAGGCATATTTTCCTGAATTCTACGTTCTCTTGGGAAGAGTATGGACTTTCTGTGGGAACTACACATCTGCCATCCCTATACAGAGGTGCTGCATTCCCAAGTATGTCTCAAATGCAACTGAACTGAACCCAAAAACCTCCAGGGTTTTTCTTCACTTGGATCCTGGCATTCAAAGAAAAGGTTCTTGCAAGGACTGTGTAACTTCTAAAATAAAAATAATATCCCTAAATGCTCTGGAGGTCTGCAAACAATCTGTGTGTTGAACAGTCTAAGCTCTGCTCATCAAATTGTTTTAACTCATTGTAAAAACAAGGAGTTCATTGCTTTATTCTGAAGAGACTAAAAGGAGATAAAAGGTCACGGGGAAGGGAAAGGAGGAAGAAAGCCAAATTATTGCCTTCAGTTTATCCAGAATCTTGGGGATGATTCCTGAGCAGATACATAGGAGTTTTTCTCTCTTCCTGATAGCTAGTTCCCACACCATTATCAGTTTAAAGATTTTACCATCAGGACCATGTTTAGAATCTGTGTATCTCTTAGAGAGTGTAACAAACATATTTCTTAAACTGACAAATAAGGTGAAGATTTAGCCTGAAATTGAAACTTTCTATAGTTATGTGGAAACTGAGAAATAAATTATGTTAAACATAAACCCTTTATGTTCTTAAGTCTGTGGTAATTTCATTCTTTTGCACTTTTTTCCATTTTCACTTTTTTTTTTTTTTTTTTTTTTTTTTCTGAAGGTGTAGGATTCCTTTATGTTTAATCATGTCCACAATTTTAGAATACCTGGATGCATATGTGCACATATGTGAGTATGTGTGTGTGTGCAGGGACACATGTGAGGTCCCTCCTCTCTTCTAAAGTATGGTATGCCCACTCATAGGAAGACAGAGCTCTAGAAACTGAAGAACCTGACTTCCAGTCCCTGTCTCTGAGTGATTTATATTCTAATCTTGTCTGTTGTCTCCAGCACATAGATTCAATGAAGTGTGATATGCTCTGCCTGTAAAAATGTAGGAGTAAAAATATATAGTTTACATTTTTCTATTTGTTAATAGAGTTCAACAGGCATCTGTGCACAGAACATATAATAGTCAGGCTGCTTATGTGCAAATGTGGTCTCAGTGACTTCTGTAAACTCGTAAACTTCATTTATCTACACCCTGTAAACTATCTTCCGTGAAAGCGTCATTCTGAATGAACCCGCTACAGGCTGGTTTTCTGTAGCTGACAAATTCATAATTTCTTTTCTAATTTTAAAAGCATTCAGAACTCCATAAGTTAATCGCAGCTTTCTGACTTAAGATAAGACATGATGGATACCTTTTTTCCACCAAGTAGTAACAATCCTTTAGAATTCAGTTAACTTGCTTTGAATTCACTGAATCATTTCGTTTGTCATAACACAGTCTTTTATGACCTTTTGTGTATAAATAGGGAAAATTAATTGCTTCTGGCAACATCAAAGTGTTGTTTCGCTATACATTTAATCATTAGCTTTAAATGCTCCCAAACTAATGTTCCAAGACATTGCAAAGAGGTAATAAGTTCAAAGCAATACAAAACATAAAGCAGGACTCTAGAGTGAGTTGAAAGGATTTTCTTTAAATATATAAGAGCTTTCAAACCCATTGTACAAAACTTGGAGGAATTTTGGCCAGAACTAAAAGAAGAGCTTTACTCCCATTTTTGAATGAATTACCAGATCTGCTAGATACTGTATGCCCTTCTGAACTCAAACAATCTGTCTCCAAGAAATAAAAAGTACAAAAATAAGTTTAATTGGTTCTGATATATGTCAGAATTTATGTTTGTGACATATCAATAAAGCTGATGAACAGCTCTCATGCTCAATATGAAATCTCACAAAACTCATGAGTTCTGTACTATCATTTACAACAAAAACTTAGAGTAGGGAGTTTCCTTCTAGAAATGTTCATATTCCTTTTGTTTTCCATTGCACAAAGGATTAAGTCCAATTGTTTAGGAAAATACACATTTCACTAAAATATTTTATTTTGAAGGAGTTGTTTCCCAAACCATGAAGCAGCCCTCAAAATATCCATGCACTTGGATCCCAGGCACTCTGTCTTGGAGAAAAGCCTTTGTCCTGGGGAGAGTCACAACAAGGTGTGATGCAGTTATAAATGATTTAATAATCATAAGAGACAACAGTACAATACAGGTGTGTATAGGAAAATCTTATGAACTTTCAGAAGATTTAATGCCTGCAACAAAGCCCGTTGTAACCATGTCTTTCCTACGTGGGATTTGGATCATGACCATAATATTGTTCCACATTGCCTTCAGTCTTTATCCATAATTGGCAAACTGAGAGTAGCATGATCCAGGCTGTCACTTTTTTCAGTTTCTAATGCAGAACTGCACACGCACAAGTTTCATGCCGAAAACATTTAGCGCTGTTGCATGAAATGGAAATTTGTGAGTGTCTGTGAGGGCCAGCACTGAGCTGAGCACAAGTGCACTCTGCACGTGCACGCCATGGGTGTTTGTCAGCACTCTGCCCAGGGCACCAGCAGAGCAGGGCACCAGGAGCTCAGTCAGCAGAGCTCTGAGCTTTGCTCTCACGTGGCCTTGCACTGTGACTGTCTGAGCCTCAGATTCCTCCAAGCAGAAGTTGCCACTGCAGGCATTTATTCTTCTTGCAGCAATAACCGCAAAGATGCAGCTGCCTTCTAGTAAATACGGGCATCCACAGCATCCAATTGTGTGGAGGTGTAAAACCATACTCATTAATGCAGCCTCATAATCTGAAAAATACATTTCCTTTTTTTTTAAAAAAAAAAAAAAAAGTGATCACTGAATTATCACAACTTTATTGAAATTGGAGGTGTATTCACCATCTCAAATACCTCTATATACTGGCCAGATACAGGAAAAGGTGACAACAGCCAGGTACAAGTTTACAGACAGTCTCCAGCAGTCAACAGCCTTACTCAACTCCATCCAGGGATACTGGCTTAGAGTGAACCCTGAAAACATGGGACACTGTTTCCATGGGTAATTTCCACAAATGCTGCTCACCTTTTGAAAGCTGAATAGAACCTGTTCTTTTATTGGTCATCATTTGGAGGTGCAGAGGAGAAGAAATAATTTGCTTAATTTGGCTTTTAGCTCTTTTATCTTTTATGCATAATTAACACATGCCATAAACCCTCTAAAAATAGAATAATATTAATTAAATGCTAATCAAAAGCTGAAAAAAAGTTCTCTTTCCCTTGACTTAGTCAGTTCAGTTCATACTGTTTTAAATCAAGAAATAATTCTAAAGCTAAAATGTTCTCTATATAAATCTGCAGAAGATCATCTGAGATAGACAGCACCACATATGTTTATAGTTGAGAATCTGGCAGCCAGAAGATGTAACAACTGATGGTCAAGATGTTCTGGTTCAGAGTTGGAAAGTAAATAATTCCTGAGAGGAAGGATTCTACAGTTCTGGGCAGCTGATCCGGTAATAAAATAAATAAGCAATAAAATCCACTTCCTGTTTTGAGAGTTCACATTTCATACTGGCAAAATTCTCCTATTAAATTCAATTTCATGCTTCCATAAATAAACCTGGCACCTTTTTAAACACTTTTCCATCTGTTTTACAACTAGAAGTGTATTATTTAATGCACTCTTGGGATTCACACCAATGGGAAAAGGACTACTTGTATAGAGCACAACATTTAAGTTGGAGAGAGTACAGAAAAATAATCACTAGCTTCCCTAAATTCTCAAACAATTGTAACAGGACTCTGATGTAATCATTTTTATCAGGCAGGAGAAAGAGACTTTTTTCTTTTGTGCATAAATGTTATTTTTATTCAACATGAAATGTATTTTGAACCAGAACAGAATATCTACTTTTTACCTATGAAGAGACACTTTTAAAATAGGAAAAATAGCTCCTAACAGCGTTAAGAAACAATCCAGTGAGTTAATCCCAGAAACTTTCAGTCAGAAGTCATCTCTATTGACAAAAGAGATCTAATGTAAGTATTATTTTTTATTTCTTCAGCCATTTGCCTGTATAGATCCTGAACTGCTGTGCAAAAACTCCATTATCCTTATTTCATGTGATAATATATAAATTTCAGGTAATAAAACGAAAATATGAAACCATTTGCCCAAGTCATCAGCAAGCCAGACACTGTCAGATAGTGTGAGACACAGATAAGGACACCAGGTGCTTGACTCTCTCATACTTCCATCTAGGATTAGTTCTAAGGACAATTTAAAGGCTTTTTCCTGCTGTCCTTGATCTTGGACTGAGATGCAGTGATGGAGTAGAGTGAGAGCACTTGAACTGCATGCCTCTGTTCAGTACTCACTGATTTTTCTGCTGTTTCCAGTATATAATTCAGAAGATATGTGGCTTAGCTTCTTATTTTAAAGTGTGAAAGGCAGCAATGTCAGCACTTAGGGCAGCGAACCTCTTAACCTCCCCAGCACTCCAATAAACACCAAAACACCTACTGAGCCCACAAAGCCCCCACACACAGAATTTCCACAACATTGGCAGAGACAAAGAAGTCTTTAAGCCATAGTAGAAATTAACACTGCAGGAGAGTACTTAGGAAAATGTATAGGGTGTGGCAAGGGAAAAACTATCTCATCATAGATGGATCTTGTTCTTTGTGTTCTTCTTTGTGATCTTAATGGATCTTTGTTCTTTGTGTTCACTGCACTTTAACTAAAGCCTTTGACGTACAATGATCACTTGCCTTGCCACAGCAAGCTAAAACCACTGATACCGTGCTCACAAAAAATGGCAGCAGCTCTGATGGTGCCTAAAGAATGAATATTGTGGAAATGATAAAGAATATCTTATGTGTTCCATCTGACCTTGTACCCACTGCAGAGGAATGATAAGCACAGGTAAAGAACATCCACAGCAGGATAAAGACTACAGGTGAGAATCCTGTGTATCTAGTGACTTGTCCAAAACCAGGAATTTATTTGTTAGCTGCTGTTCTTTCCCTTCATTCATGGAAAATGAGAATGGCTTGTCAATCCCATTTCATTACTTTCTTCCTTGGGTGCCCATGACTACACTTGCAAACCAAATATTCCTGTAGTTAGACCCACCCCAAATACTAGCTTGAGCCAGAGAAAGCAGGTAAGGATCCTCTGCTCTAACATGTGCTGTGGATATTCTCATCAGTCAAAGGCCCTAATCCATGAGCTATAGGCTTTGAATGGCTTTGACCCCTCTTGGTCAGACATCTGTAGAGAGGCCCCTTGAAGTTTCAAATATGATGCATATCCTCAACATGCTGGATCCAGATGATATTCTGATTTCTGCACTGTAGAGAAATTTTACCTTTTTAAGCAATAGCTGGGAAAATTATCTAATACTGAATTTCTGATTTGGCCTCCACATTGTCCTCGTTGCTCGGGCAGATTTACTAGGGGATCAAAGGAACAAGAGGCAACAGTACCCCTTGATTATATGTGCACTCATAAATTAACCAGTTCCAGAGAGCATTCCTGGGGTACTGGAAGTCAGTCAGTCATATATACAGTTAAATTGTTAGCAGAGTCCTTGGCATGGTTTTGACCCAGGTCGATGAGCACACTCCCAGACGATTCCTAAGTATGGAAGTTACAGTGGGCCAGGAAGCCCTCTGAAGAGTGACTTTGGATGCCACCACACTTCTCTGGAGTGTAAGAGTGTTCAGCAGAAGGGTTATGGGCTGTTTCATGCTAGTTATTTCCATTGGCAGGGGATAACACTGGAAGTGAATTTAACAGAGTCACGCAACCCTTACAATTGCTGCTTTATGCATGACAGTATTAGGATCAAACAACAAAAGCATTGCTTGGAATGGCTGCATCCAGTTGCATCCAAAATGACTTTCAGCTTCAGAACAGGAAAAATGTTTAACACCTCTGTCAGAAACACTGAGAGGAAGAATGAGTGCACTCTCAACCAGGCTGTGTGATGTGGTCCACATGTTGGAGAGAAGGGATGTCATCTAGAGGGACCCTGACAGGCTTGAGAGGTGAGGCTGTGTAAACCTCATGAAGTTCCACAAGGACAAACACAAAGTCCTGTGTGTGGGTCGTGGCAAGCACAAGCACAAGTACAGAATATGGAAGCAGCCCTGGGGAGATGGACTTGGGGGTATCGATGGATGAGAAACTCAACACAACCTGGCAACATGTACCTGCAACCCAGAAAGAAAACTGTCCTGGGCTCCAAGCAAAGCAGTGTGGGCAGTAGGTCAAAGCAGAGGATTCTGCCCTTCTACTCTGCTCTGGTGAGACCTCACCTGGAGTTCTGTGTCCAGCTCTGGGGCACCCAGCATAAGTAGGATGTGGATCTGTTGGAGTGAGTCCAGAGGAAGCCATGAAGATGATCAAAGGGCTGGAAAACCTCTCCTGTGAGGACAGCCTGAGAGAGCTGGAGCTCCTCAGCCTGGAGAAGATAAAGCTCTGGAGAGCCCTCATAGCAGCCTTCCAGTAATTAAAGGGGGATTATATGACAGGCACAAACCTTTTAGTTGGATCAGTAGTGGTAGGAAAAGGGTTAATGGTTTCAAATTGAGGTAAGGGTGATTTAGATTGGATATAAGGAAGAACTTTTTTACAAGGAAACTGGTAAACCACTGAAACAGGTTGCCAATAGAAGTTCTGGATTCCCTGCAAGTGTTCGAGGCCAGATGGGATGGGGCTCTGATCAGCCTGGTCTGGTGTAAAGTGTCTCTGCTCATGGCAGGTGCATTAGAAGTAGATGATCTTTAAGGTCCTTTGCAATCCAAACCATTTTATTATACTATGACATAGACTTTGGGCTTTTTTTAAAATTTCCCCTAATGCTTCTGCTATTTAGGTATTCATTTCCTAAAGTGGGAATAGCCGGTTATAATAAAAATACACAGAATTCAAAGAAGCAGATTTGTCTTTTCTTATTGTTTAGAGGCAGCATGAAATTTTAAGCTGGCATTTCCCATCACCATTTCCTTTTTTGTTGTTTAGGGACTAGCAAGAGCCCCAAAGTATTTCCTGCATTCACAGCTTGTAACCACTGGCTAGGGATTTCAAGCACATAAATCTTTTTATCTTTTCACAAGCAGAAATTGCCTTGTCATGATCCCAATAATCAGCTCATTGATTCATGCAATTTCCCTTGGTTTTGATGCAATGTACTAAAGTGCCTTGGAGTTTTGTGAATGTGTGTACGTGAAGGTGCACATATGTATGTGAATATAAACATAGATAACAGGATGATATACCTCAGTAGAAGCTCCTAGGCCAGCCACCAGACTGGCAATCTCACAAGCAGATGGTGTGTCAGTGCACCTGGAGTAAAGCTTTGAACTCCAGTTTAAGAGTTTTTGGTTCTCTGCTCCCACTGCTACTGTTGCAAAGCTGTTCTAGGATCTAACTGCTGTAACAGATCTGATTTCCAGATTGAGTCTATTCAGGGACCAATTTATACCTTTCTGTTGTTGTGCCAGAATCATCTTTTTGTTTAAATCACCATTCATTTTCTGTGGTATTTATCTCTCTGATGTATTTATAGAATGTAATAATATTGCTTCTTGATTTTGATTTGCCAGGCAAGACAATTTAAATAAACCCACTGTTCTCTGTCCATACCTGCTGTTTTCTTCTGCACCCATCTTTCCTCAGCATGAGTTACCAGAATTCCACACAAGACCAAAAAGTAACCTCTTATTAGTACTTTATAAAACACCAATAATCCCTTACTTATCTCTGCATAATTTTGGTAGTAATCTTGCAAAGGATCCATACTGTGAAATTCATCATCATATAAGCAATTTCCAGCTGATTAGCTCTTCATATCTCTACACCATAAACAGACACATCCAAGTGCAACTTTCATCTTGTTGAAGCCCAGCCCAATCCCACAATACTCAATATCACCCAGTTCCTCCACATTCCCACCTTCTAATTCCATACCTCTCGCAGGTTTCAGGGAAGAACTTATGTATCAATACCAAAACAGCAAAGTAATTTCCTCCCAGTCTGAATTTCCCCTCATGGCTCTAGTGGCCCTTCTGGCCAAATCCTAATCAGCTTTGCAGTTCCATTACTGAACCCACCTTCTCTGGCCTTGCTGGTTATTTCTCAGTGGGCATCACATTAAAAGTTTGGATCAATGTCCAGAAAGTTTATATGTGTCTCATTTCCTCTGTCTGTTGTTTTTTTTGTTGGTTTGTTTGTTTGTTTTTTTAAAGAAAATGGATGGTTATTTTTTCATTATCTGCATTAGATAAACTCTTTCAGTAACTTACCTCCATGCTGTTAATAATTCTTTTATTCCAATCTTTTTAAAAAGACACCAGATTGTTGAACTAAAATCTAGGTGATCTCTAGTTGTTAAGACCGTTCTCTTATTCCAACTTCTTTACTCTCTGTGTGTTGTGTTGTCAAGTACTAGGGACCAAACAGGTTTTATGTGTATTTTAAAATATCTGCAGCAGCACTTGAAATTAGTTTGTCAGTTTCCTCTTGGGATTGTACTCATTTCCCACTTTTTACCTCCTGGAGTACATTAGACATCTCAAATTGTGTTTCTACCTTGATTCTGCTGTTTTCCATTCCTATACATTAAAAAATGTGTCCTTGTTTTTTTCTTATGTCCAAAATCTTTGCTTATTTCCTCAAAATCTGAGCTTAAAGCATAATTCAGTTTTCGGCCTATACTTGATTTATTCTTCATCTCTACTCCATCATCACTACATTCTGGCCCTACTTATTTTTTCCACTCTTGTTCTTTTTTATTCACATAGCTGAAGAATCTTCTGCTATGTGTTTTAATATTCTTTGCTAGGTCCAACTCAGCTTGACTCTTTGTTATCCTCACTTTATCTACATATTTTTTGGCCTCTAAGGCAGGGTTTTTTTTTTTTTCTTGATCAGTCCTTTTCACCTTAATCAGTGTAGGCACTCTGCTTATTTCTAATATTCTTTTTTTATTATTCTGGTCATATCTGAAATCACTTCCTGCAAGTTTCCTCTTCTCTTTTTTTTCTTTCTGAGACAGACTTGTGATAAGTTCTGCACCCTTGACTTTAAGGCTTCTTCTACATTCAAGTATCAAATTTAAGTCCAGCGGAATTAACTGTCTAGTTTCCACTGTTTATCAAAATTTGTCACTTGGAAATTAATGTCTAAGAAATAAATTTTCATTTAATTTTAACTCATTACTTCATGGTACCTTAGGTCCAGTGTCATTCTCCATGAACAACAACTCACTTCTGGTTTTTTGATGCTTATCAACATCAAAACCAGTGATTAGATGGTTAAGAGGAAGGCTAAGAATGGAAGATATTTGGCCCTACTATTTTTTCTATACTTTTGACCTAAGCCTGACTTACTATTTGGTCACTGGTATTTTTTATGGTATTTATTTTATGGTTGTAGACACTACTCTGTTCTTTGTGTCTCAGACCCAACAGGCACAATCTGACATTATCAATTATTGCAAAGCTCTCTCTGTCTTCAGAATATGTTGGACACATCCAAACTCTTTGTAGGGCACTTCTGTGTTCATGCAAATTCATAAACTCTGAAATTCTCCTATCCTGCTGATTATTTCTGGTCAGGATTGTATTGGGCTCCAGTTTAAGACATTCTAATTTGTTGGTACACCAATTTAAGAGTCCAGTGAGCTCATGTCCATACCTGAGCATTGCTTAATTTACAAGGTTGTGGAGCCGAGGGCTTTCTGCTTACCTATATTTTTGGTTAACATCAGAGATAATGAGTGGGAAGTGGGAGGAAAACTTCAACTTCCCTGTTTGCCTGTCACAAAGGCAGTGCAAACATGAGTTTCCACTTCCAAGTATGCCAGTCTTTTCATTGAGCAATGGGACAGTGACCTTGAAAAGATCCAAGTGCTGTTGCTGCAGGAATCAGGCTCTCTCACGTATTATGGCAAGGCTTACCTCAGCAATGGGATCCAGACTCCTCACCTTTGATGTTGGACAAATACCATATGGAGAAGGAGACAACCACTTTACCAGTGGGTTTAGCAGAAATTTGGTGAGGAATAGAATTTCAGTTCCTTGAGGGAGTTATTTAGAAACAAAACCATCATTTTACAATATTGAAAAATTCATTTATGATTGGGTTCTTGCCAGGAAATTTATCTTCAATTAATCTGACATTATTCCACAATGCAAAATGGAAATGTCTCACTTCAGCTTAGGCAAATGGTCATCTACATTGAAATGAAGATGATCTCTAAAAAAATGGTATATTTCCTTTCTTTAAAAAAACCCAAAAAACTAAAGCTCCAGAGTGGGCTCAGGGGAAAACATTGCAGTAATGATTTATGTTCTAGCTGAACAGTATAGATGTATTTTTCAGAGAGCCTCAATATGTTTAAATTCCAGCTTGTTGTTTGAAATTTACTTTTTCTTGAATGTGAGGATGTAGATTTTGACATAGTTTTGATATTTTGCTATGAGTCCAGCCATGCTGAACTGTCTCTGAGAAGCCATGAGCAATAAATAGAAAATTCTGAAAGATGTACAGATTATGAACAATGGACAAGCTTAAAGGTTTTTCATGAAAACTAGACATATTTCTATAAACAATTTCATTTCATGAATAACATATTAACTTCACAGAAATAAAGATCACTTCCTGGGAATCTCAACAAAACAAAAAAGACAAAGCTTACTAGATTTTTCATTCATGGTTTATAATTCTGAGAGTTTTCCTTATACACTTTGAACTGTTCCACATTTACAAGATCATATATTCTTTGAAAGTGGAAAAATACAGTTTTGAGATTCAAAATGTTTCAAATATGTACCAAGACATAAGGTTGGTAGGAGAGGAAGCAATTCTGTTTTGCATGTATATCCTGCTGCTGTGGTATCTATAGTAGGCATCCCTAATATATTGGGTAAAGAGTACTCTTCACCTAGGTAAGGGACAGAAAAAGTAATTAATCAATCAGAAAGAAACAACTCTTTGCCTCAAATGTTATCATGCTTGTGAGAAAGACAGGACTGATATGTCTCGAAGCTCTTTTATTGAAAGAATAATTGAACTGTTTTTATAACGTGATCTTAAGGATATCTATATACAGTTTTCATTGTCTCCTATTTTCTTCCAGTAGCAATATTATCTCTACCAGTGCAGCTCAGACTTGAGTGAGAATTACTTTATATCCGGTGGGACTTATGAATGTACAGGGATGCCTTCTTCAGCAAGAGGAAGCAGACACCAGCTTTGATCTACCAGAAGGTTCTGGGTTCTGAAGAAATAAACCCTCTTCTGTTTGTGGAATTTCACATTCGTGTTTCAAATATGATCCCCTGGCTACAAGTTCCCATACAGAATCAGAAACTTGCAGTAATTTATAAAACATTCTTGTGAAATACTAGATACAACAGTAATGTGGTACTTGCAATAGGTTGTATGGTGTCACATGAACTGCTTTACGATGATCTGGAGAGGGAAATGATATCTGTAGACAATAAAAGCCTGAAAATCAAAAAGTAAAAGAAAAATGGTCACAGAAGATTTTGTCAGCATGACTGATCCGGGGATGATACTGTGGGCTGTTTTTTTCTGTGTTTGCTTTGCATTTGGTCTTGAACTGCTATGCAGTTATCACTGTTGTGCAATTAGAAAATGTTTAAGCTCCAGGACCAGAGGTGGATACTGTAAGTGACAACACTGATGACCATCTGCAGACATACACTGTAATATTTCCCAAAATTAATTCCTGTTTCTATCCTAGTAAGTGCAATTGATCTAGAATGCTGAAAAAAAAGTCAGTTTAAAAAGTCCTTTTGATGAAGAATCTATACAATTCCTAAATATCCAGAAAATTATCTAAAAATATATTAGAACAAATGTACCTATTAGTCACCTCTTTCTGAACCTACACATTTCCTCCTCTGTTTTTCCTTGAAGGTTATGAAATTTCAAAGGCATAGGGAAAATCAACATATTCAGACTAATCAGGACCTGATCTTCTGAGAAGTACCCCTCTTCTCTTTTATTTCTCCTATGTTCTGCAAAGCATCCTCCTTCTGAAGAATGCCAAAGGTGAGACAGGTTTAAAAAATTTAATTCCTTTATTTATATGCAGTCTGATTGGTGAAAAAACTCAAGAAGATAAAACTGAAGATATTTGTAAGGTTGTTCACAACTGGAGTAAATCACAGATGGCATGGAATCCCTGTGTCTGATGTAGGCATCACATTTACATCAGACATCTAAATTCTGAAATGTTTTTGGAAGAAACAGAAGGCAAAAGAGACATACAAGAAGTATTGGTGATTCAAAACATTTCCATAAATTTATCTTCTGAGACATCAAACATGTAAATAATCTTTCCTTTGAACTGAATAATTTTTAGGAACAATTAGTGCATTTGCTTTTCTAATATAAAGAAATCTAAAATTGCTTTCCAGGTAGTATTTGCAAGCAAATATGCCCTATTAATATCTCAGGTACATATGTAGATATTTTTTTAACAAAAGAAACTGCTGTCCAAGACTCAGATACTTTCTCAAATAGCTCAAGTAAACAGCAAGAGCTGCTTTGACAGCCACTAGAAAATGATCATGATCCAAAAGTGGGAAGGTGTATAATGTCCTCTCTGAGATAATATGGCACAAGAGTCTTAAATTCTAAACAGACAGTGGACGAATTTTAAAAGCCCTATGTTTTTCCAGGACATGTGTTTTTCTGGCTGGTCTTCTCAGCAGGAATGGTACATGTTGCTTCCGGGAATGGCACTGCAGCTGGCCTTACTCTAACAGTTTCCTACTTCTGTTGAAATGAGTTTGCTTTTGTTCATATTTAATAAAACTTGGTTTTGCCCTCTTCCCCTTGAGTTCTTTTTCTTCTGTTATTTTTTCTAACCTGTCTCCAGATCTTGCTTGACTAGTCTCATACCTTTCAACTCTTGTTTCTCTCATTTAATAATTTGCATTGTTCTGCAGGTTAGCTTTTCTCTCTACATCATTCATTATATCAAATCCTCCTCTTCATTTCTGATAATCTTGATATTTTAATCATCTGCTTCCTTCAGTTTCCCCAGCTGTTCTAACAATGCCACCTATAATGTTTCCTAATGCTGCTCATTGTCATACTTAGGACCTCATTTTTCTAACAGCCTGAAAATCTTATGTTTTCTATTTGTCTCTGATCTGAGTGTTATTTAACTTGTCACTGCAACAAGAGTAAGACTTTTGTCTACAAAAGTTGCTTGGCTTTAGATAATCTCGTTTGATGTTTCTCAATTACAAGCTTTTTAATGGTTAGTGCTGTGATATCACTGATTTGATGATTGGCACAACATAGAGCTTTTTAAATTAAAAGGAGCTGTACAAATAAACTTAGCCTTTTCACTTCTACATCAAGACTACATATATCTTTCATATTATGCTATCTAGTTCCTATTTATTAAATCTGCTGAATTGAATGGGCACACTGACTTTTAAAATATTATCTAATGCAATTTAATTCCATTTTGCAAGAGCTTCAAATGTATCATGAAATTATTTGATCCTTGATTTTTAGTTTGTTGTCTTTGTATTCAAAGAAAACATTGCCAGTTGAGTTTTTCCCTTCCTTGTGGTCTATACACAACAATTTTTACTTTTACAACTTCTTCTTTCATCATCAATGCTTTATTTAAAAAAAAAAATCTTAGTTTTGTAAACTGTGAAATGTAGGTGATAAACACACAGTTTTCTCATTGGCAGTGTTATGATTCATGTGCTTCCTATATGGTGCTGGAATTTCTCTAAGCAGGAGAATGAGAATATGAATCAGAAGAGGCAGCTGTGATGTTGTCATATTTTCCAATAATACGTGGCAGAGCAAAAAGAGGAAGCAATAGAACCATGTTCTGGAATTGTGATCCCCAGCTGTTGTTGACAATGGCACCACGATGAGAGGACGGGATCTTTAGCAATAAAGCACAGATGAAGGCACTACATGATAGTGACAAAAAAGTATCTTAACAAACCAGTTAAACATTACGGGGCAGTGTGAAAAAATATTTACATGTATTGTGTATGTGTATATATTTATACATACACATACACACACACACACACACACATATATATATATATATATAAAAATATATATATATATATATTATTTCCTGCTTTTGACATTTCTTCTTATCAGGTCATAGTTTTTATGGGAATGACAGGAAAAAAAAAAGGCAGGGGGAGAATGATGAAAGTTGTGAGGCACAGGCACAGGTTGCCCAGAGAAGCTGTGGATGCTCCACCCTTGGAAGTGTTCTAGGTCAGGTTGGATGGGGCTCTGATCAGCCTGGTCTAGTGAAAGGTGTCCCTGCCACGGAAGGTTGGTTAGAAGTAGATGATCTTTAAGGTCTGTTCCAACCCAGATAATTCTCTTATGGTATTT
>VZSR01003806.1:12267927-12307405 GCA_013398615.1 Brachypodius melanocephalos
CCCAAAACCCCAAACTAAACAAATAAGCAATTAAAACAAAACAAAACAAAACACTCCAAGAAACAACCCAAACAAAAACCCCAGCTGTTTGCTAAGCTAGTCAAAATGAGGACCTAGTTTGAAAGAAACATGAGATATTTAATGCTTATGCTATTATTAAAGCACAAAAGTATAAGAAATTTGAAATGGTATTGTACTGCAGAAGATTCTTGCCAACTTCAGCTCTAGGTATTGCTAACTGTGTAACCTGTAATACACAATTCTGGCAGGGGCACAGACTGAGTGTATATAAAAAGGTTAAAATGATATTAAAAATAGCACAAAGAACTGGAAAAAATATGGCTGACAGACAGTACCTAACATGTACAAAAGGTTTCCACAGAGACATATGTCATGAGCTATTCATATTGAAACAGCAAATATAACTAGCCTCTTAATTATTTTAGCATTAGAATTGGTTTTATGCTAGCCAAGCAAAAGGACCATGTAATGGTACAGGGTAGGATAATAAAAAAAGAATGTTTAACCTTCCCTCCAAAGTCATTTAGTCAGATCCTCTCCTAGCAAAACTCAATTGGCTCCAGAAGGGTTGCACCAGAGAAAAATTCATTCCAGGATGTTTTTTGCAATGTGAAATTCAGTTCACTCATTTTTCTGTGTTTTCATTTAATCTGAAAAGTAATGACACATAGCAGACTTTCCTTCTGCTGAGGAGAGATTCACCAGCCCTCAGAGCTGGGTCCTGGTGTGTCAGGGACTGTCAGACAGAGAAGGTTCATCCACCTGCTGCTGCCTCAGTCCTGCCAGAAGCCTCTGGTTTTGTTCTCCATCAGCATTCTGCCCTGGTAACCATTACCAGCATTGTGAAACACAGCAATCTCACTGCTGAGGTCTCTTGTGTTCCTGTGCTGGTTGCATTGTTTTCTTTTGCTATTAAATAACAGGAAAAAAATCAATTTTTTAAATATTGAACAACTTCTGTAATTCCAACACTATTCCTATCACCTCACGAGTCAGGCAGACAACAAGTTCATAATAAATACTGTTAAAAGCAGCCAGGGATGGGAACTGCCTGGGTGTGTGATATAAGGTTATACTCAGATGCTGCCTAAAGAAATTAGAAATCTTTACAAAACAAATCAGACTGGGGAGGAGCCCCACACAGGAACTTGCATGACAATACACACAGCACTTTAAAAGGCCTGTATCTGAGACAGAATTTATGACATGAGGAACTGAGTGGCAAATAGCTGCATATAAATAAAATCTTTCACCTTTTCTAAGATTCAGAACTGTATAGAATTTTAGCGTTTTAAGAACTGTCTTATCGGAGATACTTGAAAATCCTGTATTTATTTTTCTGATAACTTCATAGTTTAAAAAAAATGAAATAACCCTTTTGAATAGTGATTTTCTATTGACCATTTTTCTCTGAATTTTCATTTAAGTAGAAGGCGTCTGAAAAAGAAGCTCCTTCTTTTGCAGGCTTGGAACAGTTCTTTGACTTTCAACTTGTCAGCAAGAAACATGAGTGTCTGGGAAAATACCTACATTATTTTTGAAGTTTTGGCATAACTAAAGAGTATAATTTATTATTCATTGTTATTTGCCTGGTGATGGGATACCAGTCACTAAAAATACAAAGTAAGAAATGTCACCCTTCTTCAAAGTTAATCAGCATTAAATAGGGACACAAATAATGCTGCTTCTTTTGCCTTTTTTTTAATGTGGCTTTTTTCAGAATATGTTATTCATTCATATAAATTCATTTAAAGGAAGAATTTTCTGATATAATTTGTTTGTTTATATTCTTATTGCAGATCTTTGTCCATAAACATTTTAAATTCAACTACAAGAGTATTCAAGTTGTTTGAGACTTCATGCATATTTTGTTCTGGGGTAGTTCCAACACTTTTGGAAGAGTTTAGTGAATAAAGAGTGAAAATGCATGCCCAGAATCCCAGACCAACAAATAGCAAATGCTCACATTTTCTAGATTTCATAAATTATATATGAAATATATATAAATGATGATGATGATAATATAAAATAGATATAAACATTTCTACAGTTCTAGTCTTCTAGTCTCCAAATGCCCTCATATGAAGGGAAAATTCTGCTGCTACAAAAACATTTTTTTTAAGTTTTACAGTGTTTAAACTACAAATATTTCCACCAGATGTCAGCAATGCACTCTCTAAACTCCAGCTGTCAGAGGCCTCAAGCTTTCCTGGCGTTACAGAAATCATGTAACTCACTGCCTTGTATTTAAGTAACCAGAAAAAAATGAAATGACCATCATTGCTTCTGAAGGGACTCGTGACATTACTAAGCTTGTCCAGCTAATAATGTGGTTCTTTACTTAGTTTCTTCTGGGAGGGAGGTTTTATTACACATTGGACCACTAACATATTCATTGTTTTTTTCTCTCTATCGCTGCAAAAACTGACTTTCTTATTCTGATTATCTCTGTGAATGTTTTCCTCTATTAGACTATAAATAATAATGCATTTGGGTTTAATTTTCTTTTTTTGTGAGACTATAGAAGAAGAAGAAATAATGAATCTATTTTGGACCCTAATGCTGTAGTAATTTTAGGGCAAACCAGAAGTACACTACACCATGGGGAATGGTAAAAGCACTGGGGTCAGTAGAAGAAGTTGTCTTCATGGCTGCTTCTTCTCCTGGAGTTCAGACATCCAGCTGCAACATCCAAACCAAACACAGAACACTGTCAGGCTCTGGTTTGGTTTCATAGGGATAACTTTGCTGTTACTTATTAACTTAAGCCTCTTAGAGTTCACTTAGATACAACAACAAAAAGCTGAAGAATGACCTCTACTGAGGCAGTAAAGTGTGTGTCGTGCCAAAGCAGACATGATGGTTTTTACACTATAATGTCCCTGGCAATAATCTCACAGGTTTCAGAACACTGCCTTTTGTTTTCCAATGGTTTCTAGAAATTGTTTCACAAATTCTTTTGGAATAGCATTGATCTGTCAGAAGCAGAATTTTCAGATTTGGCCAAAACCACGTAGAAAAGATTCCTCATGTCAGGGATATTCTGTTAAAAACCACAAAAAAGAAAGCCCCACTTCTGAGTGAGCAGGGAAGCCTGGGAATTCATTTAGCTCATGATCAGCCTGACTCATACTGGACTTTTAACAGTCCAGGGGAGTCTCCTGACTGCTGAACTAGAGATTAAGATCTGGAACCATAAAACCATTTAAGCATTGACTCATAAGAATGATATACCATATTATCTTTGTGTATTGAGCTTTAGAGGCTTTCTCTGGATCAATGAATAATAAACATATAAAGGGAAGCAGTTATATCAGGGGAAAAAAAAAAGAAAGGAAATAAGACATAAAGTTAGAGCTCATCCCCAGCAAGTGGAGGGTGTAGGTGAATACTCTGATTACCAAGTTAATAGGAGTATTTTTGTTCTCTCTTTTTTTTAGTAAAAAAAAGCTATTGGGTTTGTGCCAATGTACAACTGAAAAAATGTTGGAGGTTATGGGAAAACTGATTCTTGCCCAATTCTAATTATAGGTCTGTCTGGTAGCACTCCATGTTATTCAGGTTGTTTGATATGTGCCATTATAAAATACAGTTTTCAGCTGCTTATAACTGTGCCAGAACATTAACCATTTGGACTGAAATATTCCATGACTTTGCCTGCCTCAGGCTGATATTTTGGCAACTGCCAATCAAATCATTCAGTGAGTTGAAGGAAAAACCCAAGAAGTGTGGGGCTTTTAATGTTAATAACTTCTGCTCACTGTTTTGTTTAAGTAGCCTCTTTGTGCTCTGTATGTGGGAAGTCAGAGCCAGTAGAAGTTTATGTGCATCTGTACAGTACATGCTGAGATCTGAAGATCAATCTACATTTTTCCTGAATTTTGAGCCCTTGAAAAAAAATATTAACAACTCCCATGATCTCTAAAACAGTTCCATGATCACTATACTTACCAATCATTCTTGAAACTTTCAACTTTACTATATGGAGGCAACCCTACAGACCATGGTTTAGAAATATATTGAAATATGTTAATGGAAAGTGTTTCCCCACTTAGTTTGCTTGCCTAGTAAGGAACACAACTAACCTTTCCCTGTCACTTCACATCCTTGTGTCTACTTCCAGATGGAGCACCAACCTCCAAAATTGTCAAAGCCATGTTGAATTTATCAAAGGCAATCAGAAAGAGAGAGACACTGGATTGTGAATCACAAGATAAAAAACAGAATAAGGTGGTCGCAGGGGATTATGAAAACATGATACTGGAGAAACCAGGATGAGTTGGTGGGAAATGCAGCTGCAATTGACACAGAAAACAGACTGAAATATGATTAAGGAATTGAAAATAACCAGGCAGATGGTAGGGAAAAATCAAAGATTAAGGGAAGGTGTGAGAAAGCAGAGAGGATGCTCCAGACTAGAAAAACCGCAGATTGAGTTTTAGCCTGTAAAGAGGCTACTATAGGAGAAAACTGTGTTTTACTGGGCAAGAAACAGAGGGAAAATCAAAGTCATTTGGTTAGATAGGTTCACTGAACAATGAGTTTTTTGTCCTGGACCCTGTCTTGTCTGAACTTATTTTGGAGGAAGAGATGATACACATGCAGAGTTCATCCTATAATGGCATAAAGGCAGCATCAGTGAAGAGGTTTGGGTGTCACAGCTCAATTCTCAGAATTTCACAGTGTTTCAATTTTTTTAAAAAATAGAAGAGCAGTTACTGATCACCTGTGAGTTATTTTCCTTGTCATCACCACAGCTGAGAGCAGAGAAAGGGGGAAATTTAGTTGCAGGAGAAAATACTCAAGGGCTTTAACAAGTTCACTCTGTGTAAAAATCCATTCCATTCACTACAGAGATTCCAATGCATTAAAGAATGGAGACACCATAGCAGAAAATACCTTTATTAGCTACACAGGACTTGTCTGTGGCCAGAGCAGTCCTGAAATTGAATGAAGGGACTTTGTGAGAAAAATGTAGCTGTGTCATTAAAGACCTTCTCCTGATGTGAACAAACGTGACTGAGAGCAGGTTGGGAAAACAGCCTGAATTTAGTCTTTCACTAGTTTTTGAACAGAGTTTTCTGTTACTTGTTTGTGTTTAATATACATTAGTGGAGATAGATTTATTCAAATTCTTAAACTGTATAAATTCAAGCTACTGTATCCAAGTCCAAACTTTGACTCGGTTTTTGTTTTCTCCCTATGCAGTCAAATCTCCCTCTAACTTTAGTAGGATTAGGCTGGGTAAGGATTTAGCAAAACTCATCAACGACTTCATGATTTGGCTCAGAGCTCAGTGAAAAATGAACTCTTTAAAAGGACTGTCATGGAACTAACATAAATTTACCAAGTCAAAGTACGGAATATTCAGTGATTCATGGCAGTGTGGTTTTTATTAGAGCTCCTCTGAAACACAGCAGGCTTGCTTAGCAAGGGTTCATACAAACATTTTCTTTGGTTTCAAGCTGCAAAGGTTCACACGCTCCAAGTTTCACTTTAAGCTTTGGAAATGCCCTACTTTCACTTAATTTTTGTATCCAAACCATAGTAAAATAAATCTGGCATGAATGCGAACCAAATTCAGGCTGGCAAAAGTCCACCCAAAGCTGTGAATGCAGTTTAGATGTTTGGTGTGCTAAATGGCTTTTTGTTGTTCTTGACTGTACTGCTGACATCATGTTGATATTCACCTTCCTTCTATTGCTCCCCAGATTGCACAGCACCTTTGTGAAACTGCATAATAGTATGAAATGAATGTCAAAGCCATGAGCAAGGTAGAAGGATACCATTACATTTGAAGGTCTGCACTAAGAGGTTTCAAAAGAAGCATTTTAAGAGTTTCTTCAATGGTTTAACTCCATTTTACCTCCTGTGAAAAACAATATAATGTTATTATGCTGCATTATCTAAACCATCCCTCTGCCTATCACACCTTTGCTATGTTAGACTTCTCCACAAGCATCTATGAATTGATCTTACTGACCACGTCTGAGTTCCCAGATGAAACACCTTTTTGCTGCATCTGGGTCAGGTGCCTCATACATAAAGACCACCACTTACTAAGCTGCCCAGTGCATTTCATCCCTTCCTTTTTTTACCCCCTTACATGCATTTTTTATCTTGTTTCTTCATCAGATTCTAGAAGTTCACACCGTCTTATTTTTGTGGCTGTTCCTTTATATAAGTAATTATTAAGGTTCTTCTTTTCCCATATTTTTTTCTGTGAATTAAATATTTCATCTCCCTTCTCCTACTGTTTTCCTAGTTTCTCAAATATGCTTTTCAATCTGATCTTGCTGAATGTAAGCATCCTGCTGTGCTTTCACCTCTCCACCTCTCCAGGAAAGCCAGGGAAAATTACACTGGCTTAGGAATGGTTCTGATTTGATTGGAAAGATTTTTTAAACAGTTATAGACACAGTGAAGACATCCACTGACATTTGGAAGAAGGACAGTACCAATAAAACTTGAAAAATAAAAGAAATGTAACAAGTACTTTCCAACAAAGATGAGCTAGGCTAGACAGCAATATATGCCTAATGAACTTTATAGCAGGAGACATTTTAGACATCAGGCTGCTGTTAACACTCAGTTTAAAACTAATTGATCCTCCACTGTGGAGGACTAATACCTAAAACTAATACCTCCACTGTGACCCCTAATTTTGAGCATACAGACAGCTATTTCAGAAAAATCTTGGCATTTTAGAATTTCTTGCTAAATTTATTTCAGTGTTGAGGTAGAAGTCAGTGCCTATTAAATCTGAAGCTGATTTATTAGCTCAGCAGAAGTAAGAGGCACTGAGAGAAGTTTAGGGAGTAAAATGCTTTAGAGACCTCGATTAAGATGAAATCCAGCTTACCAACTTAGATGCCAACAGAGAAGAGGGTAATAATACCAGTTATATTCCTGTCTCTGTTTTCAGCCTTCCTCTCCTGACTGTCCCAACAGTGCTCAAAACACCACTGACCAGCTCTTTACCACTGCAGTAAAGTTTTGAATTGCCCTGTCAGCCCTGAGGTGATCTAGTATTTGTAAACAACTTTTTTTTTTTCCTGAAACATAAGAGTAGCATTTTCTCCCTTGTCACTAAAGGAATTACAAAAGCACAGAGCTCCATGCCATCTCTCACTGAAAAATACAAGCAGAGCTTGATATCCTTGTCCCATGCATGATCTGATGTCACCCAGATGGGTTTAGCCCTCCAGCTGCCAGTACAGAAGGGTTCTCTTAGGCCTAAGGTCATAATAGGCAGATCCACAGTAACATCTTCACTGTGTCTGAGGATATGTAGACAAATATCTTCAGGGTCAATGTCAAGAGGATGGGGCCTGACCCTCTTCAGTGGTGCCAGGGAACAGGATAAGGGAAATGGGCAGAACTGAAACACAGGAAGTTCTCTCTGAATATATGGATTTTTGTTTTCACTCTGGAGGTGACAAAACACTGGAACAGCCTTTGGCCCAGAGAGTGGAGTGTGTTTCTCTGGAGATATTCAGAACCCACCTGGATACAACCTTGTGCAGCCTGCTCTAGGCAAACCTGCTTGAACAGAGGGGTTGAACTTGATGATCTCCAGGGTTCCTTTGCAACCCCATCCATTCTGTGATCCTGTGATATAAAACAGCAGCAGCAACTTGACCTTAAGCCACTTCTAACCTGTAGTTATGGATAGGCTGTTTTTTCTTGTCTTTTGAAAGTAGTTGCTACTTTGAATAGGCAAGAACTATTAAGTGGAGTTTCTTGCCACATTTACCACACAGGAATATTAGTAGATAAGATTTGAAGTCTGAAATATGTATTGTTAATAGGGACAATGATATTACGAGAAGGACTCAAGGATTAATGGACTCACAGAACAGTGGCACAAATAACTAACATTTATGCAGTGCATGTAAAATAAATATTTCAAAGCTAATAAAGGGTTTGTAGCCAAGTTTTATTTCAGGTAAGTGAAATAATTCAAGTGTTTAAAGTAAGGACTGATTGAGTAAAAGGACTTAGATACAGACTCAAAATATACTACACAAGATTGCAGTGACCAAGAAACACTGGAGAGAGGGATTTTTCTAAAATACTACCTCTTCCCTTAACAGCTTTGGTCATAACACTTCTGTAAAAAATCTTTCTAGGACTGCCTCATTCTTTGAATATGGTTAAGTACAGCTGATAGAAACCAACAGGGTCCTCTTAGCAAAAAACCCTCTTTGGAGGAGAGAGGCCTGGTGTGAAAGTTTCACATGTTTTCTCTTTACATGGGAATAAATTAAAAGCAGGGTGAAGATATAGAACCAGTCTGTTCATTTGTTACAGTTGAAAATCCCAAGCTCTGCAGAAATGAGAGATGTTGCAGGAATGATCCTTACTCTGACTTTTTTCTTCTGTAATAGAAGAGCCATGGACTCCAGTTCCAAAGAATATGGGCTAAATTGAAAAATATTTATAATAGAATATACCAAGCAAATAACCCAACCTTCAGAGGAACAACCACCTATCACTGTGATACAAAGTCAAGCTTTCTTTGTATGTGTTTTCTATTTGCCCTAAGAATCCTTTGACTTATTTAATGTGTGCTGGTACAACTTCTGAAAAGAAAGGCGAAGGGCACCTCACAGTCTGCCATAGTTTAGCAGCTAGGGCAACCATGGGATTAAAATGTTTGAGCCCAACAGATCTAAGAACATTGTATCTTGATTTCCTGCTTGTGCCACAGCTAATCCTGAGGTAGGATACCAAACCTGGATCCAGCATCTTAGTTTTTGTGTTGCTGTGCTGTGCCTTGCATCTGGTATTGTGATTTTGTTGTTTTGGCTGTTAAGGGGTTTTGCCCTAATCTTTGAATTCCAAATAGCTTCAAGTAGGAGGTAAGTGCCTAGTTACTCACCCCAGTCAAGACAGTAACTCTGAGTATGCCAGTAGTAGAAATACATGTCCCAGGTAATTACTGGAAAAAAGAAAGATCTCTATCAGCCTACACCAGTGTGTGGATTTTTTTGTATCAATCACACTCTCTTATTCATGTTTCTAAATCCCATCTAAACTGCCCTCTAAACTCCTATATTCCCTTGCTCACCAAGTCCAAATTACAAGTCTCAGCGTATCAGGGTTTTTCATAATCCCAAGTGTCTCACATTGCTGGGAAGCTGAGAACCACTATATTCTCAGTTTAACAGATGGGAGATTAAGACAGAGGCCTTGACTAGCTTCAACAAAATTATGCAAAGTGCCTGTGGTAGTGCGGGCAATTAACCTTCTCATACCCATCCTCCAAAAAACCCTTGCTTTCTTCTAAAATATGTAAATGTTTTGAGGGTGAAAAAAAGTCTTATATAATAGAAGAGTATGAAAAAGGAGAATGGGTAAAGGGGCATTATTTGATCAAATGATTAAGCAGGATAGCTGATACAGGATACCTGCACAGAAACTTAAGGCTGGCCTGTGTTCTGTGTCCTTTGCCTTCAGAAGGCTTCAGTTTAACATGTAGATTGGCTCCAGGATTGAACAAAACAAACACTAGTGCCAGTTTTTGTTCAAGGTAATGTATTCCATCTGCTTCATAAGAAACTAAACAATTTTCTGGACCACTCCAGGTACACAATCATATAGTATATAGTAATAAATCACAGAAAGGAATAAATGTAGCTGAGGGCTCAAACTTTTACAGAAAGCCACCATATTGTTACACTACAGACTAGAGGTTGTCATAATTTAGCAATCTGGTTGAAAAGCACCAATGCCTGGACTTTTCTCAGCCACCTGAGGAATATGTGTGGTCACTCTGGCTCCACAGACTGTCAGTAAAATAAACTCTTAATCCCCAGGTTCAAAGAGTAGCATGAATGAACTGCTTCCAGGAGACGCCCATCAAGGTCCATTGATTAGATGTAGCACTTAGGATGGCAATGATTTAAACTTGGGTGCACTGAGAAGCTGCCTGAATCTGGATTGAATCTGTTGCCTCTAATGACAGTGCTGCAGGGCTGCATGCCAGCAGCCTCCCTGGTCATTCCCTTCAACTCCCAGCACCTCTGGCACTCTCCCATTTGCTAACAGATGAAGTGGAGCAAGGGCAAAATAACAAAACAGGCAACAAGAAGAAAAACCTTCAATTTCCCAATGGGTGTATTCATACATCAGTTGAACCTGCAGTTCTGAAATTAATATGGGCTTGGGGATCTTCGTACACACTGTAATGTTGGAACTGGCTCCACTTTTGACCAACCATCTCCTCATCAAAAACTTAATTCAGAAATTGTAATGTTCCACTTAGCTTGATTTTTTCCCCTGAATTTGAACACACTTAAGAGAATGAGACAAAAAACTGAACCCAAATTTTCAAGTAATTTTCTTCTAAGCGTCTCTTCCCAGGCCCATGTGCAGATCAGTTATGAGAACAGATAGTTCCTTTCACTTCTGAGCTAACTGGTATAACCACATACAGATGCTGCCCCAAGATATCTGCTTTAATGACTTCTCTCAAAAGTTGAAAGAATAAAATCCCAGCTGTATGTAAGGGTCATGATGGGGGAGACACCAGCAGGTCTGTTCTCTATCAGAGAGACTTTCTAAAATGAAGACTCAAATGCTAGATGTGGACCTGATTTATTCATTCTTTACTCCTTCTTTCCCACAAATGGGTGGAGTGATCAGCTTGATTGGTGGATGCACAGTCAGAATTCCAGTCTCCCTGTCTGCACATCACCACCTTTGCAGATGATGTGAAAAACTTGCACCGGTTAGACCAGTACAATAATGTGGGTCATTAATCTCAGCCACCCTGTCTCAAATAGGTGGAAACATCCTCCATTTGTACTGAAGCGCTATCTAATTGTTGGAGATGAAAGAGGACCCCTCTTATTCTACATTCTTCTATTATTCTGCTACAAAAATATCAATGTGCCTGTGGAAAAATAATAATAGCTTTCATTTTTTTTTGTTGTTTTTTGGAAAGCTCAAAATTTGACAAAAAAAGGAACACAAAGTAAAAGAAATGTTTTTCTCCTCCAAATCCTCAGTCATTAGAGGAAAGAAGCCATATATGTATACACATACCACACAAAACCATAGATATTCTTAAGGTGAAAACTTAATTTTATTTTGCTTAAGAGTGTTGAGAACATTATTCCTGACTCTTGAAGCCAGAAGTAGTATTCCAAAGAAAGGACAGATCCTAAATGGAAAGCTACAATCTTCTTCTGTTGAGTACATAAAGGTGGATGCAGTTGCCATCTGTTTAATAGCCTGGTAGCTCTTTCCTCACATAACTTGCAGCAGATGTTATGTAACTTCACCCACTTGTGGGAAGGAAGAGGTCTTCATTCAGCATTTGGGTCTTCATTTTGAGACAGTCTCTCTGATGGAAAATGGGCTGGCTGGTATCTTCCCCCCCATGTCCCTTGAACAGAGTTGGGATTTTTTTCCTTTAACTCTGAGAAGTAAACTTGAAGTGGATGTGTATTAAAACTCTTCTCTTTTATAAAACTGTCCCACAAATTTTTAACATATCGTTACTTGTCTTATATTTTCACACCAAGGTGCTGGTGGTGCCAGATTTGTCACGTTGAGGCTAATAGCACAGCAACAGCTTCAAAATAAAAGTATTTTTTCATCCACTTTCACCATTTTCCTGGTCCCCATATAAGACTGAATCTTTTCAAACGCTTGCATAAAATCTAACTACTCCCCAAAAGACACCATGCATTCACTCATAGATCTAGGCAGGTTTGCAATTTAGCCCTTTGTGCTGCTATTTTTCTACATCTTACAGGCTCTTACTGTGCTATTGACTTTTCTAATAAGGGAAAGTATTCGTTTCATTCTTATATCTACTACCTATTCTTCCAAAACCATTTCTGGATCATTTTTAATTGCTATATTTATGTAAAATGTTTAAGTCCCAACAAGTGACTGCTTTCTAAAAATAACAAATTTATTTTGCCAGTAAATTCCTAAGGTAACATCTCTAAAATAGTTTTAGCGGGGCATAAGCCAAATTTATTTTTCTAATTCTTGATAATGTACTCTTCCTGCTCCAGCAGCCTGAATATTTTAGTGAGCAAGGTCAATAGGCAGAGAGTAGATGACATTGGCAGAAATATGAGAGCATTTATAGAGTCATTTAGGTTGGAAAATGCCTTTAGATCATCCAGTCCAATGATGAACCCAGCATTGCCAAATTCACCATTATACCATGTCTCCAAGTGCCCCAGGCATGATGATGCAACCACTTCCCTGGGCAGTCTCTCCCAATGCTTAACAAACCTTTCACTAAAGATTTTTTTTTCCTAAAATTCAATCTAAATCTCCAATGGTGAAACTTGAGGCCACTTTCTACAGTCTGCTTGTTACCTGGGAGAAGAGGCCTCTCCCCACCTGGCAACCATCAGCTTTCAGGGAGCTGTAGAAAGCAATGAGGTAAACGCCAAGGCTTCTCTTCTCCAGGCTAAACACTCCCAGCTCCCTCAGCCCTCACAGGACTTGTGCTCCAGACCCTTCACAGCTTTGTTGCTCTTCTCTGGACGTGCTTCAAGACCTCAATCAATGTCTTCTTGTGAGGGGCCCAGAACTGGACTCAAGGCGTGGTTTTACCAGTGCCAAGTACAGAGAGAGAATCACTGCCCTGGTCCTGCTGGCCACTCTATTGCTTGTACAGGCCAGGATGCCATTGGCCTTCTTGACCACCTGGGCACACTCTGGCTCACATTCAGCTGCTGTTGACCAACAGCCCCAGCTCCTTTTCCTCTTGGCCACTTTCCAGCCACTCTTCCCCAGCCTGTAGCACTGCAGGGGTTGTTGTGACCCAGGGGCAGGGCCTGGCACTTGGCCTTGTTGAACCTCAGACAATTGGCCTCAGCATCAGTGCAGCCTGTCCAGATCCCTCTGCAGAGCCTTCCTGCCCTCCAGCAGATCAACACTCCCAGTAAATCTGGTGTCATCTGCTGACTGAGGGTGATTGATTCCCCTCATCCAGATCACTGATAGAGAAATTGAACAGGACTGGCCACAGCTGTGAGCACTGGGATTGCACTACTCGTGTCCAGTTACTCCAACTGGGTGTGACTCCATTCACCACCACTCTCTGGGCTGGGCTGTCCAGCCCGTTTTTTACCCGATGCATAGTGCACCCAGAAGCAAATTTTTCCAGAAAATTGCTGTGGCTCTTCATGGCTTGCCATGAAACCCATCATCTGAAACATTGTCTTCACAAGAAAACCTGATATTAAGGTATTACTAGAGTCAATACCTGCCATTCAGAATCTTTCCCACATAAAAAGGAAATTAAATCGGTATTTGCACTATGTACTGCAGTGAAAAAATACAGTTTTAAAGAAATCTGCCTGTTTACACACTATAGGTTGTGTTTTAAATATACCTGTCTGCCTAACTTCTTCATGAGGTGGCAGGACCATTCTATGAGACTACAGAGGTGGTTAGCAGTATGGAGAACTGCACATTTTTCTGTTTAAATCCATCCTTGTAAGTGGGTGTAAAATGATACCATTATGATCTGGTTAAATTTAATTCTGCAATTTGCCAGTCACCACATTTCGTATTTGCTTCTGTGCCTTGTCTACAGGGTATACACATTAAAGCGCCATTAATGCTGTAGGCACAGCATTTGAAGAGAAGTATGTTATTTAATCTGGTGAGGAATATTTGATCCCTGCTTTTAGTTCTGGTAGTGGTAGTCCCAAATTTGAATGGTCTGAGAGGTTTTAAAGAATTACATTTTTGTGGGGAGAAGTTTTCAAATAACACATGCCCAGGTCTCATGTTTAACTGTGTCCTAGGTATATTTAAACCCTGTGGCTGGATGGAATCAGTGGGCACAAATCTTCTAAACCACTGCAGCATTTTTCAAGATTCTAGTGTATCCCTGAATTTCACTGCAAGGTCAGGAATGAGATGTGTATTTAGACTAGATCGCTAGCCACGCTGTGCGTATCTTCCACACTCATAGACTAATATGTTTTCTCCTAATACAGAGAAGGCCTTAAGTGCCTTTTCCTCAGCCTTTTTCACTCTGTTCCCTCTGCATCCAAAAAAGGATGGAGATTCTTCTTAACCCTCCTTTTGTTGTTAATGTATTTATAGAAGTTTTTAATTGAAAAAAATCTCAAAAGACAGAAGAAAAGAAACAACACCCCCCACCCCATCCCACCCAACACACAGAATTTGAAAATCAAAGAATAAAAGACTTTTCAGGATGCTAAAAGCCTCTTGGCACTGGTAAGTGTTGCTCACTGAAGCAACCCAGCTGAGTCCACAGACTCACCTCTGTGAGTAACTCTGGATTCATACTCCCACTGGAGAACAATCTTGACCTGTATGTAGCACTGTTTACTTTCTTTCCTTTAATGACTGCTCTGTGCTCACCATGGGGAAAGAGCTTATCACAAGACAGGCAGAAATTTTGTAAATATGATGGTATATTGGTTTCTCATCACTGTCAGCTCAGAAAAAAAAAAAAAAAGAAAAGAGAAAACAGAAAACATAGCACCATTTCATTTTATCCATATACTGGAGAATAAAACTTCAGTTCATGTAAGGTAGTAAAATCAATGGAGTTTTGCTGACTTGCCCTAGCTGAGAATTTTTTCCAGTGTATTTATATGTAAAATCACACAAACGTTATGTGGCTGGGGTTATAGATGAAAATCAATATTAAATTCATCATCTTTAGCTGCTACAGACCACAGTGAACACTTGCTCTCTAATGGTTAAATGCCCTTTGGATCTGAAGCCCTTTGATTTATTGGAAGAAACCTGCTGGGCAGAACATACTGTGGAGCTGATTAATGTCAGCTTCTGTCATCAGTTTCCACTTAGATTCTTGGCCAGCTCTGACATCTCCTCCCTCAAGGATCCAGAAGAATTTGAGGACTGATCCAAGAGCTTTACTGGCATGGGATTTGCAGAATGTGGTGCTTGCAAAATAGGGAAGATGAATGGAAGTAAAATTCCATGTTCTCTACTGGACTTGTTTCTTTAACTCATTTCTCTGGAGAAAGAGACCAATGCCAGGACCACACCAGCAAGGGAAACAAATCAATAGCATGTTCACTGGTTTTGTTACAGATGTCTTGCATTTCCTTTGCTGCTTTATATGCTCCCTTGTAGCCTGTCAAACTGGAAAATGACTGCAGTGAGAATGCAGAGCTACCATAGCTGTCTAGATTTACACTCACCATTGTACAGGAAAACTTATGGACTCCAAACCAGTTGGTAGTGTTCACCATTTTAGAGAGGATAAGCCCTTATCTGAACAAGACTAATGAAAAGTGGCAGCCACTGTGATTTGCAGGTTGATCACTTATGGGCAGCTTGAGTTTTTAGAACAGTAGAACACGAGCACCCCCACCCTCTGCACTGACCCTCCCTTGGGAATGATGGCTGCTTATGGCAGATAATTTTCTTGTGTTCATTTTGACACATTTCCCTGGCAGTTCCTCATTTGGAGAAAATGACTCTAACATTTCTTCTGAGCACAGAATTCTCCTGGTGCTCATCACAAGTATGGATACTTCTGCTATAGGAATCACACACTGCTGTAAAAAACTTATGGCGCTGTACCCATTGCTGAACACTTTCTCACTGGCAAGAAGGAAGTATGACTGAACAGTCAAATGATGAAATATTAAAAACAAAGTATTATGAGATTGTAGGAAACTTAGGAAAATGAGATGTCCTAGAGGTCACATTTAAACTTCCAAGAAACCAAAATATAATCCTAATAATTTTAAAATAGGACTTCCTGTCCTGCACCTCACTAATGACAACCTGATTTGGCAAAAATTATGTCATCTGGATTAAGAATATTCACACAGAATCACTAGGTTGGAAGAGAGCTCCAATATTACACTGTTCCCCTTTAATATTGTATTTGAAGCAATTTGCACTGATAAAACCAGTCTCACATGTTCAGTCCTTTGTCCTCCTCCACACTTCATGGTGAATTTGGTGCTTTCCAAGATAAGCTGTAGAAGTGAAATTGCATAGTGCTGAAAGCCTTTATTTACTTCCTTGCTTTCATTTAAACCCCATTCCCCATCCCTTCTTTCACATTCCTTCACCACCTCTTCTGCGCTTGGGTGCGAAGGGAAAGTTACAAATAGAAGGAAGTAAGGTAGTTTTTCTTTTTTCTTAGGAATAAACTAAAGAGGTTTATAGGCTGATATAATGCTACACAATTAAGCAGATATTTTTTAGATGTAGCTGTGGGATTTTGCTGATGGTCTACTATTATTTTTTTAATAAGGAATTTTTCGGCAAGGAGGAAACTACATGTCTATAAAGGAAAAGAAATAAACCTAAACACCACACACAGAAAAAAGATCTTTCCAATGGCAAATTAAGTCCATACATGGATTGTCACTGACTTTAATGGACTTTGAATCAGTCCCAAAGTTATCTCAAATTTCCAAAGTAACCCAACTTTTAAAAAACAGTGTTTATTACTCAATTTTCTGGGATAGTGATTTAAGTCTATAAAATACAGCCTTTTTCAGGATCCTCAGTCTCAGGGAAAACCTGTTGGGAACAGTTCATTGAATTCAGGATGTTTAGATTTAAATAATTTAGATTCACAAACCAGAACTTTTGATTAAATATTGCTGAACTGACCAACATTACTATGATACACAGATTGGCAGAGTAATGATTAATGGCAGAATGTTCTGGACCGATTAAGAAACTGGTCCAATTTAAAAAAATATTTAGGCAAAATATTCAGTATGCTCAAACATGAAGCTGTGCATTGAAGAACAAGGAATGGCAGATTTGCCTTTGCTATCCTGGAAAGAAATGAGTCCAGTAACATTGTCCTGATGGAAAATCAATAGAGTATAAACTTCCACATGGCTAATGTGGCTGTTACATCTCTACAAATCTTCTATTTTTCTATATAGCTCAGGTGACTCAATGCAGAGATTAAAGGAATTGAGTTTTGCTGGCTATCAGTAAGATGAGAAGTTAACTTGATTACAGTGCAAGATTGGGAAAGAAATGTCAAATTATAATCACCAGGAAAAGCTAGCTTATTAACTTCAAGAACAGGCTTGTCGATGGAGCCAGATCAGTCTAATTCAAAAACAAGAAGGACACATGTTTACAATGAGGTAATAAATGAATGAAAAGAAATACCAAGGAAGATGGCAGATTTTGCATCTCTTGATGGCCTCAGAGCACAAAACTGCAAAGCACACTTTAGTTGAAGACTTGTCCTTTAGCTCAGTATCAGCAGAAAGCCAAAGAACTTCCTACATACAGAAAGTGAAGAGGGATAGGTCTATTTTGCCTTATTTATGAAATCTGTAAAGCAAGAACTGACAGTCATAACTAAATTAAAGCTAGGTAGAGCTTGGACAGTTAAAACAGTCCAAAAGACAGTAGAGAAAAGTTTCTGTTGAACTATGAAAAGTTCTAGTTCATGTACCACATTAGTGAAAATGACCAAGTGCTCATTCTTGTTTCCATTGACTCTGACACTGCATCTACCATTGGCTTTGTTGCATGTAGTAATAACCCCTTAATCATTACCAGCACAAAATCCAAATCTGATTTTCTCTACACAGTTTTCCTTCAGTCAATTATTAACAGCTGGACCCTGGGCTTCTAATTATGCTGAAGCTAATGACTGCCTAACAAAGCTCTAATATCCAGCACTGCTCAACTGATGAGACAGAGACAAAGTGGCTGTTCTCTTTATGAGGTGTTATTTGCTTGACATATTTGCATGACTGCATCTGATGTTCACAGCTGATCTTCCATGGTGCTGCATAACTGAGGTTTTAAATGATTTTAAATTATTAGAATACCCCTGAGAGGCCCCAAGCCATTCATCTAGCCAAAAGCAGAATTCTTCAGAAGTGTCCTGTCAAAATGGCATCTTCATCATGCACAGAAAATGCACTACACCTATACATTTTAAAGTCCTAATTGTAGTAATGACTCTGGCACCAAACCTTTCTGGAGGATCGATGGCTAGCTGAGGCTAATGGCTCTCAGCTGAATTTCAAGCCACAGCTTCTCCCAAACAATCATTAATCTTCAGGAAATGTCCTGTGCTTCCATCAGAAGTGTTTAAATGTCTCTGCATTTTTAGCATGTTTCTGAAATCAGCTGCATTAAAAAATGTGAATTTTTCTGAACAAGCTTAAATGTCATTAATTCATTTTCATGTGGCTATTTTCCTGGAGTCCTGCCCCAGTGGACCTCACCTCACCAAAGTTCTCAGTGACCTGGCTGAAGACTGTCCTCTTATTAAACCCTAAATATCAAACTTGATAAAAATGTGAAGCAGGATTTCCTGTTTTACTCAGCATTGCCCCATCCTAACTCTCACAGAGGTTGCTGATCTGTCTAAATTATCACTTATTTTAGGTCCCCAGTTAATGCATTGATCCTTGTCTCCTGGAGATCTATATCGTGTTGTTAATTTGCTCACAAGTTTTCCTCTGAAGTGAATCAATCATCCTGGGGAAAAAGGGTCTGACACAATTTTTGGGATGGTTAGCTTTGGAAGCCACTTCCAAAGTCATGATGAGGAAGTCCCATTAGGTTTGGCTCTGCTCATCTCACACAGTCCTATAACGCATTTTACCAAGTTTTACATCCTCAAACATGCCCTCACCCCACAGCTCAGTTCACACAGTTCACTCTTTCCGTTTCATGCTAAGAAAACACAATCCTGTCAGGCTGTAACACAGTCCTCACTATTCCTGACACTGTGAACTGACCTAAGAACCATGCACAAAAAAAGATTGTTATGATTTGAGGTCACCAGGGGATTTCATGGGGCCCAGCAGAGGTCCAGGACTGATCACACTACATTGCACTGGTGCAGACAATCTGAGCTGACTCTGAGCAGCACAGACACAAACCACCCTTCACCACTTGGACTGGGGGCCAGAAATCAGTCCTGGTATTGAATGCACTTAGCAGTCCAGCCAATAATAACATTTCCTGGGAATAAAGTGAGACCGTTGCTGAACCATTTGCAAAAATTGTCCTATCACTATTTTCACCATAAATCATTGACTGTCACACCAAACCTTCAGCAGTCAGAGAGTTATGCAGGGCTCTTGCTGGAGTGATCCTTTTAAAGACAGTTCAGAAAAGCCACCAAGATTTTTTCTTCATTCTTCCTTCAAAAGCCAAGGTTGTGCTTTATTTGTTGTGGTCTTCAGGAGCATTTAGGTGAAGGATTTAAGGGGTCTAAAAGGCCACAAAAGCAGTAAATTTTCAAACTGAAATGCTCCTGACAAGTATGTTTGAAGATGTAAAAGAATCAGACACAACAATAACCTAAGAGAGGATTTGAATAAAAATAATCTTGAACAAATGCAAATGTTAGACATTTGCTAAGAGTTTCCAAAATAACATTTGTTTACACAGCTTTTCAAGAAGAGAGATTTGATAACAGTGGAAAATTGACTAACCTTTCCAAATACTTGCACGGGCTTGGTTGTTGGCTTTTGTTTCAAGATTCTTTACTATGAAAATGTGCAAAGGATTTACTTAAATAAGAACAGGTATGAGTCTTATGTATAAAAAATGTGGCAGAAATAAGCATTATGTTTGAGTTTATCAATGTACTTTAGAACCCAGATACCATCCTACTGCCTGCCATTTCCCACCAGGAATATGACATGTGCAAAGAGCAATAAACCATAGACTCCCATCAGTTGTGCTAGCATAGAATTTCCCTTAGTAGTTTAATTATGAAAGCATATGGGAGACCTGAGAAATTTTCTGAAACCAGATCCCAGGAAACCTGATACTGTACTTTCCTACCCATACATTAGTTCACCCTTCGAAAAGTTTAGAGCCAAGAGCAATCTCAAAGACCAATTTTTACTCAACAACCAGTGAATGCTGTTAGAACTACATAGGGTCACATGAGGGTATTTTGTAGTAAAAAATAAGGCAATAAATACCATCTTTTCACAGTGAGATAAATGTAAACTATTATCTTCTAAAGATGATGTTTTTCATGGACTGTTAACATAGGAAGGAGAAGGAACATGAGCACTGTTGTGGGTAGCCCAGCAGTGAGGACTCTTTATTAATACGTGTGACAACCAGCTTTGAGGTCCTGCTCTCAGTGCCTGGCGAGTGGAGCCATATCGATCTCAGGCTATACAGGTGAGTGCTGCAGTCACAGGACAGATGATTTTCAGAGCTGAGGATGTTTTCAGCAGAATTTTTAACCTTGGTTCCTCTCACTGTCCCCATGGAAGGATTCTCTTTTGACAAACCAGCACTTTCCAACACAAAACATTTTACCGAACAATTCCCACTTAGCTTTACTAAATGAATAATTTGCCTCTGTAAAACACTGTAGCATGGGAAAACTAATATTCCCATTGGTGGCAAGGCTTTAAAATACAAATGGGTAGATTTTTCTGCAGTTGTTAGTGTGTGATTCTTTACAGAGTTAGCATGAAGGACAGAATATGCTGGGATATGCCTTTAACTCTCAAACATCCAAATTATACTGTTATGGCTAAGGAAAACTACTTGTAGGCATCTTCATTTTTAAAAAAATTCTTAATACTTTGTCCAAAATTAAAGGTGTGTTATGGATATTTAACCATTTGGTTCTTAGCTCAAAACACATTAAAAGAAAGATAAATTCATTTAACTACAGAATGGTCAATTTTAAGAGGATTACCTGTATCAGAAAGAGTAATCCATGGTTTACAACAGCAATATTATTTTTTAAAGCTGGTGGATGGAGCAGCTGCTTTGTAAAGTTATTAATTTCCTGAAAAGAACACTGAATGCTTAGTGATCAGAATGCAAGGCAGGATGTAATTATAGAATCATGAATGTGCATCTTTTATACATTAATTCTGCACAGAACGCCCCTGCCTTTCAAAATCGTCAGTATTGTTTTCTGGTTTTGGACCCAAAACAATACCCAGAGACACAAAAATGAACTCTGTATCTGTTAGAAAGGGACACAAAAAAGCTTGATTTTAAAGACAGGTTGATTCTCAGTGCAGTGACAAGTACAGGGGGCAGCCACCAGAGGAAACAATTATTCTCCCATGGAAAAAGATGTAGGTTTCTGCATGGGGGACACCTGGATGTCTCAGGAAATAAAGTTGTTCCCACATCTGTCTGCATGGCAGATTCAGGCCTTGTTCTTCCCTCAGACCATGGACTGGCTACACTCATCCCTGTAGGCTCTCATTCAGTGCCTCTACTTATGGATGGTGGTATGTTTTTGTTCTTGGAGTTCATACGTGTGCAGGGTTTACTCTACACCTGGATTTTCCTAAAAGCATTTAACTTTCTTTCTGCTCAAAAAAGTCATCTGAGATGTATTTCAAGCTTCTGAGCATTGCTTGAATCCTCCTGCTAATCAAATCTCCTGTGCTGGTTGAATTCCATCCCAGATCACATACAAGACATTCAGATGTGTGCATTTCTTGGGGTGGGGATGTGTGTAGTAAACTCAATTACATCAGATTTTCTGTGTATCCATGCATGGTCTGGGAACAAGATGAGCATTATTTCTGGGCAGAAAATGCTGGAGATTAATTTGGTAACCTTGCCTACCTAAACTGTAATCCAGAGCTAAGGAAGGAAACAAGTCTCCAGCCTATTTGGAACTGAGGAAAGAAATCTGTCCCACACTTACTGTTGTAATCTTTATTCAACCTGGTGATAAACAGCCTTAGTGAAGTTATCTCGCTTTGCTTTACCTTCTGACCTCTTAATGATCATGGCTTTCCTTTTCACAATTAGTGCATTTCACAAGAGGAAACTGGAGACAGATAATAGAAGATAAGAATGAAAACTGGCTCAATAATTCTGGGATCAAAATAAATAAAGACCCTAAAAGTCTTTCTTTGCAGTGCTGCTTAAAAATGGAACAGATGTATTCTGTCCTGTGGAGAAGGAGCAATGAGAGCAATTGAGACCTTTTTGGGGCAAAATGACAGATGGAGAAGAGATTTTTGCAAGGGCCTGTAGTGAAAGGAAAAGGAGGAATGGCATTAAACTGAAAGAGGGCAGGTTGGCATTAGATGGAAGAAGGAAATTCTTTACTGTGAGGCTGGTGAGGCACTGGAACAGGTTGCCCAAAGAAGTCATGGATCCACAACCCTGGAAGTGTTCAAGGCCAGGTTGGATTGAGTTCTGAGGAGCCTGATCTAGGTGTTCCTGCCCATGTTCCTGCCCATGAAACATGTTCCTGCCCATGGAAAGAGGATTGGAACAAGATAGTCTTTAAGGTACATTCCTATTCAGACCATTCTGTGATGTGATCCTACAACTTGGAGGTAGACACAGAAAACAACACACAAGAGCTTCAAGGTCTTTGTTCAGAACAAAACTTTGCACTCTGGAGGAATTTAAATATCTTTTAAGGCATGAAGAGATTTATAGATTGTTTCATGTATGCTTTTCTGATTGCAGTGCCATCTTAGGCTAAGGAGCCTATCTAGGCTAACTTGTAAAAAAGTCTTTATGATTTGTATGGTATGGACTTCTGTTTAAATAGAAGGAAAAAAAAAGTGTTAATTGAAGCTGTATTTCTGTTAAGATGATGGATTTGAATTAGGCAATCAGTTAGAGCAAGCACTCATTCCCTAGCCCAATTTAGCCCATTCAACCACAAACCCTGAGCAGCTTTGGCCAGATTCCCCAGCGTGTTCCAACTCCTGTGAGTTACTGGAAGCATTCAAAGGCACTGGGCTTCAGCCAGATGAGTCCAACTGAGAGCTCCTCACAGTGTGGGAGCCCTCAGTGCACACAAAGGCAGCCCAGATGCTTCCTTGGTTCCTGTTCTGCCACCCCATGCTCCTACCTCGGTCCTGGCACAGGGACAATGTCACAGGGAGGGAGTGAACACTGCTGGCTGTGCTCATCTGACACGCAGGCCTGCAAAATTCAACATAGCAGGAGGAAACCAGAGCAACACATGAGTCTTCATACAAAGCCAAAGAGTAGGGAGCTCTGCTGGAGATCCCCACGGCAGCATTCATTCACCAAAATCATACTGAGCTGAAGCACAGGGAAACAGAGCCCTTATATTTTAGTCCAGTCACCAATGAAACTCAAATTTTATGTACTAGCATGGGGTTTTATCTTCGTCCTTACAACCACATTGCCAGTAAATTACCTTGAGAGAGAAGGCTGCAGCAGCAGAAATCAGGGCAAAATCCAGCGCATAGTCTGAGACACCTCAGTGTAAACATCTCTGTAGACATCCACTTGATACCATCAATGGAAACACTTGAGATTCCAGGAAAGATTCAGTTTCTTACACGTAGGTGCCTGATATCTTTTCATATGCCCTAACATTTCCCACTGGCTTCCAGCTACAATTGCTGAATATGTAGGTCACCTGTACGTCCCACATCATACCTGCCAGCTCTGTAAGAATTTCTGGGATTTCCTCAAATGGCATTTGTATTTATGCAGCTGAACTGATCCATGGGGCTCTTTAACTGCAACTGAACTCTAATGATATATTTAAGTGTTTAAAATTGATGCTTGCCTGTGACAACCAAATGGATTCTCCTGTATTTAATGGGATGGTTCCAGAGGAAACATTGAACATTACTTTTTCCAAGTATTTTTGCATGTCCCTGGGTTTCCTAGAGAACATCTACACTGCCCATTCATATATCTCAGCAGCTTCTGATGGCCATAGGACAGTTTTAGCTGTGACACAGTCATTGCAAAGCGCTTTATGTCAGAGAAAAGACCACTGTGTCTGTCTGCAGTAACACCACTCATTTCTCAGGATAAATTATTTCATGCTACAGGAGTGTTGAAGCACTGCAGACCCCCACAAAAAAGGCTCTGTGTGAAAAAATTGAGCATGTCTACAGTGGTTCAGGATGGAAAGAGTGCATTGCAAGATCAACACCTTTCTCCCAAGGTATCAGGCTGGGATGATGAATCTTTATTTTATTCATATCAACTGAATGAAACTAGTTGGCACTTGACACTTCTGTTTCCAATTTCTCTTTGGAAAACAGAATGTATATCTCCCCCCCAAATTTTTTAGGCTATTAAACGTTCTTTAACACCATGTCCACAGCTACCAACGGAAAAATGCCTGGATCAGAGGGACATTTCTAAAACAATAATGAAATTTATTGTAGCTGTGGCAGTAAAGCTTCTCTGCAAATCTAACTTGTCAGCCTCTCAGGGATGCAATGCTCAAGGGGTACAATGCTCAAGGGATGCAATGCTCAAGCCCACTTTGATGGAAGGATACATGAACTGTCTTTACATGTAAAATGAGATTGGAAAAGTGAAAGAATATTTAGCATAATTAGCAGAGTTAAGAAGGAAAGATTTGAAGGGGAAAAGCTTTTGATGGCAAAAATTATTGCTAAAATGATAATGAATATCTTCAAAGTATTGCTTTTCCTCTCTTTAATGCCTTTGGGGATGTTGCTGTGGACTTTTCAGAGGATTTTTCTCCAATGTTGTATTAATTTGGGGTTTTTTTTGTTGTAAAAATGGACATATCCAAGAATTCTTTTCAGCTCTAAGAATCAAAGTTGAAATTTAAGCTAAATCAGATTTGCTTATGCCAGTTTTTATGTCTTTGTGTGGCTGTGAAAGGAAGCTACTGGGGCTGCAGTAAGAACCTTCGATCTCTTTAGAACCATTAACCTCTTCATAGAGAAGGTGAGAGTTTCTCAGAGTTTGAAGCTGTGCTTCGCTGTGGATCTGAGCCACCAGGCTGAAGAGAGGCATGGGCTGTGCCACATGTGGTTTTTCAGATGCATGGTCTCAAGAGTGTGCACATTTTCATTCAGAGGGATCCACAGTTCCTGCGTTCCCAGTACTATTAGACATCAGTTTTTTAAACCACACAGTTTCATACATTTTCCAAAGACAGGACTATAACGGATTAATAAGTAATTAAATAAACAAATTCTTATCCTCCTTGTTCCAGAAGGGTAGTTGTATTTTCCTAACTTATACTACCCATGATCACCTGTAATCTGCTCCCCTCATCAGCTCCTCCTCTCACCCTTCCCACATCCCAGGACCCCACTTCATCCTCCTTGGGGTCGTGAGCCCCTATCCCAGCAGGGCTGCAGGAGCACTGCCACTCTCCAGCTACCACCAGACAGTGTCCCTGGCTGCCCTGCTCCTGGATGGAGGGTGGGGTGCCACAGCCTGCCAGGTCCTGCCCTGTTGCTCCAGGGACACCCTGTCACTACGAGTCCCCACCCTAAGGAGCCCCTGACCCTGCTCTGGTCTCACACACAGGTGCATAACTGGAGCCACAAGCCAGACAAAGTCACACAACCAGGGTTTTTTAAAATGGAGTCTGTGATACCTGGTGTTGTCCTGAGTTAGTAATTTCCTGTGTTCAGTATTAATGGGATTGGCTCCTTAATCCTTCAAAGCGTTAAATGTACCAAATATTTTGACTGTGGCAAGTATTACTATTAATAAATGGCAGGGAACAGTGGGTTTCCTGTGTACATGTGCCCCTCTGATGAGGTACACATAACATGTGGCTCCTAATACCAAAGATGGTGTAATCCTTCACTTGTCAGCACAACACTAAAGGTCAGTCTGGTTTTTCTCACTTTGCAAACTTCCATCTGTCAAGGGATGCTTAATTCACAGCGTATTCTCACATCTACCCCAAGGCTGTCTAAATTTAAAAACAGACATTTGTTTATCATGTTCTGCTTTAAAAAAAAAGAAAAAAAGGAGATTTTTTCAAGTCATTGGTTTCTCACAAGAAAAGAATTATAGAAATCTGTTGACATAAAATCTAAAAGGCTAGTGTAGTGTTTTGTTTGATTATAAAAGCTGCTGCTTCCATAATCTGAATTTAGCATCCTTTTTTCAGAAGATATAGGGCATCACTGATATTGTCCATGAGATGGCATCTTGCTCTCCAGCTCATTCTTTATCATCTAGCAGGGTAAAAATGCATTAAGGCAGTTCAACCAAAAAACAGGCAACAGAATTGGGCCATATGAGACATTATATATGCATATACATAGGCACAGAAAAATGTATATTTTAACAGAATTGTCACTGGCAATGAAATAAAAAATGTTACTTGTTTAATGCAGCTCTCAAGCATGAACACAGATTTTGATCATGAGAAGTTGATAATGGCTGACTGCTAACTCCTTGCTCCAATGCCTTGCTGTATTTTGTGGTCTCTGTTAACAAGGCATAGTCACTTACATTAGCAATCTGAGTTTAAATACAAAGTTATTGGATATTTTTAAAATAAATCTTGTTGTAAAGACAATGATAATTGGATTACCTAGGCTCAAAGAGGCTAAGGCAAAGAAAAATGTCTGTACTACCACCACCACTTTTTAATGCAATGGATCAGGTTTGAGTAATTTAGAACATCCTGAAAATTCCCAGATATATGGGCTGTACTGGAAGGACATGCTGATGGCTCTTACTCATCAAGCTAAAAAAGCCTCTGTATCATTGTAATACCCTGAGCCACTTATTAGTACACAACCATTTTTTCTTAAGTAAATTTTCAAAAATGAGGAGAAATCTGTAAGTTGTTATTTTCTTCATGATTTAATTCTATTTTCCTCAAGTTATGCGAGGCATGAAGACATGTCCTAGTTCACACTCTAGTCCTGGATTATTGGTGTAAGTAAAATATGTCCTGCAGCAAAGAAAAAGCATCAAAAAACACTAAATACATGGTATTATAAGAAAATTTCTGCAGAATTCCCTCAAGGTAGTTACTGGTATAAGATAGCAAGGCTCCAGGAAAGCTAGGAAAATCTATGTCAAATATTCCTTGCTAAAATTATGCATAATATTTTTCATATATGGCCTGTCCTCTGTGGCTTCTGAGCTAAAATATTCATTACTTCTCAAGTGAGCTGACCAGGGGGTGTCCCCTGGGCATTTTATGACTCCCAACTGAAGCCAGGCTCTGACAGCTCAGTACAGTAGAAAATTGGCAAAACTTGTAGAAGTTGAAACACTTCTTTGCCTCTGGAGCTGCACTCAGAATGGTTGACTCTGGACATACAGGAGGCACCCTGGATGCTGCAGCCCAAACAGAAACTGGGTGATTGTAAACCTGAAAAGCAAAATAAAGCCCTTTAGTAAACCTACCAGTACAATGAGCCATTCATAGGAAATGTTGCCGGCACAGAAATGGGGCAAGGTTTCCTTTGAAAAAGTTCATCTGAATCCTTGCTCTCTGTGCCAGTTATCATGTTCTAATCTCTACCATGTCCTCAAAAACACTCATAGTTATGTATAAAACAACACCCTGTACAGCAGCAGGCCCTCTTTTATATTATGATCTATCAAGAAAAATCTTGTGCTTCTACTTTTTATAGTCACTATGACTTGACCCAGCTGAGAAGAAAGGAAAATACAGTGACACTGCCAAGAAATATACTGAGTGCAGTCATCATCAGAGACTTCCATTAATCATGGGCAGAACTGCAGCAAAATAAGGAACATCTTTTTAGGTTCTCTTTGTTTAAGTCGCCTAGGAGATTTACAGCTCTGATGTATATCATGAACCTAGAGGGTATATTTTTAAGGGCTCCCTCACCCCATCTGAAATTGAGCAAACATGTAAAAATAAATAAAATAAAGCTGGCCTATGTTAAGTGTACATGCTACAATAGGGTAAGCTGTATGCTAAAGTTTTCTTTTTAAAATAAAAGCCAGCCCCTTTCTTTCCTTCCATTGTTTGCACTGTCTTCTAAAGTTAGAAATAAAAGACTCTCTCTGCTGACTACATCCTTCCCGCTTGGCAAATGCTGGTATTTCTGCCTTCACATTGGACTGCTACCAAATAAGCCCATTTCATCTTTCTTTGCATTCACACTGGGATCATTGGGAGTAAATCTGTCTGAGTTCCTGCACTCGTGTGGCAATGCCCTCTCAAACACAGGACTGGAGTCCTTTCTGCTGGGCTACATCACCAGGGAAAAATGAACCTGTATCTGCCAACCTGCTGCACTCCTCATGCCTTCTCAGCTCTTGGGAGGCAGCTTTCAGGCTGACACCCCTCTGAGCCTCCCTGGCAACGTCATGGACCCCAAGGGTTCAGCCAATTTGGGTCCTGTGTGCTCCACTTCTGCCTTAGCCCATATTTGTTCATTTTCTGCACCGAAAGTTCTGGTGTGGAAGACTGTACTGAGATGATTTCTATGTAAACATATTCACAAACATGGTATTACCAGCCCCGAAAACTGAGATGGGGCTAAAGAAAATTATAGCAGCTGAATGTGTGAGCTGTTTAGTTTTTTAAAGGTTAAATTAATTTCTAAGGATGTGATAATCATAAGGGTTGTGTTGTTTTCATGCACTTCATGCACTCAAAAGTGCTGGTGAAATTTGTTAGGGTAGCATTTTGTCCCAGTGTGTTGAAAATTATTGCAATATGAAAAGGAACTGAATCTTCATCCTGCATCTCTAAATTCTGACCTCAATCTAACTTATTTCAAAAATAGTTATATTATGCATTTTTCTTTATGTGTAATCTTGCAAAGCAGGGAATAGAGTTGATTTTTTTTTCTCAGGAATAGTGATTTGTCAAACTTGAAACTTTGCAAGAATATGTTTATTATTTCCAAGTAATTTTCATTGGCAGGCTTTACAAATGTCGAGGGTGAATTTCGCATTCAAATCCAGTAAAAGGTCTATGAGATCTATACTGAAAGAGCCAGTGGCTCAGTTCAAGACAAGAATTTTCTCCTTAATTCTACCTATGTACTAGAATTTCAATGCTATCAATTATTCTGGTATCTCTCATTAGGAGGAAAAGAAAGTACATGTCTTGGGTTCACTTCTCAACCAGATTAAAAATGAATGTGAAAACCTTGGGGTTTTTTAACTGAAATAACATTCTTGTTTTCTGGCCAGCTATATTTTTAAAAGCCAGCTTTATAAAACCAACAAAAATCTTCATTGCTACCTAAAGTTGCACAGCAAGCAAGTCTTATCTCTTAGAAACACATTACAGAAAGGTGTTGCATTATGCAACTGAGCTATGATGTTGAAAGAAGTTGAGCTTTCATTTTTTGATAAAATTACCCAGTGTTTGAAAACATTACATTGCAAGCTGACAGGAAAAAAAAATTTTTTTTTTTACCAGTGCCTAAAAACTTTCAGCCCCAAGAAAAGTCCCTATATCCAACCAATTCAATACTGGATACATACCCTAATATTGCAGTGACACACCCCAATACTGTATTAGCAGTGATAAAATTAGGGCACTGCTCTGCTTCAAATAAAGTCTTCCAAGGCCCTGAAAAATGCAAGAGAACGAAGCTGAATGTATACACAGCTGAGGAAAAGTGTATTTGTATCACTTTATAGTCAAGACTTATGTTTTTCAAGGGATAAATGATTATAAGACTGTTAAATAGCACATTTCCACAACTAAAAAAAAATAAAAATCCCCTAACTAAATAAAACACAACCAAAATGAAACCAGATAAAAACAAAGAAAAGGCATTCCCTAAAACTTTTATTTTCCCTTTGAAGTGTCTTTCCCCTAGTTTTCAATACCACTGATGTTCTGTTGTGGTTCTTTTTGAGAAAAATTGGGAAATGAGTCAAAATCTCTTTTCCTGAGGCAGCAGTGGTCATATTGGATTCTGTTTATTTGCTTCTTCAGTTGGTTTTGCCTCAGTCTTTTATCTCTGAACAAGAAAGTAATTCAACGACTAACATGAAATGTATTTACATGTATTTTTACACTCTCAATGAACAAATAGAATGAAAACCCTATTTCTGCCACATCAAGTAGTGAAATAGTATGTATGCACTGATGGAGATGTTTAGGCAGCTCAATCACTGGTCACAAGCAGTAGTGTTCACATTTTGCATTTCAAAAAAATAGGCATGTTCAGTCACTCGCCCAGGACAATGTAAATGTTCAGAAAGCACCTGCAAAGAACAAGCAGATTTACAGAGAGGAGGACTCCTTGGCTTCCAGTCAAGAAGGCTGTGAAAGCAGCAATGTATTTTTTTATTTAATCTAAATTTCTATTCAGAAGAAAACTTAGATTCCCCAATGGAGGAAGAAAACTCTGGTTTTAGACTCACGAAACCTGAATCCATCCCTCATTTTTCACCAAATGAATGTAGACAAGCTCCTTTTGTGGGAGCAGGATCTGAATGGTGAGAATGAAATGCAATTTAAAGCCTGGGATCTGCTCTTTATTAATCATTTGTTTGAATCTCAGTATTACTCAAGGGCCCTACTGAGGATCATGCCCTGTTCTGAAGGCTCAGTGCAGAATGCATCACCCAAGACAGCCCAGGTCCTGGAGAGAGCTGGAAAGAGGAACTGCCAAAAGGAACAAGAGCAGGCCATGTGGTCAGGGTCTTGAGAGGCTAAGTATTTGCCAGTTACAAGTTTGTCTTGTTTCTCAGTAAAAACTAGGGGCTGTGTTTTTTCATGGATTTCCTACAAGATATCTGCCTAAGTGGATTCTGTGGGGGAGAGCTTCTTGGCAATTAAAACTCAAAGACTGCTTGCATTTTTTTTTTTCTTTCTGTTTTAGAGAAAGAAAGAAAACTCCACATGACCTCCAATTAGGTTTGAGCAAAGCTGAAACAGGTTTCAGAACTGAAACACAGCCCCAAAGTGATTTACATCTGCTCAGTGGGAACCAAAGGAGGAAGGAAATACTAGCAGTACCATCTTCCAAGACATGTCTGGTCCTGTTAATATTTGTTGAGTTGTGGTATATTTAAAAAGTTCCAATACTGTGAAAAATGATGTGGCAGAATATGTTAGCAATTAACAGCATATACCACAGCAATGGAAAGCTCTTAGTGCTTCGTACTATCCACATTGAGATGTGGTCAAAGGAGAGAAACTAGGTTTCATTTTGGCTGTAAGGCAAAACACAAGTAATCTAAAATGAAAGGAAAGAAATATGGTTCACAATAGCTACTCCCTGTGGAGGACCTGATTTCTGCGTGGGCTATTGTTTAGAAATTAAATGTTAACACAAAGTCACGGTGACTAACTTTTATTGAACTTATTAAAAGAGCAAGACATTAGCTTGTTGGAAGTATGTGTAACTGTGTATTTTTAAGTCCAAATGTTCAATGAACATGAGTCAACTTCTCATCATGCAATTAGTTTTAAAAGTGTGAGAGAGCAAGAAGATAACAAGTGCTGTTTGCACCAATATTGATATCTCTTATTTCCTCTCATAAGATGGGAAGGACCGTCACTGCTCCTTGGAAGATAAAGCAGAGCAACATGTCTCCAGGAACTGAAAACTGAAGAAAAGATCACCTATGCCCCACAAACAGGACAACAGGCACAGAGCTCTGCAAGTGAAGTCAGTAAGCATAAGAATATCTTAGGGGTACTTAGAAGAGTCAAGGCTGCAAGAAACTTAATTTTAAGGTGAAACTTGGTGATGATGAAAAAGTCTGGATGCACTGATGCAGAAGGGTCTCATCACTAATTGCTAAAACTGTCATAGGTTTATTAAATTGCTCACTTCAGCTTTTAGAATTGCTCCTAGATAAGAACATCATGTTATTTCAGCTGAGTACACAATTACATCCTTACAAATAGTTTCTTCTCCTTCAAAATACTCCCTACTACTTCCCATTGTCACATTTCTCAGTTTCCAGGATTTATGTCTGAAAAAAGAAATCTTCATACACAAAGACTGAAAACTTCAGAGAGTGTATCCACAGATCTTTACTGGAAAGGCAATTGTTCTAGTTCAGAAACAGGACAGGCTGCAAGAAATCCCATCTAACTTCAAAGAGATTTAAATGTAGACATGTGGATGCATGGCCATTTTCTACACTGCTGTTACAGATCATAGACTGAAGAAGATATGGTATTTTTGAGATTTATCTGGGGGTGGAACCCTCATGTCCACAGCTGACAAACTGAGACACCCATACATAGAAAGAAGAATGCACATGTGCCAAAGCCAGGCACACAGCTTTCATGATGCAGAGGAGTAAAGCAATATCATCTAAAGTAAATTATATGTGTTCCTGCTATGCCCTAGGTTTATCAACATCTAGAACCTCATCAGAGCCATGTATATGTCTTGAATGTTGTGTATGTTCAGAATACAGATGTATTTAAATATGCTGCCTGTGTTCATTCATATCTCAGTCCTTCTTTGTTCCTGTTTTTTTTTTTTTTTTCTCATGCTACATTTGTTGAAAGAGGACATGAAAAACATAGTTAACATAGAATCTGAGTGGGAAATTTGAATGAACCCCCTAATGCTGCAGCACTACAGGAAGAGAAATACATATAAACTATTCTTTTATCTGCAAAACTGTACCCACACTAGGGGTTTAACTAATATACATTCTGTTAATTTCTAAGTCAATAGTGTCAGATTGGTACTAGAGTTGGACAGAAAACAAGAATTTTATTTTGCCAAAAAGCCATGGTTTCAGAAAACATTTTCAGTCTGTACTGGGACAAAATTGAGACCGTTCCAGAAAAATCTGCAGCAAAAATGCATGTGAAAAAGTCTTTTCCCTTAGTATCTTATAACTCCCCCATGCGCTCACAGGGACTACTGTATTGCAGCTGTACTAGTAATGAAATTGCCCAGGGACTGCTGTCTGACCTGAGGCCAGCTCACACGGCTTGTGTTGACACAGTTAATTGCTTTTACCCCCCAAAAACATGCTGACTGCATCTATACTGGCTCAAACTATCCCCTCAGCTGTGTTGGGACACTTTTGGGAGAGAGGCAGTTAGCCCAGGCCAAACTATTGCCAAGGACCATGCTAACAATTTAATTGTACAGACAACCATCTGCCCGTGCTCAGGTTTGTGCTGGCTCCGTTTCACATACTGAAATAAGATTGCTCAGGAGACCATACTGAAGTCCTTGCTTTTGTTCTATGCCAAAGGAGTTTTCCATGCCATTAGCTATTTTGAGAAGGGATTTTCTCTGCCTGGTTTTGATGAGAAATTCCAGCCTCAGCTTGCAAAACAGTGCTGACAAAAAATTTAATGGAAACACACGCACTGGTGTAAAAAGTTAAGATGAATCTGCATTTTTCTTCAAAAAATTCATGCCGTTGACAAATTCCACTGGTTCAATGATTGATTTAAGACACGGAGTATTCATCTGTACTTCAGACCTTGAATGTATCTGGCTGGTTTTCCAAGGCCATAGTTGTTAATGCAATTCACTCCATAGCAATTACATTGTGGTTTTATCTACATAAGAGCTGGATTAAACAATCTTGCAGATATCAAAGTGTATAACAATTCTCTTTTTTCCTTCTCTTTTTTCATGATCTTCCTGACTGTGGTGGCTTCACTCACTCCTAACACAGTTGATAGATACAGTGTGTTTGGAGACTAAATGCACATATGCTTTGTTCTATGCTAATTCCTAAGAAAAGTACCTCCTTGAGCATTCATCAATGCAAGAACCAAGTATTTGAATAATGATAGAATAAATAAACAAAGGGATTTGATGGGACTGAAATTTCATTTGCATTTTATTAACTTTTCCTCAGATCTTACTTCGTCGCTGCATGTACTGACACATTTTTCCTTCTCCTTTCTTGTTTATTAAACAAGTCATTACTTCAGTAAAGAGAAGCATGTCCACTTAATTCCTGCTCACTTCAGAACCTGCTTTCACACCATGGAAAAATGAATAGGGAAATCTTGAGCATGTTTGAAGTGGTTTTAAAATTCTTCCTTTCTTTATAAGACAAGTTATGTTTATCAGTAGCTTTAACTTTAGGGGATCTACAAAGGGACTGGTTTGTCAGCAGAAGACTTACAAGTCTCCCTAACAGTATCAAAGACATTAGGGGTCTCTCAATGGTAGGATGCTAGGGTTGCACACTAAAGATAGCAGACACATGCTTCATGGAAGTAGCACTACTGAAATATAAACAAGCCCCCTTCATCCAGACATTTTTGGTTATGTTTACAGATTAAATCTCAGGATGTGTATATTAGATGTTCTTGTTTCAGGATATTAATGGCAAAATGAACCTGTTTTTGATGTTTAAGTCACATTAATGTCTGATGGACTGTTAAAATGTTAAAGGGTACACCAGACATGCTGTAGTATGTGACATATGTTAGTCATACCATACTAGCTAGGAATTTGGATTTGTTTATAATGAACATAAATTGACTGAATTTAACCCCCCTCTACCTCCTCCAACAGTTAAATCACATTAGGTTCCATTTCCTCTGAAAGACAGTCTTGAAAAATTAGATGAAACTTGAAAAGCCGTTGTATTCAGATTTCAACAGTAGTACGTAAAAAGTAACCTGTTTAGCAATAGGAATTCATGTGATTTGTGGACAATAATTGGATATCAGAAGATCACTCAGAGGTAGCTGCTTGCTCTTCAAGTTTTGTGCAAGAAAATCATCATCCTAACCCTTGAGCCACCATCGGAATCATTGCAATCCATACAATAAATAATTTTCATCACATGTGTGCTCAGAGTGATTTAATTTGTTGTTTTTTATAAAAATCTTGAGCATGAACATTATCAGAACATAAGTTCTGAAGAATCAGACATGCAGGAAGAAAGACCAAATGGAGCAGGATAATTTATCTCAGATTTTAGACATTTCATAATCACTAAGGTTGCCTCATTGTTTCCTTATTCTTCCCACCTGTGGCTCTCCCATATTTCTAACTTATACTAGAATCCTAAACTCTTTTGGAGAGAGGTAGTACTTTCCTCTTTCCTTCTGTGATTGATTTTCAATGCATGACCCGATCACCATGACATTGAAAGCTGATTTTACCTTTTCTTTAAACATTGTTCATTTGCATATGAGTATATGCATTGCAGGTGGAGGGAAGGATTGCTTTCTTGCCTCTTTTTCATTAGTATGACAGATTTTAGATTAATTGGAGTAAAGCAAAGCTTAAATAGTTGTTAAAGGCAAGGAGTTGCAGATCCACTGGGATCTGCTGTAGCAGTAGTAGCCTTCTTGACTAAGCTCATCCTGCCAGAGGACCTTGCAGGAGGTGTCTGTCTGCCCCCTGCACAGTCCAGCTGTAGCCAGGGTGACATCTCAGCCTGGGAGCCAACCAGCCATCAATACACAGCATTCAATGCAGTCAACATCCTGTGCCAGCACACACCCAGGAGGAGAGAATGTGGGAACCTGGGGAGAAGGAAAAGAAAGGATGTTTAAGTACTAAGAAACAATTTGGGTCTGAATTCTCCTAAGGAGGAAAGCAGGGGAGGCAGTGGCTGAAAAGTGTGGTCGGTGCTACAGCACTGTCAGCATTCAAATAAAACACTGCTCAGAAATGCTTTAAAATATTGCCAGTGAGTTGAACTTGTAGACTCTGGGAAAAATCAGGCAGTGAAAATGCTTTTCTCTCCAAATTCTCTGTCTTTTCTGTAAATACACCCCTTTCCTCATGCCAGGCAGCACAGCAGAGGTGTCACAGACATCAAAGACATTTCTGCTGGCTTTACAACAACCAGAGTCCATCTTCTCAGAGGAAATATTCAGAAGGACCCTCCAGATGGTACACATCATTTTCCACTGCTGTAAAGTGAGCTATGAAGCAGAACAAAATGAACTCAATAGGCTGAGGGATCTGGCTCCTTATAGCGAATTTGTATTTGAAGACACTGCTACACAGACTGATGCAAATAAATGAACAGGTCAAACCTGATGTCTCTGAATCTACAGCTCTGAAGAAATACTTCCTTTCTGGTTTCTTGAACATGACCTTCACGGAGGAAAATGAAAGCAACCATGAACTTAAACCACTCAGGCATTTTAATGCTAAAAACTGACACAGCTGTACTTTCAGAGATGGTATTACTTTATTGAATGTTCTCTGAGCACTTAAAATTTTGCAGGGTGACCCAAAAGATATCACCAATTTCTCCACAGATTCACTGGAAGAAAAGTGGTTTTGTACAGAGTATTCTTGCAGTTTTTGGAATTGGATCATAAGTCCTGGCTCAGCAAGGGTGAAGTCCTCTCTAAGGAACAGTGAATCTCTTTTCCTTTCAGCTTTTTAAGAGGTCTATGACTGACACACTCTTGGTGGAATATCAACAGTAAATCATATCTATGTAGAAAATAAATTTTCAGATGATTTTCAGATTTGATTTTAGGCCAGCTAGGCACAACTTTGGAAAAATTCAAAATTATCTGGAAGAGAAAGTTTTAAGAAAAATATCTCATGCTAACTGAAATGTCTCTGAGAGAAACATTTGATTATGGTTGACTTTTTAATTGTATTGAGAACACAAAATGAAACACATCATAAGAATATTAAACATGCAAAACTATTTTGAAAGGAAATATTAGATGCCGGGGGCCAAAATTATAAAATAGGATATTTTGGCAATGTCAGAATATTCCTATCTGCCAAAATTTAATTTCAGCAAATTTAATAGGACTGTGCAAAGCATTTTCATTTCAGAACATCTGCATTTTTAAATTTGATTTTTTTCTTTTTCTGGCCAGCAGTAGCATAATAGTGATTCTAAGAATATATGATTAATCCACCTGTACCTGCACATCTTTCTAGGGAAGAGTGAGAGAATATTCTTAAAATCAGTTTCTAGTTTGAGAGGCATTGAAAGAAGTTTCAATTAAATGTGGAAGAGTTCCATTTAGATGAAATTAAAATAGTCAAGGAATTATAAAATGAGTTCTTATAATGATGTAAGAGTATGACAGACACAAGAGTTGACTCAATGAGTTCTGTTTTTAATCTTGGCATCAAAAAATGGGACTGATGCCACCTTAGTTTAGTTATTTAAACATTATTCCAGGGCTATCTTTGTCTATAGTTACTGAGGGGAGAGAGACACTTCCAATGGAAGATTAATCCCAACCAAAAATAGGTGCCCAAGGTCCATGAGATAAGTTTCCTTCTGTAAATTTATGCAGCCTGGGTGAGGTGTCTGCAGAATACTGTCACATTTTGGCACAGAATTCCAGTTTTTGCAAAAACTTGATAATACTAGAAAAGTGAGATGAAAAATACCTTACAAGAAAATGAAAACAATTCATAATAAGTGTTTTGGTAACTCTAGATATTTCTTAGGACATCACTTGTAAAACCTCTGCTCAGAGTGATGTCCCACTCTTCTTCCCCGTGTCCCACTCTTCTTCCGTGATAAAAGAAGGAAAATGGAAAGAAAAGGGGTTTAAAGCAGACCCTCCTCAGAACAGCTCTTGCTGCCTCCACACAGCAGTGGTGAAGGGAGCCCTGGGGATGCTCTCAGGGCATGGGCTCAGGGCAGCACACCAGGCTGTGCTGATGGATGTGCAGTCAGAGCTCAGGCTGGAGCTGACAGCTATGGAGCTGACACTTGTGTGGTTGTTTGCTCTGTACACGTAACAAGACAGAGAGGAGCTTGCATTCACTTTACACAAGACAAGAAAAGATGTGAAAACAAAGAACTTCTGTTTCCTCTGCTTTAGCTTGCAGAGGAATTGCAACCAAAAGAACAGCCATTGTAAGAGCAAATCTTGTAACACCATGTGTTTTTCCCCGAAGGACGGTCCTAGTTCTTCAATATCTGTTAAGCAGAGTCCTTTGACTTGTCTAGGACAGGATTTGAGCATAAATGGTTGTCAAATGGCTCTCAGTCTTGTGGTATGCTGTAGGTCTTATGGGAGCAGAGTGGAAAACTTGTCTTTAAACGAATCTGAGCAGAGCTCCGAGAGGCTGCATGGATCTCAAATTTGTCTTCAGGGTATACAACAGCTTGTAAGACTGCTACTTTTTTGTGACATAGCTTTTATGGGGGTAGAGCCAGAATATTGAGCTCATTACTTCCAGATGGAAAGGTTGAACAAGACAAAAATCCTTGGCTTTGGGACCATGGACAGAGTGGTGTGATATGGACATGACATATTGAAGCAATCTAGATAGAAGATACAATGCTAGCCAAGGTTGTCAGTAGGATACTTTTAAAAACATTATATGGTTTGTAACAAGGTATTGTGTATCCTTCAAAACCCTCCAGATTGAAATCCTGGAAAGACAGTGGGGAAAATTGTGATTATTTTGCTTGAGTTACTAGAGTTCATTTTATATATATTAAGAGCTTGGCATCATTTGCCTGCAAGAAATTTCAGGCCAGCAATTTATACCGTATGAGCAATGTACATCATGCTAGCAGCACTTAAATGAGTCCAGGTGCTCATTTGTAACTTGGGATCTTGTGTGTTCTTATTCATGGGCTGTACACCGATAATAGGGAAGCGCCTCGAACGGGAATGCGGCTCAGCTCCATCCCAGGAACCACACATCTGTCCACAGACCTTCCCGCAGGAAATCCTCACGGCTGCTCCGAGGCTTTTCCACCAGGGGGCATGAAAAGCCCGTCGTATTAATCACTCTTCCACCCTCTCTTGCTTCGGATGTTTTGCCAAGGAAGATTGCTTAAAGCCCACTTAGCAGGCAGCAGCCCCGTTGTACATATTCAAAATGTGTATTAGCTAAGTGAGAAGTGGGAACAAAGGGAGGCACAGTACAAGGGCTTGAGCAGACCTGCACACAGGACACAGTTATTTCATGTAATTTTTATTGTTCAGATGAGCTGTATGTCTGCTCTTGAATTCTGTGTGAAGAATGCTTGTTGATACACATTGGACATTTATGCTTTCTCTGACTTCAGAGAACATATATCCAAAATTTTTTCACTGTAGCATTTAAAACAAACCCATACTACGATTTTTTTCCTTTCATGTGCTTTCTCAGGTCCAGTGATGAGCACAGAAGCTTTTGTCAGAGACTTGGTTTTATCAGAGGTGACTAAATTCCTAAGAAGTTTTTCAAGACCGCTTTAGAGAGGTATAAGACTAACTCCTGTGCCATTCACTGCTATTGTCCAAATGCACTTAAGAAAATGCTTCATCTTACTCTTATGAATACAGCCTCTCACTCCTTTGACTTCGAAGACAACTTGTCTCCATTAATGAAATTAGTAACTCAATCACTTTATCCAACAAGATTGGTTCACTAAGTTCCTAAAATTCACTCTGTTGCCTGTTCTGTATGCAAAATAAGGTTAATACAAATAGGGAGGGTTTTTGCTCTAAAGGGAAGCTTTGAACAAGATACGTGTTATGACACAGAAGAGAACTGGGAAAATTTGGGAAAACACAAAGTATATTCTGTAAGGTAAATAGGTCAATGTGTTAGTCTGTTTCTCTTCAGTATTTGTCGGGTTTTGTTCTTATTCACATATTTCACCCTTATCCCTTGCTCAATGTTCTCTGGTTCCACACTTATTGTTGAGAAAGGACTGTTGGTGAAATTGCAATGAGAAACTGATAATACCTTTCCCACATGCACCAACCTTTACAGAAGGTCTCATAAACAGATCCAGTAGGACCCTGAGAAGCACCGAGGTGCAATGTCTGCAGTCAGCCTGCTGTGCAACAGCTCAAATCATGCACAGGGAATTTTCCAGGGCTGTGGATTAAAATATTAACCACAGATAGTCTCTTTTT
>VZSR01003806.1:12307415-12346531 GCA_013398615.1 Brachypodius melanocephalos
AAAAAAAAAAAAAAAAAAAAAAAAAAAAAAAAAAGGGCAGAAGGGCTCCATTTTTAAAGAAAACAGTAATAAACAGACTCATGTAGAGTCCCAGGAAGATCAGAGGATGCTGTGGCAGTAAGTAATAGCCATTTCACTTTCAGTGACTATTAGCTCTGAAAGTTTTTCAGATGACCTATTTTCTAGAAAGGCTGTAATGCACTTCTTAAAATCTGGGATTCACTTTTACCTAATTGGATTTTACTCACATTAACTGAAATCTATGCCAACCCTCTCAGAGTTACAGAACTGGGTAACAAATAAAAAAGAAAAAAAAAACGGACTGATTAATTTTATTTTAACCTGACAAGACACCAGGAAATTTGACCTGATCAAGACTGTTATATAATTCGTTCCTATCTGAATTAAGTCAAATAGCTTGTTCTCAAACAGAGTATATCTTTGCAACAAGGTCTGAACCCTCATTTAAAACCAGAATAAGATGAATGCTTCTCTCATTCATGTAAACTCACAGGTTAATCACAGTTCAGCCACTTAAAACTATCCTACATTCTTTTTGAAAAATACCCCATGACATATGACCTTATTAGGGGATTTCACAGACCACAGAATAAATGAATCTATGAACAGACCTAATTATTGAAATTTCAGAGACAGGAAAACTCCTCGGTCATCCTGAAAGAAATGAAATGGGACACAGTAGTAGAGACTAAAATAGATGTGATCGATATCTCTCATAAGCAGAAAAAAGATTGTAAGAACAGTACAGTAAAAACTTCTTACTAGGAAGTGCTGAAAGATTCTCAGACTTTGTTATCCATCAGGTCAAATGAAAAACATATTTGCTGTATTTATCACCTCAAATTTTGAATTTAGGATGATTAACTACAAAGAGAAGAAAACTGACAACAGTGGTCTTTCTTCTGTGTATTGTCACAGAAAAAAATAGAAATGGATGGAAACGCAGACTTTGAAGGTAGTGGAGAACATGCAAGCAGAGGTCTGAGAATGTCAAAACAGTAAAATCATGATGGGAGTTCAGCAGCTGTATAATGGTTCATGAGGCCAATAACTCTGAACTCTGAAGGTTCTTCTATGCGTGTTTTGGGCACAAAATCCTTTAGAATGAAAAACCCTCATCGGAGTTCCCCACGGCCATGGGGCTCTGCCCTGGGATGGGTATGAAGCTACGTGTCTGGAAAGAAAACCACCACAAAGAAGCCAATGTACACCACACTTTATGCTTCTGTGAAGCACAGAGCAAAACTTGGCAGACATTTGTCTTAGAGGACCATCATTTACCTCCAAATTGCAGGAGTGAGAGAATAGCAATGCACTGCCAAGGACAGAAGAAAGAGATGGAGTTTCACTGAGCTGTAAAAAGAGATGGTCAGTCCACAGGCAGGAAACCTGTGCTTCTTCACAGTCTGTGTGATTTCACTGTCTCAGTTCCCTGGAAGAATATTTGTGTATCTGGACACAGCCTGATGCTTACATGACACCAGTTTTGGCTGCACTGTGAAACACTGACACAAAATCATGTTTCAGTATCCCTATATTCCTGTAATTTACAGACAGCAAAACTTCAAGAAAGAATAAGTGGAAAATTAACTGGGACTGGTAGTTCTTCCAAAAATAAGCACGAAGGACCCAGATGGGACACAGCCAGGACATTCAGGATGAGTGACCACAATTACTAAGCTGATTCCCTGGCCTTTGTAGTCCTACTGTAGAGGCAGTTCTAGTAGGAGCAATCTAATCCCCAGGGAATCTGTTCCTCTGAAGGATGGGCATGTCAACCAGAAGCAAGAAATTTTCCAGGGGAAGCACTGAGTTTGTGCTGTGTCTTATGCCCGAGGTCTAATGGGATGATCATAATGGCCCCCTTGACCCAGAGGATTATGGCTCAGTGGTACTTTGAAACAGACAAATACAGTAGCCAAGAGATTTAGAAGAGATAATTTCCACCAAAGTGATTTCAGACAAACATCAGTGAAAAAGGATTCCCCTCTACAAGCAGATACATCAAATTAAAGAACACAGTTACTTACAGGAAACAGAAAGATTCTTTCAAGACTTAAAACTTGGGAAAAGCATCAGCTACAGACAGATTTCCTGCAGCTTTTAAAATACATTTTTGCAACAGCTGTCTCAAGTTCTGTGGAAATATTCCAGAAGGGAATCCTGTCCCATGACAGAAGAACTGCTTTGATCACACTGATTATAAAAGCAGATACAGAGGGTCACAGTGACAGAAACTTTCTAATTTTTTTTTCTGAATGTGGAACCTAACATATTAACTGAGACTTTAGCTACTTGGATATGTGAAATTGTTCCTATTCTCACCCAAAAGAGTTAAACAACTTTGATGAAATGCAACTTGCAGACATAGTACTCAGAATAGGCTTTCCTTTAGTGCATCAAGCTCAGCTAACAGTGAGATCAGCCTGCCTCTACTTTGCTGAGAAGGTAGAAGGTGGAGGTGGAGCCTTCTAAGTTGAAAATATTTTGAGGAAAGTTAAAAAAATAATCTTGATATTTCTGATTTTTTAAATATTTCCCCACTCCTGATAGCAAACACTGATTACTGAAATGTTTCTTTCTAAATGATGAGAATCCACCTTTTCCCCTTTATGCTACATTCTTTCATGTGTTTTATATGGATCTTTTTCTTATGCCAAACCCATTGACAACAAAATATATCCTTTTAAGGCAGATTCTCTGCTGGAATATTTTTGAATGTCATAAACCTAAATTTTTTCACCTTAATGATGTACCCCATACCTTAAGCTACATATACTTCCACGCAGGATGAAACAAACCATGGCAAATGGAGATATCCAAGGGACTGAAGCAGAAAGTATTTTATTTACTTTCAACTGACTTTACACAGACACAGCAGTTTGTGAATCCTGTCCAAAGCAGTTTCTGAGTTATGGCCATGCTGCATATGAAGGCGGAGAAAGGGATGTCTGAAAGATCCTTTTATCATTGCTACAGCATATGGAAAGCCAGAGTGAATATCCATCCTTGGCTCTCCTACTTACATTACAGGTTTATTACTGCTTGCATTCCTGTTTTGTGTGAGAGTTGTGAGACTATGTACAGCATGGACTAATACAGGATGAGGGAGACAAAGGATATTCTGCTATTGCTATTTGTACCTCACAAGCTGGCAACAGCAAAAAGGGTCCATTTTTCAATGCTGTCAGAAATCTGGAGGCAACAATGCTTAGGTGCTCCATGTTTACATGCTTGCTTGGTTGCTATGTGAGTTTTCTCAGGAAGCTAAATCCTGCACTGGCAAACAAATAAACACTTTGTTCCTAATCCTGATAAGGAAGCCCAAGGGTCAAAGGAAGAAAAGGGGAGTACTGTGTCTTGGTTACAGTTCTGCTTCACAGACTGGGAGCACGAGAATGCATACTGCTTTCTTATCTCTCCTCTTGGGTTTTTTGGGCAGTAGGTTTCAGTGATGAGTCTGAGAGCTATGGGTGGGCAGTGAACCAAGTGAAAAGTTTCCCACACCGACACCAGCCGCCCTGGAGACAGATGGTTGTTTCTGGTTCTTTCTATTTTGACCCAAGCAGGATGAAAATAGCCAGGAGTCCCTGCTTCCTCCAGGGTAAACCAACTGACCATGTCAATCCTGGCATCTTCTGCCTGCACAGATCCAGACATCACATCTAAGCCTCTCCCAGATATGATCTACCGATGAAAATTGAGCAGAAGATGTAAATCATGAGAGGGAGCAAATCCCGAGGCGCTCTGCTCCAACAGTATCCACAGGAGGTCAGAGGGCAGCTGATCCCTCCCTCCTATGTCACCTCCTGCTCATTTTCCATCACCATTCAGAAGGCAGCCATTCTCCTCGAGGCACAGAGGCCTCTTGGTGCTCAGAACTGGCAAGTGATGTGGTAGAACACTCACTGTCACTTGGGGGATAGCTTTGGCTATGGTCAGCATTCCCATATGCTTTTCACTTTGTGAATCTGCTGCTATGCCCCTTTTGGTAAAGGGACTTGGATTCATAAGTCATTTAGGAGCTTTAACATGCTTCTCCCAAAGTAACTGGCCTGAGGTCGCAGAGGAAATCTGTAGCAGAACTGGGAAATAAATCAAGATCTGAGTCCCAGTCCCGAACCTCAGACACAAAACTACCATTTTTCATAGGAGGCTTAAATATGTGATGAGTTCTTTTATAATCATATAGTTTCCTTTCCAATGCCTGAAGTTTTCTTGCTACAATCATTAAACTACTAGCTGTCCACTTTTAACAGTTCTGCAGGAATTCTTTCATGTCAGTAGTGTTTGATAATAGGCCACATATGAGATTCCAAACTTACTTTTTCCATTATTAACCTTTCATTTACTGATATTTCCCTCAGTATGTTTTGTTCTTATACCCTTCTGCACCATATGTTTATAATCATCCAAAACTTCTCAGTAATCCCATTATTTTTCTATTCTCTCACACATCATAAATGTGGGCTGAGTTCCAGAATAATTTATGCAGGATTAAAACATGGAATTGGCTTCAATGCTTCATCAATGATGTCTTTAGAGTTTATCTCCCAAATTTGCCTCCTTTTCAGGGCTAAAAGTCTGGGAGATGAAGATCACAAACATGCAGTCACACACACTTACACACATCTTGAATACCAAAGTAAGTGAAAGAAGATGAAAAAACAGGATTTTTCAAGAAAAAATACCTCATTCAAAACATATTGAAATCCAGAAGAAGACTTCCTTCCACTTCACTGTGCATCACACTAGCTCTCTATGTCTAGCAGGGAAGCCTGAAATAATTATTGTACTGATGAAGTGTAGGATTGTAGAAAAGTTTTTCCAAAGGGCAGGCACAAGCAGTGAGTGTACGACAAGAAACAGTTGAGTATGTGACAGGAGAAATAGTAACTGAGAAAAATCTGGAAGCCTGAAGAGAACAAGATTCAGTCTATAAACTGAGTGTGTGAGGCAGCAGCTAACACCTCTCTGAGTCCATTGGTTTTAATTAGCCTGTTTTCCTTTGCCCCAAAGGAGAAAAAACATCAAAAGTCCTTCTTTCAGAAAGTCCAGTGTCTGAAATTCCCAGTGAATGAGCTGGTTTGACTGCTTCATTCTTCAGACTCAGCTGCAGGCCAAAGGAGTCCCAAAAGCTGTGTGACCAGAGTCACTGAAGGCGTAGAGGTGATGAGAGCACTGCAAGTGCAGATGGGGCCACAGGGTGGAGCAGGGACCCCAAAGCCAAGCACAGACAAGTGGCAATAGAGGGAGGAGCAAGCTCTGAAAACAAGGGAGGACAGGGATCACCAGGAGCAGCACTTGCTGGAGGCAGCTTTTGGCAGCTGGCTCAGGACTTACAGTCAATTTTAACAACCATTCTACCAAACCCACTGAACCATCTCCAGCTGTAGAGCTGTGGCTTCAGGCCACGGGCCAAACATCCATCATGAAGACAGATGTGTTCCCCTCAGCATGCAGCCTTTGTTCCAGTAGATGAGGTAGGCTTTTGGTAAGACAGAAGATGTAAATGTAGCATGAAAACCCTAGGTTCCTTCAGACAAGTGTAAGCTTCTGCTTATAAAGAGAAAACCTGATGTTACCTAGAAACTACTTCTATTTCAATGTATTTATTATTTTTCTTAACTCCCACAACCAGCATTGTGATTTTTGATGGTAGGTGTTAGCTTGAAACAAAAATAACTTTAGGAGATCTTGGGTAAACACAGAAGTTATTTGTTTAAATTATGGAAACTCATTTCTTGACCTATTCCAAAAAGCTGACTTGTTCACTCAACCCTAGTGACTTTCATATGCTTTTGGATGTAGGAGAAGAACTGACAACTGTGGTCAAGGATAGGTGAAGGAGCATGTTTGGGGTGTAGAGGGAGACCAGGATCTCTCTTTGGTGCAAAGTGACTTACATTTATGTTAAATTGTGGCAATAACTTTCTGGGATAGGACTCAAAAACTGAAAAAAAAAAGAAAAAAGAAAAAGAATGGCATATAGAGATAAGTGAAACAAGTGGAAAAGGCAAGAGTGGGAAGGACAGTGAAAACTAGTTCTGCTTGAGAGAAGGGAAAGAAGAATCTGTGGCCACAAGGTCAAAATCTTCTCCACAGGTCAGGCGGCATCTTAACAATGGGACATGCTGTGTCTCTTGTATTTCAAGAGAATCCTAACAGGAGAGAAAATGAGTTTGCAAAGGAAGGCTCTTCAGGAAAATTCTTCAGTTATTTGTAGTAGGCTAAAAGGTGTGATGCCAACATAAAAAAGGAGGTGCCTACAGATTGAGATAACTGGAATCAGCTTAGCATTGGTCCTAAACTCATCCCAGATGAGACAGGTATCTCATGAGAAAGAAGGTTTTTACTTTGCAACCAAAAATATGTAGTAGTTTCTTCATATGACAGCTGTAAATGTCACTTTGCTTCATTTTGTAACTTCTGAGGGCAGGACATCAAAACCAAAAGCCTTTTAGCCCAGTCTTCATCTGTATATTTTTTGTATCTGATGGGAAATTGTCTGTCCATACGTTTATTACATGTTACTTATGGGCCTTTCCAGTCTGGACTGAAAACTTTCACAGCACACTCCTGAAGACACTTCACCCTTGTGGTGCCCTTCTGGGCAGTGGAACTGAGTGTTACCTGATGGGAAGGGGTTGTGCTGCAGCCTTAGGACGAGAGGCAGTGACAGGGTGCCGGCAGAAAGTCCGGATAACAAGGATTTATCAGGCAGTTCCAGGAGGATTCATAATGATCTGATGCACAGTGCTAGGGCTGCAACAGCTCATTCCTCTATTTTTAAAGAAAATGAGATCTCCAGTGCTCGGCAGAGAGAAGAACAACATCTTTATGAGGAAATTAAATGGGCCAAGGACTGTGATTTGTTCCTGAGGCTATCTGGCATGGCATGGCTCACATTCATACCCTTCCAAAACAAAGAGAGGGGTGGTCCTCAGCCTGTGTCACTTAAAGGGTGCCCAGGCATTATCCTGCTTGGTGTTTGATGCCTGAAACAGTACCAGAGAGCAGATTTAACTCTATGGATAACTGGGTGATAGTAGCAGGTCTGTATCCAGGCCTTGGTTAGTCTGCTGATAAAGTCATTGCCAATTATCTTACCTTCTCTTTGGTTACTGCTTGATACTCTACCTTCCTTGGCAAAATGTTTCCTGAATAATAACAAAAGCAACAACCATAACAATAAAGAATTAATATCTAAATATTTATTTGGAGAATGTCAAGAGAATACACACCTAGACAAAGCAGGTAAGATGACCCTATCTGGATGATGTCAGTATTCTGATTTGGAGAACAGTCATAGTTTTGAACCATTTACTACCCATAAGCTCATTTTAAATGAGTGATTTTCTTGAGGGTGAGTTAGACTGCATTTAAAGGACAGTAAACCATACCCTTTTTTCCCAGAGTGCATAAAAACTTTCTAGCTCTTGAAAATATAGGCGTTTTTTAAAATTATGTTTTTCATAGCCTCAAATCATTATTATTATATGCATACTAAAATTAAAGCAATGAATAATCTTTTTTTTTTGAAAGCCAAATTTGCAAAGTTGCAAAAATGGTGAATACATACTGCGAGCACTATAAATTAAAAGAAAAAAAAGGGGGCAAATACTATGATTTGAACTTATCAGTGACAGTGCAATGTAGACAGCTCCCACAACTCTGAACATTACAGACTACAGCTGTTGGTGGCTGTGGGTTTTCTGCCTGATGACCTTTCAGGAATCTGAAGAGCTGGAAGAAATTTGTTGTAGCAATAAAATTATATTTTGGTTGGAGGGGTCTGAGGTGGGCACTGCTGTGGTCAGTGCCTCGTGAGAAACTGTGATTTGGGATCTTGAGGACCTTGCATTTCCAGCCTGATAGTTCTTTGGAGGTCTGGGGATCCAGACACAAAGCCACTTGAGGCTGCAGGATGAGAGAGAGTGGGAGGGAAGCTTCACTACAGCATGTTTTTCATAAGAGCTGCTTGTCTGTTCAGAATCTCATTAATCTCCTCGTCCTTTCCCACTAACTCCTGGGTCATTGCAAGGTTTCTCTGTCGACTTCCCACTCACAGAATGATGGTTCTCTGCCAGTTCCTGGGCTGCATTTTCACATGTTTAGCTGCAGTTCTGAAAATTTGTGATTTCTCCAACCATTTTATCACCCCCAGATTTTGCAAGACATTTTGATAAGAGAAATGTACCCAAAAGCTGCTTTTCTAAAATCCTGCTCATAGTTCAAAAAATAACCAAGGGTTTGCTGATCCTCCAGTTTCTATCACAGATAGACAATTCCCATATTAAAATGTCATCCTCATAATCTCTCATCAGCCTCAAGGGGGCTGAAGGCAATAAGTCTTTTCCAACCTCTCTTCATGTGCCTGAAGGTCCTGTTGCAATGAACAGTTTTTTTCATTCCAAAGGTCTTTGCAGCCAACTGCTTCCAGTTGCTGGCTTGATATTTTTCTTATAGGTTTCAGTCACAGAAACAGTGAGTTTACAAACTTAGACACTAGGTTTGTCTTTATGTATAAAAAATGTTGAGATAGGATGAGGACAGGACTATCTCACAAAATAGGCAATCAGATATTCTGTGCATGTAAGTGTTCTGGTCACTGACATCTCTGCAGCTGTAACTCAGTTATAATATTGGAGAATTTTTTACTGATCCAGGGGCTCAGGGAGCAGGGAAAATGATTGCTTAGGAGGTCCAAGGAGAGCAAAACAAGATATTTTCTGTTGTCAGTCACCTGCTGTTTTGAGACAGTGGGAAAATTCAGCCATTTATTCTGGAATAAGTGAAAAAGATATAGTACAGTGTTAACTGATCTTACATGTTAATTTTCTAGGCTTTTCAAGTACAAGGTTTGTGATGAAATACATGAAGTTTGCTGCTAGGTCCATTTCCAGTTAATATGACTTGAGTACAGTGTTAGCTGGTACCTGTGGTACAAGGAAAACACATTCCATGGCATTGCACTAATGGGTACTACAGGATGGGCTTTAAAAGCTCCTCCAAAGTACCTTAAAGCAGTTCAGTATACGACCAAGGGAATGATTTTGAATGTTCTCCATAAACTCATTTATTTCTAGTTTCTGACACACTCAATGAAGGACACCAGGCAAAGTGACCTGTGTTGGCTCTGGAGCTTTGGAGAGAAACAGGGAATTGGAGGCAGAAAATCCTGCAGGAGGAGGAACATGAAGGGACAAATGGTGGGTGTGTAGCAGGAGAGCTGTAAAAGCCATTGGGTTAAAGCAGGGTACTTAGAACACATCCCAAACAGAGTGCACAAAACAAAGGAGATATGAGGAGGGTTGTAAGCAGGGGGAGAGAGAAGGGATGGAAATAGTAGGGCTGAAATATGTAAGTCTACAGGATAACAAATGACAAAGTTTCTGATATTGTAGTAAGATTTTGTAAGGTTTCCCTGAGTATACACAGAGGGCATGGGAGGTGTGACTGGTCCCAGCCACAGTCCTGCCATTCATGAGTCTGTAACTGGTTTTCTGGGAAGTCATGGTGTTAATTCTGGCTTTCTGGACTAATTCCAGTGAGAAACATCTGTGTTTCAACCTATCTGCAGCTAATATTTAATAGCAAATTTTACAGGAATTTGAATTTATAATCAAATATTTACAAGTCACAGACACTACGTAATGCTTATTGCACAGTAGTAAGTAATGAAGATAGCAGGAACAGGCTGGGACAGTCTGGGCAGGCTGTTTAAAGCTGTAGTGATATAGCCTGTGAAATCAGACTTGCTCTTAATCTTATACTATGGCAACAACCATGGAGATGCTGATGACATTTCTGTGCTGGGGTGCATTCTTGCCAAAATGCCCCTTGGTGCCTGTTGGAGTAGCCCATACCCTGAGAATTTAGGACAAAATCAGGCAATGCCAGTCTTCACTGGGATAGTGGAGCATGCTAGAATGAGACTCAGAACTGCACAGGTTGAGCTTCAGTTGGCAGAGGAAAGTAACAGAGCACAGAAACTACGTATGGAAGGACATATGTGACAGCTATATCTGTATATCTGACAGCTCCAATATTACATAGTTTCATTGCAGAAAACCCTGCAGGTTTTGTTTGGAATAGCCAAAACACCAAGGAGGTGTTTTCTCTTCAGTAGTGTGAACTATGTAAAAACTGTCTGGATGCAACATTCTTCCTTATCTTGCTTTGCATAATATGTGATGAAAGTCAGGTGTAGTTTTTCTCTGTTCTCTAACTGTTTGCCTTGTCCCACAGGCTCTCTGTACAATGGAAAAATGCACTTAATTGAAATAAAAGGCATTTTTCCACCCTAGGTCATAGACTAACCCCAATATACTGACAGAGAATATATGAGAATATACATGAACATGAATCCAGATCCTGCAGGTTGAAGTATTTTTAAAGACAGAGATTAACCCTTCCTGTCTAGAAGACAGATGCTCTGTGAAAATAGAAAACAGAAGAAAATAATTTTAATCTTTCTTTGCACTGTGTAGTGCCCAGAACTATGTTCTACTTTCTGTGACTGCAGTACTCTCCCCACCCTGACATTTCCCCATCCCTCTTCTGGAGCAACTTGTGTTTTCAACTCACCCTCCATCACTGCCTTCTCCAACCCCCCCAGCCATGGAAGCATGTCTTTGTGACTGCAGAACTGGTGTTTTGGACCTAGTAAGCAGACCATCAATGCTTTGCAGTGAGATAGGAGGATCATATTTGCTCAATCACCATTTTTGCAGGGTTTTGCCTTCTGAGCTTCCTCTGGTAGCACATGATGAGAAAGGCTAGATGAACTTCAAAAGAGATTCTTGTGGACAAACTGGGATTAGAGGCTGCCATCTCACTATGGACAAAGCTGTTGTGTCTAGAAAAGGGGCTGTGGAAAAAGTTTTCTCCTAAATATTTTAGGATGACTTTAGTTCCTCATTGTGGCTTCTTCAATGGATCAGATTAGATGAACCCATTATTTCCTTGTGCATTTCTTAGGATGACTGTGGCTATATCTTTACTAGCAGGGGAATCTGAATAGTTGCTCATTTTTAATTTTTAGAGCAGTCTTGCCAAGCAAACCTCAGCCACTGTTCAAAGTTTAGCAAGAACTAAAAACTGTTCTTGGTAGGCAGTTTGGATGTACCTGCCATGCTTTAGAGGCTGTGGGAGTTCAATAGAACAGACATGGCCAGGCAGGGACTCAGAAACAGGATGTGCTGTAGCCATGCTAAGTCCAGAGATACCTGACCTCTAGTAGTGGATCTTAACAGGGTTCAGTTTAAAGTGAATGATAATGTGCACAGCACTGCAAACTTGAGCTCTTTCTCTTCATCCAGTGATCAGGAAAGATGTGGCCCACAGGGTCATGCAGAAAAATTTTCAGGAATGTGAAACCAGGACAATCCCAGAGATGGCCTGGCCAGCAGATGCTCCTCAGAGCTGGGTGGATTGAGCTTTGCTTTCATGATTTCTGTTCTTCACCTCTGACAATCTCACTCGGTTGTCTGGGTTCCTACCAGGTACTGAAAGTTAATTTGGTCCTGGATAAAAAAAGGAATGTAAATAATGGAATATCAGTACTCCTGTTACATCATCAAAGTATTATGGTACTGATAAAAGACAATGGCCCATGTTATGACTATGACTAGAATTTTTTAGAGGACAGTTTATAAACAAAACCATTAAAATAATTTTAGAATTTGGCCTGGGTAAATATTAATACAATTTTGGAGCTAGATCATTAATTTTGTCCTTACATAAATGAGTTTGTGGTGCAGTGTATGACTAGGGCTCTCCTGTTACATGATAAATAACAGTAGTGTCCCTGTAGTCTAGGACATTCCTGAAGACAATAGGAAATTTTTTAACAGAGGAAGACAGCTAAGGAAAAGGTGGACATGTGCTCTGTTATGCAGAAAAGTTCCTCACCTCAAAAAACCTCATGGCAGCAATTAAAAAAAAAAAAAGAAAAAATATCCCCAAAATAAATCAACCCACAAAAACCAACCTAAAACCTCAAGACAAACTGGGAAGCACTGGAAGCTTGAGAACTAAAACATGCAGTAGGCTGAGGAATAAAATACCATTATTCAAAGTATCCCTTTGTAGCACTGCAGCACCTCTGAGGTGTGGGGGAAATAAAACTGATCGTGTTTTTCACTGAGATACAACTATATTGTATTATAGTTCAGAAATCTTTGGAATTCTTCGTATTGTTATGTCATCTGCACATACTTCTTTTATTATTAGAAAGGATCCAGACATCAGAAGCAAATATTATATGAATCCAGTCAATGCCTAGATAAAAGCTATCAGAGGAAACAATATAATAATGGTTTTTATCATTATAAAAAAAGGACTATAGGGACATAATTTTTTCCCTTAGTGATACTCCAGCATGAAGATGTGTGAGCAGGTTGATGGGACCTCACAGGCAAACCAGAGTGCTGCTCTCTGGTGTGCAGCAGGGGCACAGCAGAAGGACCAGGATGACTCAGGGAAGGACATCGGTGTGCACATCCATCCACAGCTGCTTTACTTTTTTTCACTGCTGGCCAGAACACTTCACAATTTCCACACCTGGGAAGATATAGACTTGAAATTTTTATGTATTTTATAGTCTATCTACAGTACAAGGGAGAAGACTAATGATGGCGTGTACCCATGGAAATGTCTCTTTTGGAAGGCTTTCAGAATCATCTACTTTGTTCTAGACACCAATATCTTGGAAACTGTACACTGACAGTTTGTCTTACATCTTGTGAGGACATTGGGCATTCTTGTGGCAATGAAGGTGGCAAAGCCCCACTGCTTTATGGAGTATTGCCACAATAGGATCAGTAAGAGAGATGATAATAAAATTGTTGTGACTGTATAAAACAATGCCTTCTTTATATCATGCCCACCAGAAGGCTCCAGCCAGGATATATTTATCTGTTTGCATACCTCTATAGTTGTGTATCTTTTATCATCTCAGTGTAAAAATGGAAGACAGGTCAAGCATCAGGTATCCTAGCTTGTCCAACATCACAAATAGAGAGAAAAATCCTAAAATAAAAACTTAAATCAGCTAGGTTCATCCTGAATTACATCTCAGTATTTATAAATGCTTCACCTTTGTGTTAATGATGCCAGTTCTGTATTAATGTTCTCCAGGTGCCTCAGCTTTAGCCCTCAGCTCCCAGCTTGCCTCAGTTTTGGCAGCGCTGAGAAACCCAGTGGTTAAATCATCCCTGTGCCCTAAAAGAAGGCACAAATTAAACACTCTTCTGCCCAGACCCTTCTCAGCCTGCATCCTACGGAATTGGGTTCAGGCAAAACGTGGCAGTTCCCTGTATTTATTCCACACCACTGTCTGTCCTGCTTCTAGAGCACCTGAGAGGTGCCTCCCATCCTCAGCACATCTCTGGGTTTGTGTAGGACCCGTGTTGGAGGGAGGATGGAGGGGCTGGAAGGATGGCCACCTCTGCTCAGACAGCATACAGGCAAAACCAGCTACACCAGCTGAAAAGCCAGCACAAAGGGCTTGTTCTGGCAGGGCTGTTTTTAGCTTCATCTGGATCATATGAAGTATTCACTGCTGTTCAAGGCTCCCTTTCTCCCACTCAGTGATGCTACAGGGCCAGATTTGATCCTTCCAAAAGACCTATGAAGAAGAAAGAGCAGTGACAGCCTTGATCCAAAACAATTTCTGCAACTAATGTGTTGTCAGTAGAGACAAATGAGGAGGAAATGTTATTTTTTCAGGTGTGAAAAAAAGGAACAGTCTAGATTCATTGCTGAACTGAGCCCTGGCTCCTGAGCTCCACAGCAGCATTTAGAAATGTGAATCCCAAGAAGGAGGAATGCTTTGGTTCCAGAGGAGCAGGATTTTAGCCACATCCTTCCTTGTTTACCCATTTTCTATCATCTGTATTGTCAGTTTTCTATTAAGTATCTTGGATTTGACAAATCATTCTGATGCCATGCTTCAGAATTGGAACAGAACTGCCTTTTCCAGTAGTGCAGGTCACTGTTTTTCTGCAAACCCATCTTCTTTCACTGAGCAGGAACCTTTCCTGTCTGTCTATAAATACTGTTTGCCACCATACTAGACTATATTAATTAAGAATTCTGTATGATCCTGGTTGGAGCTTGGGAAGATGAACATGGATTTAGCAGACAGAATGACCACAGAGTAAATCAGAGAGAAAACAACTTTTTTTACTACAGTCAGACATTGCTTGTTTCCCCACGACAGGGTAGTATGTTACTAGCTGCCAGTAATGCAGGAGAAAAAAAGGAGCCGAAAGAAAGCACTGAGCAGAAGAAATTGTTTTAAAAAACCCAAACTAAACCCAAAACCTCTTGCTCCTTGAGCACTGTCAGGTCACACAGTTTACTACATTGCTGCTCTGATATCTGATAAAGTGCAAATGGACTGAAGCACAGGAAGGTGTTCCATAGCATAAATATTTTCTGAAACAGGAACTCTAGATGCTGCTAACAGACTGAGACTTGTGTAACAGCCCTGCAAGTTTCTAGAAACTTGGATACTCTATAACTTTTTTCTAATACACCATATTTCCATAATGCAAAGTGCTCAAAACCAGCAATTAATGCTATGATTTTTATTTACATAGCAGAGGGTATTAGGAATATGAGTGAGGCTGACAAAGATTGGTAGATGAACTGCTTTTCCAGTATCTATAAAGCTGGAATATTTGGCGCTTGGTAGGAATGAATATTCCATATTGAGGATTTAAAACTTTCCGTAATTCTTACACATATAAGTTGCAATTTTGACACCTGCCCTGTAAAGCGCAAGTGTGAGGAATGGACTCACAGGCATAATCATCTTCCATATACTTTTTTGAACATTCATATAACTTTTCCAAATAATTACTCTTTGAATTTTATACATTGTTATACCAGGTGGCACTCTGCAGTGGAATAAACTGCACAGTGCCTTGTTATGTGATGGGAAAGCAATACCTGGTGACACATCCAGTAAAATCTACACCTATCACCTCCTCCATATGAGTGGGTTGTTTACCACACTTTGTGGGTTGGATTTGTGTTTTCTGTCTGCAGGTTTCACGGGCTCTCTCTTCATTGTGCAAACCAATTTGCAGCATTCCTTCATGCCAAGACACTTGTATATGGTTTTATCAGGGGTGACAGTGATTTATTCAAAGAAAAATTTCTGTCACCTTTCATGGTGAGTTTGGCAATCATTTCTTTTCCAAAGTTGCCATATCCTTCAAGAGAGAGGAATTAGGTTTAAGAGGCTCTGCAGCTGTTTGGCATCTGATATTCAGAGCTTATTATTATTAGTGATTTGTGATCTCTAACCAGTCACATCATTCCTTTCTCTAAACATTTTGTGCTTTATTTTTTTCACAGGGAATGTAAAAATTTCCTCCTTTAAAGTTCAATGAAGAGAGGTGAAGACATTTATTTTTCAAATGTAATAAAATGAACTTTATATTATTATTTCAATGACTGATTAAAAATATTATTTATACCATACGAGTGCTTCCATGCATATTATAGGGTGTTTCATTTGTGATCCAGCTGAGATAGAACAGTTGCCTTTCACCTAACAGTCCTAGAGAATGACCCCAAATTATTCACAACCTTATGCAATGTAAACAGAAGTACCTCTGAGTAACATATACATTTATGGTTTTTCATTCTGTGGAAAAAAGATTTGTGTTTGCAAAGATTTTGAGAAGTCCTGCGGCTTGTTTTAATCAGAGGGTCAAACAACTGAGCACAGTGACCTCGTTGGTGTTACAGTCCATGAATCTATAATGAGCTACACTCTGCACAACCACCACAGCCCCCACTCCACTGGCTCCAGTGGCAGCAAACCCCCTGGAGCTGGTGGGGGATTTAGCCCAACATCCCCTCTTTCTCTCCATTCACCAGAACAGGCAACTAAATCTTGCTAATTGAACTGTCCTGGGCAGGTTCTGAATAACCCTGCCCATGGATTTTGTCAATGCAAACCCATGAATTTGTCCTGGTGTTGCAGAACAGGTCCTGTGTGCTGAGCTGTGCTGAGAGCCACCGTGGGAAACATGGTCACAGCACTGAAGGTCAACGAAGTTCAGCAAGCTCTGCTTTCTGACGAAACCTTTGTACAGATCTGCAGCACCAGAGGGCAGTGCCATCAGCTCTGATACCTGAAATCACATCTCATTCAAACTTTCTTTTTTCTTAATATGGATCTGAAGTAATATTTCCTTTGTCATGTGTTTCCTTGGAACCTGCTTATGCTGGAGCCTTGGGTTGGTACTGGGGCCATGTACTTGGCAACAGTTTGCCATAGTCTGCATATGGGTGATAATAATTGCTGCAGATAATAGCTTATTTTGCCCTTTAATACATCTTTCATCTGGAAATCCTTCAAGAATTATAACATTGTTACCGAAGTATGAAAAGGCTCCTGAGGAGTATTAATTTAATTATTCTGCAGGTGGATAAATGTGGCAGACCCTAGGGTTATGAACCAGTCTCAACTCCTAGTCGCCTACCATAGCCACTAGAAAATATTATGTAAAAGACAACAGGTTAAACTTAAAAATTCATATTAAAAAAGTATTTTGGTTGCATTTACATAATTCTCCTGAGTACAGTAAGCTTTCACTGAAGATTTTTGTTTTGTTGTTTCAGTATGGCCAGAACAATAATTGTTGTATTAAAAATCCTCATGAAAATCCATGCTAAAAATGTGATTATTCTATCTCATTCTTTGGCTTTCCCCCTTCTTTCCCAGGACTCTCTGTTCTGTAAAATGCAGAGGAGCTTCCAAGATGACTCTTGCACTCAGAGATACTCACGGCACTCCCAGGTTGCTGCCAGTGGGCTTTTGGCCAGTTATTTATCCCAGCTCACAGAACTGGCAGAGTGTACTCAGAGCTCTTGGCCAGGAACCTAGGGCCATTCCCAAAGCAGAAAATTGTTCCTTAAAAATACCACTCTGGCCACTACAGCCGAGGAACAGTTTCAGTGCTATACTTGTAAGAAGCAATTCTCATTTCCATCAAAAAACTTACTGGCTAAAACTTATTAGACTACAGCAGGAATAGAGTTTGTACCAAGTGTTCAAAGACAGCCTAGAGTGACAATTAGACATGGTCTGGGAATCCAGCAAACTGACTTCTACCACTGGCATGTGAGTATTCACGAAAAAAACCCAATCTGAGTTTTCTGTTCTTTCAGTTCCTGTGTTTGTCCAAAGTGAGTGATTACATTGATGACATTTATAAAGCACCTTGAGACCTGCAGAGTACTATTCTAACAGCTGGGTGTTATTATTACTTTGTTCAGTTGATGTTTTACACTATAGCCATAGCAATGCTATAGCTGAATGACTTCCAAAGGTAAAAATAAACAACGTGGTTATTTAACATAATTTCTCCCATAAAGGGAGATGTGTATTTCTTTTAGCTCAGGCCTAAAAAACATTAGCCAAATCCAGATTGGAAAGATAAGCAGAAAAGAAAGTACAAGGAAGAAGGTTGGATTTGGACTGAAAAGTGAGATTTACATATCTCCCATTGGAATTAATTTTAGTATTCTGACTTATAAATATTACCTTATGTAAATGACTTTCACTGATTGAAAGGTTTCCAGAGAAAGGAGATCCTAACAGTGGTTAATATTTTGATGAGGAGAGAGTGCATTACATACATTAATCTCTGTAGACAAAAAGAAACGCCAGGATTTATCTTTTATGCATCATGAGTAAATGTTTAACACTGTGGGGAAGGTTTCAAAGGCTAAAAGAAAGAGTTGGTAGGAAGTCTTGACATTCGACCAAAGACAGCTGCAAAAAGTTTTCTTCTTGTATGCTGAAAAACAGTTAGAAAGATTTACCTGAGGCTACAAACCAGTGCTTTGGCATGTTTTTAACACCATTTCAGAGAAAGTAAGTTATAGTCTATGTTTATTCTATTGTCTTGTATTTCCTTGGTGCCAGTTTTAAAGATTCTGAGAATTATGGCATAGAGCCACCCCCACTTGTAGACCTACCAGGTTTTAAAAAAGTGATGGATGGTGTCCCCAGTGATTTCTCTCGCTGTTGTACCTTCACAGCTCCCTTCTCCACCATATCCTGTGAGAATTCATGATGCTACAAACACAGCTCTGCATACACCTTTTGAAATGAGGATGAGGAACAAAGCCACAGAAGCTACTTCAATTGCTATTCTACATGCTAAAAGTATTCTCCCCAGGGAGTGATCTGAACTTGGTTACACCCAGGTTGTCCAGAGCACACTGACCACACACACACAAGCACTTCTCTGTGGATCTCCTCTGTCCCTGTGGGGTATCTCTGGGGCAATGAGACTTGATTATTTTATAACTTTATGGTGTCTAAAATAATTTCTACACTGTCCTGCAGCCCACTAGAATAGCATTTTCATGGCATGAGACAGACACCTCCTGCATGCCTTGCCATATCACAAGGCTGGGAGTCTCCAAACACCCTGCCTGGAGAAGGTTACAGGGCTGTGTAGAGATCCAAGCCAGGTACATTTATCTGTTCTGCCTACTGGTAGCAGTCTGGAAGTGAAATTTCCCCAAGAAACACACCTGGTTTCTAATGGAACTGACTAACCCATTCCTGGAGGAAGCCCAGAGGTGAACTGCACTGCATCTGTGCAGGGTAAACTGCCTTGGGACCACGAGGGATGAAGGAAGTGTAGACATAGTCATTTGAGAGTACAGACACATCCAGATGAAAAAGATGTATACTCATGAGCTGAGCGAAGTTACAAATGTGTCAGCTCTGCAGAGGAGTCCATAGAGACAGAACAAAGATAGTGCCCTAAAGCAGCCAGTGAGACTGTCCCAGAGAATCTGTGGAAATACAAGAACTTCAGCTAAAAGAGAGAATGATGCCAAACACCCACTCTTTTGTTTCTTCTTCTATACATGTGACTGTTTTTTGCTTATTACCACTCATGTCTTAAGCATCAAACACCAAGAACTGAGCCTCCACAGTTGTTTTAGAAGATGAAATCTATGTGGTCAGTTCTGTCTATGAAAAGTTCTTTTGATGTGCAGCTACAGCTGTGAGCAGAGGAGCAGAAAGTGAAAATCTAGATTTTGTAAATTTATTTATTTAGAGCAAATTCCTTGATTGAGCATTGCCGTCAGCTCTGTCAGATGTGCAAGTCACACTATGGGAGTGAAGGCTGCAGTGCTGATTCTTGCTTGGAGTTATTCTAAAGCCAATTGTCACTTCTGTCACTTTAGTACACTAGCTTCTCACAGCTGTCCTACACGGGCAGTGAGGCAAATCCAACAAGATTCACCCAATCCAGGGCCAAATGGCTGGGTGAATGGGCTGAGGCCAATTGCATGAGGTTTAACAAGGTAAGCCTTGAACCTGGGTCACAACAACCCCTGCAGTGCTACAGGCTGGGGAAGAGTGGCTGGAAAGGAGCCCAGAGGAGAAGGAGCTGGAGGTGCTGGTCAAGAGCAGCTGAACGTGAGCCAGAGTGTGCCCAGGTGGCCAAGGCCAGTGGCATCCTGGCCTGTACCAGCAATAGTGGCCAGCAGGAGCAGTGACTGTTGTCCTGCCTGTAAATCTCATCTCCACAATAGACAGAGCTTCCATCTGAATGAACTACTTATTTGGGCATCATCAGGGGTTATCCTTTACTGGTTTTGACACCCTAGATTTTCCTGGTTAAGACACTTAATTCCAAAAAATATTCATTTTTTCATTAAAGCAGCATACACGATGGACTAAGTTCTCAAGAAGTCAGCTGAAATTCAGCTCAGTTTCTTCAGCATTTCCTCCTGATAGAGCTGGTGTTTTACCACTTTGGGAGCTCATTCTTCTGTGCTCAAATCTTGTCATCGATTGTGCAGAGAAACTGCACAGATAATTTTTGTCTTCTGATTCTTGTATCCTGGGACATATCTGAATGTAAGGATTTGCAACACTGGAGTTTGTCCATGTGGTTGAGAGTAGCACTCTGATATGCACTCCAGTCACAGGTCATCAGTCCAGGGGGCATCTACTGTGAAGCTGTGGTGGGCTGGCTCGGCTGGCCACCAGGAGTCCAGCAACTCACTCTATAAATCAAAGACTATTTAAGGAAGCACCACCTTCAAGGTGGCTCTAGCAACATCTTTAGTGTTAACAGACAACATTCCACTGAATGTGGCAAGACAGAAATGAAAGTGTTAGTGAGCCACTGCTGGGATATGTACACATTGACTTGTTATTATTATGCCCAAATTGCTCTTGAGATGTAGCCCTGATGACTGTATTGTTGGGTTGTATTAATTTTTTTACTATGCCCAACATGCAGCCTGTAGGATGTGTGTGACTTTTTTTTTTTTTTTTTTGACATTAAGAAATTTGAAACAGAGATTTGACTATATATGTATTTTATGTTGCTAATGTTTCAAGGAAACCTGGGATTACAACATACACACACCTAAACTTCCTTCACTCTAATGAATAAGGAAAACAATATTTCCCAACATGGCCTACTTAGCAGGAAGGTCTCTACTCAGCCAGTGTAGCTGAATTGTACTCGATGAGTAAAATTGTAAAGCAGCAATCCAAACAGCAGCTTCTTCCAAACAGTAATGCCACAATTAGCAGAAGTGTTTCTCCATTCCCCTACAACATAACTGCTTGTGAAGCCCACTTACAATAATGACATCTGATGACTTGCAGGCCAAACAAAAAACAGTTATTCCATACTTTTACATGAAGTAGAAGATAATTATTTTTGGAATTTTTATTAAGAGACCCAGAAGCTGCAGTAGTTTATGCTTCTACTGACGCAGATATATCTGAGGCATCAAAAATGGTGGATAAAGGAGCAGCTCAGTTTACATTTTCTTTCCACTCTGCTACTGCACAGAGCTGGAGAGAGCTGAGTCCCACTGTTCCTACAAAGTGATATTATCCTTACAGCTACTTGTGTCAGCCAAGCCATATGGACCATGCATTTGAAGAATGACCTCGGTTTGCACTATATTTTCACAAAATTTTAAAAACAACAGGATCATTTCCTTTTGTTTATCTATTCCCTTATTCAAATAAAATAAGTTGAAATAATATGAAACATGTCGAGTTTTGTTATCAGTTGGACTAACTTACATAGGCATAGAACTATTCCAAGTATTTAGAGCCTTTAATTAGTATGTTTTCAGGAACGGACATTTCTAATCTCCTTGGACTTTCAAGCAGATGTTTCTGAATTAAAATCATTCTATTTCAAAGGACATCACTGAGCTTATTATAATATTTAAATAATACAATCCTTTTGATCATGGTATTGTGACATACCTCAGACATCTTCATTGTTTGTGCTATTTTTTCAGAGCCTCAATGAAATATGATATTTTGTTGGCACTGAATCAAGTGGTTATGCTAGGCACTGCTCTATGTTATGCAGTGTTTATTAAAATCAATCCTATAAACAATTTAAATCTATTATTATTACATGGGATGCCTTTAAATTAACTTGTGCTGACAGAAAAACTACAAACTCTGACCTGCTTCAGCAGTTTGCCTGTGAAAACAAGAGCAATTTTTCCAATATTATATATAAAAGATAAAAATCTACATTTTATACTACCTGTTCCAGAAATTATATTTGACTGGCAAAAATATTCAACCAGAATATCACATGTGACCAGAAAGGGGGCACCAGGTGCATGGCAAAGGGACTGGCCAGTTCACCTTGGTTTTACTTCAGCTCACATCTAACTTATACTACAATATCACAAACTATTACAAATCTGAGATTCCCCAGCTCTGCTGCTGTCAATGTTTAAGAGAACTGTTGCCACAACTCTGCTAAAAAGGAAGTGCCATCCTGAGCTGTCATTTGGATGTCTCCATTTTCCAGCAGAGGCAAATCTATTTTCTGAGTAAGAGGAGAAGCAAAACTTTTAAAAACTAAAATGTTTATGTTTATTAGCTACTATCTCCTGATATGAGTTAAAATTCTTATGTGATAACAAATATATGAGAGGCTAAGTTTCATCTGAAATAAGCTCAGTTCTGTCCCAAGTAGTCTGAGCCCTAATTCAATCAACACTTGTGTTTTGGTCAGCCTCTGAGGAATTTAGATATATATGTCAGTACCTTGCTGAAAAAGGTTGCTATTCTGAATCTCTAAGATACTTTTTATTATGTCTTATTTAGCAGCATTACCAAAGCTGTAGAATTCAGATATTGAGGCTAGAATGGGCATAATGTGCACATATTAAATTTATTTAAAGGGGGAATTTCCCTACAATAGTCTAGACACTAGCTTGAAAATAGAAAAATGTCTCCTAGGATATGAAGGCAGTAATATATGTTCTCTGTCACATGTATTTGTGTTTGCCACTGTATTTTCTACAAAATGCATAATTAGCCCTTCAAAGCACATGGAATATTACATTTTTAATTTCTCCCTGCCTTCTTAAAATGCAAAAGAAGAGTATGAACATATTTTTTCTGCTACTTCTAAAATTTAGAAATACAAGAAAGAGGCAATTTCACTGGAAAATAGTTAAGTATATCTGTCTACCAAGAAGTTAAACAGAAAACTTCCTTTACTCAAAACACTCATGGGTTCAGTCTTTAATAACAACATATTTTAAGCAGTCTGATAAACATCCTCGACTTTGAAAATCTCCCAGCCACCAGTTATTCTTCAAGACTACTCATTTATCAATTTTTCTAGGCAAGAGAAGACCCACATTTCTTGTCAGTGAAAAGGGTAAAAACTTATATTGAGCAACATTTTAAAAAATCCCCAAACCACAGACAATTCTACAGGCTGGGGTTTTTAGCTGGTTACTGTCAGAGGCTGATTATCATTATCAATAAACTTGGCAAAATGATATGAAATTATTTCATTTCTTCCTTGAAATCTCACTGGGTCCTTTGCTAACATCAAACTCAGGATGAATTTGTAGGGAGTAATGAAAAAGAATTTTGTAATTTATGAACAGAGAGCGGATCCATCCTTGAAACATATGTACAAACACATGGCCATGCCCCAGTGCGAATTTCAAGCAAACAGTATGTTTCATAAGAAACAGCCAGTTTGCTCATTTCTGGAGAACTGGCAGCCACTTTGACTTGCTGAAAGATCCAAAAAACATAATTTAAGTACTGTATTTAAAGTTAATCTAGCTAACAAAAAACAGGGATAAACTTTCCTAGACTAAAATTGTAAATTAGATGCAAATTGACAATAGGAGTGGAACTTTAATGAAGTACAGTATTCCTCACTGCTGAGGAAGTTAATTTGATGGTTAATGACATTCATTTACACATGGGTTCATTTGCTGACTTCCTCCAGTGCAATGCCACTAGCTACCCTGTTGGCAGTAAGCAATCAGGAAGGGTTTTTTTAAAAAAAACCCCTCATCTAAGAGTTAGGAAAAAACAAAGGTTAAAAAAAAAAAAAAAGTAAAATCAGTGTGACTGACACTTTTGAACCTCCTCCAGTGGGCAGTGGAAAGTTTTAGGCAGAAAGACTGACACTTGAGTGAGTACTTCTCTGATTCTCTTCTCTAAAGGATGGTTTCTGAGATGCTCTAAGGGTATCCAGTGGCCTGCCTGACGGGATGCCAGTGGGCACCTGTGAAGCACCCTCAACCCTTTGGAGTAGACTCAGCAACTTGTAGGAGTGGAGGAACAAAGAGAGGAATCCAACTCTCAGAATCAAAAATTCCCAGTCTTTCCTAAGTTAGCCCAATCGTGACCTGTCCATTACAATTTTCTTCCAGCCATTCTATACAAGCCCTAACAATGCATTCAACAAAGCTGTGACCAAGCCCTTTGTCTCTCTTGGCAGAGATCAAATCAATAGCACACCAAATAAATTAGTGAGTTGACAATGCAAATGGATTTCTCACTATATTAATGGCTTCACTATTGTCTGTGCCCTACTTTATGCTGTTTCAATCATCTTCAGCAGTGAAGCTCCAACTTGCTCAGCTGCTTGGCTTCCCTACCAGAAAAGAAACATAGAATTTATTAATATCTCTGTGAATTACATTGGATTTTGGACTGTTTTCCATTCTATATTATTTATTGTACATAGGGTGAACAGGAACCTATTGGAACACAGCTTGCAGCTGAGGAGAATTTATTTTTTTTACAGATGGTAACATCCATGTTTTGCAATTTTTTTATTTGAAGAAAACAAAGGGAAGACTGAGAGAGAGAAAAAAAACCTAAAATGAGAAAGAGAAATACTTTTATTGGAGTATTATGAAAACATTTGCCATGCGTATTTTGTTTCAAAATATATTAACTGTAGTCTACCAGGATCAGATAAACTGCAGCATAAAAAGAACACATTTGTTTTCTCTGTACTCAGCAGGATTACTCACATTTGTTGTTTCATCAGATATTATTAATATAATAAATTGCACATGTTACATGTTTGCCAACATTCCTAAATTAGTCTTCAAAGAAACATCTAAATGATCTTCCACTATAAAGGGAAGAAAATACTAAATGTACAGTGCATTAACAATAACAGAGTGCCACCATAAATATCTGCATGAACATTCATTTTTGCTAACCCAATCTGCCCAGAGGTCTTTCACTGCCAGGGATCTCTAAATCCAAACGAGACCAATGGTGATATATTTGCTCAGGAAGCCCTTGTTTTAAGTAATCTCATCTCTTTGATCAGCTGTAAAAGAGCAAGTCTAAAATCAACGGTGGCAGAACAAACTTCAGCAAACAGAGACTTGCCAGATGGGCAGGTGTTGAGAAATATTCATAGTGTTTAACTCCCTTACAGGGTGATGAAAGAAACACCGTACGTGTCACTGAAGGTGATGATAATAAATGCAATGAAAGCAATAATGAATCCCCACTGTATGTCTGCAACAGGCTTTGCCCTGGTTCATGCCAAATCAGCTATCACTTCAAATTATTCCTGAACACAGGTGTTTCTGAATAAAGAACAACAATTTGTACCTTTTCGATACTCACACAAATGAATATGAAAGCTGGTTTGTAAGTGAGAAGAAAGTCAAGACTGCTATTCATGTTTGCTGATAGATCTGCCTCGAGTGGCTCAGAGTTATGATATCTGCCATCCCCTCCAGTTTCCACAAAGGGTAACTGTCCTGTATCAAGTATGACTGAATTGGGTCCCAAACTACCACAATTCACAGCACACTCTACAGCCTAAACTGCTGACAGCCTCTGAAAATGAGTCTCATATTCACAATTTGAATATGCTGTGCTTAGCATTCTGTGCTTCACTAGCACTTGTCTCTTGGAGAAGACAGTGAAACCAGTAGCAAAGACCTTCCATGGGTTTTGCCCAGCCAGGTGCATGCATGAACTCACTACCCTTTGAAAACTCAGGATAGAAGGTTTTATTTCATGTAAAATTCTTTCTGTAAGAGTTGGAGAAAATGAATTAAAAGTCTGTTTATCATAGCCATGCAAATACATTATATTCATGAGTAATTTAACCAAAAAAACCCCTTTCTGTGGTTTAGATGCATAACTATCACAGATAGGACTCATCTCCATAGGAGTAGGAATCATGCACAAAAGTGAAGCTGAGCAGAAGTTATTTCATCTAAGTGTTGTCATGAGAAGTTGAACTTTGGCTCTTAATTGTCCAAATACCCTTTCTATCAGCTGTAAAATGGGAAGAGGCAAATCCTACCAGACAAAGAAGCTGTTCAAAAACAAGCATCTGAGGAAAAAGGGGTGAATGAAAATCAGGACATCTCTAACTTGACAATATCTTCATCCAGCCGAGATGACCAGTTGAATCTATACATCTGTCTTCTAGATTCTTAAAGCAAAAAAGAAAAATGTGTCTTTTTTAATACTTTCACTGAAGCTAAAAATATAAGTTGATGCCTTGAGGGTAACTGGACCAATTTTAGGCTACCATATTGAACAAAAATATTCCAGGAAATATTCCTAGAGATGAGTCCTTGAACATACACACCACGGGTAGTTATTTTTCATCTCTGGCATGGTTTTGGCCTTTGCCAGCATTTTCCCAGATGATTTCCGAGCACCAAATCAGTACCAGAATCTGACAGGAAGCAGTATCAAAAAGTAGTTTGGATGTTGACATCCTGTTGTGAAAGAAAAAACGCATTCAAGAGTAGTGATGCAAACTGTGATCATTCCAGCTGGCCTCAGCACCAAGGGGCTGCCCAAGGCACATCTAAATTAGTGATAGCTCTAGAGCAACAGAGGGAAAGAACTGAGAAGCACTAGGATTGCCTACAAATGGACACACACTGGAGTATTACATCCAGTTCTTGTTTTCTTGTTTCACAAAAGATGTGAAACATTGGCTGGGATGTGGAGGAGAGCCACAGAAATGATTGGAAACCTTGGAAAAGGGCCTTGCAATAAGAGAATAAAGGGGTTCAGTCTGTTGAATTTAATAAAACCGTCCAGCAATGATTTCAGTGATTACAGTGTGCAAGTATCAGCACAGGGAGAAAATACTGAGCAGTAACAGCAGCACTCTCATCTCACACAGAACGGCACAATGAGAGGTGACTGCTGGAAGTGAAAGCCCGACAAATTCAGGCAAAACTCAAACCACACATTTTTAAGAGGGTGGGCTGCACTTCCAAAGGAAGTGATGGATTCTCTCAACTACTGATGGCATTAGATCTCGACTGGACATCATTCTAGGAGATAAGCCTTAGCCAAACACAGATTGCTGGACTAACTGGGTTAAATTAAATGTCTTGTGTCATTCAGGAAGTCAGACTAAGTAATCTAAGGGCTTTTTCTGGCTTTAAAAATATCTATGGATCTATAAAACGAAACTGCATAACTCTGAATTCTAGTCCAAGAATAACACATTTTGATAAAATAAGGTTTCCACAGTTCTGTGCTGTGATAGTGGATGCAATTCCAAGAGATCAGACTGTTGTTATAAAATTGGAAATGAATAAAGCATGATGACATGGTGATGTTAATAATACCAATGCCCTGTGTGTCAGTCCGTAGAAATTGCAACAAAGTCAGTGGAATTTGCACACCATAAAATTATTAAGAGAAAATATGGTTCAGCTTTTTAGACTCTGAATGTCTCTGAATGTCATGGATATAAATTGAAAAATCACTTTTATCTATTAATATTTGAAGGAAGAAGGGCATTTTTTTGGCTATGCTTATTGCACTCCATTAAGGAGTTACAGGGCACCAGCCCAAGCACTGAAATTCAATCATCCACCCTGTTCAATAGTTCTGGCAGTTCCTGGCACAATTTTGTCTCTGGCCAACTAATACTTTTCGAAATAATTCCTTGCATCATTCAGGAGTCAGCATAGGCCAAGGACACTCCCAGCAAGCAGTTTGGAGGCACCTACACATCTTCTGGGAGAGGATAGGATATGGTAACATGAACATTGCCCCACTATCTCTTTCAATCTGTGATTAAGGAAACAATTTATTCTGGCAACAAATGCACAGTAATACAGATACAAACAGGGAGTTCAAAGTGTCAGCTGCTCTGCAGGAAAAAACTGAGCTCTCAATTCCTTCCCTATCTTCTACCAAAATATTTACACTATACGTATTTTAATTTCATGAGTCATATTGATCTATCTCTGAGGAAAATCAGCAATTAAGAACCTGCTCAACTGCAAATGGAACCACAGCATTAACTATTTAAAGTCACCTATCAACGCCAGATCCAATTAAAAGCCAGAAGTGACTAGAAATAAGGTAAATGCAATACTTATATTTTAGAACTTTCGACCAGAGAAAGGAATTTCAATCAAAAATAAAAAACCTATTATGCACATAGAGCTAGGCACTGTGGAAAAATCACTCAAAATACAATGAAAAAGGAGATGTTACTTGAGCATAGAAGAGCATCAGAATGCCCACCTCTCTCTAGAATTTAAACACAAGATATAAGGGAACACTTCTATTTACTCAGAGCTTGGGATTTGTTTCTTGAGGCATAATCCCCTGGTCATTTTACTTTCAGATATAGCCATTCAAGGCTCTTTCTTTTGTCTCACAGCAAGAGGAAGCAGACTAATATTAATATAATAATGAAGTAGCTAGATCTGTTGCCTGATAAATGGGAATATCTTGATCTGGAGACAATTTGACTCAGGTTAAGAACTGGGAGAATTCCTTAACCACAAAGCTACTGGTTACATCATACAGCTGTTATGCTAAAAAAAAAGCTTTATTTCCCAGCAGAAACATAAGTTTCATGAGGCTGGGAAGGGACCTTACAGGAGAAAATACTATCACCATCAGAACAAGAATACCAGCCTAGGGCTGGATGCTCAGTGCTCTGGCCTCATCTGAGCTACGTGTAAGTGTTGAATTAAATGGGCTAAAGCCCAAGTAGATCTGGAGTGAATAAAACCATGAAGAGAATGAAAAGGAAACATCAAACTCAAGGAAAATGCTTAATATAGGTAAAGGCACAACGAATTTGGCACATCCCTTTTCATTATGCTGTTCTAATTTTAAACAACCCATTGTACTGTGCTGTTGATAGCCTTGTGTGAGCCATGTAGGGTTCAGCCAACTCAGCTGCACGATCAGTAAAGAGACAATGCTACCACACACAGGGTTATTTGGATTAGTGAATACCATACGCAAGTAAATCATCTGCCAGATGGCATCGGAAGAAAGCTGCAACTCTCTCACTTTCATTTCCACAGCAGCAAACAATGTTCCGTGTTTAAAATAAACTCTTCCAGATGAGTAAAAGATAAACTTTGTGCTGCTTTTTTCTTGGTCTTCTCTTTGACTTCAGCTTTTTTCCTTAAAAAAAAAAAATTAACGAAAAACTAGGAAAAAGCTCTCATCTACTCTGATTGAGTTACATTAATGAAAAATCGCAGTTTAGACCACCGCAGTACAAAGCTGTCCCTCTAGGCAGCATCAAAATTCCATGCTATTTACTGAACAAAAGGCAAAAATGAAATACAATATTTTCATTCATCAACTTCTGTCAACAAAACCCCTAAAAATGAACACCTACCACATTAAGCCATTTCCTGTCATTTTATGGGTTTTCCACAGCGAAGAACTATGCCGCTTCATTGAAACATGGATATTTTCATATTTCATGAAGTTTTAACCCTTTAAAAAAAGTAGCAAGTATCTAGAATCAAACAAACAGAACCCTCCCAAAAACTCAAATGCAGAAACAACATAACTTTAATCAAAATTTTTCAATTATTCCTTTCGAGTTTTGAAGTTGCCTCTTTTGCCACTACAGATGAGCTTGTTATCTCTTAGTCTGTTCTACTGGTCCAAGACCTCAGCCTTAGCTATGCTAATACAGTTATTTAATAATAGATCTTGCTATAGAAAATAACAAATTTTAAAAATTTTCCACTCACAGAAAAAATTTATGTACAAAAAACCTTCGTAAAGCAAACCTACTTTTGTTCCATATCTGTGGTGATTCTTCTGAGACACATCTAGGACTCTGAAGATTTTGTGGTGGGCAGGCTGAAGGAAAATGAAGCTCTAGTTGCTTCCCAAGTATTTTCAAAGCCAGGTGAGGTATTAACTAGAACTATCAATAATTTTTACTGGACATGTAGGATCTCAGCCCTTCAGAGTAACAAATAGGTTGGTTGTACTGAAGCAATTTTTAATTAACTATGCTTTACTCATGGGATACACCTACAGTGTTGCATATAGAGGCATTCAGGGAAGCCTGAAGCCTGAAATACCTATCCATGTACACTGGAGAAGGCATTTCTGTCTGTAAATAAGTATGTAAAATGATACCAAAACTACTTGTTGCAGTGCATTTTGGTTCTGAGCCTCCAGGTGTGCCACTTGTCATTTTGTAGATGCTGTTCATGACCTCTTTCTTGAAGCATCTGGCATTGCTTGTCTCCAGGGCAGATGCCCTTTGAAGAGGGGATGGTCATGCTGTGACTTAGGAGGGACAGGACACTGACCTACTGTTGGGGAAGGTTGCAACAGGACTTAGATAAACTTAAGTAACATCAGTCATCATCAGACTGCAGTCCTGGTGGCAAACTGGCAAACATCCTAACAAATGCAACAATGGGTCGATATTTCTTTGGGGGAAAAAACATGCATTTCTGGAGAATGTTGCAGGACATTTAATACATGCATAGCACTGCTACTGCCACCACCACCCCACCCTCATAATTCTACAATTTGAAGTATTTATTTAAAAATGCCATACAGGCACAGAAGTGCATAAAGCCTCATTCATCAAGTTTGAAAGAATCATCATCCTACTGGCTGTAAGGGTTCTACTGCCCAAACCTAAAGCTGGGAGATCAAGATCAGCAAAAATATTTAGATGTCTGACTCCCAGTGCTTTTAGTGGGATGACTTCAGATTGCTTGTTTTGCCCAAGAAGTAGAGAGAAAAGTTCAGCACCCTGATAAAGTGATTCAAGCATGTGATGGCCTCCTGAGTCTTTTATGGCAAATAAGCTATAGATATTTTCCTTATACAGATTAACTAAGTTTCTTTCACATTACCTGAAGTGATTACTCTTAAATGTGGAAAGAAAGGACTGTGCCAGGCTTCCCCCAAAAAAGGTGATTAGGAAAGCATTCCTTTCTCCATGTTACACAGGACATTTGGAATTAATTAACTTTTCTAATTAATTTCTCTGATCTGAATCCAGTTACAACAGGTGTGAGGCTGAGAGTGGTAGCTAAAGCTGTAAGTAAAAAGTCTAGAAGGAGCTTGTCACTTTCTGTTATGAGAAATAGCAGCACCATTCTGGGACAGATCAAAAATAATAATTCAACTGGGGAGGCCTCCTGGGTCGTTTTGCAAGTCAATTACTCTCTACATGATTAGTTTGGAAAAAGTTATGTGAAAAAGGGAACAGGCCTTCCATTTTAAAGTTATTTGTATGACTCCTGCAAGTTGTTTATTTTGTTTATAGCCTTAGGTGAAAAGAAATTAAGTCTGTTTGAAGTGGGAATTATCCACATTTTTCAGCAAAAGCATAATCATGCCACACATTCACAGGGCTCGGGCTTTGGAGCCTGTGAAGCATTCACTTAGCAGCAAGCTTAGGCAAACCAGGCAACTACTGAAAAGAGGAGAGTTAAAATACTTCTGTTTTTATTGCATCATGGAAAAACTGATCATTTATCTCATTAAGATGGAGAATTTTTACTGGAGAACCCCCACTGTGTTTATAAGCTTTCCTGCTGTGTTGATTGGAGTAACTAAAAGAGCAGAGTTGTCCCTTTGCCTGGGGATTGATGTTGGCCTTTGTGGCAAGGTAAGGAAGGTAAATTGGTGACAGATTCAGAGTGCTTTTTAAAAAGTAAGTAAGTCTCCCTTGGCTTAAACAGATGAAGCATATAAAATAAATACATGCAACTTCAATTTAGTTTGCTTGCAGAAACCTCAGCCATGATACCTACATGTGTGCAGGGAGAGCTGGCTGATAGCTAGGGCCTGCAATTTAGAATAAAAAAAAAAAGAAATTAAAAAAAAAAGAAAAAAAAAAGAAAAAAAAAAGAGGAAATTGTTCTTTCTTAAATTCTTGGTCTGTCCATGAGGTAAGTTGGTTATTAAAGGTACTTTCAAAAGCACCACATCCAAAGGTGAATAAATTATAGTGAAGCAGTTAGAAAGTGGCCCTCCTTAAGATACTTGAAGTCTGTTTCTCTAGACCATTACACAGAGATACTTCCCCCTCTCAGCCCTGTGGTGTTCTCTAGCTGCAAAACCAGACATTGTATACCTGGATGTGGCTTTAAGCAGTTGAGTTCAACATTGAGTCTAAGCCCGACTGCTCTATCCCCAGCCCAATGCCTCACCACGAACCAGAGCACCACAGTGGCAGGTGACACCCCACCCTCCTTGATACACCTCAGCTCCTTGGTGAATCATTGACAGCTCTTCCTGTCTATCCTTTGAGAGATTAAATTGCACCTACACACGTGTCTGCACACAACACAGACACACACCATCCCTCAATATGTCGATTCCAAACCAAGCCTTTTGGAATGCAGTCTGCAATGCTGTTGCCATGCAAAATGTGACCACTGAAAAATGGGGCCACTTGGAAATATTGCTGACACTAGCCAATAGCTTCACTGGATAAAGTCTGCAGATTAAGCCCTGCTGTGTCCCTCTCCCTCCCAGCTACAACAGGTCAGATGCAGTTTCTGTGAGAAAAGCAAAAGGAGGAGGAGGAGGAGGAGGAGGAGGAGGAGGAGAGGGAGAGGGAGAGGGAGAGGGAGAGGGAGAGGGAGAGGGAGAGGGAGAGGGAGAGGGAGAGGGAGAGGAGAGGAGAGGAGAGGATACTCATTAGCCAAAATGTTTGGTTCTAGCCTAGACTGAGTCAGTATTACTGTTTGTTGAAATAAGGACTCTTCTTCGGTTTTGCACTCAGCTTTTGTAGATCTGTTGACCTGTGAGATCTCTAGTTCCTGGATGCTACTAGAATAACAAAGGCATCACATAAAGAAACAGCAGCCTCAAAGGAATAATCAAAGCTTTCTAGTCCACAGCAGTTAAATGACATTCAACCTTCAAAGTAACATATTTTACTTATTTCAGATGTTGAAAAAAGCCTACCTTTCTGTAAGTCCCCAACAATCCATCCTTCCAAATTGTTTTCAGGTAATATTCATCCATTAATACTCCATTAAGGGTCCACTAAGAATTAGTCTGCCCTGGAATGAGGCTGTAATTTAGTTATGATTACAGGAATGTAATCCCTTTCTGACAATGGCTCTTATTTCAATGTTTCAAAAGAACAAAAACAAGTACATGGTAGATGTACAAAGTATGGCCTATTAAACACAACTAGGAGTTCCTATTCTGCATCCCCTATTTCAGTACAAATCCACCCTTTGCTGTTTTGAAGGCAAGTACACATTCTGTGTAGGTCATTCAGTCTGAAAATTACATATATCTCTGCTCTTCAGGCAGTTCAGTGCAGTTCTTTACGGCAGTACTTTGAGGCTAATCGTCCTCCCCATTGTCCACCTTCGCAACCAAGGCTTTCCTTGCAAGAGGAACAATGCAGTAGTGTTTCTTTAGAACTGCTAGTTGCATGGAAACACAAACCCAGGTTTGGCTCAGCTTCCCTGTAACTCTTTACAGAGAAGTTAATGAACTCGTCATTCTTCAGCTACCTGCTAAACATGCTGCTTGCAGCCATTTACAAGCGTTTAAAATTAAAACATGCAATGCATCACTGAAGATCAAAGCAGGACTTCTTTAAGTGTGTAGCACAACACCCTCTGCACCACTTAGAGAACTCTGTTCAACACTCACAATGTGCTTTGACAACACATCCACCTCTACACATTGCCTTACAGTGAGCAGTGCAGAGTTCAACCTGTTACATGATTTTACAAACCAGCTCTACTTTGTACCTTGCCTTCTGATTTTCTGGAATGCTGCTTTCTGCCCCACCCAAGTCACTTGCCCAGTATAGACTCTTGCTGGGGAACGGGAAGGCAAGATCAATCCACTTTTTGCACATTGTGCGAAAGTTAAAGTAGGCTGAGAATCAGAATAAACAATCAGAGAAAGAATTTTAAAAATTTAGTAGGTCACCACCTGAAGTGCAGAACTGATGTATTTATAACTAATGAACTATTGAATACATTATTTATTATTGATCTCTGATCCTTTCATCCATCATTTATTACTGATACTTCCTTTGAGTAATAGTAACAACAGTAACATAGATAGTTCTAAACTATTCTTCCATATTTAATACTATATATCCTAACCACTAGAACTTTTTAATAATGCAGACCAAAACAAAAAGGCATAAATGTCAATATGAAATCACAACTTATATGAATTAAAAAAAAATAAGAATCAGTACAGACTCATGAAATACTCGTGAATTTCACTGGAACCTATTTTATTTCTACCAACCCCACACTGCAGGCTCCCTAAACCAACACATGGGTTCATCTCCTGCTTTGAGACAAGGCTACTCTATCAAGGCTGCTGGTTTCTGATATATCTCCCACAATAAAAGAATCAATGCTACGTCTTCTTTTTAAAAGATTTTATTAAAGAATATTCAGTCAGCTGAATGAGACATTTATGGAACCTCATTACTGAGTTAAAGTGCCATCAGTCAAGTCAAACACACTGAGCAGCTTATTCTCTCTGGCCTAATTTGCATGAGATCTTACACAGTTCATGCCATGCAAAGCCCTATCAAGACCATTATACATTTTGCAAATACCCATTTAATGAAACCCAAGGTTTCGAGAAACAGTAAATTCAACACGCATGACAACAAAAATACAACTTGCATAACCAAGTGTGCTTACAAGCTGAACAGCAGCAACTTCACTAAAAATAGTTGACTTTGTGCTTCACAGAAAAACTGCACATGGCTCAATGATTTTGTTAACTGAACCACGGGGCTGACAAGCCTTTGAAAGGCACTCAGAGGCCTCAACAATTACAGTGCAAGATATCAGAACTCTATTCCATTTGTCATTGTGATGGCTCAAAAAAAAGATGACTATTGTTAAGACTTATTTTCAAATAATTTTTACAGAAGTATTTCACCATCAGTACCCTGCATTGTCCAGCCAGACTACAAGTAATGACAAATATGTGTATATATTGCAAAACACACTTCTGCTTAATTTTTATTTGTAAAACATGAGTTTCTAAGCAGAAATTATATTCACATCCACAAATGTTATTTCAGATTTTTTCTGAATGTCTATGTCTATTGAAGATTGTCTTTCATTTCAAAACAGTGTCCCAACATAAATCACTCTTATTTCATACTTACTGAGCAAAATACACTGTATTCCCACAGCTTTTAAAGTGAGAATTTCACTGTTGCCAAAAGGCACTGCATAGCTATCTGCATTCTTTTTTGCAGACACGCCCTGGCACTTACTTCAGTAAGCCAACCATCACTTCACTGATATCCCATAATTTTCTTGCAACCAAGTCATCCATGGCTTTGGGCAGAAGTTCTTCCTCTTTGCAGTCTCCAAAATACTTTCCTGACACGCCTTCGACGTCAGGAGAAGAGGCCAAATAAATAGATGTCTGGGCTCCTTCCAGAGGCGTTTTGAAGAAAGCCCATGACACCAAGTTGAACAGAGGTTTGGCCAGCAAAGGAATATTCACATGTCTGCCTAGATTTGTTCTGACAATCCCAGGATGAAGGGAGTTGACGGTGACTCCTGTCCCTTCCAACCGACGGGCCAGCTCCCTGGCAAATAATATGTTAGCCAGTTTACTTCGGCTGTAACAAAAGCTTTTATTGTAGCTTATTTCACTGTTCAAGTCTTCAAAGTTGATCTCTCCATATTTGTAAAGCTTTGAGGACACTACAACAATCCTGCTTGGGGCAGAATTTTTGAGGAGGCCCAGAAGAAGGTTGGTGAGCAAGAAGTGGCCCAAGTGGTTTACACCAAATTGCATCTCAAAACCATCCTCTGTCTTCATGTATGGACACTGGAATATCCCTGCATTATTTATCAGAACATCCAGCCTTGACTCTTCCTTTAAAGAGGAAAGAAAAAAAAAAATTCTGTTTTAGAACTCCCATGTAAAACATTATGTTTCAATTTCTCACTGGGCATTGTTAAAAAAAAAAAAAATCATTTCTAGTTTTCTGAATTTTAAGTTTCTGATATTCCCTTAAAACACTGCTGGAAAAGAAACCACCTTTAAGTTGAACTACCACTAAACTGTGCATCTGACCCCAGGAGGATGCAAGTACCTGAGAGTAGGTCTGTATCTATTTCTATTGCAGGCAAAGAACATAGCCATAGGCTTCTCCAAGAGCAGCTTTTTCTACAACAATTCACTGATAAACTACCTTTGTAATAATTTTTTTTAAGCAACCTGTCTTTTGTACTGCAAGAGGACACACATTAATTTATGGCAAATCTCTGCAACAGCAGAGGGATCTAGTGTGCGAAAGACATACAAGCATGGAACACAAAGGTGTTAGCACAAGGAATTAACCTCAGGGCTGAGGAGGAACCATTACACTGTAGAGCCATCGTCTCACTGGGATGATTGAAAAACTGCTAAATAATGCTTTCATTATTTTAAACTTGTCTTACTTTAAAACCAGTACCCATCACTCTGCTGCTGGGTGAGAACTATGGAGCAGGACTCAGAAAAGTAACACTCACGTTTCACATAATTGAGTCCAATAGGTCTACTCAGGAACTAAGGAACAGAGGCTCTATGAAGTGCTCAGTACATGAGATTTGATTGATCAGTATTCTGGTTCAGGTTAGTAAAAACCAGACTGAAATGTATGTTGCACTCTTCAGGATCAGAAAACGTAAGTAATTAACAGAGAGGTGGCATTGATAATTTAGATATATGCACCATGCACTTCATGCTCCAGAATCCACTCAAAACTTAAGAGCTCTCCAATTTACCCAAAACTGTAATTAAAAAAAAACCAAAAACCCTACAAATTAAAGTAAGCTGCATAAATAAGCTCTGAATTCAACACTCTTACCCATCTCTGACAAAAGACTGTGAAAGCACAATTTATGCTTGCATGAATCAGAGGCAAAGGTATTTTCTCTAAGAGCACCAGGAGTTTTCTTTAATTCTTTAAACCCAAGGCAGGGACTGGAAGACAAGCCGAGACAATCTTGGACCATTTTGATGATAAAAATAGAGAACCTCATAAATGAATTCTGCACCATTTCCCTTCTATTTTGCTGCCATTAGCAGCAAAGATACAAACAGCAAACTCCAAATCTGCACTTGGCATTCAGTTACAGGTGCTGGCATCCGATCACTCAAAACTTCAAGTACTTCCATCTCAGATTGATTTCCGTGGAACTTGTGGCTGCTCAGTGTTTCATTTAATGGGGTCCCAAAGGTATGATCCAAAGAACACCAAACTCACTTCTCTTCACCCAAAGGGACACAATGGTCAGTCACTATCACTAAATCAGGACAGGAGAAGTACTGACTGCAGATTTGCTCACTGAAGTGATCCCTTCTTCTTCTTTAGAGAAAAACATCTGACTGGAGAATTTATTTTGCAAGACTTAACACTTCAAGAAGCAAGACCTCCACATGTGCTGTTCTGTGAAATTCCTACAGATAATAACCTAGAGTGATGTGATCAATGCCAAGCAGGCACCTACTACAACCAAGTGCAGCAGAGTGCACAAAACATTGCTTTGATGGGCAGTGCTATTCCTTGCAGCCTCTAAGCTTTCACCTTCTCCATTTTCCCATGGAACCCTCCAACATCTCAGTCTTTTATTTTTTTTTTCAGTGAGACTAAGCAGTGAGAGATATAATCACTTTCAGTCATGTAAAGTAAAGCTCCCAAAAATAAGGCTAAGCAGTTGGAGTGCACTGTCTCTCCATCCTACCAGTGTTTACATCTTCTTTATGTCAAACAAAAAACCACAAGAACCCCCAAACAAACCCCAAAATCACAGCTCCAAAAAAGTCTCACAGATAGGGAAGGTAAATAACATAAACTTGGGTGGAAATGCTCTTGAAAGTATCTCGTGAACTTGCATCCCTTGGCATTCAGGTGCATTCAAGTTACAATGCAAGTATCAGCAATACTCTGAAGAAAGTACACTCTTTCCCTTTATCTCTTTCTCACTTAAGAGCCACTCTGATACTTTGTACTATAAAAGATATAGTTCTTAAAACAGTATTGTATTTTTTTTATGTGTGCTTATTATACAAATTTTATATCCTTTCACGTATGCAGGTTTTCCCACAACATGGGAGCAAGATTAGACCTTATCACTGGATTCATACATATATAGACTACAAAGTGTCCCACTAGAGAACTTAAAGCTTGACACCTAACTTTTAAAAACGCAGTTTTAAAATAAAGCATTATAATCCCTGTTTTCTTCCTCTCTTACAACAGGGTCTGAGCATCTTTTAAGTACTTAACAGGCACAGAGCAGCAGCAGAACTTAAAGCCTGGCTTCCCATGACTTCATGTCTCATGACTTAAGTAGATAGATGTGGTTAGATCAAAGTCCCAAAATATTCTTTTTGTGGGAATGAAATAATGCCTCCAGCAGTGCTTCCCCCTGCTCTACAGATCTAGTGGCATTTCTGTCAGGCAAAGCAACTGGATGTCCCCATTCCCATTAAACTCAGGTTTTCTGGGAATCTGCAAAAACTTTATATATTCAAAAATGTCTATTGACTTTATTCTGCTGATGACGGGTGAGAAATTTAAATCCTTGGGGGGGCTGCAACCTAAGGAGGCAGCAGAAGGATGTCTGGAGCATGTCAGAAGGGCACCTGTCAACTTTTACTTTTCTGGTGGCAAAGCTGAGCACTAATACTAATTTAAACCAACAAAGGTAAAGCTATTTAATTCAGAGAGAAAGCAAGAAAAATCATCTGTCTCACACAGAAACACGCATTTTCTTCCCAGAACAGAAAAGATCTAGCCTATTTTAAACCAAAACAGACCAAACTATCACGAAGTTCATGCTAACAGGAGCTGATTCACGGCCAATTTGCTTACACTCTCCTCCCAAACCCTGCGGTGACCTCAACGACTTCCCAAGTCCTCCGAGCGCACTGCCGGCAGGAGGATCAGCCCAATCCAACCCACACGGAAACCCGGGCACCAACACGGAGCGCAGAGGCCGCGCCAGCACCGCCCAGCCCGTGCCTGCCGTGCCCTCTCCGCGCCCGGCGCAGCGCGGTGACCCGCGGGCCCGGCCGTACCTGCAGGACGCGGTGGCAGAAGGCGCGCACGGAGCGGAGCGAGGCCAGGTCCAGCTCACGGACCACCAGCTCGCCCGCGCCGTCCGCCCGCTCGCCCACCTCGGCCCGGATCTCGCGGGCCGCCCGCTCGGCCCGCGCCCGGTCGCGGCAGCCCATGATGACGCGGGCCCGCATCCGCAGCAGCTCGGCCGCCGCCGCCCGGCCCAGCCCGCTGTTGGCGCCGGTGATGATCACGGTCTTGCCCCGCATGGAGCCCCCGCGCACGGGCCGCGCCGCGCCCCGCAGCCAGCGCCAGGCGGCCGCCAGCAGCCCCGCGCCCAGCACCAGCGCCGGCAGCGCCACGGCCATGCCGGACCGCGCCGGGCCGCGCGGGGCCTGCTGGGGCTTGTGGTCCCAGAGCGGCTCGGGAGCCTGCGCGCTGCGCCGGGCG
>VZSR01003806.1:12346631-12371480 GCA_013398615.1 Brachypodius melanocephalos
ATAAGATAGAGTCAAAGAGGACAAAACAACATCGTTTAAGAGAAATTTGTGATGACAACCTACGGGCCAGCATGCAGGGAATACAGGGAGACAATATTCTGTGGGGGGAGACAAGAAACAAGCTTGACTTAGCTGGTAAGGAGCATGTCTGTCCTGAGTCAAGACCCAGCACGTTTGGGGAAATGACTAAGAAACCCAAGAGGAAGTGCATGAGCTGTTAATCAGGTTTCTTGCAGCTTGTCTGGACATGACAACCATTTGAAATAACAAGCTCCTCTTAATTGTCCCATGTTGGTGCTACCTGCAGGCTGTCACATGGCTGCGGTCTGTTCTGAGACTGACCTCAGCTCATGTTACAGCAGCAGAAACAGCAGATTCTTCTGGAAATACCCTTACCGTGTCTTTTCTGACTGTCTCTTGCACTTTTCAGGCAGTTTAAGGGCTGTATAAGCAGCGCCACATCTAAACACTCTGGATTTGTTGACAGACCTCTTCTGTCTTTGTCTTCACCACAGAAAACACTCTTGGCCCTTCACTCCATTGTGAGCTTCATGGTTACAGTAAAGGGTGTTTTAGCCAGGCCACCCCATTGCATCTGCATATGAAACATGGATTTTGACATCTTTAATGTGGTGTAAGAGCCATGTTGAGGTCTTGTTCCATATGTTCTTCTCATAGTAAATCATGTACTGGGAGGTGCTGCAGCCACGCCCAGTCAAGAGCCATGAGGAAGGAAGAGTAGTTGCCAAGGAGATGTCAAAATAGGAGAATTAGGAAACGCCTTGTTAGAGGAACAGATTAATTCTGTAAGAAATCCTCCTGGTGGGAGCTAAAGAATCTGCTGTTCATCACCTGGCCGTGAGGACTCTGGCAGTCACCTCTTATGTCCCTTCTTAGAAGGCTGCAGATGCGTTGGAGAGGGCACTGCCTCGAGGTTGCTGCCTGTGTTTGTCAATGTCAGTCCAGCCTTCAGTGCAAGGCGCATTGTGCTCAGGAGCTCATGGTGATCAAAAGCTGCTCATGTAGGCAGAAATGATGGGTGCATCCAGATATAGGTCCCAGATACTCAGCATGATAACTGGAAATTATTTCTTCTGACATTGATCTGCTCCACAGATTTCTGTCCCCCTCTATTGCACTCTAGGGTGTGTTTAGCAATACTGCAGGCCAATACAGCTTACAGGATTGGGCAGAGGAGCCTGAGTACCTGAGGATGCTCCTCAGGATGTAAGAGCCCTCCGAATCCCACATCCTCAGAAAAGATCACAGTCCAGAATGTGTGTTGGAAGATATGTGATGATGACCATCACTAATTTCTTGATCTGAAGTACTTTATATTTTGGCTCCTCCAGATGACATGCCAGCCTGGAAATTGAAAGGTTATTTTAAAGATGGGAAGAAACTGGGAACATGGGTTTATGATTTCTTGGTAAGTGGTGGGAAATATCTAACACACTCTGAAGAATATGCTCTCTGAAAAAACCAGACAAACAAACAAAAATCTGGTAACCTTCAGAATCTTATTTTTTACATTTTTGTCCTCAGAGATTGGTAGCAGTTGGAGACATTCCCATTTGTCATATTGTCTTTCCTGGCCTCTAACACAGTGCAGGAACCTGGAAGGTAAGGGAACAAGAACTGGGTTCCTGACAAGAGTTCTGTTTCTACACAGAATTCATCTGTGTTATTATTATTAATCCTCCTCCAGATTTTGTCTAGGATGACAGTTTCTTTTTTATGAGGCTGTTTTCCAGTGTTTTAGACAGGCTGATAAAGGACAGTTCTCTTTATTCCCCCGCTGAAAAATATTTCTGTTGTTTTAACTGTGACTGGCTTAGGGTTACAAGAGCATGAGCTCGTGGTAGCCTGATAAGCGTGAGAAGCAAGACATTTTTTATTGAGTTTTGTGGTTGTTGTTGTTTGCTTGGTTGTTTTGTTTTGTGGACTGGAATGCTATTAAGAGACAATTCTCTTCTATGTCTACAAAAATAGAAAACTTTCCCTCAGCTCCCATCCCACTTCATAGAATTTTCTTGAAAAAGATTATTTTGGTCCACTAGCCAAGCTGTGCCTTGGAGCAGAAGAAAATAATTTTAACAGGCAGAGGCTGCTTGGCAAGCCCGATTCTCCCCAAACATCCAGATTAGCCTGGAAGGTACTTGTATGAACTAGTGAGGCTCCACTCCCCCACCATGCTGCCAGCTGGGTATGCAGAGAAGCAGCCATTGAGCCTGGGACAGTTGCCTGACAATTAAAAGGCAATGTATGGTGTGAAACATCTTAGGGGCATTTTGCTCAACTAATTTAGGAAAAGTGATTGTGAGCCTTAACATCAGCTTCTAAACTTAAACGTCAGTTTGAATTCTGGGACTAAGAATGTAAGTTCTACTTTGTAAATTTGTGAACTCTTTTCACACATGCCTTAGTGCTGTCAGGAGAATACTGCAAGAGGGAGTCCCCTAGTACTGTGTGTAACAGATCAAAAAAAGGCTTGGAAGCTCCTGTGTTCCAGCCAGTAGATTTCATTCTTGCTGTAGGTGGATGGTTCATTGGAAATAAAGGTAAATATAATAGACCACAGGACTCAGCTTCCAATTTATTCACTGATTTGTATGCTTACCCTGTCAGGTGTGAGACTCCCCTCTGCACTCCTATAGGTATTAAGGATCCCATTAACCTTTTCATTATCAAGATGTAATTGTTCAGTGAGAGTCAAATGCTGGTTTTATTTCCTGCACCCAACCTCTACAGCTCTAACAATGCATGGATGAAAAACAACTGATACATGTTCTGCTTCAAAAAGGCAAGACTGGTCTTTCTGAAATTTGCAGCCATGCTTTTGTGGTAAAGGTACACACACAATTTATATTCCACAGCTAAGGAATATTTTTGAATTCCTTGTGGACTCTGAGCTCTCACATAAAAACATCTGCTAATAACATTTTTCATAATCTCCATTTGGTGAGGTAACTCTATCCCATCCTGGCAGACAATGACCAGGTCTCAGTTAATTCATGTCTTCCTCACCTCCTGGCTGGGCTGAGAAATGTGATACGTTTTGGGCACTAAGCCTTTAGCACATACAAAGCTCCAAGTACACCAGAAATCTGCAGAGCATCCCATCAACATCACATACTGGTGTGAACACTTGAAAACCTTTCCAACAATCTCTATTCCTGTTTTATGCGGGATCAAGGCTTTTGCCTTTGCTTCCAAAGAACTTTGTGGCTTGGACCCAAAACATTAAAATGATTGCCTATGTTCCTGGGAAGGAAACCATAATTGATGCAGTGGAACTTTCTGCAATAACAGGACAGTTTATTCAGACAGAGGAGATCAAAGTTTCGGAGGCTAACATGAGATTCTGGGTCGAATTCCCCCAGGAACCACAGATCATGACAAGTTTGATTCACCATTTCTACTCCCACTGCAAAGCACAATCTTTTGATTTGGTCTCTTCTGGTTATGAATACATGACAACAATAAATAATAAAACAGGACAGTTGTTCCACTAGGGAGAGAAAGAGAACAAACACCACCTGACAGATGTTAGTGGTGTCATTTGGATATCACTTAGTTACATGGATAACAGTGAAATACAGGAATTTAGTATAAAAGAGAGAGAATAGACCTATGATGTAAATACGAAGTCATGTAGCAACAGGCACCTGTCCTCTGGAAACTCATTGGAAGTTGCCAAACTGAGTTCATGCAGATCACAGAACAGTTATAAATCCTAAGGGAATCTAGTTAAGGATAAAGTAGTTCCACCAACTACTTTCCAGCATTATTTCTAGGTAGATTATCTGTTGTTATGAAGGTGTCCTCTAAAGCTTCAGCCTTCATCCCAGCCAAGATACTCACAGCATCTCAGCCTTCCATCCAGCTCTGTGAAATATGCTAGGTCAAGATGAGACCTCTAGCTCTAGGATTTGACTGAAAGTGGTCACTTCTGGTTCTAAACATCAGGAACATTCTGAGTACACAAATTCTGCCTAGGAAATTATGCTAAAACCTCTACACAGAAAAATGACAATGTTCTGTAAAGCCAGCTTTATTAAGATAAGAAAACAATATAGAAAAATACATGTAAACACGAACAAATGCACTAATATTTTACTAGAAGCCAAAGCCATGTGGTGACAGAGCCACTGAACACATATTTAACCAGCAATTCACCAATAGGTAAACAGTTATATGTAAACTGTGCTTTTAGGAACTTCAGAAATAACTGTCAAGAACCAGCATTACAGCATAAATTTTCTTATAAATAACATGTCAACAGTTTTTTGAGATAAAATATAACTGTTCTGTCTCTCAGAATGTGTCTCAAGCTATAAAAACAGTACAAATCTTCTCCTAATTTCAAAACCAGTGTTAGATACAGACAGGTAAAAAAATCTAAGCTGCTTAAGAATTATATTAAAATAACTCTATTAAAAACTTACAAATATTAAAGTATTTCCTTTAAAGGCTGTTCTAGCCAGAAGTTAAATCTTTAAACACAGTGCTCACAACACAGAAATATAGAGGTTTTCAGATGTAACTATTGGTAGATTAGAGGCTGGCTGATTAAGAACCTTATCTTTAATGGCACCCTCCAGTCATGTAGATTTGCTGTACTTCTGAGCAATGCCATAGGGGACATGTGCAGCTGTGGTGCCTAATTTCTGTGCTCCTTCGATGTGGTACATCTGGTCATCAAAGAAAATGTGAGGGCGGATTTTCACCAGGACTGGTCCTTTAGGTGCTCCTGCTAGGAAAAGTGCCTCATCAATCTCCAGACCCCAGCTACGGAGAGTCTTCAGCACCCTGGCTCCAGAGCTCGCCGCACTTCTGGCTGTGACCAGGTAGGTCCTTATAGGACAATTTAATCGTTCATTTCTTGCATAGAACTTCTTCTGGAGTTTTCCCAGGTCTTCCAGAAAACCCTTCAAAGGACCCTGAGTATGAAATACCAGAAGCATATTTAGTATATGTCCACAGTTCCCCAAATCATTCTTTTGCTTTTTTTCCAAACTGCCAGTTACACACAGAATTCCTTTTCCTAATGCTGTGCTACTCTGCAAATTCTCCATGTAACATCTCCAAATGGGTCTGTACCTTCACTAGGAATTCATACATTAGAAAAAAGTTAAAACCATAAAACTATGATAGGATCAGTGGGAAAATAATTCCCACTAGGGCTTACAAGATCTCTCACAATATCAACTTAACTATAGTCTTTTTTCATTGAAAACACTGAACCCTTTTTACAATGAACCATGAGCTGTAATTCTTTTTCCTGCACAAATTTTTTTCCAGACTAATGACTATAATAAACTCCAGTTAATAGAAACAAATGAGTTTTGTTCAAATTGCAATATATTGCACTGTCCAGTACTTTCATTAATAAAGCTTTTATTCTGAATTTATACTATTTTTAACAATGGCAGAATTGGTCTTTCAGTTTAAGCTAATGTTAAAATTAGCAGTATTTTTATATAAAGGGCATATTTCTGCTTGAGAATAAGCAGATATTATTTTAATGACCAGAATACCTCAGTGTCTGAAATTAACATTACCTACATACAGTCTGATAAAAAATAATCAAGGCAATCAGTACTAACATTTCTTTTTCTAATTATACCATTAAAAGACAACTGTAAGTCACTGTCTTACATGTGTAGTCCTATCAGAGAAATGAGAGAGGACTGCAATGGTGGCCTGGTACAAGGATGGCAGTGGTCATCTCTTTTATGTGAAATATAAAGTTTAAAGAATATCCTCAAAAAAAGAAATAAATAGGACCACCAGCTTTCACAAAGAACACATCCACACTGGGGAAGCTGGAGAAATACAGCAGCAATGAAAGTCATTAGATCTTTTGGAAACTCCCTTTAAACAAGAAATTCAAGACATACAAACCTGTGCAAGAGGTTTATTTTCATTCATCTGTTCATGTTCAAAAAATCTATCTAATCCTTGCTCTTTGAAAATCTGTTCTGATTCATCAGAAAAGATAACAGCATCCCCATCAAAAGCCACCCTCAGCTGTGTGTCCGAGTAAACAACATCTTTGTTGGCAGTGAACATTGTAGCTGATGCAATGCCTGAAAACAGATCAGAGACCCTCGGTTAGCATGTCCTGCAAAGTCAGTCATGAAACCATCAGCAGTTTAGTTCCAACAACTTATTGGTGGTGATCCTTATATACGGTGAGCACGACTGATCAGAAAAGCTAATTAGAGATGGCTGTTCTGTAACACAAATGCACGCAAGCTGCCCCACTGCCAAAACTTCTTGGACATGCTTCCTTCCACTTTCATAAAAGACTATATAAAATGGTCCCCAAGCTGTGCTGCAAATGCGAGAAAAGCAGGAAATCCCAAGGAGACCTGTCAATCAAAGTATTTGTTACTTTTTAACTCCTTACAGGACACAGAAGTTGCTTAAGTTGTATCAAGAAGATGATGCTTTCAAATAGAAGTTGAATAGAAGTTGGAATCTTGTTTCTTTTTGAAGAGGAGAAGAAAAAGGTGTACAAAGGGGAGAATACAAAGTGGTGACTTTCTGCATTTGATGAAGCAGCACTACTTTCTGTTAAAGACACACACACAATATATAATTTTTGAAGACGCTCAACAGATAACAAAAGATATCAACAGACAGCAAAAGAAAGTCAATTCAAACCTGCTTCAATAGCTTCCTGGACTTTGTCAGAATCTGCTGAGAGGTACAGGTTTGTGAGGTACGCAGTCAGGTAACCAATGGGGCTCTCTCCTCCCGTCATACAGAAACGTTCAATTGTTAAGCCTAAAGTAAGAAAAGCACAAGGTGTGGCTCTGCCTTGACACTACAAAGGAACCACTGAAAAGGTGCACAAGCCTAGCTTACAGTAAACTTAAAAAAAAGGAGAAAATATGTTCATTGTAATTTCACCAAGTTACACAACTTCAAACAATTACAATGTTTGATCAGCCCATCCTCATTGAGAATTTAGGGAAAAAAATTCCCTCTAAGACACAGCAACTGCTGTGAAGATATATGTGTAGGGAGCATAGATACCAAATATTAAAATGTTTAAGGAATTCTCAGAAGTTATGGTTCACACCTGACAAATCTAGAGCACTGGACCAAATTCTGTCTAATAGTATTTCACTTACGCTGACACCAAAAAATAAATATCAAAGAAGCTGCTTTTCCCAAAGTCGGAACAAGAAGAATAAAATTAATTCATATTATTATGCAACAGCTAGCAATTCTACACGTCAGTAATTATTTACCATAGTGATTGATGCTGTTTATGAGCCTCACTCCCACTTGGGCATGGTTATTAGTCATCAGGACAATATCAAACCGTTCCTCATCATCAGGGTACAGCTCAAGAAGCCGGGCATTGACATGCTCCAGCGCCTGCAGGTGAAAAATGTGGAAGTGAACACACAAGTGGAGTGTGCCTCCTTTCTTAGTCTCTGTAGTTTTAGTGATAGGATTGTCTTGAAGGAGAGTGTAAAATACCTGCTAGTTTAACTTGCTGAACTCCTTTCTGCTTTGCTGCCTTCAGTAACCATTTGACTGCGTTCATTTGAAAGGAAGCAAGTAAATTTCTCTTTTGTTTTTTTTGAGATATGGAATTTACTTATGCTGATTTACTGACACAAGTTCAGCTGATTTACTGACACATCAAGTGTCAAAGACCATCCTTAAGTAATGAGTACAAAGTCACATCCTGTCAACATGATTAGCTTGAGTTTCTTATTGCAGCAATGAATGAGACAGATTTTGATTTGAGATCTCTTCAAAGATAATTGGCCAACATGCTATACAGTCTGACATTTGCATTTCCTTGACCTTTCATCTGCTTATCTCTCTCTGTATCCATCTGTTCTCCTATTTAGAACTTCATCTTGACCCTTGAATGGAATTCTTTGGGATTAGAGCAACAAAATCAATAACGAATCATCAAATGCAAGATAGAGTGATGTTTATTAAAGTGCTTTAAAAAGTCAGGCCAGTCGTTCAGAACAGATTTCATAATTAAATCCTGGAAATCTCACTTTAAAAAGCTATGTTATTTTGGGACTGCGCTTAGGAAAATTCTAAGTTAGAGCCCAATATAAGGCCTAGAAAAAAAATCTTAGTATGGGGTTATAACTCACTTCTATTGTTAATACTCTACTACACTGGCAATTTCTTAAATTATTAGAGAATAATGGTGAGTGGAGGAGGGGATTCAATTTTTTTGCCCAGCATCTTTATACTTTGCAGTCTAAGGACACCCTGGCCTGTGATTACAAATCTTAAGTGCTACAAGCAGGAGATATAATACTTTTAAGTTAGTATCTTAAACATTTCAATAATGGAATCTAAAGAAAAATAATTTTGTTTTTGCTTTCTTTGTCTCTAAGTAGAAAGGATGAGTCAACAAATCGACAGTTCTCTAGCCCAATGACTCCTGTGACTAAGCAATATAAAGAATTCAAACAAAAATAGCATATCAGAAGGGAACAGAGGTCAAGGTGAATTTAGCTGAGCAAAGCTAACAGCTCTGATTTCCAAAGTATGAGAAGTTAAAGAGTCAAATTTTGCTTATACTCTAAGTGAATTTGACATTGAACTCTAATTTTAAAAACTGACTGTGTTAGCAGGGCTGCTATATATAGGAAAAGATGCAGTAAATTCCCAAGTCAGTCTGCCCTCACTGGTGTACACAGCAAATTATTTTATAGCCACACTTTTATGTCAGAAACACCTTTACAGTGCTTGTGCCATTAATGCTACTAAGAGCTATGTTATATTTACAGCAGCATGGGTATTGACATAAGTAATTTTTCCACTGTGCATGTTCATAAAGTGATTAATGAAGAAAATGTTTTAAATTCCTGAGACCAAAGCTGAAATAATGAAAATCCACTTTTAAAACCTGAAACGTTCTTCCACAACTCTGATGTCAGCAAGTATGATTTCTAATTATAATTTCATTAATTTTCTAAAATCGTCGTGGTAAAGCTCATCAAACAATTCTCAATGGATGTAAAATTAACTGTGTAGACAGTGCTTTTCAAGACAGTCCTACTAAAACCTGTGCTCTTCAAAAATATATATATTTTCAGTTTTTTTCACTTTTCTGTAATTTTACTTGCTTCCCATGCTGCAGGCTGCTTTCCTTGGCCATTTCTCTTTTTTTGTGCAATGAAAGCAAAATATTCCATTTCAGCTCTTCTTAAACTCTGACTCAGAAGTAGCAAGTCCATTTTTTTTTGCTGGTCCTCAAGAACAATTTCCAGGGTGACAACGAAAGCAAGGAAAAATTAAAGTTGACTAAAAGAAACGAAAATCAACACTGTTTGCATTTGGTGCTTTTGTTTGTTTGTTTGTTTGTTTGTTTGTTTTGGGTGGAGGGGAAGTGAGTTGGTTTGTTTTGGTTTGGGTGGTTTTGGGGAGGAGGAGGTTGTGACAAACTTAAGACAATTTGGGGGCTACCTTGACTGAAATGGTCTTAAAAGGAAAGGTGCTTCATACGCCCCATGTCCAGCGGAAAAAGCAGGTTGCTCCTTCCCCACACCTGGGATGTGGTGCTGTGAGCCCGGATACAAACCGGGATGCTGAGGGTACCACTCCGGGCCGATGACGCGAGCAGTACGTGCTCTGCCGCAGGCGTTCGGCATTAGTGCCGGCGGGAGGGGAGGGCAGGAGAGGAGAGGACGGAATGGGACAGGGGAGAGGAGCGGTGGCCGCGGGGCCAGGGCGCGCAGAGAGATGCGGGAGATGCTTCCGGGCTGCCCCGACGCGACGAGCTCAGCGTTGGGAGAACAACTCTCTAAATCATCTCCCCGAGGCAGGATTATCTCCACTGAAGGAGGCTTCGGGCTCCTCCCCTCCCCGAAATTTGGCCTCGCAGCATCCTCCGCACCCCGCCGTACCCCACACCCCTCTCCCGCCCCTCTCCCGCCGGGCCACCCACTCCGGGCCGCCTCCCGGCTACCTTGACGAAGTAGAACGCCGGTCCGGGCTTGAGGATGACGTTCTCGTTGTTCTGCTGGTACTCCACGTACTTCTCCAGCCCATGCTCTTCGTAGATCTTCTGCTCCTCCACCAGGTTGAATAGTGCTCGGGAGGACACGGCCACTGTGATGGCGTTCTGGGGCTTGGGCTGCGGAGCGAGCGCAGGGTAGCGCCGGCCCGCGACCCCCAGCCCCCGGGCCCCTAGCCTTCCCCCGCCCCCCCGAGCTCCGGCCCCCCGACCCGCTCGCACTCACCGGCCGGGTCCTCTGGGTAACCGCATTATCGTAGAAAGCTTTGGCCGCCGCCCAGTCCTGTTCGGCCTCCTGCTGCCGGTCCTCCGCCGCCTGGCTGGGCGGTGGCTCCTCCGAGCCGGAGCCGCTCATGGCTCCTGGCGCGGCCGGGGCCGTAGCGCACGACAGGGAAGCGGCGGCAGCGGCCGCCCCCCTGCCCCGCCCCGGCCAGGCGGGGGAAGGCACCGGCGCTGCCTTTCCCTGGCGCTGTGCACGCCTGGGGACGCGACCCGGAGCACTCCGGCCCTCCCCCGGAGCGGAGCGGAACGGAACGGCCCCGACCAGCGAGGCCGCGACCCGCCCGCCCCTCACAGCCCGAGGGGCGGCCCGCCCGCAGTGTCTCCCCTCATCGTGGGGTGCCGGAGCTGCCGCCCTTCCCCGCCGCCCTCACGGCACCTGCGGCGGCCCCTTCCAGCACACGCTGGCTCGGGCCGCTGCCCTCACGGTGCTCGGGGGAGCGGGGCCCGCAGCTACTTGATGCCAGGCAGCAGCCGCCAGCGCTCCGTGGACCTACAGCATTAGAGATGTGTTATTTAACTGCAATGGCTTAATTGATTTAATGTTAACTGCAACAAATTCCCAGGAGATCTTATATAATATGTTTTAGCAATCAAAATGGGCTCGATGTCTGTGACCTTGGGTCCTTTGTGCCACATGGAAAATACTTTCAAGAAAGAGCAATTTGGGCAGTGATGTTGAGAGTGGGTTCACACCCACAAAAACTTGCTCTGGCATGAGATTGGGATGGTCCTAAAATCCAGAGTTCCACACAGAGCTATGGGCAGCATCTAATACTCATACAGCTGTCTGAAATGGTCCTGTCTGCCTCTGCAGGTCACCATCTGAACCACAGCAAAGGTTTCCACACTAATAAGCCACAGGAGAGAGTGGAAAGTGAAAAAGAAATCGGATTTTCTCCTAAGCCAGTACAGGATCTGGCACAGCAGACCCATAGTGATGTCTGTGTCATAGCGCATGTGATCACCATCCAAAGGACATTTAACATTTTGAATGAAGACTCTAAATATTGATTCCAATCCGATTGTCAGATCTTTCTCGCTCCATCCAGTCTCCAAAAAGAAACAGGATGGTTTTGTTACTCTTGCCCCCTTTTTTTTAATATGGCTTCCCAGTGAAAGGAGGCTTATGTGATTATACCATCTGTCTGTCTTTTCCCAGTGATGTTCAACTGCAAACAAATTTGACCGAAGGATAAAGATTTCAAAGGGATTAAAATTGTTAAAATGTTTAATGAGAATCAACAGTAACATGCAGTTTGTTGCCATGCTGGGGAAAGCGCTTTATCTGGTTGTTCCTCTGCTGTGTAGTAGCAAACAAATACTGGCTGGCTGATCTGCCACCTCCAAATCCGCCACATTGCCTGATGCCCAGCTAACCAGGGAGGGATCTGGAAGTGGGGAAGTGATGGAAATGGGGAGGTTAGAGGAAATGGGAAATGGGAGTTGACCATACTGGGGAGGGGAGCTGGAAATAGGAGACAAAAGGAGATGTACTGAGAGCAGTGCATTGAGAAAACAAGTGCGAAAAGACAAGTTAGGGTCATTGTAGTGGCTGTTGCCATGGGAAGCTACAAAAGGCATAACTTAGATCTGAAGAAACCTGATTTTATTAGCTCTGCTACTGCTAGATGTGCTTATTCTCCTTGAATTTTATCTTGAATATTTCACTCTGAGTGTGTTTCCATGTCTGAGCTCAGACGTGTAGCATGTCACTGGAAACACCTGCTCCCCTCCATGTGGTGAGATCAGGCTGAGCAGCCAGACTGACCCCAGAAAAGGGTTCAAGTCACCAAACAGCAGCTCCTGGTCCCAGTCACCACCGCTGTCCTGCTCAGAGGCTTCAGCATCAGTCTTAAGAAGATGATCTCCAAGAAGAGACTGTTCTTAGTTAAATTGTTGGGTACATTGCCCATGGAGAAGAGGGGGAAAGAACAGGAGGAATTGGGAAGCAGTTCTTTGGTGGTTACAAAACTGAACTGTCCTCTCTGTGTGAACATGGGACAATACCTTTACAGAGCCGTGCCCAGGTTGACTTGTTGCACTGTGTTCACCACCACCCTGTATCTACTCAGGAGCAAAATCAAAGCTCCTCAGTAACATTCTTGGTTTTTATTTTTGTTACCCCCTTTCCTCTCTACCCAAGAAAAGAGCCACCACACGGTGAAGACTCCTTTTAACCTATGCAAAACATCTGAAAACTTAAAAGATGATAATCTGGTAGTGGGCCCAAGCAGTGCTGTTGATGTACTGCTGCTGAAAGCAGTGCTCTGCTAACAGAAATACTTTGCTTGCCAGATGCACATGGTATCTCTACACAGCACTCAGCTGTGTGAACATATGCACTGAGCTGCCATGTCTCTGTTCTGTGCTTGGCTGCCTGCTGCTGACATACCCTCCATTTCCTCTTTTGCTGGAGATTGTGAACTGAGGGCCTGACATGAAAGCCTTCCAGCTTCAGCACCTTATAAATGAAATCTTGACTTCCCAAATGCAGAGTGTAGCAGCCTTATCTACATCTAAAACATGTAGTAATGCCCACAGGGTTCCAGGAAAGAGATGTCTTGCTTTCACTAAACCTCCTGGGGAGTCTGAGAAATAGGAATGGATCCAAAACTGAATGGCTCTGTGGTTTCTGAGCTAAGCTAGAAAGGAAAGGGAAGGAAAGGAATTTTCTGTTATCATGCATTAATTTGTAGGGCATTTACATAAAAAAAAAAGAATTGGTGTTTCTATCTTTGTATGTACATTTTTATAGTCATGCACATTCCTTGAAGTCTGTTGCAAGTATTCTAATAAAAAGAAAGTCCCTCTGTCTGAGCTGCTGATATTTTTCCTGTGTTCAGATCAACCACTCAGAATGATTTATGTGTTCTTGTTCAAAAAAGGAGCTCAAAGTGCATTACTGAAAATAATAATAATTAAAAAAAAAGTTATAGGTTTTTTTTTTCTTCTTTTAATATCTACTTCTGTTTGGAAAGACATTAAATATTTCCAAATATTTAAAATAATGAGAGCAAAATTATGAGAACTTTTTTTAGTGGAAGGATGTTATCTCTCTTTAAATATACAGATCCTAGTATGTATTGTACCGAGTTATATCACAAACATATAGACTCCAGAGCCTAACTCTCCCAGAGTCATGCCAGGGTCACTTCAGAGTGCAGTTACACTGACTTTTACTCCACATATGCATTGTGATTTTTCACACTGAGAGCCCAAAACCTGTAGCATGTGTGGTGTTCCCAGAAGAAAGGAACCTGAGAATGGCTTTGATCTAGGTCAGCCTGGCATGGCAGAATGTGTGACAACACTGCCACATTACAATCTGACCAGCCAGATAAATAATTTGTAAAATCCTCCCGTTTGTAGATAGTATAAACACCTCTAATACAATCCTAGTATTGAGGACCTGATTCTCTAAAACAGTTAAGAGTTGATTTTCTACAAGTGTTTCTACATTTCTACATGGTTTCTACAAATCCTCAATGTGGATCTCAGGCAGTCTATATTCCTTTGTTTGCCTGCCTGCTGTTATCAAATTTAGTCTAACACAAGCAGAAATAAAAAAGCAGTTCTATTGTACCAAAGATGTGCATGATGAGGCTGCATCGTGTGTAGGAGGCACATTTATTTATGCTGAAGAAACCTTTAGTATTGCATCATAGTATTCACTTTCCTTTTTCATCTCATGACACTTTCTTTTGGTCCCTCTTTAGCAGTAGTTTTTCATTTTTCCTCCATTCTCCCTTTTTCCACCTTCTGTGTTGTACAGGGAAACAAGTATGCAAAAACTTGTGGCATCACATTATGATCTATAGCAACTGCCTTTGTCTTCTCCTGGCATTGCTTTGCTACAGTCTTTAATAATATGTTCATTTGCAACAGCCACATAAATTCCCTAATGACACAGATCTTTTGTTCTTAGATGATCTATTCCACCTCCATCATTCAGACTCATTCCAAAATTCATGAGAAAGGTGACAAAGAAAGCTAAATCCAGCACAAGTGCAGAGGAATTCTCAGTAAGACTTGCTGGGCCATGATCTCTCTTCCCTAAGAAATCCAGTTTAATCATTGGAATACAAGTTTCACTTGCCTTATTATTGAAGTTTCCTATTCTTTAATATCCTCAAACAGAAATTAACATTCAAGTTTTGTCTTTAGCTTTCGGGAAATTTCTTCTCTTTAAAGTACCTAATATATTTTTTCCTAGGAAAATACAAGTGTAACCAAGCTTTTAGAACTGAACTCTCTTCCAGCTATTCTGAACAACAATTTTTTAACCTATTTTTACCCCAAGAAAGGCAACATGTAAAAACAAATGAAGAAGAATTCTGAAATTCAGATAAAATATTATTTTTACCTAGATGCTAACTAAAAAAGTAGAAAAACAATGTCTTATCTCCAAAGCTGAATATGCCTCATCTCTATTTTGCCATTGAGAAGCAGTCAGTGAACAGTCAATCCTGTCCATCTTTTCAAGAATGTGGACTATGACAAATGGGACTAAAATGAAGTCTGTTGAAAATCTGTGGTCAGAAACAGCTCTCCAAAAGGCTCATGTGCTATCAAAATAATTATATAGTGGTTTTTTTTCTGAGTTAGAAACAAATCTGTAATAAAGTTTTTTTTTGTTTTGGTTTGGGTTTTTTTGTATAAATAAAAACAAAGGCAAATGGCAATAGCCATATCAATAATAATAGGTTCAGCTGTTCAGGATTTGTCTTTGTTGCACTGGAATCACTCTGTAGGCACTTAAAGAACAGAGAGTGAAAAAAAAAAAAAGAGATGACCTGGAGTAAGGTTTGTCCCTCTTCCAAGCTTAAACAGAAGAATGTTTGCATTACCAAACAACCACACATTAGATACAAGGTAGATAAATTGTACATGCAAATTCTTTGGAGTTCCAAGATCCTACTGAATAAAAAGTACAATATCATGAAAAATTTTAGATGCAGTTCTCTATAATAGAGACAGTTGTTTGAGCATTTTTCATTATGCACTAATTATCTCTTTAATAATGGAAATTAATGGAGGGTCTAGTCACGCAAACAGTTCCACACAGGGACATGTCTGTGCAAGACTGAGACCTAAATGTTGAAACCCTATTGATTCATTTTACCATAACAAAAGACATTAAACTATTCTAAGATTCACTCTGGTAATTACATGTTCTATTTTGTATTAAATACCAATGGTTTAGTTGTGCTATCACCCACTAGGGTTTGTGTTAAGTATTAAATTAGGTTAAAATCTTGAATCATACTGAAAAAGATTCTTAGATTTTGTTTGTGTGATTGTGCAAAAATACCATAAAGATATCACTTAATCTCCATTGCACTGTGCTAGTTATAGTTTTCAAAAATGGGGAGAACAAGCAAGTCTATTAGACGTGTTTCTCTTCCCCCTGCCCTGGGGTATACAGAGAAACCCATTCAAGCAAACTGTGGTTTCCCACCCATTTCCTGAATGGAGGAAAACATCAAACAATGTGTGTGCTAGAGTGACACTGATGGGGCTGCTGGGCACGCCTCATGGGACAGCAGAGCAACCCCATGGGCTTAGGTTAGCAAGAGCAATGGCAGAGCAAAGCTATCAGATCAAAATCATCCACTGACTGTGCTACAGCACTGACGCTATTCACGCATCAGGAAAAACAGATCCACTGTATGCCAAAACCAGAACTTCTGCCTTTCCTCTTTGCATACATACTAAGTGTCATTTGAGCCTTACCCCACGGTGTAACCCACCTACAGAACAGACTGGGCAACAGGAATTTTGTTTACAGAGCCAGCCATCCTGCTGCTGTCCTTGAGAACAAAGCTTTTTTGTTTGTCTCTTTATGAATATGCAAAAAAAGGTACACTTTCTACAACCTCCTAGGCAATGAAGAATAAGAATATAGTCATAAAAAGTACAAATTGCTCCGAGCAAGGGATGTGGGACTATGTGATTTTACCTACCAATAAAGGAGACCAAGTTTAATTGCAGTGAGAGTGCTTTTGACTGCAGTTACCACCCAGATCCAAAAAGAGGATTGTAAGTAATTAGTGTACCACTCCTGATGGGGAAAAAGGAGCAAGAAATGTAAACAGAAGAGGAAATTTAGGGTTTCTCTAAGCTATGGCTTCAAACCTGTCAGCAACCTGCACACAACATCTCTGTTACTTGAGTTATGATGTGATTCTCTTTTGCAAGGAATGTGTATTCCATTTCTGGTTCAGGTCCCCTCCCTCCTTTTGCCAAGTTAAGCTTTTGGGAGAAAACAGGTAAGGACTAAAAGCAATGATAATGTGTTATTGTTTGTGTTGTGCTAGTTTCCAAGGACCTCAGAAAGCACTGGGGAGCTGTTGTGTTTGCTGCTGTAGGAACACACAGGAAGGTGCTCCCCATATGACACCCCTCCTCCCTTCTCAAATCCTCTCAGTAGAAGGAAGATTATTTTTGCAGACCTCTCCAAGCTCAAGCATTAAGTGTGAGGCTCCCACAGTTGCCCTTCTCCGCATGCTTTCCCACAGCTGTGCTGCTGTGTCGTGCATTTGCAGTGCAGTGTTTCACTCCCTCTCCTGCACTTGGTCCCTACAGAGCCAAGAAAACTGGGCTGACCTTGTTGGTGTGATGGCTAGTGGGAATTTCCTGGTGCAGAGGGTCATGAGCTGAAATTATGGGACTCAGCAAGATGAGACCCACACTCAAAATCTTCTCATGCTGTGTCTTCTCCTTTTGTTTTAGTGACTTGAACGTTTCTCAGACATGTTCATCAATTTTTACTGTGCTTGCATCAGGGTAGAGAGCACTTCAGCAGCCTGTTTTTGGTTCCCTTGAAAGTGACTTTCAAGTTGTATTATTAAAACAGTATTTACATTTCTCTGTTTTCAGTATTTTTCTTGAGAGTGTGGAAAGATAAGAGCAATGACAAGAGCAACACCAGTAATAACAAAAGTAATGTCTCCAATTGGATGCTTCTACAATTTAGTAGCAAGTATCTACATCACAAAATTATTTTAAATGGTGCTATACCTCATTTTAAGTGGTGCTGTAAAATCACAGAACAAAAAGACACTCAATGAGATTTCAGTAGGTCATGGATCATATAAATGTGTTATCAACTTCAGCTCCTGACTTTGAAGAAAACACACTAACTGTCCAGCTTTCATGCTATTTTCCTTCCTGTACAGAAATTTCCAGGTTGGTTTTATTCAATATGTTCTTTCTCTGTAAAGGAAAAAAAAATGTGTAGAAGACAGTTCATTATACTGAAGGCTTAACTTGCACCCTCTTTTCTTTCACACAGAGAGCCTCAGGTGACTGTACTGCTGAAGCCAATGCCTTTGGCAAATGTGTTTTTGTGTGTAATGCTGGCACAGTGTTGGGGAATGAATCCAGGCCTCTGAATCTGAGATTTTTCAACAAGATTAATGTGAAATCTCTCCAAAGGTACTGCAGGACTTTGCCTGGCAAACCTTGTGGAGGGCTCCAAAGCTAGAAACTACAGACTTACCAAAAGATGTAGAGCTTGTGAGAACTACAGTCAAAGATTACCCAGGGATCTTCACCTGAGGGTCTTCAAAGCAGATATGTTTGGTATTGGTGTGTCAATGTGGCAGCAATAAAGAGCATGGGGCAACTAGCAAGTGTCTGTACAGCCTAGGCTGGCCCATTGCTGCTGAGCCTGTTCCTGGCAGTATCAGTTCAAGTTTACTCATGGGCTGTGGCAACCAGCATTGTCATCCTGTTGCTGTGTAAGCACAACTCAACAAGTAGCTTCTGTGCATCTGAAATACATGTTCTGTCATTTTCCTGGGCTTATGTCTATGTTACTGTGTGAAATTCGGTGGTCTGTGGCATGAGGGAGGTTGTACAAGTTGATAGCAAGGGTTGTTTGTGTATTTAAACTCAGTAAATCACTGGGGGATCAGATTGAGTGTAGTATTTGGAGAGACCCTGACAGGTCCCAGTGGCCTGTTCAAATTTGTCACTTCTCTGGTGACAGTTCTAGCCACTGCCAGCTTTTGGTTTTAATTAAAGTGCATTGAATGTTTTTGTGACCTGCAGCCATGTCCTTTTATTTTGTCCTGTCTGCTTGCAGAGACTCAGAGGATTATTGTAAATCAAGATTTGCGTGATGCTGGGATGCAACTGTTGAGTCAGAAAGCCGAGCTGGTCCAGAATTCACCTCTAACCACATTATTGCAATACCCACTGCTAGTAAATTAATGCAATTTTTCTTTCTTTCTAGTTTTGACTCAAAGCTTTGAATACTACTTAGTATCTTCAATTTATTTTCAGCTGACTGGATTACTAGTTGTTTGATAAAAAACTACCCATATCTCTGTCTGTAGATATTGCTTTTCTAATATTCTTCCCATTTATGTTAATCAAGTAAAAATAACACGACTTCTTATCCAGGCAGGAGGTGTGTGATGAAATATGTTGTTTAGCAAATCCAGAAGTTAGCAGTGCTTATCACTACTGGTACCATTTGTTCTCCAGTCTGGATCTATTCATTCCTACTGAAGAGACACAGTTCCTGTTGATACTTGTATCTCAAATAATATCACAGATATTTGTAAATGGTATTTCTCACTGTCTTCTTTAATTGGTTTTATAATATTTGACCTTATACATGACCTTCTCCACATCTTTTAAATAAGTTCTATGGTCAAAATCATGTCTTTCCTGCCACTAGTGAGATATTTTCATCAGGAGAAATCTCAAATGAGCCACAGCAGACCTCCAGTGACAGGGGTTGCATACAGCCAACACAGAAGTTAAATTTTTAACACTTAATAGACCATCTCAGAAATGGAAAATGGCATAGAAATTACTGGGTTTGTTTTGTTGGCTGCAAACTCTTTTGAAAGGGAAAAGTTGCACTATGTCTGAGCAATATTTTTTTTTTCTTTTTTTGGTCCTGTAAGAATTGTTTAAGTTAAAAATCCTTGGTAAAGTCCCTTAGATCTCTGGTTCATCTGAATTTCATCAAATTATTTATCCCTGTCAGTCATGAATGTCAAAAAAGTACCACTGGGAGCAGGAAAAAAAATTAAATCCTGCAGTTCTAGTTTGCCTCACTATAACAGCATCTGAATAGTTTGGAAACATTGGCCAAAAGGCTTTTGATACTTTACAACAGATTTGGTTTATCTTTTGCTTTTGTTGGGATTTTTGTGGGTGATTTTTGTTGGTTTTATTTTTGTTTGAGTGGGTTTTTTTGTTTGGTTTGTTGGTTGGTTGGTTTTGGGTTTGATTTTGGTTTGTTTTGTTTTTCTGTGAATTGCAGCATCTTGGCAGGAGGTTTCTGGCTATTTAGGTGAGAAAGGATTATTCTCAGTGCAGGTTAATTTTTGCTAACTCAAGTATATCTCTCCTGAGTGTGTGTAAACAGATTTTCCAAAGCCTCAAAATTTGGCAAATTTAACTTCCAGAAGTATGAAAAAAATTACTTTAAAATATTAATGCAACCCAAATGATATATTTTTCCCTAGCTACATTCTTTGATGGGAAGAACAGATTTTGCTAAAATAACTTTTTTCAGTACAGGTTGAAGAAATAATAATAATAATAATAATAATAATAATAATAATAATGATAATAATAATATTGCTCAGCCTAAGCTATGGCATATCAACTATATGTATTCCACCAACAACATATTCACTCAAAAATTGAATAAGTCTTTCCAGCTGAATAAAAAGCTGGAAAATTACTGGTAATCTAATTCTTGGGGGGTTTTTATTGCCATGAAAAAGCTTCTAAATGGCAAACCACACACTGCATATGATTCTAATGAAATGCAAAAAAAAAAGGTAGATAGTCAAATAAGTTATAGTAAAAAAAGTAAATAGAGTTTTTCAGAGGATTTAAATACTAGTTTTATAATATATCAGAATAAAGATGGTCAATAATGCAAAATATGTGAAAACACTCATAAAGTTTTTCATACTAACGCGCCTTATACAAAAAGATAATAATCTATAATAGGTCCATGTTTTTCTATAAGACATTCAGAGACAGTTTTTTGTGAGTTGGTCCCATGTCATGCATGAGTAGAGAGTTCAAATCCTGTTACCATTTCAAAATACTTCCTGTTTCCATTTGTATAATTGCACTGAAAATCAACATTCTTCATAGATTAAGCTATCAAAGAAAACCAAGAGGAAAAAAAAAATCAAAAAAGGAATAGATCTTCTTATACTTCACAGACTTTTCCCAGTTTGTCCTAAATGAACTTTAAAAAAGCATAAAAATAAACCAAACATATACAACCCACCCACACAAACTAGTTGAGATTCACCCAAAATAACACAACTACAGGTTTGACTCTTGGCGTAGGGCTTCAGGCCAGCATCAAATGGAATTCTCTGCAGTAAATAAGCTGCCCCATTCTACTGCAGCACATGAGATGCAGTGCAAGCCATGCTACTCCTGATTACATGGACTGGGTGGTAAAGCCCAGGCTGAACAGTTTAGAAGTGCTCCATTTTGTGATGCTCCGATATTTTGTTGCTAATGACCACAGGAATACTCATTTGCTCCTATTTGCTAAAATCTTAGTTGGAATAGTCTACTCAAGCTTGGGGAAAGAAGATTTCTGTGTTTAGGTGTCTGGAGACATCTTTGCCTATGCAGCCTCAGTAATTAATGATATCAGGATTGATGTGGAACAGGAGAAATATGGAGTAATATTAATTTATTGTGAGTAATATCTCCATCATTTAGGAAAAAACGAGACTTTTTGGTATATCTCCCCTTTCCCAACATGTCCACTAACATCTATTTAGTATTGACTCTTGGAAAAAAATGAAGAAATAACAAGGTGGCTCTATGTGACTTTTTTTGCTATATTTCTTCCTAATCTCCTGACACTGAAATACATAATCTCAGTTTTCCACTTCAAGAGAAGCATTTTTTCTAAGAGGGCTTTTTACTCCTCCGTAACAAAGATGATCAGAGCCCTGGCAGGAATATGGTCTGTCCAAGTGCCAGTGGAGAAGCTCCAGCCTGATAGCAGGCTCAAAGCTTCTGGTCTAATGGATGATGGTGGTGCCAGCACGTGTGTCTTCTCGGAGATAGGAATGTCAATCTCACACCACAGGATTTCTTCCCTTTGCAGCAGTCAGCAGTTGCTGCCAGGAGCAACAGTGGTGGCATTGATTCCAGCTGCTGCCCCAGCTGAATGCCAAGACACATAAACTGTGGGATGTTCTTAGCAACTCCTCCATGAGGTAGTAAGATAACATGAGAAACATAAGGAGATATTAAAGAGAAGATGATAAACCATTTTCAGGAAACAGCATTTCTCCAGAAAAAGAGGCTGAACTTTATCAAAGGGAAAATGTCTCCTGGAGGACTTGCCAAAGTAAATCTCTTTGATGCAAATGGTTTAAGCAAAGACTTTCACCTTAATCTACTGTGTGGTGACCTGGTCTTCTGATACAGGGAATAAGTATGGGTGTTTTCAGAATTGCTGTGGTATGCAAACCCTCCAAACCTAAAATAAGCACTTACAGTATTCCCACTTCACCACTCTGATCTTATTCTCCTACATTTTTCTTAAATTTAATAACACCTAATGCCTTTAAACTTTGCTGCTTGAAAAGGCTTCAGTGCCTTGTGAAAGACAAATTTAGAAAATGCAATTCCTCATTAACAAGTTTCTTTCAGCTTTACAGTTTTATTATTTTGCCTGTGCTAAAAGGGATAACATCTAGTATAATGAATGACCCACAAAGAACTTGCCCAAAGGGTAGTAAAAAATGGAGAGGAAAAGATGAGTGTGTAGCTGTTGAAATTAGTATTTTCTTGCAGATTGATCTCTCTGCCAGTTTGTCACCCTGGACATTTTCTGTTTAGTTTATTTGTGTTGCAGTAGAAGTGACAATGTAGTTAAATATAGCCTCTGAAAACAAGATCTATGCCTGTTTCATTTGAATTCTACTGTTCTTTCATTAAACATTTCTTCATCTTTGCAGAGCCAAATTCTTACGATAATAAATCAGAGACACCTAAAGTTCTTGCCAAGTCAAATATCTACAGTTTCTGGCAATTATGTAATTTCCAGATTTGCTACAATGGCTCTTGCTGATAAGTCAATTGTCATAAAAAGAAATGTTCCAGACCAATCTTTATTAGGGTGTCCTTCACTGATCTGTGTAAAATAATCCCCCTCTTGCCCCACTCTCTTTTAGAAAAGAGAAACATAATTACAGCTTTTTCCCTTGCTTTGAATGACTCTTCATCATAACAATTTATATCTGGAAAATGTCACAAGAAAATGTGAAAAAGGTAAGTTTAAACCAAAGAAATCAGGCACTGCTGTTATTAATAGAGCAGCTCAAGAATGTTTCCCATGATGTGTTATAAGGGCTCTGTCTTATAATAAAATTTAACAGTGATGTATTTCCCTTGTTCTCAAGTTGATTTCGTATTAGAACTCCAGACAAAAGTAATTTGTAGCAAAGGTCCCTGATCCAATGTCTGTACATGGAAAAGACTCAAAGGACTTCCATGCCCATTTAAAAGCCCTTTAAAATGATTAATGGCTAAATGCATTACAAATTATCAAGTATTTCACACTGACAAAACAGAGGACTTGTCATGAGTTTTGGCCAATTTTTTCCCTTAGTATTTAGAGTAAAATATCTCATAAATAGTAATTTTGAGCCCCCATTCAGAGTGATGATAAAGTAATGGCAGATAGAATAAAGCCCTGCACCTTTTGCCCCCTTTTTTTTTTCCTTTTTAAATGTATTTGAGGATATTTGAAATATATATACTTCAAATATGAGGATATTTGAAATCCTCATTGCTGCCTCCAGTGCAAAGCATTCCCTGAGTCTTTCCATTTTGATGGCAAATGAGGAAGAACAAAATTAAATCCCAGAATTCAGATGCAAGTTCCCGATTTCTTGTCATACCTGGAAGTGATTGTGGCACCAGCTCTGAAAAAAAAGGCTATTCCTTTCTGCACTTAAAATCTAATGATTTATTTTCCAACTCTCAATAGTTTTTCTCCTTGAGTGAAAAGGCAAAACTAGGATGCATAGAAATGGGACCTATCCTAACTAAAGAAGCTGGTCAATCTCGTTCCCCGTGCTGCATTTTAAATAAAGTCCTAAAATACTATTGTTGGTTTTGCACAAGCAGAATTGTGGAGTATTAATACAAAACCAGACAAAGGCAAACACAAACCCTATGTCTTTCAGTGGCAATCAAAAAAGAAAATTCTTATTATATTTTACTTTACTTACAGCGGCCATGTTTGGCCCTGGTGGTATTTTGCTCCTCAGTGCTGGTGATGGCAGCACAGGGAAGCAGAGATCTCCTCACATGCAGGAAGGCCAGACACAGAATTTGTTTGTTTGTTTGTTCCCGTGGCTGTGCTGAAAGCCCCCAAACCTGCTGACAGCTAAGAATATATCAAATTATATTAGCTAATACACATATTTAATGACAGTGTGTTTACACAAATTTATTAGATCATATGCTTACTTTATGCTGAGAGCTGCTACTTGTTAACAAATGTGATAAAACTGCTGGTGCTGTGTTTGATATCACTGGTATCTTTTTTGCAGTTGCAAGAGGTTTGAAGCAAACATGGGGAGAGCAAGAACAGAATTGTCTTACCATCTCAGAAGCATTGTGAGGATTGCAACATGGAGACTAATTAATCAAGCACAAGACGTGATCAGCCTGTGTAATATCACAGAACTAAAATGTGGATCTCTGTATGTCTGTTTATTCATTATCATATTATCTTCCAGTTTCTGTTTCTTTCTACAAAACATTGATTTTTCATCCATGCATGTCATGCCTCAATACTGTGCATATAATTCAACAACTCTTCTGAAGTTTGGCAGGTTTCCAACTGCCCTTGTGTCATCTTTATGAAATTTGAAAACATTAGGGTTGTACACATTATCTTTTGAAGTGATGATGTGATTCATTATCCTGCAGCTCTCATTACCCACAAGGGGCTAAGAAATTTATATCATATGCAAACTCAACTGTTTGGTGGTTTGGCCAGGGGTAATGCTAGGGTCAGAATTAAAAATGTTGAACCTCTCTCTTCCATCTTTCATGGTCCCTGCCCTCTCTTTATTGGCAAGATCTCTGTAAGATGTAAACAAACAAACCACCAAATAAATGCTTTTAGGTATTTATAGACTTAAAGGAATGTCTCAGCCAGTAGAAAAAAAAAAAGTCAGTATTCATTCAAACAAGCTGAAATTCATCACAATTCTATTTTAGGAATTGTATGAAATAATTCTTTTCAAGATTTCCATCATACCAATGCCAACAAAATATCACTTCACAACCAATATCACTCCATCCTTTACTGAGAGTTGTAGATGAGAGCTCAGTGAGCTTTCAAGAGGAGGTTCTCTGACCCTGTGGATGGTCAGGGGTTTGTCTCTGGATCTTAACCTCCAGGCAACACTTGCTGTATTCATGTCAGTAACTCTTTGTCTGCTGGCTGGGGGTCCTGGAAACCTTTGCCAGCAACGTTTTCTTTCTTCTTTTCTTTTCTTTTCTTTTCTTTTCTTTTC
>VZSR01003806.1:12375370-12396529 GCA_013398615.1 Brachypodius melanocephalos
GGACATCACTTGGACTTTGACTAAGAGAAGCTGAGTTTATGTGTTTGTATCTCTGAAAGCTTTCAATATTTTTGGTTAATTTCAGGAAGAAGCACTAAACATACCAGGCTTCTACAGTTTTACGTAGGGTCTGTGTGAGAGTCCTCTTTCAGGAGAAGGCTGGAATATGACTGTCAAAGGAGTTGCCTTTATGAATAAAAACACAGTGATTGAAAGAGAGTATCAGTCATTGCTAACCCTTTCTGAAGAAATGCAGAATCTGTCCCTGAAATTCCAAGCCATAGGAAAACAGACTGAATTATCTTTGTTACTTTGAGGACCATTGTTTTGCTTTGATTTTGGTTTTTGGGGTTTTGGGGGTTTTTAATATTTATGTAACTAATATGCTGTGGTTTGAAGCTTATTCTTTGCACCTCTCATACTTAATATGGTATTTTGACCAAAGAAAACATTCTTAAAGCTGTACAGGGAAGTCCACTTCTTAGGACAGTTCATGACAGATAAGGAAGATAAATATTTTTGAACACCTTCCTTGGACTCTGAACTTGTACCTGAGGATGATGCTGCCAGTTGAGTTATTTATAGAAGTATGAATATATAAAATATAAGCATTTCCAAGAGCAGCTGCTTTAATTCATTCTGATCTTTGAGAAAGGAGAATTCACTCATGTGAATGGCAAAGGGGATTCAATTTGTGGGAGGAAATCTCTGAGTTTTGTGAAACAAGTTGCCCTATCTTAACTACTAGAGATACTTTAGGAGATAAAAATGAAGGTGATATGTTTCAATTAATTGTGAATGTAGTTCACCTGTTCCTTCTCAGAGGAAATTTTCCTTCTCAGCTTGAAAACTTGGCATAGTTTGGGAAGAAGGCTATAGGGATTGCCACAGAAGATCAGACCCATTGTTGATATAGTCCAGTAGCCAGTGCCCAACAGCAACCAGCGACCAGAAGGAGATGCTTTGAGGGAAATATGGTTTATCTCCTCTTTCCTCAAGGTCTCCTGGGATAGATCTGTTTTAACATAATAACTAGAGAGGGGTTTGTTGACCAGATTAGTGAGGTTTAATAAGTCAATTTTATATCAATTCTGTGTAAAGGAAGAGAGGATGTGGTGTGTTTTTAAAGGGCTTAATGCTGACCTGATGGTTATCAGCCTGAGTCAATGGGGTTTATTTTACCGTTTAGCAATAGTGGAACCACAACAAGATTGGTTTTTTTTGAAGGCTTAACCCCAGACAGTGCAACACTGAGCATGCTTACTCATTGCCCACTACTGAAATTTCATTAAGGTTCCAGGATTCAAGGTTGGAAAAACTGCATAATACACAAGCTCTGATTAAGTGAATTTGCTTTTTTTTAATTGAAGCTGAAAAATAAAGATGATCCAAGTAGAATTTTGAATTCTACCTCTCTGCACTTTGTTTTATACGTATCTGTGTTTAACATCAAAATAGCAGATGGATCCAATACTGGAAGGGGCCTCTTTTCTGGTTCAGACATTCCTAAATTTCATAAAATCAGCCTCAGGATATTGCTGTTAATATGTCTGATCATTTGTCCAATTTGCCCTCAAACCTGAATTACAACCCTAACCAAGCTCTGGACACTATCAGCCCATTCCTAATTAAAAAAATGGACTTTCTTTATCACAATGAACAGTTTTATCAGTTGTGATCCTTTGAGGTCAAATGTCCTTCCTTACATAACAATAATTCTGTGGTCTTTTATTATCTCTTTCGCAGTCATCTAAAAGCACTTTACAAAAATGACTTCTGACATATCTGCAAAACACATGGTTGATACCTTATACTTTATGGACTGATCAGTGCCCAAGATATCTAGAACCCAAACCACAAAGCTTGTATGTTCTACCTATGATAAAACCCTAAAATCTAACCACTCTATTTCTGTGACAAGAAAAAAGGTTATTTCACAATAGCTGAATTATTAATATGTGGGTGGGTTTTTTTTTTTTTTTATTTTCTATGCTCCTATGATTTTCCACTTGGCAAATATAAGGTGATATGAATTTAAATCAGTGAGTTTCTCAGTGCTGAATGCACAGTGTATGAAGTAAAGCCGTGTGAGGTTGACACTAGACTAAAACACAGGACACAGAGATTCTCCTCATGTGTTGACCACAGATTCCTGGGGCGACCATGGAAGTCACATTAACTCCTAGAATGTGGAGTCTCTGAGAGTTTAGGGGACTAGTGGTTCTTTTTTATTTCTTCCCTGTCTGATCTTAAAATCTTTATAGGCAAAGCTGCCATTCATTAGAAATCATTACCACTGATCACCAGGCTTTGAGCTCAGCTTGAGCTTGTTGATACTCCTAGATTGCAAATTTGAAGTTACACTGTAGGAATGTTACATATTTATCTTGTATAGTAAATTAACTAATAGGAAGACTTATATTAAAGTTTTGAAGTATTTCCTGTCATCTCATGGAAGCCAAAATATAGTCACTAAAATGTCAAGTTAATTTGTGCCCCGCACTCTTTCTGCCAGAGCTTTAAGGAGCTTTTTTCTCTCACAGCTTTAAGGAACAATCCCAGGAAATCCTCCCAGCTCCATGCAGCACTGGCTGTGTAGCTGAGCTCTGAGTGACCACTGGATGGCTACACTTCCCTTCAGCATCTCCTCGCCCTTGCTCCATCCTGTCATCCCAGCATTATGTGCTTATTAAGATGAACAATGGAAAGATACACCCAGAAATCTGGAAGTATTCAAAACCCCAGGCCTCACTGTTCTCTTATATGTACACTGTGGCCCATCAGCCTGTACACTGAAAAGTTACAGTGCTCTTGGAAAACACCATCAAACGGCAATAAATGTGCAGGGGAAAAGGGAAGACACAGAGATGAGTTAGCAATAAAGTGAGCATGTTCTGCACATTTGTCTTGTTATAACATCTCCATGTGCTGGCCACTTCCCAATCTGAGCACTTCTGCTGGATATCCTACTAATTCACAACTATTTCAGATTTTGATTCCCGTTCCTATGATGATACCCATCAAGAAGTCCTCTCATGTTCTTGGATGATCTCCTGGTTACTGATATGGAGCAGGGATTCTGACCTCTAGTGCCTGATGTCTCTTCATCTGAGGCCCACTAGGAAGATGATCTGTTATATTAGAGAGGTCACATGTGTGAAAGCATCAGTGTAGCTTCACAGCATTCTCGTTTTCAGAGATGAAATGTTCCAAGCCAAACTTGTAGCTGAAGGTCTATTTAGGTTCTCTCCCAAGAGCTTTTGACACCAGGAGATTGCTGATGCCATAGGGAAGACAAATAATATGAAGTGAAAAACAGCACCAATGTGACCAGCAGAGCAAGCAGCTCAGCTGCAGCATATCCTGTGGTCCTGAGAACTGGAAGAACATCTATTACTTTTTTAAAAATGAGTGCTGTAGACTCCATAGACAGCCCCATTGGAAATGGTAGCAGGGAAGCTTTGAGAAGAGAGAAAATATTCTGATTGTTCCTGTGTTTATCTTGACAAATGACAGTCATGACTTTTTCTGCCTGATGCTCTGTCTTTTGTATCTTGGGAGGACTTTTTTTTTTCTATTAACTGAAACAACATAGGGAAAATGAATGAATTATGCTTTGTATGAGGAAAAAAATAAATGCAGGTTTAGAGCAAGGCACTGCTGTAAACAGGAGGTGTAGTAACGTGGAACTGGCAGATGCTAAGTTTGAAAAGGAAAAAGAGAAAAAAAGCTGTCAGTAAAAGTGAATGTGTCAATAATTATGCAGCATGAATGGATAGATGTGTCAAGAAAATACCCACCCACCACAGTCCCATTTCAACTGTGGAAAAGGTCTTTTGTTGTGGTTCCCTAAAGTCAGGACATCAGAAGGGAAGGAGAAAGCAAGTGGTGTGTTAGTGGAGTGAATGAAGTCAAGGAGATAATTCTGGGTCTTGTATACAATGCAATTTCCAGTCTCTCAATGCAGCTGGAGTGAAAAAAACATCTCAGTCTAAATATAGCATTGGCTGATGGCTATGTGCTGTGCAGTCATGCTGAAAGGTTTCTGTCCTGATGGCCATGTGAGTGGGAGGCTCTTTGCAACCAGGCACCAGCGCTGTGCATTGCTGAGTGAGAGATTTCCTGCTGCACTGAGCAATTTATGCCAAGAACTTGCAATATTCAAAGGCTTTGATTCAAACTACACTCTCTGCAGTCTTGGCTGTGTCTGCTCATGGACTTTAAAGGACAAAGTTTAGGTGATCATTTGATTTAATGATTTAAAGCTTTTCTGTAGACTAAATGTTCAGCATTTCTTTGTTTATTCCCCCACGCCCCAGTTTGTGGGGCATTATTTTCCTACAGGGCCAGGCACAGCTGGATGTGCGTGGCATGAGGGTGTCCTGGAAGGTCCCAGGGCCTCTCCCTCGTCACCTAATGTGAAATGTGCTGCCATGGGGATATAAAACAGAATGAGTGAATGCAAGAACAGGATTCATCTTCTTGGATTGTCATAAAACTGGTCCTGTCCATTGGGTGAAAATAAGGGCTATCTTTGGGCAGGTGAATTAACTCAACAGAATCTTGAATCTTTTGTCTTGTGAAGTGAGGATAATGTACCTTATCCACTCCTACAAATGGCTTTAAGATATCTGGATTAAAAGTTCTAGTTAAACACTGAATGCTATTTTTAGAGCACTCTGCTGTCTGATTATGGCAGATGCAAATATTCACTCCTGGTTCATGGAATCAGAAACTTGGGCCTTTTTTTTCTTTTTTGAGAACTTTTGCCCATAGATATGGAGTAATAGTGCCATTTCTCCTTTGGAATAGCATCTTCTGAAGACAGAACTACTATTATTTGCTCAGTTTCTGCTTTCTCATTGACCTTCACTTCTGCAATGATTAACACTAGGGCTTGCTAAGAAGATGTCAGAGTTATTATTTTGTTGTTTTAATTTTGAACTTCTGGGTCTCCCAGGTTTAAACTGTAAGAGCAGTGGCTGTATGATACAGCTGCTTTCCATATGTGCTGGAGGGAGAACGTGTGATTGTGAGGAGAATGATGACATCCAAACCAATAAAACATGCATCCCAAGGTGAACGGGTGTATCAGTTATATATTTAGACATTCGCTTTTACTGGCAGACTTAGAGCAATTTAAAAGCACAAAACCATAGGAGGAGGAAAGATCATAAGGGTCTGTGAGGGAGACTGACAGGGATGGAGGAGAGGGCTCATCATGAGCTACAGTGATGAAAACAATGGGAGGTACAGATGAAGCGGAACCACTCTGAGGTTCTCCTTCTTGCACATACTTTATAGTAAGAATGGCTGGTTTCCAAAGTTTTTTTTTTTTTTTAAATCACCAAGAATATCTGTTTTGCTATTGATTGCATTCTACTCCCTTAAACCTCTCTGTCTTTGTTCTCAATTTGTTTTTCTATCCCCCATCCTGTGTCTCATTATTGAAATCCAAAACTCCTCTAAAATTGGCACTAAGTTAAAATGATACTGACATAGATCAGCCTAGTATGTCCTAAGAGCCCAGCCCAAGATAATGCTATGATTTTGACATATCATAATAGACCATTGTTAGGTAAGTCTCTATCTTTGCCATATGGAAAGAAAAAACTCAGCATAAAACCAACCTATGCCTCTGGTGCTGCTTCCCTTGGGGGGAAGCTTCTCCCTAGACAGAAAGAATCAAGTCCCATTTGGACCTTTCAAATAATGCATCAGTGTAGAAATATCCCTCTGAAGTACCACAGAACACGCATATCTGGGCTTTGGGAGGAAACACATAAGAAATTTCCATGAGAAGTAGTACCAATCCCCTTTCCCACTTTTCTGTTAACAGCATCTACTGCTGCAGTAATACTGAGCCTCTTCTGGTCAGCCTCTGCTATGCACATCATGCCCAGCTGAATGAGACAGGGCTTTGGCTCCTTGAATGATTAATTCTTTTGGGAATGCAACACATCTAGATTTCTGAAATATGGACATATTTTGAGAGTCCAGAAATATTTTTTCACTTGGCACTGTTATTCCAGCATGGCTACAATCACAATCACTGTAAATGTCTTTCTTTTCTTTTAGGTTAAAGAAAATATCAGTTACCAAGCCAAGTAGTACATTTAGAGGATCAGGAATTAAGAATTCATAAAAATTCTGTAAAAGCAATTGATAAATGAACAAATAAACAATTGACAATATATCCAATAATAAATAGTTAAGGTATAGGTTTGAGCACAAATCTGATCCTTTAAAATCATTACTCTACATATAAAGCAAAGTCACTGGTATTTTGCAGATAATTCCAAAAACAGCATATTCAATTAATTTAAAAAAAATTAAAATATGTCTAAATCTGTACCAATACCTATAAGAAAACAGAAAAGTACTGCATGGAGATACTTTGAATAAAATCCAACTGGGTATAATTGTTGAAGGTATCATATAATGCTAATGTGTGATGCAAGGCATGACTGTGTCTCTAATCTACAGTAGCCCCTGGTGACTTTTTCCTTAAGAAACCAGAATCTGTAGTTGTGTCTGTTAATTGCAAAGGTAATTCCCAAGATTGGCCAATAACATGTATGTTCCCTGATCGACACCTCTCCCGTTGTCCTAGGAACCATCTCAGGTAGCCTGATGAAAAGCCTGATGGTGACTTACTGGCTATACAATGGAGTTTACAAAGGGACTGGTCCCAACAGGTGGGATCTGAAGGGTCACCCACCACGTGTGGCTGGGGCAAGCCTGGAAGAACATTTATACACTGTATAATTCACATATCAAAAAGAAAATACGTATTTATGTGAAATTCCTAATACAATCGGACTTTGCTGGTGGTGTTCTCTTCGAGGCAGCAGGTTTAATATTTTCTTGATGCTTGGCAGATGTATGGCCTGATGTAGATCATCAGCTGAAGTGCTTTGTGCTTACAAGGCATTGTGAAACACATACATTTACAGTGCCACATTAAAACTCAATTGGCTACTGCTTACCCTCAGAACTCACTGTAACAAAGATGCAAGTTTTAAAAGAAAAGTCCATAAGGATGTGTTTATGCTCCAATGCAGAGTTTTAGATTGACTTCTAGAAAGACCTTTAGATTGACTTCTAGTGAAAGACTGAAGGAATTCCAGCATAATTAATGGTCTTTCTGTGATTGTTGTGGTGATCTCACCCATAGCTAATGATGGTAACCTACATGCACATGAGAGGGATGTGGATCAGTCATGCAGCAGAGCATATCTAGCACCTAATGAAGATATGGAATTATTAGCAAGTGAATCTGTATGGAAAGAGGGGTACTTGAGCAAAGCATGATGACTTCATGGCATAAAAAGAAGGGTGTGCTATAAAGATCATATTTTCATAAAGATCATATATTTTCTTTCCTGTTTTTAAATAATACCTCTTCAAACAACTGAGTTTAATGGCATTATTTTTATAATTTCCAATACCATTGTATGTGAATTTATATCTTTATATCTCACTACACTTAATCCCAGAGAGTATGGTTATATCATTTGATCTATGCCTTAATCCTCATGCAGAAGGCTCAGCTGGCCAAGGGAATCCTTTGTATCCTCTGAGAGTGCTGTTCTGTCCCAAGGTTTCCAATGTGCAGTGTAGCAGAGGGAGGAGAAATGCACCAAACCAAACAATCCAAAACAACAAACCACTAGCTAAACAGAAAATGAGCAAATAAACAGAAGAACTCTTGAAGTTGTTCATCAGGATGGAAAAAATATTTTTGTGGTTTCTTCAAACAACAAGCTGATGTCTGAGATGGAAACACAGCCACTGATCCCAGAGAAGTTGATTCTCCTTACCTACTGCCACAAACCACAGCCCCCAAATTCTGTAAGGATGGATATTTACTGAGTCTACACCCATCAGAGAACCTTAAATCCTTAATTTAGTGGCTATAAATTTATCCTAGCAGCTGTCTGAGAATGCACTATAAGGAGTTACTGAACTCTTCCAGTTGATGAGGATGTGATCATTTTCCCTTAGCATCTTATCACAGGGCTGGTTTGTGTAACCTGACCTTCCAGCTCACGAGCTTTTGGCAGAAGGGTGATGTCAGAAGTTCTGCTCGTTCTCATCCCTGTGCTTGCCTGGTGTGATACTTACCCACCAGAAAGCAAACCCTCATTCAGGCCTCGTTAAACAGCAAGGGGAACAGAATACAGGAAAAAAATTCAACCATTTGCTTGTAGCTGTCAGTGAGCTAAGCAAGAGAAAAGGAGAAATTTGCTTTAATTTGGAGCTTTTTAACGATCATAATGATGTGGTTAGGGGAGTTCCAAAGACTTTTTCCTAAGTGAAATTCAGTGGGTGTGAACAGATCCTGTGAATACCTCAGTGAGCCCTGCCAGGGCTGCACCAAGAAACAGTACATCTCCCTGGAGCATGGCAGACTTTTCAAAAGCAGTAAATCACAGATTTTGTTCCTTAAAGGACTTTGTTAATCAAAGCTTTACATCTGCAGATTTAAGCATTTATACAAGTTGAGCTTTTAGCTAATATTATTTAAATAGGGCTTGGAATGTTGTAGGCAGCCAAAATTAGTTTTTCCTCTTAACATATGGTATGGTATAACAGGCCATCTAAGCCTTTAATCTTGCTAAGTAGGAGAGAGAGAAAAATCAAACATTTTTAAAGTCAATAAGCAGCTGATAGCAATATTATATGCATGTGAAGTACAGCAGCTAGTGTTGGAGAAGCTTTGTTTTGCAACTGCAAGGAAGAACTTTTATATTATGGATTGCTCAACAAAATCCAGGTATTTAAGAAATCCCCTGAAATGAAAGCTAAACTTACACATATGAGACCCTTGATTCCTTTTAGTGCTCTGCAAACAAAAGTACATCTAAATATTCCAAGCCATAAAAAAGTCACACAGATCCAATGTGTGACAAACCATTATAGAGTAAACCCACAGTCATCAAAGGTTTTGTTCATAAAGTTAAGCACAGGCATTTAGTTTTCAGAGCCAGAACAAGAATTTCATTTTCTGTAAGTTGTTTATTCTTTGCCTTAGACAGAAATTTCATGAAGCAGATTGAAACGCCAAGGTTTTGTATTCAGCTTCAGGCCATTCTGGTGTATTCATCTGAATTCAAGAAGAAGAAAATCTCTACAAAGTTTTCTCTAATTTCTCTAAATTTTTATTTTGGGCACAGTAGATTGCATTCCTGATCTTCCAAACACTTTATGCATGTTCTTAATTTTGTACAGCCCTTTGATCTGTGAAACCATAAAAGTTTACTCTTGTGTGTTAACATTTGAAGGACCAGACACATCAGAGTAGCAATATGTGTTTACTTTGAGAAATGAAAAGGAACAACAATACCAGAAGCTGGAGTATTTCACAATCTAAAACCAGACAAATTCTCCTTTGGGGCATATCTAGCAAATCTCAGTTCCCACGCTTTTCTCCAAAATAGCAATTGAAGTTTAACTACTGAAGTAACTAGGTAGCTGCTTTAAATGAGGACGTGTGCTTTGAATGGCACTGCTAAATCTCTACCTTTTCAAGTACAGAACACCAGGATTCTTTTTCTCCCGCAGTGCAAAGGTGGAAAGACACATGGGAATCCCCAGGTGTGCTTGGCTGGGACAAACATACCTGTGAGGGGAAGGAAGTTTAAGAGAGAAAAAGAAGGAAGAATTAAAAGGAATGAACTCCTCAACAGCACAGCAACTGTGATTTGTGTAAGAAGGGACAATTCTGCAGCTGTACATCGCTGCTGGGGCTGTGTCCTGCCTTGCTCTTCCTGCCAGAAGGGGGAGAGAGCGGCATTGTGTAATCAGGCTGCTGCTGGTGCCCTGCAATACCAACCCTCTCCCACGTAGGAGAGAGCCAACAACACAAAGTAAAGCAAGCATTTGCCTTGCTACATCAGTGCAAGACCTACAGATATCAGTCAAGGTGTGAATGGACTCTAAACAAACCAAATGGATAGATATCGTTGCTCTTCCATGGCTAAAATCCCATTTGTTTAAATATCTGCCACTTGTTACTAAAGCTGTGCCAAATAGAAGATTGCACTTGGTAAAAGATAGAAGTAATGTTCTTAATTAAAACAGATTCTTAGAATATTTTGTTTGATAAACAAGTCTCAAGATAAGTTTGTTCCTTAATGAAGCAGTCCTGTTGATTTTGTATTAATTTGGCAGATTTTTGTCTCTTGGGAAAAAAACCCCAACTATAAAGTCTTTTTATCTTTATTCCATTTTTCTCTAGCCTCATTAAAAAAAAAAAAAAATCCTTATCTGCTCTGCAGCCTCTGCTCAGTCCTTGTCAGAGATGTGTTTTTTCTTTGACATTATCAGCATTAGTACATTTGCTGAAGTTAAGCTATCTCTGTTGTCTAGAAAGCAGTTTCTTTGCTGGCTTTAGACTTAAAAGAGAAAACAAAAAAAAAAAACCTTGGCAAACTTATTTTTAAACAATGCCTGGTATTTAATGAACCATTTCCAGCTGTAAGGGATGTAACACCACAGGTGAATTACAAAACTGGCATTAAATGTGGGTTGCTCTCAGAAGTCTGTTTTTGCCCTCCTGACACAGTGGTCCCATCCTGACACTGCTGTCTCCTCTCTGCCAAGCAGTAGCAGACAACGAGCCTTGGTGCTGATTTCTCTTTGGAAGATCAATCAGTAATCGTGAAACTGGGTATAATCCAAGAGTAACTGTGCTTCATTTACTGTCTTGGGCCAGAGGCAGTCAATCAACAAGCATAATATAAATTTCTTTTTGGGTTTTCCAGAAAAAATCGACTGCTTTAAATCAGGGACCAAACCAGAGACTAAAGCCTTCAGCTTTTCACATAGTACCTAACCTACATCTCCTTTTTGTATACAGAATTTGGCATAACCTAAAAACTAACTGTCCCATGCTTCATGTTAGATATTTTCTGGCATGCCAAGTAATGTGCAGCCCTGCCCCACACACAGAGGAATTCAGGAGCTCTATTTAATTATCCTCCTGTATATTGCTGTCTCTAAAATACATTTCTTTATGAAACATGTATTCTAATTCAGCCTCAGATTTCACAGATCCTGCTGTAAAAGATGGTTAGCAGCCTGAAGAACAAAGCAAATTTTCAAATGTCAGAGGAGTCTGTGTGACAACATATTTGTGATATTCCTGTGATGAGGGGGGAATTACAGCACTCCAATAATTTTTGTGTACATAAAAAAAAAAAAAAAAAGAAAAAAAAAAAAGAAAAATCTTCCTTTCTCCTCAGTGGGACAATGTTTCAAACTAGGAGCCATGGGGATGTAAAAATTCTTTTGGCCAGGAGTACCTTTCTCTGCAGGACGTATAGTATCATTTAAGCCTTACAAGACATGCTGATATTCATACAGCAATTTTCCAATCCTGTCTTGTATTGTTACCAAATATTTCTCCTCTCCTCTTTTAGTGCTTGTGGAGGGACGGAATGCAAGAAGGGAGAGGACAGACTTCTAGAATGAGATAATTTTTTCCCACTGCTTGAGGACAAAAAATGCTGAGCTGAGTTGTTTGACCCCTCCATCAGATCATGGGTGTCAAAAATAAGATGAAGCTGGGAAGAGTAAAAATGGTCCACCTCTGTCAGAACAGAGGAAATAAAAGCAACCCAGGTTCAGAACATCATTTGGGAGAAAGGCACAGGGGGAAATGGATATTATTTCTTTTCATTTTCATCTGCCAAATGAAATCAAATTCACTCCCAGAAGGAAGCTTGAAAATAAGTCTTCTAAGACAACAGCTTTCCTGGCTAGATAATCAAAAAGGATGAGAAAGATATTCAAAGAACTGAGCTTTTCATGTGTGGGTATGTCCATAAAAATGGCTGCAGGCTGTATGTTGAATGGCCCAGACATGAACCATCTGTGACTTGGAAATTACTGAGCTGTCCTAGCACCCAGTTCTAGTGTAAATAGACACTAAAACATACTAATGTGCTGTGTGCTGTCTGAAATGGAGATAGATTATGTCTGTCTTCTCAGAGAATAGACAGAAAAAGGTCATCCCTTCCATACAGTCATGTGCAGCATTATCGTTAGCTCATAATGCACATTAGCCAACTAAAAGGAAACATTTCCAGGAAAGTAATGGATCTGTTAGTTCCTCTGGTTCAGTAGCCAACTTTTCCTTTTGTTCCCATGATGATTAGTTCTCATAACATATGAGAAAAGTAATTCCCTTTGTCTAGAAACATTAAATAACCCTATCATTAGTAGTTCAACACTTGGCAATTTGTAAACTAGGTATTAACACTCCAAAACGAAGAATCAGTGGCTGCTCAACATCGCAACAAAACTGGCCAGTTGTGACTTTTAAATACTGAAGGGAGAAAGAGAGCTTTTATTTCTTTTGTAAATTAAATATTTTTCTGGCAACAATTTTAGCAAATTCTTCTCTTTTTAGTGAGAACTCTGGATTGTTTTTTCACCATCTTTGCATGCAACTAAGATGCTTCTGCCTCCCAAACAAACAATGAAGATTTGGAACTGCAGGCAAATCAGCGTTTGGTGACAAGCTCATAAAACCATCAAGGAACTTAGATTCCATCCAGCAGCTGATGTTCACGAGCCAGATCATTATACCTTTGCTAAGAACTGTACACAACATTTTGATTTCCTTTTACCAGAGCCTGGCCCCAGAAATGGTGTCAACAGCAAGGCAAAAGAAAAAAGATAAGTTCAAAGCTCTCCTTCTGAAGATGGGATTACATGAACCTGACTCCACATTAGGTAGTGGGGACAGCAAAAGTATCTAATTTTCTGAGGAAGACAGAAGAGCAGGCCAGCTGGCTGCTCCTGAGGACCACAGAGAGCAGGAAAAGAGCCAACTGGAGCAGAGAGGCTGAAGGCTGGGGAGGTGCTTGGAGAGAGACCGTGGGAATGGGCAGAGGGAAGGCTGCAGAGGTAGCTGGAAACTCTATTCCAGAGCTTTGGTTGATATGAGTAAGGAGCTTGCTTCTGACTTGATAAGACATATCAGACATGCTGGTGAAGGGATTTGGGAGCAGAGGGTCAGGAGGGAAAGGAGAATTTGGCCATGACTTTAATGAGTGGAAAAGCTAGATTTGAGGAGATCACAGCGCCAGCATATAGAAGCAGCCAAGAACTGAACCTGAGTTGTACTGGAAGGAACTGGTAGAATTTTGAATAGCAAAAAGGAGTAATTGACCCCATTTAATGACAGGGCTCACATCAGAAATAGGTATGTCAATTTTTATATGGAGGCATATATTTTGCTGTCTAGCTGCACACCAACATACATAGAAGCGGTAATTTCACAAGTTCTGTTTTAAATCATAGCCCTCCAAGTTATTGTCGTGTGAAACTTGATCTGTACTATAATTAATGAAAGTTTAGAGCAGTTTAGCTAAGGAAACATGGAGTTTGAAAGTGTATAATTAGAAATTGATTGCTTTAAAAGCCAGTATATGATCATAAAACATATTATGAAAGCAAATGTAGAGGGTGTCTTACACAACAGATCAAGTGACCATAATAATCTCTTCTGGCTTTAGTATGCAGAAAATTTATAGAGGGAGATCTAAACTGATACCCTGAAGGCTTTGTTCTGTGCAGGGTTGGCTTTTTAGCTAATTTCAGGAGATCCACGGGCAGAGGCGAGTTCAAAAGAAGAGGTAAAAGACTGATGTGTGAAGTGGTTGTATTTGGTGCCATAGAAAGGCCTTACATAAAAGTAGGTCAGCTTTCTTTTGGTACTGGAAGGTGTGTCTCCCCTGCCTCAGTAACCTGGGCCTGCTCTGGAGGAAATCCCATTGCTCTGTTGTGCCTAAAATCAGGGAGATTGAATCTCTCAGTAGATGCCTTGAAAGACACCACATTTTCCCCAGTTGACTGCACAGGAAATGTAGAAACCTCCTTTAAAGTGACTTCCCTGCTATGTACTGTTATCTGGATCCTTTGCTGAAGGGTCTGCCATGAAAATCTTGCTCAGCCATCCCACTAATGTCCTATCTTTAGAGAAAGCTTGAAGCAGCCTTTGGTCTTAGGCCTGGCATTTGTGAAATACTTGTTAAACTACCTCAGACATCATTAGATGAGTGCCAAGGAAATTTAAGAAGAATTCCAGTTCAAAGAAAGTAGCTTTCCAAAAATCTGTACATTTTGGACAATCACAAGGGGATCAATTAAAGAATCCCATGAGATATTTGCAGTGCCAGAAGATGTTGTTTTTTTTGAGATTCAGGAGCCCAGTATGCATGAAATATCACTTTTTTAGAAGTAAGAGCAGAATCACATATCCAAGCTGCTGAATTATTAATAGTTTTAAAATGTATAACATTATCTCATAATGAATCTGGTCTTTGTGCTCCATAGTCTATATTGAAAAATTCCACCCCCCCTTAGGTTTTTTAAGTTTTGCCCTATCTTCACAAAGTTCACTAATAATCTGAGCACAGTTTGATGGCTGTGTTTTTCCATGAATCACAGCTAGAAGTTCTCTTCTCATGCTTTATGAAACACAAAGTCAAAACAGAATAGCAGAGGGAGTAAAAGGTAAGGTCAGACAAGCAACACGCAACAGGACTAGGAACTGAAGCCCGACAACCTTGTGCTTTCATTGCAAGGTCTTTCTCCTCCTCCAGCCCTTTTAAGCAGAAATGCCTAATACCTTGGTGCTTTCAGCAGGTTTCCATAGTAGGCACATCTCTGGAGGTCAGAGGAGGGTGGGAAAATCTCTCTTTGTCAGTGCGTGGGAGGGCCCTGACAGCTGGGGGAGCTGGGGCCCATCTGAGCCCCTTTGGCAGCTCTTGCCGTGCTCTGGCCTCTGGAGATGATGACCTGGAATGCAAATCCTCCTGCTTTGTGTGGTCTTGTGCCTATACATGCTGCACAAGCCTAGTGCTAGTCTTGCTAGAAGAGGTAAGTTATAGAAATTATTCAGGTATGTAGAAATCTTAATTAAAAACCATGAGCTCAGCACAATCCATAAATATCTCAGTCTAATTTCTGGGATGAAAGTTAGAAATCAGGAGAAGAAACTACAAAATGAAGGAAACAACTACGTTACTACAACCAAATACTCTGAAAAGAGTAAATATATCTTCGTTGTGACTTTGAAAAAGGAAAATTTTGGCCTAGTCTCTACTGTGGCATTATCTCAGGCTAAGAAAGAAAGTGATGAATTTGTTGGGATACTCACTGGAGAAACTGCTTGATTGCAATCTGGCCTGCTGCTTAAGGAAAATAAAATTGAGTTCTCATCAGGCAACAAGCCTGTATAAGTTAATAGGCTTTAATAATAGCACCTCATTACATTTTTATAAAACTGCCTGGGAAATGAATGCTGGAAATACAAAGGAAAGCTCTAAGGGATCACAGTTATAAAGCAAAGATAACAATATTACAGCATTTCAAAATAATGCATACACTGTACTGGATACCACACAGAATTCAGTGACTGGGATTAAGGCCAAGTAAGCTTTTTTGAATGGATGTCCAAAGCAGATGGGAGTCCTGACTCATGCTTTGGAATAGAAAAATGATTTCTGGGACAAGGTGTTTGGGAAGCTTGATAGCAGTTAGAAAATTAGGGGGTACTAGCCTCTGTGAATGCTGATGTATGGTAACAATATTGTGGTCACTATTACAAAAGTCACATTTGCCAGCAAATAATACTAATGATAGTCATACTTTTTATATCCAAGGCACACCACTTCTTTCCCATGGATTTTTATTACCTCTGTGCAGTAACTGTTGACAAACATATACATTTTTGAAAAATGATGAGCACTGTGTTTGTGAACTTGGAGACATTGCTCTTCCCAACAACTGTTCATTAATCAAAGCTGTGGTGAAGAAACTCAGACTCAGTGGAGGTAAGAGCAACCAGAGGAGAGCACTTTAGAATGGATGCATGAGCAAGCAGCACACACTGCAGAAAATAAAGCTTTTATCAGTGAGGTCAGTCACATTGCCTGTAGTAAGGATCTTATTTAGGGGTTTTATGTGAGTGCCAGGGCTCCCAAGACTGACTTATGGATGAAAGCACCTCTGGAGGATGATGCAGAATATCTGAGTTGTACTGCAATTAGGATGTTAATTTAGATACCTTCTTCTTTCCTTTTGCTATACTTAGAACCTCAGCAGGTACGTAAATTAAGGGATTAAAATTAGTCAAGACAAATTACATTTCCTCTGCTCCAGTGTGTTCAGTGCCATGAAATGTCCCTGGAGACTGTGTGTGCTCTGTACTTCATGGGATTTTTTTAGTATATTGGGGCATATTTCCTCTGATCCTGTGTCCTCAGGGGTAATGCTATGTTTTAATTAGTGTTTCAAATTTGTCAGGTTGTCATGGTCAGTTCAAACTTAGATTAGAGATGAGGCTTTCATGTGACACTCACTGACTCTTCTGGAATAGCAAAGTATCTTATATTCATCTCATTTGAGGGGTTTCTTATGGGAGTTTTTGATGACAACTCTGAACATGTGTGGCTAATTCTTGCCTGATAGGGTCTGGCTGTTTTGTCTTTGAGGAATGAAGTCATAAGAGACGGACTCAAACCAGAATGTGACACATTCCTTGGTGGTGGAGAGATGCTCCTTCCACCCCACCGAAGAGACCTGAGGGCAACACCAGAGCCTTGACACTGAAACATTTCAGAAGGCAAGGTTCACATCTCTGACTTCAGCCAAGACTGAGTGCGAGTGCTCATTAAATATTAAATAATAGTACGGTTCAGATCTGAATCCAAACTTCTCATCTTGCACCATTCCAGCTAAGCTGGTTAAGGAACATGGCTTGGAAACCCCTTTGAACTTTGGAGGAATTTTGGTTCTGGATCTAAAAGCTGAGTTCAGTAGTCTGTAGTAAGAGCTTTCAGTCAAAAGGGGAGCATGAAAGGAAATAATTCAGGATTATTTTTGTAACATATTCAAGTAAACAACAGAGGAAAAAAAGTCAAGTCATCTGTGAGTTGTATTCTAATTGCCAAAAATTATCTAAAAATACAAATTAAAAATATGAAACAGACTTGTGTGAGTACACTTGAACCACTATTTCACAAAAGTTTTAACTGTGGAAAAAAAACTTTATAACACCACCTGCTGTTCAGCTGGTTTTGACCTGACCCCTTTCTCCTTTTCTTGTTATTATAAACAGTGAGCTCTTTAAGTGAGAGCTGTTTAAAGGATAGGGGCTGTAAGTGTTCCTTCCTAGATCCCAGATGCAGTGGGAGACTGATGGGCTTTTTGATCTTTATTTTATGAGTGTCTGATAAATTGCCTCTGGCACCTGGCAACTGAAATTTCACTATCTGAAAACTAACCCTTATGTCAAACAATGTGGCCAGTCTCATACTCCAAGTTAAAGAGCTGCATGCATTTAAGTACAGGATGTTTTCCAACATTCAGTACAGTATGTGGTGAAGCCCTGCTTCACATATTATTATTAGACAGATCCTCAGCTGATGTAAATTGGCATAACCCCATATGATTAAAGGAGCTGAACTGTTTTACATCAGCTGGCAACCTGGTCCAAAGTGCAACACACATACTTTTGATTTAAAATAGTATTTTGTATGTGATTCTTCAAAGGTTGGTATGTTTCAACTTTTTCTATATATTGCTCTGCAGCCTCTGTTTTTTGTTTCTGATGCAAGTTAAAAAAAAAAAAGAAAAAAAAGAAGTATTAAGATAAAGGATCGTGGGTAATGTCCTCTGGTTTGCTTGTTTGTTGGCTGCTTTAGATGGAAACTGAGCTATCATGTATTTGAAATCAAAGTCTCAGATGGTTCTCTGGGTAATGACTACCAAACTTGTGCCTTGGGGGAAGACACCCTGGTACCCACTTTGCTTCTCATGTGTTCTGGCAAATGATAGGAAAACTCATGCCTTTTTTGTCAGAATTGAAAAGATTAGCAACAGATCTGCCTGAAATACTGGGATTTTTGTCTAGTAGTAATCCCAGCATTTCATATTTTTCTCATCCTCTTTTGCAACAAGGATTTGTGAGGACTTATCATGAGGAACAATGATGAAAACAGTCAGAGACATACAGATGAACTGGAACCATTGTAAGGAAATAAGTGCAGAGGCAGCAATTCACATATTTAAATAAACCAAAACATGGTGCAGTCCCACATTCAGAGGTTATAGGATCTCTTCCATGCATGGGCAGCCAAGGGTGGCTCAGAGGTCTCTGCTGGGTTTCAAGTGGGAGAAAGGCTTTCAATGTTCCCTTAATCAGGGGAGTCTGGAAATGTCAGCTGGGTAAGACAGAGCATTAAATCTCAAATAAAGCAAGGATCCATTTCCTGTGACAGGCATCCAAGTGACATCCAAGTGTGACTGAATTTAGAACACAGCCTTGTGCACAGTCATAATTGTTTTCTGTTGACCAAGACACATCCAAATTTTAGGTTTCTCCACAGAAACATGCTCTTGCCTACCATATGTGCCTCTTAATTTCTTGCTGCCATCCTCCACCACCCTGACATACCCTGCAGAAGGGCTGGGCACTGACTTTGGAAGGAGGACAGCATTCAGCATCCAGAGTTGGAGTGCAGGTTAGATGGCTCCATGGGAGACATCCTGTTGGAGGATGACATCCCACCCAGAGGGCTAATGAGATGGTTCCTTTTACAGGAAAGCTCATGCTGGCAAATTGTCTTTGAAAACAATGCTGTTTTCTTAGAGCAGAGCATTCTGTGTTTCCTCGTGGGACAGGCAGCGTGGCTGGCAGGGTGCTGTGGGAGGACTCCACACATCCCAGCTCTGCTGCAGGCTTTGCCTCTGGGCTTGTGTGGGGATACAGACCAGCACCCCTGGAATTACTTTGGGTCTTTTTCTACCCCCAGCCTTGCCTATTAAAGTGAGATCATGTAAAACCTAGCACAAATTAAGCCTGGATCTTAGAAGAGGCTGTTAGTTGCTACTGAAGCACAAATAAAAATAATCCATAATTCTTCCATAGAACATTTAAAGCAAACAGTCTGGGAAAGAAACAGCCACATTTTATTTCACTGAAAAATTACATAGGACAAAAGGAAATGCAGATGTTCTGACTGAACTGTCTTATGAGTTGTTGACTAGTTAATTAATCAAAGTTGTCTAGTGATTTATTGATTAACAGAACTTCTGCAGTCATGAACACGTCAAATTTCACAATGGAAAATTTAGCAATGGAAAAAGTCTGGTCTTTTAGTTCCTTCCTTAATCAAGACAGAGAATGGCATGAGAACTGAGGACATTTCATGCATTAAGCTTATGCCAGGCAATCTAATTACATGATAGTATTGCTTAGGCAATTTTGATTGTTTTTTCCATGCAGTTTTTTTTCAAGTAGAGAGACTTTTTTCATATTTTAACATTGCTAGCAATACTCCCCTCATATAAGAAATCCTGTAATGTCTTTAAGTACATACAGACAAAAGTATGCAGTATTTCCTGTGATTGTAGTCGCATTCAGTAGTCTAATAAAGGACAAATCCCAAAGGAGTTACCTTTTCTGTAGTTGGGAAAGTACAGAAGTAAAATACATTTAAATTTTCTTGGAAGACTGAGACCTGGAGACTGAGACCTTGGAAGGCTGAGGCAGATGGCGCAGGAAAGCACTGGAAACTCATCTCTAGTTCCTAGTGAAGGACAAACCTCACAGGGACGGGAGATTCACTGTGGACAAGCTGGAAAACTTCTGCTGCTTTTCTAAAGCTCATCTGGCAATCCTGTGCATCCGGAGCTGGGCAGCGCTGCCCGCGGTTGGAAAGCCTTTGCATTTGTTCCTGGCCTCGTGTGGCTAAGGGGGCCCTCCAGTGTGGTTTTCTTTGGGAAGAAGTGAACATTACCTTAACTATCAATGTTGCTTTCCTCCCTATTCATCCCTATGATAAAAAGAACGTAATAAGGGCTATTTTTCGCAAACGTTTTCCGCTCTGTAAAGTTTTCTATAAGTATTTAATTAACGAATGCAAAAAGGTAATCAAATATCTGCATTTGAATTGTTCTTCAGAAGACACTGAGGTCTGTCACTATGTCCTGGGAGTTTAAGTTTCTCTGTCACAAAGATGATGAGTAGGAGGCCAGAACTGCATGATCATAAACCTCCCCTTTGTAGTTGGGGAAGGTCAGCTGTAAATGGGCCTGTTTTTCCAATGTGCAGGTGTATCACAGAATCATTTGGGCTTTAAGGACCTTCTGTATCACCCAGATCCAACCCTGCTGCCATGGGCAGGGACACTTTCCACTAGACCAGGTTGTTCAAAGCCCCATTCAATGTGGTCTTGAACACTTCCAGGGGTGAAGTATCCACAGCTTCCCTGGTCAACCTGTTCTGGTGCCTCACCACCCTCACAGTGAAGAATTTCTTCCTAATCTTTCTAATCTAAACCTACCCTCTTTCAGTTTAAAGCCAGCACCTCTCATCATATCCCAACAGGCTCTTGTAAAAAATCCCTCTCCAGCCCCACTATAGGCTCCTGTTCTTCAGGCTCAATAGCCCCAACTATTGAAGACAAGCCTGTATTCACAGGAGAGGTTTTCCAGTCCTCTGATCATCTTTGTGGCCTCCAAGGACTTGCTCCAACAGGTCCATATCCTTCCTGTGTTGGGAACCCCACAGCTGAGCAGAGTACTCCAGGTAGAGTCTCACAAGATTAGAGTAGGGGGAGAAATTCCTTTCCTTGACCTGCTAGACAGGGTGCTTTTCACAGGACACAGAATCACAAAATCACAGAATGAGTCAGGTTGGAAGGGGCCACAGTGGTCATCTGCTCAGGCAGGGTCATCCCAGAGCACATGGCACAAGATTGTGTCCAGATGGTTCTGGAGTATCTCCAGTGGGGGAGACTCTACAGCTTCTCTGGACAATCTATTCCAGTGCTTGGTCACCTTCACAGAGATGTTTTCCAGCAGGTTGGCCCCCAGCCTGTAATGGTGCCTGCAGTTATTCTTCCCCACATGCAGCACCTTGTGTTTGCCCTTCCTGAGTTTCAGATTGTTCTTCTCTGCCCAACTCTTCAACCTGCCACAGTCCCTCTGAAGTGTCGCACAGCTCTCTGAGATATCTGCCACGCCTCCTGGCTTTATGTCCTTGGGGAAATTGCTGAGGCACCCTCTGCCCCTTTATCCAAGCAACTGATGAATGAGTTAAACAATGCTGGGCCCAGTATCAAATCTCCAACTGGA
>VZSR01003806.1:12396629-12430702 GCA_013398615.1 Brachypodius melanocephalos
AATGATGCTGAAATTGAGGTAGACAATATCCATTCCTCTCCCTTCATCCATCTAGGCAGTTGTTTCATTGCAGAAGGCAATAAGATAGGTCAAGCATGATTTCATGTTTAGTGAATCCATGATGATTGCTCTCTATGCATGTGGATATGAGCTGCTCCATCATCTTTCTGGGGATTGAGGAGAGGCTGGCTGACAGGTAGTTCCCTGGATCCTCCTCCTTGCCTTTTTTGAAGAGTAACATTTGCTTTCTTTTAGTCCTCAGGCACCTCTCTTATCTCCATAACCATACAGTTGACTTTCTGGGTTGTGAGTGTGCATTGCCAAGTCATATTGAGCTTTTTGTCCACCGTCACACTCAAGTCCTTCTCCCCATGGCTGCTTTCAACCCATTTTCCATCCAGCCTGCACTTGTCCTTGGGATTGCCCTGATCCAGATACAGGACCTTGCACTGGGCCTTGTTGAACTTCATGAGGTTCACATGGGCTCAACCCTGAAGCCTGTTAAGGTCCCTCTGAATGGTCTCTCATATATCATAAACATCTCTCAAGACAATTGTGCACCAAACTGGGTAAGACATTCTGTATCATGCAGGAATGTCCTCCAGCAAAGCATCAGAAAGAGAGGTCAGAAAAAGAGGTCATAAAGCTCATCAAAAGATATGATGACCCAGTCAGAAGAGGTTTTCCTAATAGTGTCCCAGTGTCAGCAACGGGTAAAAAGTTCAGTTTCTGGTTTCATAACTCCTCAACAATGCTAGATCTATTTACTGTATTGCACTCCATTGTTTCATATTTATTGTATAATATTTCACAGCATATTATTTTACATGTTGTTATTTATATGAGTAAGTCTGATTCCAGAAGAGGAAAGGTGATTTGAATTTGGTTTCATTATATCTTGCTGGCTTCTGGAGCAGCCCACTGGAACAGCCCCCAGCTTCAAAAGTTAAAGTGGCCCCGATGCTACTCATTTTGACACAAGTGCTGAACTAATCTTTGGCTCAGTAGGTGCTGAGGGAATTCCATCAGATCATTTACACACACCTGCACTTAATGAACTTAAAAAATGAGGTAATACCATTTTAATGACAGAAATTCTCAGATTCTTGAGCTGATAACTTTGTTTGAGAGGGCAGTTACCATTTTCCCAATGGGAAGAAAGAAAATATTTTTTCTGTTAATAGTAATATCTGGATATTCAATCCACATAATTTTTAATATAACTTTGAATTACCTATGATGAAAAAATCTGAAGAACTTTTTCTAATAAAAAAGTGAAACATACATGAAAAAAAAAGGAAGGGTATCTTAAATATGAACATTACAATACTGAAAATACAAGTAATCTGAAAGGATAGGCCTATTTTTAGAAGTATAGGGGTATAGTCTTGTGCATATGAGTCCTGTACTGCAAAGATAAAACTTCCACATAAATTAGTAGAAAAAATAATACTGGAATAAGTTAAGAAGATGTAACTTTATTAAGGAGTTGACTTTTCATGTTCCAACCATGACCATATTGTTGTATTCTTTTAAATGCTTGGACACTAAAAAGACATTTTAAAGTTTTTTTAGGGACTTTTTCTCAGTTACTAGTTTGCTTTCTTTGAACATGCATTGCATCTGTCTTTGCACACAAAATTTCTTCCAATGTCCACAGAAGCTCTATGAGAAGTGTAGGTGTAGGATGCACATTAATTATCTGAGGGTTAAAAACCTACAGTGAAAAGACAGAAATTTATTCTCTTCCAAAATCATAGGGGAGACTTCTAATGAAGATTAAAGTCTGAAATTTACAAAAACTACTCCTGTATTCCGTTACTTTGTGACACCTCAGGTCCCCACAGGGTAATAGGCTCTTTCATAGGGTGACAGGCACTCTCCTCTAGGGTCCACAGAGACCCCAATTCTCTTGTCTATCTATTGACAGCCAGCAGGGAAAATTTATATCTGAATAATGAAACAATGCATGGTCTTCAGAATCCTCTCTTCTTTTATTTTCTGTTTTCCAGGAGTAGTTTTCTCCAATGCATTTTACATGACTTACCCAAACCTCAGGAATCACTGTGGTCACTCAAGTCACTCATCTTCCTGGGTTGCAGCTTGCCTAAATCCAGCATTTGACACAGGCCTCAGTTAAATCTGCAAAGAGAGGTGGAGTGAATCAATGTCTTCCCATGCTACAATTAATAATAGTTTGGCTCTTGTTCTGTCAAAGCTTGACATAGTATTTACAACGCCTATGGGTTGCAAAGGATGTAGTCCAGCAGTAAAGATTATACCCAGAGTTCACAAGATTTGGCTCTGATGTTTCGTGCATTCTGTAATGCATGCTACAAAAAGAGGTGGGTTTTTTTGTCTCACAAATGGAATAATTCTTAATAGAAATGGGAAACAAATTCAACAGTCTCTTTTTGACACCAGCCTGCAGAACCCAGTCTGGGGGCACAGTGCATCAGTGTTGTGCAGTGTTTGAGATGTGTGAAGGGGAATGATCTTGGGTTCAGCTGAGTTTTGCAGACTGAGCCCTGTTCCTGGTCCCAACACACTCTGGGGAATGATTAGAGGAGACATCCAGCTGTTGTGATCTCCAGAGATATCTCCAGAGACACCTACCTAACTACCTACCTACCTGGGCATCCAGATGCTGCTTGAAGAGCAGCACACAAAGGCCACAGATAAGCAGAGACTTCTCAGTTGCACAGACATTCTGGGTTTTGTTCCTCAAGGACCTTCCTACCTGTTTTTTTCATGATTTTCTCACCTTCCTTTTCTTTGTTTATTTCTTTCTTTTCAGGGGGAGCTGCAGAAAATGAAATGAGACCATGGAGCTCCCTGAGTGCTCCCCTTCCTCTCATTGGGTTTGTGCTGTAAGAGGACATGTCACCCTCTGGTCCTGAGCTGACACTCTGTTGAGCAGAGGCTCTGAAAATGCAGCTCCAGCAAGAACCTGAGGAAGTCCAACCTTTGATCAGCCACACGGCACCACAGGTGATGTGTCATCACAGAGGCAGCGACTGCACATTTTAGTCAGGGGTTACCTTTAATCTCTAATTTGGCAAAACAAAACAAAATAAAGCAGAAATCCCCCTGAAGCATTTATTTTTTGCCTTTAATGCCAGAGAGCTTAAGTGTGGCAGTTTGGTGATGTGCTATGCAAATTAAAGCTGTGAAAAAACAAAGCTAGTTAAACACAAGTTTTTCTTTTGCAGGTAATTATTCTTAGCTGTTTCCACATGCCTCCTTACATCCACGAAACCCTGGTACATTACAATGAAAGACTTATTTCAGAACTCACACATGCACTATTTTGTTAGCAGTGGAAGCACAAGCAGAACATCTGGGTGCCAAGTTCAAGCAAAGTGCAAGATTTTTTTCTGAATTCAATGTTGGTGTGTCCCATCATGTAACTATGATATATGATAAAAGGAAAAATCACAGCCAAACTCAACCTTGTTCAAAGCAAGGTGCTAGTGAAAGGATGGGATGGAAAATAAGTACTAATGGATTAATGTTCCATGATAAATGTTTTATTATAAAAGCTAGCGAGTGATTAGATAATTCTTGCTTCCAAAAGCAGGGTTTAAATATTTCTGCTTGGCTAGGAACCAAAATAAATACATCACTTAACTATCTGGCTTATAGGAACATCTATGTGAATAAAAAAGTAATACAGACTTGGTTCCTTTTGTACAGTAGGTGTAATAAATAGCCAGCTATAGCAATGTGCTGCTTACTGTTTGGAGTTGTTACAATACATAAAAAGAAATTATTGCAAGTATTAAAAGTGCAGCCAGCATTCTCCTCCATACAACAGGGCCACACTGTTACTAATTAAGACAGTTTTTAAAAGGTTCAACTGTAAATGTTCAGAAAAAGAAATCTTCCTCTTTAAGGAAAATAAAGATACAAACAGAAAACACCCTGAATATTTAGATTCATAAAATTTGCACAAAACACTTGAGCCACAACAATTTTCATTTCCACCAGTACAACAGATTTTGAACACAGGTGGACTTGTCAAAAGGATATAAAAATACTAAGTATAATTCCTTATAAAAATGTTTCTGTAGATATCTTAATTAATGGATCTCAAAAGACTTATGGGGGAAATTAATTTTATCCCTAGTTTCACTAGCGAAGAAGTCAAGGTATTCAGAAAAAAAAACAAAACCAGCTTATTCAGCACCCTCAAACAAATCAGACTGTGGATGTCTCAGGTCAAATTTAATACCATGTTCAAAGAATCATGATGGCACTGATTGCCTTGGTTATACTTGATGCAAATGCTTGGATAGACACTTGATACTTTCTGCTAAGGAAGTGTCTTTAGAGGGGCAGTGTCCTCAAATCATCTATGGTGCCTTCTGTGCAGTTTTCTCAGAACAACCAATATAATTTCAAATAGCAACTACAAGAATTCAATCTGGGAAGCTTGGCTGGACCTTGAGGAGAGTTGAAGAGAAAGGGCAGACACTATCACATGAGGTCTCCTCCTGTGCACAATTGATGGAACATGGATAAGCAGGTTACAAAAAATGATGCAAACTCTAAGTCACAGATGCAGTCACAGTCACAGTTCATTGACTTAACAGAGAAAGAACAAACACAGCAATGTGTGAGCTATGGGGAGGAGGACACAAAAGTTACTTTGCTAGAACATCAAATTAAGAGTAAAGCAAAACAATGCAGAGAAATGGGCTCATGCTCTTTCCTTCTTTCAGCTTAGGATCTAAGTCTGCACCCTGCTTCTTGTTGAACACCCTTGATCTTGTTCATGTCATTTTGGCTTGCCTGGGTTATTGAGAGATGCTCCAAGTGCCGAGGGAATATAAGGGACATGAACAACAGTAAAAGTGACCATAAATTGATCATATTCACACTGAAGTAACCCATTTTAAAGCATGACCTTGTGCTTATTTAGCATTACAACACTCCCAAATACTAATCTTAAGATCTCAAGCTGGTCTCAATACAAAAGGCAAAGAGACCATTCTCTCAGTCCAGGCAGCCTAGGAATGAGTGAGTGTTTATGCATTTTTCCTCTGGCTGTCTAAAATTCAACATTTAATAAACATATTTAGTACATGGTGTCTGCTGACAGTGGGATGTTTCATATGCTTATTATGGGTTGATGCTCCATCTTCTGCAATCTCACCACCTTGTTCTGTGCACAGGATGAGAGAACAAGAAGAGCATGAGTGGATCTACTAAGTCCCTGTTCCCTGGACTTTGGAGGGATTGTCCTGGCCTACAGTTTTGGGTTCTGGCAGACTAGCCCTAAAACTGAGCAAATATGGGGGTCCCCAGTCTGTGCTGAAGTCTGTGCTATCACAGCTGTGCTGCAAACAGTCCTCAGATACTCCTTAAAATGCTTATTCAGGAATGTCTGCTCACACTACACTCACTCCAGTGTAAACACACCCTTAGAGCAGATGTAGAACATGCCCCAGAGGGAGATAATGCAACACCCAGGGATGGCTGGTGAATAAAGCAGCCTACATGCAGTCACTCTGCCCTGCACATTCGTTCTGAGATGAAGGTCAGGCTTCAGCTTGGTGCAAAGCTAGTGGAGCGTGACAGCTGCATAAAATACGATACAATAAACATATGGGAGTGTTGCTTTCTTCTGCTGCTATCAGTCTTATGGATGTCAGTGGAACAAAGATTTGGCCTGTGTTGTATTGCCCTACAGTAGTTTTACAAACAGGGTAGATTTATATGGCTTTGGAGTTAAGCTACTGCTGCAAAAACAAGTCCTGTAGAAATGTTTGGTGTCAGAGTATTTATAGAGAGGCTATACTGGTTTCTATTGTATTAATGCTGAGGCTCTCCTAAAGTTATGCAGAGCATAATTATTTTCCATTTCTGCTAAGGGAGGGGTAGAAAATTATACTTTTATGGAAAGATCCCCAGTCCTAGTATCAATGGCTTAAAATAAACCCCTCTATGAAAGTACTTGAATTAAGCTGTGCACTGAAAGCCAATAGAGGAAATTCTATTGAATTGTCTTGCATGCAAGCTACCAGGAAATGCATCTGGTGAAGCTGTGCAGCACATCCATGAGTAAAGATACATGACCACCATTGCAATTTAACACATTGTTTCCTCTGAAGTTCAACAAACGTTGGAATTTGAGTTTGATGGGTGCTGAAGCCTATTTCACAAAATTATCTGGCCAACAACTCACATACAATTGAAATAGGGGCTGATTGCTTTGAATAGCTTTGATCAAATGGACCCAACTTTTTTATCTATCAAACATCACTATATTTAAAAAATATATTTCTAATATTAAAATGTTGTCAAACACTGGAGGAAGAGCTGTATTAATGAATGTTTTACAAAATTATTTAAACATTCTCACTGGAGCATGAAAACAGCATGCCCATGAGCAACCCGAAGAAGATGCAGGAAAATCCTTCTCCCTATGTGGTGCAGAAGTGACTTGAAGACTCCCAGTTATCACTGTTGCCTTTTATATTGCTGAGCCTCTTAAAAAGTAGAACAGGACTATCACATGTAAATCCATGGGATGTATATGTAGGTGGGCAAATTTCCTCCCTTCCCAATGATCTTTATGAACAGAGCAATAACATATTTCTCTGAGTGCAAAGTTTGAGGTCAGAACATTGATTTTGTCAGAAGGCCTAGGATAGATTTGCTTTTGAAAATGACCTTTCACCATAAAACAAAATTTTTCTAGTGCTTATAGAATTTGGGGCATTGGGGTGTATCCTACAGTATTTTGAATTAAAATTGGCAGACCTTGGAGTGCATGTTGCCATCTCTACTTGTCTGAGAGCCTGGGATGGAGTTGATGCTGTACCTGTGTCCTCAGCCACAGGGAGGTTTGGATTTTCCAGTCTTGGAGTGGCACAGATGGAGAGCAGCAGATGGGTGTGCTCATGGAGGCCAACCCTGGGCTCCTATCTCAGTGGTGTAACAGTTATACACCATGGGCAAAGGCAAGCTTTCTTCAAAGCACTGATCACAGTAAGAGCCTAAATAGGATTTTCTAAACCACTTTTTGAGGTGCCTATCTCTCCTTAATGGCTATAAAGAGAGTGTAGGGTGACTGGCCTCTGAAATTAGTTGCTTCCATTGATATTGTGAATATCCACTGATGGCCACCTGGAAAGGATTTTCTTCCTCCTGGCCCTCTGAAGATTGACCCCATTCACTCAGGCTATGCTCCTGGGTGAGCTTTTGCCCCTGCTTGAACTCAGATAGAGTGAAGGTTTGTTTATATCCAAACTGAATTAAAATTTTCATGTAGTACAGGGTATGGAGCTGTGTGAAAACTGCAGCTCTGACTCCAGGGAGTGTTGGTTTACAGTGACCCTCTTGAACAAAGAAACATGAATTTTCTGGTTTTCCCCACTCCCCTGCTTCCCCCACGATGAACCAAAAGAATTCAGCTGGTGAGGGGGTGGCTCAGGCTCTGCTCTTGGGGCTTTTCACTCAAATGAAGATGCTGACTCCTCACAAAGCTACTAGTGGGCTAAGTGTAAATCTGCTTTCCCACCCCAAGGACTTGCCTCTGAATGCACAGAAATTTATAGTTTGTTTTTAAAAAAAATATTGCTCCCCATTACCCATAAAAGAGAGAGGCTTGTTGGAGCTGCACACCTCCCAGCCATGGTGCTATTGGTTGCCCTGCCAGCCCCGTGATGTAAATTACCTTTGCACTTTGTAATAGAGTCAGCACCATGACAGGAACTCACACATCACTCAGTTGGCTAAGGGTAATAAAGAGGAAAATCAAAAGGAGCATGAGTTCATGCTGGAGGTATGTGCAATCAAGGAGAGAGATTTATGACAAAAGCTGAGTTATAGTATTATAGGGTATAAACAGCTTCTTACTGTTATGTTTTCATAACATTCATACACCCTATGTTCCTTCAGCAAGTACAGTGTTAAATTTGGGGAAGACTTAGCTGTGAATTTTTGCCTCCTTGAAAAGGTCTGGAAAAACAAACTTGCATTTATGTGGCATGAAAATCATTGCTGAGCTTCAGGCTGCCGGTGTGGATAAGTACAAGGTAGCAGCCTCTGGCTAACAGGCATCAAAAGTATGTTTTGAAAGTCTGGTGCGATGATTCTCATTTGTTGACAGAGGTTTAGCTTCTACAAAACTCACTTGGTCTATTCACCACACTATAGAAACATCTATCATCAGTAGGCACTCAGGTATTCACCAGTATTTACCAGAAGCAGTGCCAAGTGCCTGGCATAGGGGTGGCATCAGTACAGTCTGTACCCAATTCTTTTTCCTCAGAATATCATGGCTACAACATTATCCAAGCATCTTCTGGTAGAGAGTAGGAACGGCTGTGCTGTCCTGGGCCAAAGCTTTGACAATTTCTGATTCAGATATTGAGGGAGGGCCACTCAGGAGATGGCACACTGGTGTCCTTGGTTCCATGCTGGTGACTCCCCATAGACCTGCTCCATTACCATCAGAGCCCCTGGGCATGGTCTGCAGTCCCAGTGATGTGGGCCAGCAGCCCTGCATCCTCTTTCCTCTCCACTCACATTAAACTCTGCCTCCTAGGTGGGCAAGTGGTTGGTGTGCAAAATAATGAAGAAAATAAGGAATAATGAAAAGCTGAAAAAACCCAATTATAACTTGGAGTTAACTCAGAGTTTTAGAACTGAAATGCTGCAGAACCATATAACAAAAATGAGACAATTTTAATGTGCTTTTTTTGTCCTTGCCTTTTTTACAAAGGGCATCTCTTTGCACTTGCTAGCCCTATATGATCTGAGTTTCCCTGTAAGATTGCAAAAGGAGGATTTCTGGTGTCTGTGTTTCTTCTAGTGGTCTTTATGCCTCTTTTATCCTCACCTGAGAACCAAAAAGAGGCCCAGACACTGAGAGCTGCCACCCACTCTTTGCTCACACCAAGTTGTAGCTATGACCTCAAAGTCCCTGGGACCGGTGTATACTGCCATGGTATGTCAGCCCTTCCTCTGGGATGCCCATTTTTCACCCCATCTCACCCCACACCTCCACTGGCTGTGGTGAGATAGAGAGGAAGCCAGGTTTAGCCCCAAAGAAATCATCTCATAGTTTGACAAGAGGGTAGAATTACAGAATCACAGAATCAATTAGATGGGAAAAGACCTCTCAATATATTGAGTCCAGCCTTAGACTGAACACCACCATGTCCCCTAGACCATGCCACTGGTTACTGCATCCAGTCTTTCCTTAAACATCTCCAGGGACAGTCAATGGAAAACATGGAAAACATCAGCCCACTTTTTATACTAAAGCAAAAAGGATGAAACAGATGTTTTTAAGTAAACATGGACTCTTGTTATGCATTTCTGAGAAGTCAAGAGGAACTTTTTCAGAAGCAGGAGTAACCCATGAATTTAAAGAGGTTTTAAATACTGTACTTTCCCATAAAGCTATAAAATCCTGGCAGAAAGCTCAGCAACCAATCAAGGAGGAATGAACCTGAGCATGTTACAACTCAGATTACCAATAAAAATGTCAGGCTGCAATCAGAAGTGGGTAGTTTTATAATCTTGAACTGAAAGTATTTTTTTAATTGCTTTCAAATGGGGAACTTAATAATATAATTAAACATATGTATAAAAAGCCCCAAAGTGCTACAATCTGCTTTGCTATCTGACTTTGTCAAGCTGATTATTATTACAATAGGGGAAATGGTGGATTTGAATGTCTTTTCTCTGGCACTGCAATTTCCCAGCTGTTTTATTGGGATTGTATTAAAACTGGACAAAATGTACTCTGCTGCTTCCATAAAAACTAGTTGAGCATTAAGAGTTAATACCAGCATTTTAAAATCATTAAAACCAGCCTATAGCTGCAGATTAGTGTGGGGTGAGATGTGTTATTTGAAGCAGGTGTGATCTGTCAGGAGCAGTGTTTTGGCATTTTACAACCAGTGGGGCTACGTGCACAGCTGTAGACTGAAGAAAAATGGACCGGCGTGGGTACAATGGGCGGCTTTGTATATATGTTGCTATTTTGCTAATGCACTTTTAGCGTATATATAGATAAACAGTTCAAATATTGATTGGTATTTTGTGGTATTAATAGGCTCACTTTAATCTGGTTTAGTCTCTAAAGTATAGTACATTGATCAGTGACCACTGATATATTTTCTTAGTGAGACTAAATTATGCTCTTTCCCAAAGGGTATGTCTGTAAACAAAAGTTCCTGGAGGAATAGTTTGGATAGTGAAAGAGAGCTGAGTATGTGTCAGTCAGGTGTAAAATGCTGGAAATAACCTGTTACTGTTTATGGGCCAGCTTGTACAGATTGCTTCAGAATAGAGTTGGTTGGGAGCCAGCGATCAAACACTTCTTTTGTTGGAAAATGCCAGTATGGGGAAACAGAAGTATTTCACAGGAATGTGTCAGGTCTGATGAAGTTTTGATGAAATACAAACAGGGTCCTGCTGGAAGCCTACCATGTTCCTGCCAACCCGCACAGGTTGTTGTTGGACCAGAAATTGTTTATTCTTCTAAGGCTCATGTTGATAGGGCTACCCCAACCTCCACAGATCCTGACCCTCCCTGGTGCTGGTGGGGCTGGGCAGTGTGGAAACCTTGGCTGAGTCTTACAGGGTGATCTTCCAAGAATTATTTGATCTGCAAATTTCAAACCTCAAATTTCAATATCTTCATTATGACAAAGCAATTTTTTACATGGATTTTCTTTTCCATGGTGTATTTTTATATTTCTAATTTTCCAAAAGGCAGTGAAGTTTGAAATTATTTTAAGTAAAGGTATCTTCCCAGTAAAATTTCAACTTAATCTCATATAGCTGATGGCACAGAAATGCTACTGAAATGATACATATGGATTACCCAACTTTCATATAAGCTCCTCAGGTTTTTACAGCAACATGTTATTTGATACAGGAACATATAGTGTTCTTCCACTGTTTAAAGTAGTAGAATCCTAATTGTCATAGTAGAAAAATTCCCTGATATTACTGTTTTAAAGAATGTTATTTACTATATTACAGAACTAATGAAAAATATTTTCTTAGCTATGTGGTGGAAACAAAATATAATTGAAATATGTAAACTCTGTAAGTGTAAGGAATAATAAAGGCTCATAAGTAAATTTTAAGAACAAATAGATTTCCATGAGACTGACAGGTTATAGATAACATATAGATAGTGCTCGTTCATTTACTATAAATATGAGAGTCTGTTTTTCTTCCCACCTATACTGATTTTTTTTTCCCATTGTAATTCATTTCTCTGCAGTGGAGATACTAGTGATTTATACTAGTGTAAATAAGAATTAGAATTGGGAGCATTACTTTCAACCCAGCAGTGTCCATTTAAATGTCACAGTGGGTAAAGACAAGAGCTCTCAGAGAAGATTGTTTATCCTTATGGGAAGGGACAATAAAAACCACAGGGGATTTCCCTTCTGGCCTGTGTGGAATTTTTAGGGATGGAAAAGGGTAATTTTTATTCTATACTTTAATTATCTAAGGCCTTTGATGTTAGTGGTTGATATCTGTATAAATTTCAAGGGCATGAAGTTAATGGAATTACATTAAGGGTGAATTTTCCTCAAGGAGCAATTCACACACTCTGCTTTGCAGCTAAGAGTGCTATAGGTCAACAAGGCTTTGCTAATTATTACAGATTATGTGAAACATGACTACTTAGACCACAGAAATATGTACTATTTTATTATACATGTATAACCAAAAAGACAATATTATTCTGAATCTTTTTCCTGTTGAACAAAATACTAGAATTTTTTGCTACTAGACTCCAGCCAGGAGCAGTGATATGTTAGCTGGAGGGCTGTGAGTATAAAGCAAGATCTTAAGAGTTTAATCCTCATTTTTGTACTTTAATCTTGTACTATTTGCATTCTCTGTTACTGGGATATTCACACGATCCCTGGTGACTCCTGGGACACAAAATGTGTATCCTGTGCAGCCAGAGGAGCAAAGCCAGCACTGTCACATAATAAATAAAAACGTAGAAGATGAAATGTTATAACATTCCGAAGGATGTAGTAAGTGAAATTAAGCTAAGGAAGAATGTATCCAGAAAGACCTGTGAGGCAAGATCAAGGATTTTCAGTGCAAAATATCACAATGAGAGTGCGAGGGCGTCATTTCCACCATCTCTGGTGGTAAAACAGAGGTGAGGAGGAACAAGGGCAGAGATCAAGGAGAAGAGCTACCACCAACACTTTCAATGTCTCCAGTGTAGAAGAGTGGCCATCATTAAAAAGCCAGAAATGGTCACATGAGGCTACATGATATTATAACCTCCCTTTTGGAAAGAGAAATTATTCTGTGGCAAGGCTTGGAAACTACTTTTCCTGGAGACTGGTCTCTATTTGGAAATTTTCCATATCTGTGGGAGAGGCCTGTAGTTTGCTCTTATTGATGGTGAAGTTATGGTAAAAATGATTTAGAGGGAAAACTGTGTTCTAAAAGGGCAGTGGCAGAAAGAAAAATGTCTCTATGTACACAGTGGCTCAGTATGCAAAAGCATTAATTTAAAGACTTCCTATGCTTTACTGTCATTAACACATTGTAAACACATGAAGCTAACTATTCATAAAATAGCATCCATTTCATGGTCCAGATCACTCCCCTCTTGTGGGAAACCATGCAGGAAGAGCAGGACGAGCCCCTGGAGAATAGGAAAAAATTCAATATCATTCCTTAAGGGAAGATAATATTTCTTTGGCCCATAAACTCATTTGAATGTGAGAACTGGTATAGCTGCAAGGCTTCCATAGGATCCAAAATCCAACCTCTTCCATGATTCTGCATCCCAGCAGTACAGCAGGAGGTAACTCTGTGGCTACAGTGAATCTTGTGCTTAATTCTCAGCCTGATCCCCTTCAGGTCTCACTCCAGAAGAAGTTAAGCAGAAAGTTGTACAACCTGTGGCAGATAATTTAATTGAAAATTATAAGGTCTCAGGTAAGATAATTTGATGAGTTCTGGATTTCAAGGAGGACACAGATATGCATAAGATGAAGAAAGACAAATACAGTGAGAGAAGATTTAAAAATTAACAAAGAAATTTGTCATAAAAAGTTGAAGATTTGAGTTTATTTTTCTATGGCAGAAAAAAAAAAAAAAGAATGCAGTGTATAACTGTCACTCCAATGTGACATGGGTTACTCTTGTTCCTTTTTCCAGGCTAGTGGATATATTAGGTCATAAGTCCATGGACAATGACAGATTTTGAGTCAACCATGATGGCAGTGTCAAGCTGAGGACAGATACTGCCTCACCTCTCTAAAGACAGCATCTCTTTCTTGGTTGCCACTATATTTTCTACAGGGACTGTCATCTGCTAAGCAACAGCTCTGCCCTGTTTCTCATTCTGCATTACTCTGCATTTCTAGAAACCTACTTCTAGTCACTGCTGCAACTCATCCACCTGTTTTTTGATCCTACGGACATGAGCTCAGCCAAAATCTTGCTGAAAGCATGTAAAAGGTACTTCCACTGCTCTGCTGAATTTTGGGGCAGGAGAGTGGGAGGTAAGAGAGTCCATCTCCAACCCCTGCAGTCTCACACTCACACATCACGAAGGCCATGGAGCCGGGTTGGAAGGCGAAGGCGATGGTGTCAGTGTCAGCCTCTCATTGCCAGTTAAAGATGTCACATGTGTGTTTGTGCTACTGAGGACAGTCTGGTCTTCTGTAGTGAGATATAGGCTTACCTGACAACTAGACTAATTGTCCCAGTAAAGTTCTGAAAAAAATCATGTGGTAGTGAGTATAAATAAAAGATCTAACAGTCTCTTTCACTTGATATTACTTGTATTGCACTTGAAATGTATACAGTGCTACATGAAGAAAAGCACATACCACCAGTGCAAGCAACTTCCAGCTCTGTTAGAAGTGGGAAACACATTCTTTTGCTCAAATGAGGTTTGACTTAAACTAGTGGCATTTTGGGCAGCTGTTAAATTGTATTTTGAACTGGCATTTGCAGACATCTTATCACATCCAGATTGAGGCAGAAATTGGACAAAGATGTGGCCATTGTTCATCTGAAAGCTATTCCTGTATTCTCAGTAGAACTGTTGATATTTGAATTGGGAAAACACCCCTCTCTGTGTTATATTGTTTTACCCCTCCACCAGTGGCAGTTTTGTTTTCTTGTAGTGAGCCCCTCTTTTGGACCGCCTGTACTCAGGCAGCAAGGGCTGTGGTGAGGGGGACCCACCCTTACCTGTCATCTCCAGCATAAAGCTGACAATCTCAGAAAGCCAGCATCACTTGCAGTGCAGCAGAAAGATGACCTACAAAACTTGGTTAAATGGTTTCATGAGACATAGGTGTACACTTACGTATATGTATAAATTTTTCTTGACAAAGAAATGGCAAAATGCAGCTGGGCAGAACCACCATCTTAGCCTTGCTTTACATTTCTTCTTGCAGAAGTTTTACCAGCAAGAGAACCCACTGCTCCACTGAGCAGTGATGGGGCAGAAGCTTTGGGCTGTGTTTCTGCCTGTGACTGATGGACTCAGACTTGAAACAAGGCATGCAGCTTCCCTGAGACCCAGTCACTGTGCCAATAAAACTGACTGGTGAAAGTATCTCCCTAGGGCGTGGTGAGGAGAAATAGATAGTTGAAAAGAGCATTGAGGTACTCAGCTGAAAGGTACCTGATACTGTCAAATAATTGTTATATTCTTTGTTCATTGATAAATAGCTATTTAGACAGTCCTTGGGAAAATGTGGACATTTGAAAACAGGCCAATAATATTCTTTACAAGAAAAGCAATGACTATAAATTTGAACATGCTTTATATAGGTTACATCTGAAGAATGAAAATATATCTGTAGATTAAATTGCCACATTTGTAGAGTATAAAAATAGGATATAGTCATAATCCCCCTTAGAGTAAAGCGGGGAAAAAAAACCCCAACAAAACAGCTGCTTTGCAAAGTTTCTAGATGCAGAGTTCAATAAAACCTTGATGTATGTAGCATGTATAAGCAGAACTGAGCTTGGATATATTAATCTCCAAACCCCTTTCTTTTGCAGCCAAAATATGCCTACATGGAGTAGATTAAAAATATTTATACAAGGCAAAATTCCAAGGCTAGTGAACATCCTGTTGCCAAAGACATTTTGCGGACAACAATATATCATTTTACCACATACAGTAGTTACTGCTTTCACAGTGAAAGAATATGATAACATAGATATATACACATGAAATTCAGAAATTATGTTTGTGCCCACAAGTTGACTGAAGTGTCTCATATGGCCATGCAGGAGACCAAATCCTCCAAGTGACTGCAGATGCCTTCTTTCCAAGCTCTCCAGGAAAAAGCTGTATAAGTTAAAAAAAATGTTGTTTAGACATGATGGATGCCTTTGGTTGCTGGCTATAGACTAGGAGTGAGTTGTCCTGCTGCACCACAGATTTTCTAAGTGAGGCAAGGTAGTGCTTTAAGACCCTCTCATCACTGTTAGAAACATTACTGAACATTACTGAGCCAGAGTTAAAGCTTCCTGTGCCCTTCTCTGATGGGCCACAGAAACCTATTCAGAAAAACAAATCAAGGAGGATAAGAGTGAGTCAGGCCAAATATCTTCACTGTCCAGAGCCCATATCTGAGAGCAGGCTTTGAACTATTTCTATGCCATGGGAGTGCCTGATCTCCTCCAACCTGCTCCTGCTTCACATTGCAATGAGTTCTGACATTTATTTCTTACTGTTACATACCCCCACTTTTTTTTTTTTTTTTCAAGTCTGCCATGGGTTCATCTCAATTGGTAAAATCCCCTCTTTTAAAAAATGAGCCATGGGGACCATCTCCTCCAAGTTCAACTTCTTTGAGGGACATAATTGTACACATTTCTGCAAGATCTTCCTTAGGCTGAAGACTCTAAGCCAAATTTCCTGTATTTTCGGTGGGAGTATTTCTACCTCAGTGCTTGTCTTTATCTTTCTTGTCTCTCTTAACAAGGTTGCTATAATCTCTTAGAGATGAGGGGATGAGGACACAGTGATCAACCTGTACATGAATCAAAGATTTATATCACAAAATAATGTCAATTTTTGATGTTTCTTTTTTTTCTTTTTTTTTCTTTTTTTCTTTCTTTTTTTTTTTTTCTTCTTGTTTTCTTTTTTCTTTTCTTTTTTTTTTTCTCTTCCTTGTTCTTTTTTCTTCTATATGCCCTTCCAGAAACACTTCTGTTTTATATACTGCTTTGGTATAGGCCTTCTATGGGCTCAACCTCCCTCTGGTGGCTCCTGTCTCTCTTCTTTTATCGTAGACAGAACTCAGGGAAACTGCGATCCTAAAGCCTACATACCATAAGTACTCCATGTTATATTTCTAAAATGAGAAGGAATTTATACAGGCTTCTATTTCCCACTTTGTTTTGCTCAAAAAACCCCCCAAAAATACTGCGAAAATTAATCTGAGAGATGCAGAAACAGTATTGCAATAGAACATGTCAAATATGATTACTTACAATAATTAGCAATACTGAGTCAATTTAATGAAGAGTGGTTATCTCCAGTTTTGGCAAAATTATCCTTTTGTTTTGCCAATTTTATTGAGAAAAATAAAAGCAAGGTACATGGAAAATACTAACAATAGATAGAGATGTTAAACATTCCCCAAAACCAGGTATCTTAACATTCTGCTTAACAAAAATAAGTCTGAAATAAAAATTAAAACAAAGAAAATAAAAACTGTCTTTTCTGGATGATGCTCAGGAAAAAAAAACAAAACAAAACTACTTTTGTTGGGCATTAAATGAAACCGTTTACATCCTGGCACAGTGAAAGACCAAGTTATGACAAAGTTAACATCATTTTTGTTTTCACAGCACATTTTATGAAACAATTTGTTGGCCTTGGTTTGATGTTCACTTTGAGCTTTTTGAAGAGATTAAAGGTCTATGAAAAGGATGTAAGAAAATTCCTCTTCTTGGATATTTTTTAATTTGAAAATAGAATATGTCTTTGATTAAAAGAAAAAAAAAAGATTCTTTCATATTTATTCTTGAAAACTTCTTAGATAAAATTGAATAATCATTCAGAGCTTGAATTTTGGACTATTTGAAAAATGGTTTTAGAAGTCATTTCAATACAAAGAAATGCAAAATGTCAAAATGTACTTTCTTCATATTGCTTAGAATTTTCAACACAAAATTGCAAAAAATAATTTGTTGTCCAACCACTTGCACTTTGTCAGGATTTATTTAAATGATTAATTTTTTTTGTTGTTTATTTTTTTTTAAACTCTTGGGCAAGCAGCTGTAATCTGCTGTAATTATAATGCCCCATTGTACAATAATTACTCCAATATTTTAACTCTACTCACTCTGAACATGAACGTCATATTAAACCAAAAACCAGAGCTAAAAACCTGACTTTATAAAATAAATTAGTATCAGGGATTATGCTGTTTTTTTCACACAGAATAATAAAATAGCTAAATAAACTTTATTTGGGTCAATATACAAAATTATTTAAGCTGCTCCATGGTACATATCAGTGTCAATTTTTTTAAATGATGGCACATTCCACACCCACTTAATTTACAGTGCAGGAAGGCTGGACTCTGTTTTTTATCTTTACCAAGCTTTCAAGCAGAAACAAATACCCAGGCCTCCTAAAACAGAAGCAATAACGTACCAAACAAAAGATGAGAACTTCTCCATTCCAAAACAAAGCTCCTATTGGCAGCTACATTCCAGGACATCCTGTTTTGATTTTTCTATTTCATTTATTCTTCAGCTAAACTGTTTTTCAAACACTTGCAGTGAAGATCTTTAAACAATTGTGGAAATGTTTTCTCTTAATAATAATAATTTAAAAAGTTTTAAATTTCAGAGCATTCTGAACCCAGTGCCACTGAGGTATCATCCTCACACAGGTGTACAAAGACCATGTGTTTACAGAAGTGATGTCCTGCATTGTCCTTGAGGCATGAGGTATTTCCTTGCTCCCAGAATTTAGGCATCCTCTACATAGGCAAGACCTGATCCTGCAGACACTTGCATATGTTAATTGGTTACTCAATCGCTTTGACTCAAAGTACAAATGCATGAAGTCAGAGTCATGGAAGTGTAACACAGAATGAAATATAACCTTTCTTTTTATTTTCCATTCAATTCTTTTTTTTCCTGAGCCACACATTGTAGAAAATACTTGTTTGCTTCTGCATTTCCCAAGACTTTTTCTCCCTTGTATGTTGTTCAGTAATGACACTATCCTATGGTAATGATAAAAATATTTGGAATGCAGGATATATTAAGACTGTTGTTGATTGAAAATTACTTAAAGATATATATAAATTGGTTTTAGTTTTGTTTTAGCTCCTTTTCACTCTATATTCTATTAGAAAAACGTTTGGCCTTTTTTTTTTTTTTTTTTTTTTTTTTTTTTTTTTTTTTTTTTTTTTTTTTTTTTTTAATAAAACAAGCCCATTCTTTTCCGATCTGGCAAATAAAACTTAATAAAATTATATTCTTTGATCTCTACCTAACAAAGAACTGTATATTGTTAAATGAAGTGGAACTGCAGCTACACAGTTTGCTGTGGACACACACTCCTGGAATCAATTATCTATAGATTTTAGAGGAGCACAGAATTTACAGACTTTTCAAATGGCAACTGATAGTGAGCTGAAGGAAAAACACAGATGTTTCATGGTGGTGCAATGACAAGAAAGAGATCAATAAAACACTATGAAGGAATACTATAAAGGAAATAATATTTCCAGATTTATATATAATATTTCATTGGGCACCACTGGAGCATATAATTTAATTATTTGCAGAGATAAATATGTACATATTTTAAAATAGTTGCTGTGAGAGTTACTCAATAGTATGGAAATTTAATTGCAGTTTCAATACCTGAGTATTAAGTAACTTTTATGTATCACATATTGTTAATAAAGTGGTGATATAATGTGCACTCACCTCACAGCAGGAAGCGTGCACTGCTAGAAAGTTTACCATAACCAGCAAGGGCGATGGAAGCTACCAGTGTTAGGGCTGCTGCAAGAGCCATGTCTGTGCTTTGCTGGACATTCAAAATGCACTACGTATCATGGTGAAGGAAATTCTTGTAAGTTTTCCAGCTCGCCATCAGCAGATGACTGCTCTGAGCAAAAGGTTTATAAATGGAGGTCCAGCTGTGTAACCATTTGATGCCAGATACATTCATATCCACATCCAGAAACTGTTATCTGAGCCTGGAAAATTGAACATTGAATTGGACAGGCTTCCTTTGCATGCAGTTGAGAAAGACAGGGTCTCCAAAGTTGAGAAAGACAGGGTCTCCAAAGAGAGATTCTATCTCCCTAGTGATTCTAAAAACAGTGTAGAAGGTTGACTCAGATGCTGACACTAATGTTGTGGATACCTGCAGCAGGCCAAAAAAGTCTCATGGGTGCCTCTGTGGGTGATTCAAGCCAGCTGCACAGTTCAATTCAGCTCCAAGTCAGCAGCACTAATTATAGTTGCACAGTGAATCTGCCTCACTTGGGGTTGGTATAGGTGTCAGGCAGAATGAATTCTCAACTTACCTCAAAGCTCTCCTAGATGCATCCCTGGGATATATGGAGAAAGCACTGTAACAAGTCCTAGAGCTTTGATACACATAACATATGTGAATCACATGATTTAAGAAAACAAAACCCCAAACAACAGTAAAGATCTATTTACCTTTCAGCTTCACCTCTACTTTGTCATTGTAGATAAATTGTCTTTAGAATTTTAGCTTAAAGAAATGTTGCTCTCTGGCAAGCCATCCAGAGTGACAGATGGAGACAAAACAAGACATGACATGAGCTGTGAAGTATTATACAACTGGCAGGTACAAGGTAAAATCAGGAGCTGATATGGAGAAAGAGTTTAGTGTGGAAAATAGTAACAAAAATAAAAGATTTATCAAGGAAAAGAGAACAGATATGGATTTAGGACAACGAGTCAGGAGGATGTTTCTAGCTGTCTCACTTTGAAGGTTCTGTAGGAAAGTCAAAAGGTTTCTGTCTACTTATTCTTTTCTTATGCTCATTTTTGCTAATTATTAAGCTTTACATTTTTAGATAGAAAAAATGAAGCTGAAGACCTTTCCTATCAATGGATTTCCTGTCCACAGTGCTCTGAATTAAAAATGTGGATTCTGTATGATACCTACTGTCCTACATTATTTTGAGACTTACATTTTCTCTTTGCATGTTAATATTTCAGATTACTCTTGGTCACATAGTTAAATTTGGCAAAACTAAAAGAGTATGGTGGGGCAGGGACAAATACTAAACACTTCATTCTAGGTGTGATTGCTTCCTTCCTACAATGCACACCTCTTGGAACTGGGAGGGTCTAGTTCCAACTGTTGCCTTTTCCATATCACCCTGAAATCCGAGAAATAGGGAGTCCTGCAGTCACTAATTACTTAGCTTATAGATAACAGAACTGCAGCTCTGGCAAGAGCCCTGACCATGAGACCACTATAACATCCTAGGAAATAATCATATCCACTTCCTCACTGGAGTGTGGGCTGCTGCAAAAATTGGGTGTTACTGTGAAGAATGTGAAAAGCCCAGCTCCATCTGTGGTTGTACACCAATGAAGCAACTTCTGAGGGTCTAAGTGTAACTAAAATTTAGGACTTATAATTTTTTCATCTGATACAGATGAATTAATGAATTCAGGTGCCTACAAGGCCAGGCAGCTCTAGGAGCTAATTTGTTCTCTGGGTTTGAATAGATTTCAGGATTCCACCTCGGCATCACTTCTGAGGAAGTGGAAGCAGCAATTATCAGGAGAGGAAAAATCTGAACAACGCTAAAACCGTGACTCCTGTTTACAGCCTAAGCATGTGCCAAGCACAGCTGCACTCAACATTTATCAGAGAAAAAGAGGCCTCCAGCTGTCTTGTTGACAGGTACTAATTTTGCATTGCTCTGCCACAATAGATTGTACTTATGATCAAAAATAAAGTATTCTGTTATACCGCTGTAACCACACACCCTTTCTGCCCTGTACTCATCAGCATTTACCCACGCAGTCTGTAATTCAGTGCTCGTGCAAGTGTATAAACAATAGCACTAGATAGCACTGTTTCTTTTAAGATCTTCTGTACAGATCTCTGGTTGAAACATAATCCTGACCTAACCATGCCCTCCTCTTCTAGAAATGGGATGGTATTTGAAAATATGATGGTACTATGAAAGCCTGTAGAGCTGAGAATGGGGACATTTAAGCTGAAGTGTTTGATCTTTGCACTCAGAGTTAAGCATCATTTAGACAGCTAAGTGGCTTAATTTTCAGAAGGGCAGACTTGACTGCAAATGTGCTGGGTAATTAACATCCCAACAGTCCATTTAAGTAACTTAATAATGTTATCCTTGATTTACTGAGTAGGCCTCTGGCTCGCAAATCAGAGGCCAGGAGATCCCAGAGCACGTAACTCCCCCTCCAGCGCTTCTCTTCATTAAGCAATGAGTCAAGTTTAAACCTCTACAGATATTTTGTGGATAGAATGGGTAACCTCCTGCAGCAGGTGGGGTCAAAACACAGGCACACCCTCACCAGAGACCTCCTAAGTGATATCAGATCTGCCCACACCTTCATTCCCTGAGCAACTTCCCAGGTTTTGACTGTCTCACAGAGAGAGTGAAATCCAGCCTCAACCCAGTAGTGGCAGTAACATGAACTCCCCGCAGGGACAAAATTTTTGATCACACACTCAGAAAGATCTATGTGAACAATCCCCCTTTTAATGTTATTTCTGTATAAATTATGCACTACTTCTTTCCAGCCAACTTTTTTTTTTTTTTTTTTTTATCAGCAAAAGTTATTTGGTAAGGTTTTTGTTTTCATACTGAGTTTTGATTAAGGAGGAGGAAAAAAAGAGCATTTCATTTTCACAGTATCTCTCGGCAGAGCAAGCACTCCTGTTTCTACTGTGGGATTTTGTTTTTCTCTACAGTATGTCTTGACAAATAGTCCTCTCTGATTACTGTGCTTGCACAAGATTTCATTATGGTTTTGATAACATGCCACAATCTTTAAGTTTCTGTTTGATATAAAAAGTCTGTCCCTGAACAGTAATCATGAGAGAGTGGGGAATATTGAGTGTTAGAGTTTCCATATTTTATGAGCTGCCAAAATAAATGATTTAGGGCAGAGAAGCCTGTATTAGTAGCAGATCTCCAGCTCCACTAAGGCAAGATACAGTGCTGATGAGTGGGCCAGTTTGTGGGAACTTATTTTTAGTTCCATTGTTATGACTTCAGTCTTCAGAGCCCAGATTCCCAGGTGGTATGAGTTGATCTGGTTGCATTGTCTTCTGTGCAACTGTGAGTTCTACACTCGTTTATGATTCTCCCCATAGCCCATGTCTGTCGAAGCATCTGGTGCTGATGAGACAAGTCTCTTCCGGACATATACAAAATTTTAATTTTACCACTGCCCAACATGAGCAGTGTTTTGATTATTTGCAGTGCTTCTTGGGATCCTTCTGTTCCCTGCTATACTAAATCTGTATCTGACTGTAGAAGTGGTATCAGTCAAAGGGGAGTCAAGTTAGTTTTAAACTTTGGCTCCCGCAAAAGAGGAGTAATACACCAGAGATCAAAGGGAAATATTTTCCAAGGATCTCATCCAAGGGAACTCCTCTTGGATCAAAATATTCCAAGGGCCACACAGACGGAAAAAAAGTCTCTCCAGAGGCCAGAACTGCCCGTTTTCAAAATCTCTGTGTTAACAACTTCCAATTCTCTGTTTGAGCAAACTTCTCTGGTGGTTCCTGTTTCACTGTGTTGTTTATTATCTGTCTACTTGGGAAATCATGTGTAGGTAGTGTTTCTCACCACGTTAATTTTATCTTGCGTGTATCTTAAAAAGTAATGCTGAACTGCTCCCAATGCTGTGGGAAATTGTGTTTCTGGGAAGTTACTGATTTAGGGTAAATATCCTGGTGACATTTGTCTAGTCAGTGGAGTTTCATTAGTAGTGAGTTGAAATGATAAGATATCCCCTCAGCAGAAACATATGTTTCATTTTTTCCCCTTAATAGAGAATTTCAATGCATCTATGAACAAAGAAAAGAACAATGTAGTTTATAATCATGCCCAAATTCTGAATAAAATGGGATTGAGCCAATATATTGGACCTAAATTCCAGATTGTGACTAGACTTGTACTCTGCTACCTTCTCTCACAAAAAAGAGAGCCGAAGGACTTCAGTTTGCTGAAATCATTCCCAATTAGTCATGGTGATTCTCATTCTTTGCATACTGAACTGATGAGCAAAGATCTTGTCAGGAAGGAAGGAAGGAGCAGAGGAAGGGATTTAGACTGCTCATTGTCATTGCTGTAAAGGATGTAGAATAAAATAATCAAATGAAATCTATTGTCTGCTATGTATTGTCTTAAGCAATAAGGGTTTAACAAATCACATTATCTTGGTGATCCATTTCACACACCTGTGTCCTCCTGTTATTTTCAAATTACATTTTAAAAGATTTGTGCCTATATTAAGAGAGTATACTGAGGTAATTTTTACATAGCTTCATGTTCTGAGAGGAATTTTTTCCTGAACTTTCAACTTCCTAATAGATTGAAGGGGAGGGGAGGAAAAATAGTGAGTCAGAGGATCAAGGAAATAAGGGAACCTCTCTGGAGGTCATCTAGTACAACATCTTGATTAAAGCAGGACTACAACAACAGTAGATCTGGCCAGCTGAGGCCAAGTCTAGCTGATTCTTGAAACCCTCTGAGGACAGACCTTTCACCCAGATGTGGGTTCCAATGTTACACTACTATTCTATTGAAGAAGTCATGATGTTCAAGGTGAACCTCCCAAGCTGTGGCACTTTGCTCTTGCCCTTTGTTAAATCATCTCCTACTCCTGAGAGTAGTTTGATCCCATTGCCTTTACAATGGGAACTTTGCCTGTCATTCAAAGAGTTAGTAGTCTGCTGTTAAACCATCCCTTTGCCTCCACATCACTGCTGAAAGGCAGGGCAACTTCATCCGGCCTTCCATTGGCAACATAATATGGTCCATTATGCAGCTTCCTGTGCCTGTGATCAGAGCACCTTCATGTCCATTAGTCTGGTATTTCCTAAATGCCAAATGTCTTTTTCAAAAAGACTGCTGTTCAGACAATTTACTCACTGACTTGTGCTTTCCCCAGGTATAAACCTTTGCATTTTTTATGGCTGAATTATGTGAGACTTCTCTTAGATTAATCTTCAAGTTTGTCAGTATCTCTTTGACTTCAAACTCCTGTTGTAGAGTGTGTCAAACCCTACCTTTTCTGCTTAATTAAGTATTGTCTACACATTTGACAAGGGTGGCTTCTGTCTCGTTATCCAGGGCATGGCAAAAGATGATGAAGAGCACCAGTTCTACTATCAGGCTGCTTTGCTTGTTGCTGGCTGCCAAATTGATAGAGAGACACTAATTAGAATGAGGTGCCTTGGCCAGTATTCAACCCATCTTGAAGACAGTTTTTCTAGCCGGTATTTCCTCAGCCTACACATGAAAACACTGTGTGGGATGGTGTCAACAGTTTTACAGAAGTCAGAGTGTATTACATATTATCTGCACAGACACTCATTTCTTCATCAAAAGCACTTGAGCTGCTGGTGTGTGATCTGCTGACGCTGACTGCTCCTGATTACCTTCCTGTCCTTCAAGCTGGTGAAGCAATAATGCTAATGTAGTGATGGTGGTGGAGAGGATGGAAAGCTCCTCTGATGGAACAGCTTTCAGTCAAAAGTTACACCAAAATATTTTATCACTCAGTGCAAATGGCTGTGCATTAAACCAGTCTCGGTTTTGGCGGCACCAAAAAATTTGTCTCCTGAGACTCTTCTTCCCCTTATCAGAGCTTCATTGCTGCGGGAGGTTTTGTGTGTCTCGACTTGGAAAGCACGTAAGTATGCAAGGATATAAGAACATTTATAACTTTATAAAAATATAGTTTTAGCAGATATAGTTTGTTCTTGGCACCAAATTAAGCTGTTTCTTACAACACCTGGTCTTTCCTGTATCATGGTCTTTTCTCCTATTCTGTTTGTCATGTTCCTTGATAAACTATTTTAAATATCATTGTTATTAAGTATCACGCCTGGACACAAGTCAGGATGAATAGCTCATTTCACATCTCCCACAGTTGTTGTTTTAGGGTTTCCATAAACACAGCTAGACATCAATGTATCAGTTACATTTGGGCCATATGTTCAAGACTTTCTTTAAAGCATTAGGAATAGCATCCCATATTTTATGCTGCTCAGTATATTATAATGTAAAAAATAAATATGAAAGACAAAATTAAAAGGATTTTGGATTTGGTCAGACTGAAACCTTTCAATTGACCCCAAATTAATTTCATCTAGCCATTTCCCTTCAGAGAATTTTGAAATTTTCTAGTGGGGAAAAAAGCCAAGGTTTTAAATCCTTTGTGAAAAAGATTTTCATTCCCTGCAGAGCTGTAAAACTCAAGTAACAAACATGTACATGTTTTATCCCCTCCTAAATCACATGTCAGCTTCCTGCAGGCGAATGCCAGCAGTTCTTGTCAAAGGTATAAGGTATAAAACTATTCTGGTAGGAGCTGAGCTTCAGAGACTTCCTGGCTAACATGGGGATTGTAAAAAAAATCCAAAATAGATTGGGAAGGAAGGCTGCATTCATGTGAAACGTGGAAGCTCTGCTCCAAGATCAGAGGTGATTTTTAAATGGTCAGGATTCTCTGGATTGTTAGAATGGCCTTAGGTTTTTCTTTGGAGAGATACAGCTTGAAGAAGAGAGTGTTAAGGTAATAAAAATTACTCCAGTTACAGGATTCTTCAGCTGGAGCTTTCTGAAAACTTTGAGAAGAAATATGTGTCCTCCCTGGAGCTCAAACAAGAACTATGAGTGGATAATGGATAAAGTGAGAAACGATTATTTTTCAGGAAAACAAGCCAAGCCATTTAGGAGAAGAAACTGAAGCCACAATGATAATAAATAACTAAATAATATTTGGTTATCTGTGCCAAGCTGTGTGAATATATCCCTAGTTTAGATGAGTGTAAGTCAAAAGATGTGCAGAATGAGAAAGATTTGCTTTAGAATCAGTCCTTAAAATAGACAGAGATACTCTTAAAGTAAGTAAATGGAGGTTATATTCAGTGTTTCACCCACAGTTACAGCAGATGCAAACAACAGATAAACACTACCTTATCTGGTGTATCTTCTGATCTGTGCTGGATTTTTCTTTGCAGATTAGCCTCTTATTATTTTGATTTTTAGGAAGTTAAAAAATCCAAAGAAGTGTACACACTGATGAATATCATTTTGGAGACTATTGTATAAACAGTCTATAAAATATTTTTATCAGAGAGGGAGGTTTTCTGATCTTAATCCTAAGGACTTTTTTAATCTAAAATATATCATCTGCAGTAAATATAAACTGATTTTTAAAAATACTTTAAAATCCTCCATAAGTTCATTTTTTCAGTCTGTAGACCTGGATTTACAGTTATTTCATCTGACATATACAAATGACCAGCCTTGGTTCCAAAGGTCAAGTAAGTTACCTATGTTGGCTGAAGAACAAGGTCATCCATGGGTGAAGTGGCTGAGCTTCCAGAAATCTGCACCCTGACTTGCCTCACTGCAGCTTCACCAGTGATTTGAGCCCATTTCTGTGAGAAATTAATGGAAACCACTGAAATCAAAGGAAGAAATTAAATGCTTGTGTATACTCCTGCTTAATTCACAGACTTTAATTTTTTAAATTAATTTAATATAACTTGCTTTCTATCCATATCTTATTTTTCCTTTAATGTAATAACAATATTTAATAATTAATATTTAATAGCAATTACAGTTGTGTTTTTATTGTACACTTCTATACACATTTTTTCTCTGGATGGATATTCCTTTTCTTCACCTAGATTCTTGAAAAATCTTGCAAACTTCTGTGTGTCCTCAGTGCAGGGCACTGTGAACCTGATTAAGTTCCAGCCCTTGATGGTTTGCTGCTGCTTGGCAGTGCAACCCTGATACTAACATCCATTTGTTTAAAATCAGCTACATAAAGCAGAGAACACAGTTACTGGTAATTCCTGGAGTTGCATTAATGAAACAATCTTTTCCAGAACTGCTGAACTTTTTTTGAGCAGAAAAACTTTATAAAATCTTCAGAGTTGCAGAAGGATGGTTCTCACACTATGAAATTAGCAGTTTAAAAGTTTGATAGTAAGAAACTGGCAGATACAATTAATTGTTGATAAATGAACCATCATGAACCTACAGAAAGTAATGTTGATTACACCTATGAGATCAAATCATGTCTACTCCTTTCAGACTTGCAATGCAAGTTTAGGTCTTCCTCTTACAGCCAGTAACTTGTCATTTGGTAATTTTCAAATAAAGACAAGATTACATGGAATCTAGTTTGAATAGGAGCTATGGCCTGTAGGTGGTAATAGCCATCAAGATGATCAGGCTGTTTAGGAAAATGTTCAGACGTCAGGTCTGAACATGAAGATCTTCGTGACCAATTAAAATATACATCTGTCACATTTAATTCCAACATAATCAAGAAAAAAGATTATTATCTTCCCAAGTGAGGTGTTTTTAACATGTTTTGGACCCATATAGTATTTCCAAATAATTTCAGACTCATGTTGTATCTAATCTACATCACCTTTCCTAGGTTTCTGTCAGAATTGTTGAATTCTTGGTTAATTATCAATGTTTGTATGATTTTCTTCCTGTATTATGACTCTTTTCTTTTTCAGTTTTCTTGTCTTTTATTCTATCAGATCTCTCTAAACATTCTCTGTCTTTAAAAAAATCCCAATCTTCCCAAATAACCTCTGGAGTGCATACCCATTTTAACAGTGTGTGAAAACCCACTGACATTTAAGTGCCTTACTTGCTCTCAGCTGGACATGTGCTTAACAATGGTGCTGAACTGGGGTTTTATTGCTAATCTCTAGACAAATTCTTCTTCTTGGAAGCCTGCTGTGCTGGAAAAAGACATTTCTGCCACCAAGTGCGCCTCACCCCTCCTTCCTTGGCTCTGGCCAGAGGTTCCCCTCTCTGCAGCCTTGCTGACAGAGCTGGTGCTCCTGTCCCAACATCGGAAAGTGCCTGTAGGAACAGTTCAGCCCAACACCAAATCCTGCTGACGGTGATGGTGGCAAACACTTCCACCAGAGCCACTGCCTGGACAGGGGCTGCCTACCACATCTCAGCTCCCTTTCCCCAGGAACCACTGTAGAGGTGAAACTGGGAAAAAGCCCAAACAGTTCCAGAGATCAATATAAAAGTGATTTAAGGTCCAGCATGTGGTGTGCCAGGAAACACTTCATTATGTTTGTAGGTGTTACCCAAAAAGCACTAGTGTGTTTAGCATTTTAGATTTTCTACCCTATAACACAGGACATGAGGTTTATGCTGCACATGTTTAAGTCAGAGAGGGTGTTATAAGTAGGAAAATGGGGAAGGAATTAAAGAACAAAAAGATTGCTCAGTGTGTTTGAATTCATAAATAGCTTCTCCAAAGTAATATCTTCTAGAAGATGAATCAGAAAAATATTATTTGCTTCTTTGTAAGCAAACAGAGCAAAAGTGATTCATTCAGCATGATTGAAACATTAGACATTTTTAGGATGGTCAGCAAACATCCTGCTCCTATATACTCACTATCACACAGCCATTGGCAGAACCAAAATAGAAAAGTAAGGTTTGTTTATTTTGAGGACGGCTCATTGAATTTTTTCCAACTGTTCTTCCTACTGTAAGTGAACCTGCATTTATTTAGGGCCAGGCACATCACTGTAAATTATCTCCCACAATGGAAGAGATGGAGCAGATTAATGTGGAAAGCTTTTATTTTTAAATCAACAACAAATGGCCACAATAAACAACAAACAGGTCTCATTATAAACTGGAATGATGAATAAGTTGCACACACATAGGATCCCCTTCCAAGAAAGGAAGGTCAAATAGTTAAAAGAATTTTGAAACTTTGACTGTGATATATGTGATTGCTCAATATTTCTCTCATCAGTTGTTATAAACATATATATAAGGATGAAAAGCTCATTTAAGGCAGGAAGGATAGGCTGCTGGAAATGGCACAGACTTTGAATTTAGGAGTAGTGCTGTCTAAATAACTAATCTTTCCACTCTCTGTCTAAACTTAGGAAAAAATTGTTTCAGGTCAACTCAAAATGACTTTTTTGTTAGTTTTGCCAGAACAAAAATGAAAGAAAAGGTATTTCAGTTCTGATCAAATGAAACACACTGCTTGATTTAAAATACCTCATTTAGCTTGTAGTTATTTTTTTTCTTCATTTCAATTTCACATTAGATTCAAGTAGGCTTACTCTCAAAGTGTGTGAAAGTGAAAAATCTGAACATTCTTTTTTTTTTTTTTCTAAAACTGGGTGGAAAAATTCTTATCTCTACCTCCAACTTTATTTTCAATTTATATAATATTTTAGCTTTGTATCACAAATTCTCTTCATCAGGGAAGTCTTTTAGAACTTTTTGATGGAACATGGCGAAAATTAAATCTAATGACCAAGATAGATAGTTCAACATTTTCAAAAGACAAGGAATTAGGCAGATATGTATAATAAGTAATTAATAACCAGACCCAACAATGTCTTTCAATTAAGTAGATTTTTTTAAGCAACGTGTCAATATTGATTTGAAATGTGAATTTTCCAAAGTCATCAGCCTTTGGAAGTCTGGAGAGTACTGCAGCCACAATGAATGGAACACATTTATAACTGCAGAGGATTAAGTCTCCTTTCTTTTTTAGAGCTACCTCTGTTAAGTGAGCTCCTTGCATGCATTTGATGTCACCTCTACCTCAACATTTTCATGATGAAAAGAGTTAGTAAATACAATAAATGTGTCTGGAAAACAGGCAGAGCTGCCCTGCCAACATGGTACTAATTCGTTTCCAATCAAGTGGCAAATTATTCTCTTCTTAAAAAAAAAAAAAAAAAAAAAAGAAAAAAATAAAAGAAAAAGAAAAGAGAGAGAGAGAGAGAGAGAGAGAGAGAGAAATGAGAGAAAAAAATTCTCTCAGAGAGAGAAGAGAGAGAGAAAAAAATTAATAAATATTTTGCAGAAGGTGAACTTAGAGGTCCTGTCACAAATTCTGAACAAATTACAGGGAAGCAGAAGCAGCTGGTGGAGAAACACTGCTGTAGCAAGCACAGCTCCTGGCCTGGCTGTCCATCACTCTGCAGTTCCCAGCTTTACTGTTGCAAAATACCTTGGCAAAATAATAGGCAGAATGTGTTGCATTTATTCAAGAAAAACAAGAGATGATCCAAGTTACTTTATGAGGGAATCTGAATTGGATCCTGGGGTTTCTGTGCCAGGTCACTCTGTGTGCTCAGAAAAGCTCAGCACAAGAAGGTTGCTAAAAGGGAAGCTTATGAGGGGGTGTGGAAGGAAGAGTGGTCTGGAAGAAAGGAAGGCTGCAACACAAACCTCATGGATACAGGAAGAGCAGTGGTTTGGGCAGAGCTCATAACTCTTGTCTGGTACAACACCAAAATGCAGTGATTCCGTGTGGTGTAGCATGGGTGATGTTATTTTATCTTACTTTTTGTTTTAATTCACTATTTCAAATTACCCATAAGAAGCAGCCTGGCCACCATCTCCCTCTGAGGGAGAGAGACGTTTTCCAGAGGGCTCTCCCAAGGGATGTAACCCTGCAGGTGCAGCTCTGGGGAGAAATCTCACCATGGTATGAAAGTGGCAAGGAACTGGATGTATCCATTACTTATTCACTCTGTTCTCTGTGGCCAACCTCTGAGCCTTTAAACTTTTTTTTTTTTTTTTTTTTTTTTTTTTTTTTTTTTTTTTTTTTTTTTTTTTTTTTTTTTTTTTTTTTTTTTTTTTTTTTTTGTCCATTAGATGTTGCCTATGTAATTTTTGGAAGGATGGGTTAGCATTTGCTCATAATAACATCAACATGACTGATCCTCTTGGATGGAGATCAGATTCTTCCACAACCTAATTCTTAAGTAATGATTTTTACTTTATATAGAACATAGAATGCAAATGAAGTGAAAGAAGGCAAGTGAGAGTGAAGGGGGAAGGTTGCAGTAGTGGAAGGATCTTTGCTGTAGCAGACTATTTAATATCTGAAATCTGAATAACTGCATTTTTCAAGCTTAAGTATTGAGTAATTAAGGATTCTTGAGAACTTTAGGTTTAAAAGAGATGGTTTTCTAGGAAAGATGATGTAGCTCAACCAGAAACTGCTGTCTCAGTGCAGAACTTGTCTGGCAAGATGTTGTGACCTGTTATCTGTAGGAAACCAGATTCAATCCCCCAAATCATCCCCCATATTCCTCAAATGTATGTGTCTGCATACTACAGCTCCATTTACAAACAGTTAATGGGTAGTTAGCAAATTTTTCATAGGGTATCAATAAAAGGCTAATCAGTTCTTGTAGTCAGGGATTCTATAACAGCTCCTATTGATGGACTGTCTCTACCATGGCTTGTAAATCCTTTGTTTAAGGAGTCTTAGTATAACATGTTGCAATGACAATAATAATCTAAATGTGCAACCAATTCTGCCTCCTCTGCTTCCAGCAATGATGATAATGAGCTAACAGAAGCACTGCTATTATTGCAATGAAGCCTGCAGGGAGAAAAACCCTAAAGGCTTTTATTAGCAACATCAAGACATGCTGCTGTTTCATTCCAAACCAAAATGAATCACCTTTTCTATTTCTGGATTGGAACAGCCATTGCCTGCATTGCAATACGTTGCACAGTATGGCATAAAAGTGCTGCCCCTACTATTAGTAAACTCCAAGTATTCCTCGAGTTTTATCCAGGTAGTTTACATATTCTATTTTATTTTTACAAAAGGGGATATATAAACTTGGGGATTTCAAACAAGACGACTTGGCATACTCTTGCCTTTATAAACATGTGCAGTGCTTTGGAAAATTTGTGTATTTACAGCACTGGAAAATAAAATCCAGTGTGCCAGGTAAAACAGTGGTGCCATGACAGCATCACAGCAACCTTGCCTCTGCTTTGGAGTAGCTATTTCTTAAGAAGGGGAGATTCTTATTCAGTGTTTGACCTATATATTGAGGCAGAAAGAAAGAAACTCAAGTAGAAGGATAAGATTGAGAAGTCTTGAATTTTCTTTTTGGAATATATTACTGATGTAAAATATCTGATTGGATCCTTTATTAATTTCAAAAATGCTGTAAATGACACAGAGGTAATTCAAGTCTCTGTTTGTTATAAGTTTAGATTCAAAATGAAGATATAAGCTAAACTCTGTTTAAATGGTGTCTTGTGCATGCTCTCTTGAAAAAATCAGAAACCATACTTAGCACAGTACCTCATGGTCACCGTTCCCCTTGGCTCACATGGAAGCTATTAATTACCCAACACCTCTGAAAACCAGGTCTGAATTGTCTCCATCTGGGACTCAACAGATGAATAAATACATACAGTACCAAATACGAAGTGACCATGAAAATCTTGGCCTCTCAAAGAAAAAAAATCACAGTAGTTTATTGCCACGCCTCAGCTGCACACCTTAAAAACAAACTACAGAAATCTTAAAAACAAGATTGGGTGGGCAGAGACCTTGCTGCTGGCTTTTTCAGTGCTGTTGAAATAGAGCCAACAGAGCAGCACAAGGAATCTTCAAGAAGCCAAAGTGTTATTAATTACTATTATATTTACGTGCTAATGCTGGTAATCTTAAGTAACTGTTTGTGAGAATGTTTCAGCCTGGCTGAATCCAGAAGTATTGTGTAGATGCAGTAACTGTCAAGAATATGAGCTGTGGAACAACAAAAGCCACCTGCATTGCTCATGAAGGTCTGGAACCAAAGTGCCGGAAAGACGGGGTTACATGCCAAGAAAAGAAAAATCCATTCTGTATGTTCTACATATGGACCGAGGCATGAGGCCCATAAAGATGAAAAGCTGCCGCTAATTTTAGTGGGATGTTTCTATGACTAATGGGCCATGTCAGTTATAAGTCCTCTGGACACACCACAGTGCCTGCTCGGAACTGAAGGAGAGCTGTTTGATTCCCAGATGGATACCCTGGAAAACTGGCATTCCCACGAACCATTGTGTACCTTTAAAACGATGCTGTAGCAATGGTGATGAAAATAAAACACAGTCAGATCCTGTGCTTTCATGGCTGGAGGCAGCAATCAGCAGATCGTCGCACTGCCAGAGCTGACTTCATTTGCTCTTTGGCAAATCTGTGCAGCAAATCTGAAACCTAGGTATTATTATTTTCAGTCAAAATTCCAGCAACTGACATCTCTTGCTACTTTTCAAGTAGCCCCTAGTGACTCGCCAACACTAAAGGACTTTGCCATATTTGCAGGAGCACAGCCACTAAAAATAGTCAAGCATGTGCCTACAAGATGGCTTAGTCTGTGCAGGGTTATAAAATACACACTGGATATGTGATTTGCTTTGCTGTCGTATTTTCTGAGTTGTGAGCAGCAAGCTGCCAAAATAGAATTCATTTAGTGATTTCTTCAGAGCTGTAAGCTTAAAACTGGGTTTTCTGTTCTTAATTTATGTCATGGAGTCTCAACAGCAATTTAATTTGAAGCCTCAGAGTGCGGGAAAGCCAGCTACTGATGTCTGCAGGCTGGTTGAATGTGTGCTGGCAGAGGGCTGGAGTCAGAAGCTGTGTTGGTAACTGTTTCAAAGAAATGGCTGCTCAATCCTCAGTCTGAGCATCTTTTTTCAGCAGGTGACATAAGAACTAGAGCAGAAGTCTAGGTTAGCAGATGCTGTACCTGAGAGTTATGTGGCCAACTGGGCATAAACAAACAACAAAATACTACTGCAGTGATTGAAAAAGCCACAAGAACACTTTCACCTTCAGAGAAATAGTTCACGTCTCTCCAGGTTTATGCTTGAAAATGTGGAAAGGGGCTTAAACACTTTCAAATATAGAAAATATGCAGCATAAGTTCAGTTTGAAAGAAGGTGACTGTTAAGAAACGATTGATGTTTCCTTCCTTCCTTCCTTCCTTCCTTCCTTCCTTCCTT
>VZSR01003806.1:12430953-12509598 GCA_013398615.1 Brachypodius melanocephalos
GAAATTTTTTACCAAAGCATAAGCAGAAGGAGAAAATATCACTGTCACAGATGTACTCACATACTTCTAAAAACTGAGATGTCTCTCTAAAGAGTGTTAAACCTTGCAATTATCTGACTGTTCTCCAGTCTTTATCCACTGAAATAGAAACAATTTGTACTCCTGTGTGTAGAGTTTGGAAATGGTTGCTGCCAAATCCACAAAATCTATTGACAAGAGAGCACTGTGATAATGTGGTCCCTGTGATTTCAGGCATTAATGGACCCTTACTTACATATAATAAATTACCAAGGCATGTCAGAGATTTTTTTTAACATTGTTTGCTAAATTTTATTATACAAATCAGTTTTGAGAGGAGCTTTTCACAAAAAATACTGCCACTTGAGAATTACAACTCAAACATCAATGTGGGAATCCTAGGAGAGAAAAAAAAAAAACAAGAAACCTAAATCCTACATGCTAAATAGAATTAATATACCAGGACTGGATTTTTCTGCTACTTGCAAGAGTTCCTGGTGAGGCCCTGTCCCTGCTCCAGAGCAGCTCTGGCAGTGCCACCTGGTGCTGGCTGCACCATGGTCACCACTACTGGGGCAGGAATTGCCCTCAGAAGCACACTAGTGTCAGCTGAGGCAAATTCCTGAGTTACTCTGGAAGTCAAGAAACATTACCAATAAAAGACAGCTGATGAACTGACCTACATTTTTGAGCATCTAATGATTTCCTTATTATGGTTATGTGTGTATCAGTTTACTTTTTCTCTATATTTTCATTCCAGTTATTTTCTTCCGCTTCATGAAACTTCCCAACAGGCCAGAAATTCTTCAAAAAGGCTCTTCCACATCAAAATCAGAATCCTTCCTCCTTCTGCAAGCACATCAGTACACCACAGTGTTTTCTACCTGAATTTTTCATGACTGTGGTTTTGGAAAAAAATTAAAACCAAGAAGAGATAATTTCAGACATCTACTAGTTCCAATGCCTCCATGGCAGGAGGAATCCTATCAAGCCCCATAGACCTATAGGGATCCAGCTGGAGCAGCAGATCCCACACAAGTTCAGGTTCTATTGGGAATTTATAATTCTCAGAACCATGCTCTATCCTTTTTTTGCCTTAGCTCCAAAAGAAGATCCCTCCTCAGCAAAGCCAGTCTTCTGCCTCATTTCTTTCCCTTCCAACATTTAGGAATTGCCTACTCTTGTGCCTTTAGGAGGTGGTCCTTAAAAAGCAACCAGCACTGATGGACCCCAGCCTCTTCAAACCCATTTTCCCAGGAGACCTTACTCACTAATTAATTCCCTGAGCAGTCTGAAGCCTGCTCTCCTTGTGTCTAGGGTGGAAGTTTTGCTGGCACTTCTCCTGTCAACAATTTTAAACTCAAACACTTCATAGTTGCTGTGGCCAAAATGGCCACAAATCACCACTTCACTTATGAGACCTTCTCTGTTAACAAGCTACAAATCAGGGAGGGCATCTTTCCTAGTCTCTTCCAAGCCAAAGCATTCCACGATTCCATGATTTCATGGTCTTTAAAGAAAAAAAAAACCCAAGGTCGCTTGCTAGATTGCATTTCCTAGTTGGGGCGGAAGGACTCCTAATTTTTTGTTTACTGTGTAGGTAATGACTACCTAAATCTGAAGTAGTCATTTTGGGTCCTCTTTATAGCCAACAGAGATGAAATAGGTGCAGTTCTGATGGGAACAATCCCATTTTAATATCTACTTGTCAGATGAGTCACCTGGTACCCTAGAAGTACTTACTCCCACCCACTGGGCACAAAGGGAGTGCAGAGTGAACCAGCCTTGCTGTAAACCTTCAGGCCACAGGTGGCTGCTTGGAGCTCAATAGATGCTGGTACATTACAGCATGCCCAGTTGTGATGACTGGGGCACAGAGAACACAGGAATCTCTGCTTTAGTCTCTGCTTGCAAAACTTTTCTCTTGCTGCTGTTTCCTACTCCATGATTTTTTTTCCAATGTATCATAGGGATGAAGTGCAGCCAATTCTTTACTTTGAAGACAGACACAGGGAAACCTAAGGAGCTACTGCTAAAGTCCCAAACATGGGCCATAATTATTGGCTTAATTTTCATTTGAAGCCTTCACATTTGCAGGCAGATACAGGGTGCAGGTGGTTCACAAAATGCCATTTTCAGCATGCTGTGAGAAGACAAGAATGATATAATGGCTATTACTTGCTTCTATTTCTGTTTATTAATGTGCCCGACCCATGGGCTCTCTTCCTCCCACCATACCAAATTTATGTGCATATAACATATTCATGGAAACCCAAAGCCTACATTAAGTAAGTACAAAAGGGAGACTACATTACAGTGTGGGAAGTGTGGTATCACAAATGTGTACAAAAGTAAGGGCTCACCTCATAATTCATATGTAAGGGAACAAATATGACACAGCTAAGATTTTCATTGTTAATTTTTTGCAAGCACATTTTAATTGTTAACAGGAAGGAGCGGTGGCTATGTGTGGTCCCTCTCTCATCTTCTACTTTTGGTGGTTGGAGGGTGTTGGTGAGGAATTTGAGCAGTTCTTGATGCTCTTGAATCACCCCATAAGCAGTCACAGAGATGGAGCTATTAAATGAGCTAAACTTGCCAGCTCCCTTCCAGCTGCAACCACAGACCTGATGTCTCTCAAGAAGGCAACCCTGCCTCCCCAGAGCCAACATACAATATTTGATCAGACCAGAGCCCACTTCCCTGGTGTGTAATGACAAATCTCGTGGCTTATCAGTTACAAACCTGGTCCCACTGCTGTCAGCCAGGGAGTTGCCCATGCTGTCTTTGATGAAGAGGATTGAAATAGATGTTACTTATTAAAAAAGCCTGCTTTGATTCTGTTTTAAGTGTCTTGTATAGTGAGTTTTCCAATTAAACATCAGAATCATAATGTACCATAGTCATTGTAATTGTAGTTACAGATGTTTCTGACTTTCAGAAAAGATTTCCTTATGTCTTGTAATATTGCATACTCAGTGTGAAAAAAAACCCCTTTACTAATTTTTTTTTGTGCATGGGGGGCAGAAATGTCCTTCAGTTTCAGCTTAAGACTTTTTTGTTTGTTTGTTTTGCATTGAAGTCAAGTCCTTTCAAGATTTTTTTTTTTTTTTTGAGAAGAATATAGAATTAAAAAGATATTTTCCCACTTACTTTTACAAGGTCAGTAGTGATGGCCTTGGAATTTTAACGGTAGCCTGGAATTTTCTAGCTCAGGAATAAAGTTAAAAGCTAAAAAAGAGGTTTTCTTTTCAGTGATTACCTCTGATTTTTGAAGAGCCTAATTAGCTCTAACCTGGCCAATAAGCACATGAATAGCTTTGAGAAAGCTAATGAAGCTTTGGCTGTCACACTGAAATACACTTATGAACACATTCCTACTTCCTGTGGTTTTATGGTTTTCAGCAATAAGCCTGTTGAATTCAGTTATATTTTTGTAAATTATACAAAAAATTAGCAAAATACTTTCTTAATGTCAAAAAGATAGAATAATCAGAATGTAATCTGATGTGATGTGGCAGTATGAAACCAATCTTCCAGAAAATTGATTCCAGCAAGCAGTAGTCCTGGGAAGGGATTCTACCCACTCCTCCATTCCCCAGCTGATGTCAAAGCCTCTTCAAGATTTAAATGAAGAAATTTCAAACACAGTGCTCTTTTTCTTTTTCTCTTCTTTCACTTCTCTCTTTCCTTTAAATGAAACTACACACATCGCAGAAAAAAAACAAAAGAAGAAAAGCAAAAGTAAATAATATTTGGTGTCCCCAAATGTTGTACACATTGGAGATTTTAATGGAAACTGCGAAAAACCTTTCCCTTTTCAATTTTTGGTCATGAGAGTGATGAATACATTAGAAGTCCCGAACAGCGGCAGTCTGGCTGTAGGCCACATGCCCACAGGACTTTTCTGAATGAAAGAACAAAAAAAAACAGTTAAAAGAAGAGGTATTATCTGAAATACAGATGCCATTGCACAAACTGACTTCACACCTGAATTATCCTGACAGACATCGTCTGTTTGTGAAAGCCAGAAATAGAATGTGACAAATGCTTGGCATGCATTGAAGTGACTCAGAAACAACATGGTGGCCAGAGTTTGATGTTGCTAACATGAGAGATGGGTTACTGAGGTATCATTGTTGAGAATCAAGTATCCTTCTTCCTTGGTGGGAAAGCCTCCATTTAAATCACATGGTCTGTGGTTTTTTAGGATCGAAGGGAAGAGGTTGAGAGAGAACAACTGTCTCCTGAAAGGCTGCAGACAGATAAAACTGCTTTAAGTTGAGGTTCTTCCTTTACTAAAGAGAAAAAAAAGACAAAGATGTGCGAAGGGAGAGTTTACCCATTCTTCCTTGAGTACATTGTGTTTATAAAAGAAAGGCAGAGCTTTGTGGAGTGTGAGTCTTGGAGATTCTGTTTTATATGCTGATCCAAATGCTTGCAGTTATGATATACCTATGCATTTCGGTTTCATCAGCATTCATAGAGCAGCTAGATATCATCAACAGGACTTGAAAACACAGCTAAGTGGAACCAGAACTGTTCCTTGACATAGCCCAGGGATGTTTTGAAAAGGCTGAAGTATTGTCATCGTCTTCACAGCTCAAATGCACAGGTAATTCACCACACACACACACACACGCACACACACACATACATATATACACATATATATTATGGGCAGAAAGCTCAGGGGAAGTACATTTAGATGTATTAAAATGTCTGTTTCAATGTTAATGAAAGCAATTTGCACATTCACTTGAATATTTTGCCATATATGTGAGAAATTATGTGAGGAAATCTGCGTGAACATCTTATACCTCACGTTTAAAACCATCTATAGAAGTCCTAATTATATTTGCAATATTTACCCTTCATATCATGCTTACTGGGAGTATTAGGCATCTAATTGACAAGGAAAACATTGACAATGAGAAAATCAGAAATTTACAGTTAAGTATGGCAGACTGCAATATACATGCTTAATATTTTCTGTCTTATTTGGCCTGAGTTTTGATTGAGCCGCATTGATATGCAGTGAAAAAAATGAAGCAATTGTAGCTAGACATGAAGGCAGATCTCCTTACACATATTAACAAAAATCTTGTACTAGAATATATTCTAGAGAAGTCTGGGTACCTCATTATTTTCTGAAAAACCACTTGTTTAAAACTAATTTAAATTTTACTGTACTGAACCTGTGTGCAACAGAATCAGAATGGCATGAATGCCATCATCATTGTCTGAGTTTCCCTTTCTTTTTCTGCAATTACTATCTGTGGAAAATTCTGCCTTGCCCCCAGTTTGAGGATTTCTCTATGCTCCATAGCCACAAAATAGTGCTGAGGCTCAAAAATTACCAGATGCTGGCCAAGGACAGTGACCCAGGTGGCTGCTGTTACCTATGCCAAGGGTTTTCTTTGGTCTGTAGGCAGGAAGCAGAGGAACATGATAACCCAAGAGGAGGCAGGGCCCTTGCAGACACCATCTACTCTAATGCGGGCCTGCAAATGGAGTTCAGCTCACCTGGCATCTCCACTGAACTCTGGATCTCTGCAAAGTTCCTGCGATGCACAGTGGGTAGAACTGCAGTTACAGGCTGTGATTGCCCTGGTCTGTTGGGTTCTGAGGGTGCCTGTCCATCCCCAGCCTGAGAGAGCTCATGGGGGTCTCTTAGGGGCCACAGCTGGTGTGGGGCAGGGCCGGAGCTCCGCGGCCGCCCCGCTGTTCGCTGCCTGTCCCGCAGGGAACAGCGCTGCAGGCCTGGAAGGAGCTCGGCGGGGTAACAGGGAAAAGCTCGTCGGCTGAGCTTCCAGAGGCAGCTTCCTCCTGCTGGTAGGCAGGAGGCGCCATTACACAGCTTGTGAGGGGGAAGGAGCGAGCAAACGAGCGGGGCCAGGGGCGCCCGTGGCTGCCAAGCCCCCGCCGGGACCCGCGGCCCGGCCCGGGGCAGCACCGCCGGCCGCTCGCACGCTCCGGTCAGCCCCTCCCGCTCCAAGGAGCAGCTGTTTCCCAGCTCCTGGGCGCGGAGGAGCAGGAGGCCACAGCCCGCAGCAGCGCAGTCTCTCCCGGTGTCTGCCAGGTGCGCCCGGGCCGCGGCTCCCTCAGCCCCGGGCCCGCTCCGCTCGGCGTGGGCGTCCGCGGCGGTCCCGGGGCAAAGGATTCGAACAGCTCAGCAACCTACTCCTGATCATGGGAAACGCATCTGAGAGTGTCCCGAATACTACCTAATGTATGCTTGTAGTGTTTGAAGTCCTTTAGCGCAGGGATAATCCTGATATTAGCACAGGTCTTGCCCTCGGCAAAACGCAACCGAATGCGGCACGGCTGAGCTGGGGTGGGATTCTGTCCGCTGTGCTCCAGGGCTCCAGCGGCTCTTCTGCCTCACGAAAGCTTGTCTCTCTTTCCTATTCTTTCCATTTCTCAGGTAAATGAATTAAATGGAAACCCGCCCTTTCCTTCTCGAAACAACAACAACAGCAGCAAAAAAAAAAAAAAGTTCTAACAAAAATAACAACGAAACACACCACCACCGCAGCAAAACAAACAAACACAACAACAAGAAAAACAAAGCAAAAACTCAAAACCTGTGGTGTTTTCATTAAAAGGTCAAAACCTTTTGGTTAGAAAATTTTGAAAATGTATGTTTGAGGAGTTCTTTTACAAAATTCATATAGTATGTCTCAGAGAGGGGAAAGGAAGGACAGAAAAGAGAAAAAGAAAAAAAAAAGGAGAGAAAATAGGAGGGGGAAGAAAAAAGGAATGGAGGGGAAGAAAAAAGGAATGGAGAGAAAAAAAAAGGAACAAAGAAAAAAGAAAAAAAAAAGAAGAGGAAAAAAACAAAGAAAAAAAAAGAAGAGGGAAAAAAAAAAGAAAAACCCCCTGGTATTTCCTGCAAAACTTTGTTTAAAATGAGAAGTAATTTTCAGCTGAAAATACTTCAACAGCAACAATAAAAAAGTAACTTTAACAAGTAGTTAAACCACACAAATAAATTTACTCACCTGCATGGCATGATTTCCTTGTCTGAGCAAAGTTTATGAAGTGCTCATGTGTCAGTAGGATGGATTCCTGGTAAAGAACTGATTTATTTCAGTGAGTAATCTTAACACAAATTGGATATAAGATCAGAATAGGTGTCTGGCTTCAGTGATTCCTGATTTACATCATTAGCCAGTGGAACTGAAATCTGACATTTCTCCTTAAACATGCTTAGTATTAAATGAAAACGGCTTGTTTGACCTAATGTTCGCTGCTCCACGGAGATAATATTAAACTCTGCCCTAACATGTATGTACATTAACCCTGATGATCCTAAAGGGAAGCTGAACTTGTGTACGTATCAGAAGGCAGAATTTACCCCTGTACTTACAATAACCAGAAATTTCAATTAAATGTCTGGCACATGATAGATTTTAAATTGATTTCTGAATAAAAGCAAGTGCTTTACTGGCTTTAGCACTCAGCCAAGCCAATTGGAAAGAATGTGTAAACTTTACCTTTTACCTACTCCATCTGCCTGTGCCTTGAGAGTTGTCTTTGCATAAACCTTACTTGGGTATTTGTTATCTACTCTACAGGCATACTGTGATCTTTATTTTCCTTTCGACCACAGCCACCATCGAGTCTAATAAGAACTGGCATTACGTTGAGTTTTTGTAAAATAATACTGGGGTTGAGGCTTATGTTTAGGGATGACTGTAAAAACCAGCCAAAGCTATGCTCTGAAGAAGCTCAGGAAGGCACAACATGGATGAGAGGAGTTCAGAGGTGCAGGGCAAGTCACTTCTTCGGCTGCCTGGTAGCAAAACTCTTTGGTGTGAAGGACTCGAGGACTTGCAGGGGGTATGTTTTGCTCAGTGAAGTTTCTCTCTGGCCGGTGGCTCAGAGCTCCTCGAAGGTTTCGGGAGGCTGCGGGCTCTCCGCTGACCCCCGGAGGGAGCTGCAGGCTGCCGTAAGCTCCGCTCGCCGGGCCGGGCACCGGGCGCGGGATGGGGATGGGGGACGGTGCGGGTAAATCACCGCTGTGACTAAACAGCCCTCGGTGGGAAAACAGCAATACAAAACCCGACGAGGAATTCAAGGTCTTTTTCCACCTACAGCTGAGAATGTGTTTGATAAGCAACACCTAAAACATGTTAGGAAGGAGACAGTTTGTTTGCTTGAGTGTGACTTTCTTGGCAGCAGGATTTCTCCCTAATTTATAACCATTATGTAAACTTCTGACTTCCAGATTCACACTGTGAAAATATTCAAGATGAACTAATCAGGGTGGAAATCTGAAATTGTTTCTGCATGGTTTATATCCCCCATCTGGCAGCACAGAACAAACAGTACAACCCTGATGGTGTTTACATGAGTTACCTTGTTGGAGGAAATGATTGTACTAAGAAAATTGTCCTTGCTGAAGAAATGTAACAACTTGTTGACCTAAACAGGGCTTTATATCTTTTAAATCTCTTTCTTTTTTTTTTTTTAATTTTTTTTTAATTATGTATGTTTGAGGAGGGGGAAGTTAATAATTGTGAATAAGAGCTTTCACACTATGTCTGTCTTTTAACGATGAGACGAATTTTGGTTTAATGTTCAAAAGTTAGAGTTGGTCCCTTTGATTACTCTCTATCGAGAGCAATATTGGGGAACATTCTGAGAAATCTAGGTTTTATTCTTACTACCTATTAAGACATTCAATGTGATTCTTTCCCTCCCTAAAAAACTTGGCTGTCAGCAGTTTCAAGTGGCTGTGTAAATGCAGTGTGCTCGGTCAAAAAGCATAAACATACTCCGTGATTTTCATTTTGCTGCACCCTTCAGCAGAGTTTCACTATAGCAAAGTTTATTATAGCCAGTTTTCATGGTATTTGATTGGATTTGCAGTTCTGTCACTCACCAAGGGTTTTTTTTTAGGAAGAGTAAGTGAATAGAATATTGTCTCTCTATATAGAGAGAATATATATAGTATAGCTTGACAAGTACTAATAATGATAATAAGATGAATTTGTCTTTGTGAGCTCTGAAGTTTTCAGCAACTTTAGAAGAGAATTTTTGTTTCAGTCATTTCCTTGCAGTGCAGAATATTTTACATGTTTGTAGCAGAGTCTGAATCTGCATGCAGAAGTGTTGCAGAAAAAATACAAACACATAACATTGTACCGTGAGAATTCATAACCCTAAAAGGTAATTGTTTTCATTACAGAATGATCATTTAAGTTAGAGTTGTTGCACAGAGTTATCATGGGGAAGACAACATGTCTTTTGTTTAAACCTAAAATAAATGAGGTCTTGTGTAGTGAACCGTTTAAATTTTTTGGCTCTAGTTTGTATTATTCTGTAGTTTTCAGTTGGCCTTCTAGTGATCACTGTGAATTAATGGGATATGACTCTGTCATGTGAGCTTTCCAAAAAAATGATGGAATTACATTAAATTTATTTTACTATGAATTCCATCTATGTTCTCCCAGAAAAATTCCTGGACACAAATAATTTTAAAAACAACAAAACTGGCTTGTCTTTCAGGCTGAAAATTATTTTCCAAACACTTAAATTCATAATTAAAAAGTGGGTTTTCTTTCATCCTTAATATAAGGAGCCAAGAGAATGCATACTTTGCATTAAAATTTTGGCAGTTTTTATACAGTTATTTTTTTAGTCCAAATCAAATTTATATGCTAAATGATTTACATTGAAATTGTTCTATGTTTCTTAGCTTGAAGGTTTAAGATGATTTGAAGGAAAACAACATATCCAATATCCCAAAATGACTTTGCATTAAGATTGGTTACTAAATAAAGTATATATTTAATTTGGATTTTTTTTTTTTTTTTAACATTTTTTCATGAAAGACGTGTTCTGTGTTGGAAGGAGCTGCCACTGTATAAGGCAGTAAAAGAAGTGGATCATACAGCAAAGCAAAAGTACCATTGGCTCTTAAGGAAACAGAATTAAGGTCAATTTTATAAAGAAAAAAGGGGAGGTTTTAGACATACAAAAGAAAAACTTATTTCCTGAATGCATTGTAGTGCTAGAGAGATCCTAAGGGTGTTTGAACACGACAAACTTTAGGAACTGGTAGACATGCAAGGACGTTGTGAGCATTTTAAATAAAACACATCCAGTTAATTTAAAAGATCGAATTACATATTACTCAATAGAATGCAAGGAAGTAAAAAGGAGAGATTGCATTTTGGAAGTACTTTTTGTCTTGTTCATAGGCCTTATGTGAAGAGTGCAGATTTTTCTTTTTAATCACTTGGTTTTTTTCTTTTTTTTTCTTTTTTTTTTTTTTTTTTTTTTTTTTTACAGACAGCAGAACGGCAACTTATTGTGAAATTTCAAGGGCAATTTTAAAGTGCATGGTTACTAAATGGATTTTAGATTTGTTGACATGATTGCTCATATCATAACTTACAGGAAATATAAATTCTAAGGGAAGAGAAAACTGGAGAATGTTGAATAATATCTACAATAATATGGTAGAATGGGTGTTAATTTCAAATCCTTTACATGATGAAAAAAAAGAAAAAAGTGAAGGTAAACTGCTGTTTAACAGCTTCCCACTGTTATATAAACTTTCAAACAACCATGAAATGTAGGTCTCTGGACATCACTTAAAAGAACCACAAATAAACAGAGGGTCGTACCACACTTCTGTTCCCTAATGTGTAACTAAAAGGTTTAGCTAAGAACAGAAAGTGTCTAAAACTCCTTTTTGTTTATCTACTGCCTTGTGTACCATAAACACAAATAAGCAAAGCAGGGCTGGAAAGGGGAGGTAGGATGCTGCCTGCCTGTGAATTAGGCACAGAGGAGGTAAAAAAGCCTGTTAGTGTCTCTGGAGAGTCATCTTACCTTTGTGTGTGCAGCAGGCTGGGACATTTATGTAGCAAAGAATCACCTACTTAAAATATAAGGATGCTGCACTTAACACTCCTGTGCCAGAATGTCTCTGGGGACTTGTATATCTTTCATGGAAATTTACTGAAGTGTAACTGTTTAGCAATTACTTGGGACTTAGAATAATGGTGTCCTTTTAACAGAGCAAAACACAAACAGGGCGGTTGTATCTAATGTACTTCTAGCCTGCAAGGCTGCATCCTTTTCAGACTTGCTGTGATCAGGACCAGAAATTTGTGGTGGTCCTAAATCATACAAAATTCCTCTAAAATTGAGGGTGGCCCTGTATAAGCTGGCATTTCCTCCTGTGAGGAAGTGTTGGTACCTCTGTTGTTACTGGTGCTGCATGTGCTGAGCTGGGGAGAAAGGTCTGCTCCTGGGGAGAAACCCAGCTCTGGGTGATGCCACAAGCCTACTACCAGAAAAAAAAAATCATCTCTTAGCTACACTTGTGTAAAATAAGAGTTATACAAATAATCCAGAAGTATATGAGGGCAGAAGGATTTATTTTCTCCAAAGATAATACTTGCAATACTCTTATCCTTTGACATCAAAACAGTAAATAAAACAATGCAAATAAAACCTGGGAAGGTAATTTTCTTTGAGTATTGCTCCAAAACTCTCCTACTTTTTCCATATCCCTCATAAAAAAAGAAATAAAATTATGTCCTTTGGTGATTTAATTTTTGCTTTTGTTTTAGCAAATAAAAGGTTTAAGCAGCACAGTGATGAGCAACAGCATAAATCCAATAGTCCACTAAATGTAACATGTTTAGGAGAAAAGTGGGGCCTCTAGTTCAGACAGAGTAATTAATATCTATTGGGGTATAGGCTTCCTTGAAGTATTCATTATGTGAAATCAGGTACTTACATGTGCAGCAATTAAGTTGATATATATGTGTGTATTATTTATTTATTTGTGTAATGTTTGTGTGATAAATTACCAGTGTGTGGACATACTTTGAAACCTGTTCCTAATCTCAGTGCTGGGCATGTAACCTAAGAAGGAATGAAAACGTAGGCACGAGCGATGATGGTTATACAACACCCCAACAAGAGCAAGATATAACACAAATGTCCTTACAGCCCAGGGCTGCACGCAAAGCATTCTGACCACTCACAGGTTTCATTTGGGTGGTAAAAAAAATGTGTGTGTGTGTGTGTAGCAAGGATTAATCAAGGGATCCATATGCTCCGTTTGTTCCCATTTACAGGAACATTCCATGGCAGGAGCTCACTGGTGGCATTTCCAGAGCAATGTGGTAGGTGGGAGACTATGCAAAGGGTTACAAGCTGTAGAATGAAGTCAACGGCCTGCAAGCAACCCAGTAATAATGCAATTTGCAGAAGGAGTATGTACAGGAACAGAAAGGAAAAAATATATTCCCCATCTGGGCAGTTATTGAACATTTTTGACCGTGGAACACGCAAAGTGGGGTGGAGCAGAGATTTTCCTGGCTTGCCTTCCACATCAATCAGTTTGTTGGGAATTGTGCACAGCAAACACAGTTGTGCCACTCTGAAAAAGACAATGGATCAGAGAAACAGCAACAGCATTTTTCCAAAATGACTGGTGGTTCTAGGGTCTCATTGGATGTACTTTGAAGCTGTCACACTTTCAGGAAGTGCTGAAGTCCTATTCTCTGAAACTCAGGCCCTCTCAGTCAACTGAGGGCAAAACACATTGTGTTTAGGAAGGCTCTGAGTGAAGGGACATGAAAATCCTCATCCGAGATAATTGTGTTCAGGGGATTTCTGTCACTGCAGGAAACAACTGTGAGAATTCAAATCTGCTGTTCTTATTATTGATGTAAGTGATTTTCAATCAAAATGTAGAAATAGCACATCACTGCAAAACAGCAAAAAAAAAAATTATAGATACCCTCCACAAGTTACAAGCATTTCACAGAATGTGCTGATCTCACACCTTTTCTGTAAGAAGTAATAACACACAGAGCCACTTTTTAGTAATGAACATGGTTTTCAAATAACATATACAGGTTATACAATATTGGAGATCTGCCACTGAAATGACTTTGTGTGGACTGTTGAATGGTAAGTGAAAGGCTTAGGGCCCAAAATGGTACTTTTCACTTCTCAAATATTCTACAAAGGTTTTTGTGGATTCTCAAGATTATAATGGAGTTTCACTTTCTTGAAATTCAAGCTATTTTTTCTGATTTAAAAAAAAAAAAAAAAACACAAAAACAAACCAGAAAAACTAAACCTAACCAAACCAAAAATCCCCCAAACCAGTGTGAGAATGTTTAGGAGACCATATTAGCCCAGGGTTAGCACTGGAGGTTGTTGAATTTTCAGTTGAAGTTTTTTTTTTTTCAAGGAAAAGTCAATTTTGTCAATATTTTTTAAATTGTTAAAAAAGAAGACAGGACAGAAAGAAGTTATTCTAAGTATCAAGGTTTCTTTTCAAAAAGAAAAGCCCCAGTTGTCTGCTTTTTGTTTTTTCTTCCTTTTTTTTTATTAGAAACTGAAAGCAGTCGAACTCCAGTTTTATGATGAACGAGAAACTGAGAAAAAGGGAGAAATAATTTGTCTTTCAAAAATGTCATCAATACATTTAATTATTACTGGAAGCTAAAGTCTCTGAGCGCTGGAATATTTTTCTTCTCCTTTCTTTCCTTTTACATACTTTCGTGTGTGTGTGTGTGTGTGCATATCTGCCTTCACAAGGCTGTAAATTGTGATTAATCTTCCAATCTATCACCAGGATTGAATTACACTTTGTACTGTGCTGCAAGACTAATTAATTTAATAGTCTTATGTAAGTGCAGTCTAGATGTGGTGGTTTTGAGCCTTCTCACACATTTTGAGACTCCGAACTGAATCTGAAACTTTTTAGGTTCATGTTCTGGGCAAGCCTGAGAACGTGCCAGCTCTGGCTGCTGTGGGTTGTACACACTCAACTCTGCCAGACATTATTTGGGTTAGTCAAGCAGAAGGACAAACACACATGTCCTTTCCTCACCCATCCTCTCAATCCCATGTAAATGCCCCATTCCTAAGAAATCTTTTCTTGAGTATATTGCTATAACTAACCTAAATAGGCTTTCCAGCTTACTGTCTTTTCCTCATGATCCAGACACCTTCAGTTTTTTGAGCTCTGAGAATGGTTGGGCCAGAAGCTGTAACAGCTCGTCTGGTCTATTATATCACTGTAGTTGTTTTATGCGCCAAAACTTAAAGGAGCTTAAAATAGCACAGTGGCTTGTGAAAGGTTCTTCCTCATCAACTCAGAGAAGTCATCAGAGAGGCAGAGGTAGAAATAAATTGAGCCCAGAGTATATTTTGCTGTACTATTCCTATGCAAGCAATGAAAAAGTCGTAATATTGGAATAATAAAGTTCTTTACTCGGAGAAGGAATTAAATTCTGCTTTCCACGTGAAAATGTGCACATACACATCTGACCTTATTTTTTGCAACACAGATGTATATTTTCTCCATGTTCTGATATGCATTTCCAAAATGACAGAGCTGGTTTTATACATATTCTGTTCTGTATTTTCTAACATTGCTGTTGGCTTCCTGCCCATGGTGAATGTCTATTTGCACTGCTGGTTTTGACTTCATAATTTTTTTTTTTTTTTTCTTCTTCTAATTTACATAGCATGAGCTTTTACTCAGCTAGAAATCCTGGCCTAGGTTTTTCCACAGCCCTGAAAATCATGAAGCAGAGAAATTTCATGAAGTGAAGATAAAAGCAGAGCTTCCAAACCAGACCAGTGGATTTCTTCACCCACTGTACATAGCTTGAAGCTCAAGACAATGAGTTGGATTCTGAAGGTATCCTAAGCCAACTTGGAAGGACTCCTAATTTCCCTGAAAGCTAAATTAACTCCCTCCCACTGTCATGGTGAGACCACTGTCACCTAAAGCATTGGGGTACCACTGTCTGGGTTATCTCAGCTGCATCAGTCAACGGTGTTACAGTTTTGACATTTGGGAGAAACAGTGGTAAGATTTTAATGAGAGCAGACACTTACCACCCCCAAGTAGCCAAATGGGCTAAAAATATCTCTTGTTTTGGTATTCCTAGGTTCCCTGAGGTTAGTGATATGTTTAATTTGCTGTCCATTTGAATACAGGAACTCCCTTGACAGATTCTTGACAGTGGAGAGTTTTGAGTAAGGTTTGAATCAAGTAACATTCCCCTACTCAATCCCCTTCTTTAGCTGTCCTCAACAGTATACAGCTCATATTTTGTTCATAAAATGAGGGACAATAAAAATTCCAAGACCTGACAGGTTCTATGTTGTTCTTTATTTTAAAAATAGAACCATTCCCCAAGAATTTTTTCCTATTAATTTAGTCTGCTTAAGGCAAAAAAACCCCCAAACAGACAAATCCAAAAATCCAAATCCATCTCAAAGCAAAACATCAACAAAACCCCACAACAAAACCCTCCAAATTGAAGAACACTTTATGGCACTCATGAAGTTTTCTTTTTAAGATTGTCTAATTCTCTTACATCCCTTCCTTACCTATGGCTTCATTCCCTTTCCTTAGAAAAATATTCAGAAGCCCATGATGAATGCCGATGGGCTGACTGTGGGAATTATGGGAGAATATGGGCCTTCATTGCTTGCTCCATGTTAGGAGCTGTACTGGCAGCAGCCACACTGCTGCAGATGTAATTGGTTCTGAGACCAGCAGCTTCTGGGAGGTGAATGTGAGCCATTTACACATCAACTTTGTTCTAGTAGATCACGTATTGAACATCTAGAGAAAAGGTTACATGGGAAAGAAGAAGTAGTATTTTAATTTATATTAAACTTGCTTCCCTTGCATGAGATGCATCTTACCTTTTATATGGAAAATGTACACCCCAACCATTCTTTTCTCATTCCTACCTGGGATGCTCCAGAGCCATATTTTCTACTAGTGGTCCAGCTGATTAAGCTTGTGAGTTAGTTAAAACATCCCTGTTTACTTTAGCAAAATGAAAGCTTACTTTGTCAGTGGATTAAAGATCCTGGAAGTTGTCCTCAACATTAGTCTACAGATACAATTTCTTTTGGGAAGGCTGAACAGCAGAGAAGCTGAGTGGAGACCAGTCCTCCCTAAGTGGAGACACACTTACTTGAGAGGAAATGTGGACAACAGACAGAGCCCAGTCTTTTCCAGCTAAATAGTTCTATGATTCCATATGACAGAGAAGAATTAGCACAGAGCAATGACGATCTGGAGAGCAAAGGCCTGAGTATCCCTGAACTGAAAGCAAGGGTCAGCACTCCAACAAATGCCATTGTGCCTTTACCAGGTGCTTTGCACAGCACTGCCCTGTGCAGTGTGCATGCATCTTACAGTTCTGCACTGCTCAGCCAGCGTGAGCCCTGGAGACAGGGTCTGCACATGGTTTGGGAATTCCTGGAAGTACCTCAAACAATTGTGCAGTACTGAAGGATATTTGTGTAGAAGCTCTATGATGTCTACAGGTCAACCACTATTTGCAGTCAGGAATTTATGCACAAGATTTTGGTATTCCCATTTTTACTCTTATCCCCCAGTTGGCTACAAACATTCTGGAGTTTTAAGTGCTTTTAAAAACCCGCATCTTTCTAAGTTTTTAAAGTGGAGCTTTATCTGGGGGGAAAAGGGATATTTCTGGATATTTCTGCTACTCTTTCACAGATTTCCTTTCACTTGGTAGGGTTTCTGGGAAGGGGCATCCAGAAATAGAGTGTTCCTGTGCTGAGGTGTCTTAGTCATACAGATTAAGTTTATACTACGGGGCAAACAGTGCAAGTGCCTGTTCTCTGACCGTAGGACAGCTGGCATTGTCATGACATTTACATATTATTAAATTTACTTTATTTCCAAAATGTGGACTATTTCAATCTGCCTGTTCTGGGAGATTCTGGTAGTGGTCCTTCTCCCATATTAACTTCTGCAGTGTGCCAGGAAATTGGGAAATGCTAGGTGATTTTAACAAAACCATATCATGGGCCATTCTTACAGTTTAACCATGTATGTGGCAGAGTTGCATTGCCCAGAATATTCCCTGGTATAGTCATAAAACAGGACTATCATGTCCAAAACTGGCAATATAATGCCTTCTTGATTGGAAGCCATAATTTATTTTTGGCAGTTCAGTTCCTATATATTAGAATTACATTTGAGATAAAGACTAAAACAAGAAGGCAAATAAACAGGCTGTTTATCCATCTTCAGTATTCACAGATTCTGAGTAAGAAATTAGAGGCTGCCTTTTTCATTATTTGAGGTTTGATTTATGTTCTGAAGTTTAGTTGATCTGCACTATTTCATTTTTCATTTTAAAATAGTCCCAAAGACCCTGACCCTCTTTAAAAGAAAGAACATTAGCTTGTGGTATTGCTGTACAAAAAGTAAACAGCCAGTTTTATGAGGAAAACATCTTTGGGATGCATAACTACCCTATGCCAAAGACCGAATGTGGGATGCAGTGTGTGACAAAGACGCAAAATGAGGGACACACAAAAACTATTCATCCAGTAAATTTAAAATGTGGTGGGATCCAGTCCTGTAGTATAAATAAGCCTTGTTCTAACCTCAAAATAATGATTCTTTATTTCTGATATAAATGGCTGTCAACAAAAATACTGTGGTATAACCACATTTGTGTGGAAAGCAGAAATCTGAGTCTAAAATGAGATGCTGGAAAGGAATGTCTAAATATATGAGATATATGTATGTATATATATATATATATATCATACCTATTTATTTCTTATTATTGTTCATGAAAGTCTTAGTTTAGCAGTGGCAACTGATTCTGTTACTTATTATATCACTTATTTTCATCAACTCCTCACTAGTATAAACTGGATGTCAATCTGAAATCAACCTGCCAAAGAGGAAATGAGGGACATGTGAGGCCATTTTTATTTCTAGCAGTTGAGTGCTTGGACTTTCTTTATTTCATTTTTTAATTCTCTTTTTTCTGTCTTTATTTTTTTCCCCTCCTTCTCATTTTAATACAAGATAACACTTTTAATTCCCAGTGGCAAAATGCAAGTAAATACTGATAAACGAGTTATTTTATACACAGCTTGTTTAAAGGTTATTCAATGTAATGAATGCTACTGTACCTAGTTGCTTGACTAAAGGAAGTCAATCAACTGGAAGACTTATTTATGTGCCTGAAATCTTGCTGTAAATTGGAACTTGTAAGGAAGTGCTAATGCTGCCTCTGTTGTGAGATAAGAGTGAAAGTGTGGTTAGTCATGTAGCTAACAAGCAATTTCTGTTGCTGTTTTTACTAAATTTATGGATTAAAATCCATAAATGTGATAGTAATGACCTGCTTCTAATCCAGACAGATTTTGTAGTTGTTAGCACCTCTGACTTTAGTGAAACAATTCCAGGATCAATCTGATGCAAATGAGAAGAAAATCAGGCTGCAAATGCTGCAGTTCTAATGAAACCCTTTTCCCTGATCCTGTCTCTGACCTCCCATACTTTATCTTCCAAAGATCAGCTTTGTGGTGTTAATTATGGGGTAAGTAAGCAGTTACTTCCTAGAGCAAATCAGCAAAAGTCCAGGTTTGCTCTAGAGGTCCCAAAGATCAGAGCTCTGTGTTTCTTCAGGTTTCAATTTACCAGGCTCAAAACACTTAAAAGCACAAGGAGGAGAGGCTGGGGAGTGATCAGTTTACAAGTGACCTGGGAGTTCACAGTCTCCATCCCGTGAAATTACAGCCCATATAATAGGTCCTGTGCAGACAAAACCGCAACAAATTAACTCTAGCATCTTTGTTGGGAGGAGAAAATCACCTCTGCTTTATCAGCAATTCCCAAGCCGCCCTTCACTGCAGCCCCAAACTCTTTCTTTCCAGGAGAAATGTTTTGGACATGACACACACTTTGCTATTCTGCCAAGAAGGTGAACAGCATTTACCAGTGTGCCTTGGTTTGAGTGAGAACTCAAACCCCAGCCCTCCAAGAAGTGACGAGCACCAAGGGTGTGTCTTACATGTGCAGTTACACTGAACCTCATCATTCTCCATCTGCTACCGCTCAACTGAGTTCCCACCAAGTTTTCATGGTCAGAAAATTCTTCTGTGACCAGTATGAATTCAATGACATGTAGAAGTGTTTGAAAGACACAGTGTAGGGTGAGCAGTGTGTTTTGTCATCACACATCATTGTTTGCCATAAGATGCCATCTTATAGGTGGGTCTGGGAATGTATACGTGTCTACATTCTATTGACCTACACCAAAGCCATGAGTGTAATGACTGGATATATCTAGAGGAAATTGACAGAGACAGGTCAGAAGCATATGCCTGTAAAAAAAAGAATGTGCTTGAAAGTGAAAGGGTGTTATCTGCAAAAGTGGCAACATTTTTGTTAAGACTTTCAGAAAATAATTTCTCAAGTCGTATTCATTTTTTGCTACCCCACATTTATTTTTGCAGATGTCAAGACTGAAAAATATTTTATGATTTTACTGTGAAATCTACCAACTTTGCAAAAACAGACAGCTCTAATTCTGAGGCTGAAAATTTACTGTTAATTCCAGCACTGAATCCCATTACCTCTTTTTGATAAACTTGTATTTGTAGCTAGGGTGTGCTGCAGCAGTCCTGAAGTTAGACTGCAAGCCAAGATTCAAGGTGGTTAAATTCATCTCTCCAAGAAAAGTACATTCAAAGGTGTATATAATCTGTAATGAGGAATTTAAACAAAGACCCTGGAGATGAAAGCATGTTGCCATCTCTGAGATTAGCAGTTGTTTCTAAACTCTCACCTACTTGTGTAATATCCTTGGCAGGATTCCAGAGGATAACTTCTCTTCATATAAAAATATCATATAAATAACTTTAGGAATATGTGTTGGTGGGGTCTGTGGTGAAGATGAAATTTTGTCTGGTGCTTCTGTGTGTTTGGGGAGCAAAAATGAAACCAATTCTATTTAGAAAATCATTAAGGCCCAAAAGGACTCAGAAGAGCCTAATTATTGCTGCATTTCTCTGGAAGTACACCAGTCTGTAGAAGCAGCAAGGTAAGCAGAAGGCAGAGATGCACAATAGAGAAATAAATTGCCCTTTTATGCAGGTGTTGAGAACCAGAAATACCTTGGAAATATTGACCACAACTGTGTAGATGCAGTGAATGCACTTAAATCAATGAGTCATTAAAATTAGATGATATTTTGCACTCCAGACATTTGAGCAGAGGGGTTTGACAGTCAGTTGTGTAGGTTTTGTGACTTCTTCATATCTGTACATGTACACACTAAAGAGTATGCCTGCTCTCAAATGTCTCAAAGCCACTGGAGGAGAGGTTAAGGTTGTACTTTGGGATGTAAACCAGCCATCTGCTTCTGAGAGGAAGCCTTTGTCTACCTGTAGAAATTTAGAGATGAGGTTGGGGAGAGAAACTGTGCTAATGAAACCAGAGCAGGATATCTCTGATACGATGATCATGCTGTGCCTGAGCTAATTAGGGGTAGGGCATGGATGGCAGAGTTCTCTTTTTGACAGAGACAAAGATCAAGGTTGCTTGGGAAATAAGTCCAGTGGATGACATTCCTGATATGTTGCAAACTAATGGAATAGTCAGAAAACTTTAGAGATTATATTCTCACTCTGCAATACTCACAACACAACCTTCAATCTACGTCCTAGTGGATACTGTGTGAGACCTGGTTAGCAGGCGATGGTGAACAGTCCTCCTGCCAGCTGAGGCACAGCCCTGCAGGACTCCCTCATGCTCCTCGTGCCTTGAGAACACATTTCTGCAAACTCTGGCTTGTGCCCAGATGTTGGGAAATAGTTAGACACTTCCTTAAACTGCCCTTGATCATTTCAGCCTGCAAAATAGACCGGAACATCATATGCTAGCTCACCTTGGACCTTAAGAGCCCGAAGGACTTAAACCCCTGATATCGAGGGAATTGCAACCTTGTTTGAGGGCTGTAAATTTTTGCAGCGTCTGTAAGTTAGAGTTCAGATCTAGAATGCTGACCTGAGCTTGACATGCAATATAAATGTATCCTATGATGGGTTTATAACATCCTGAAGTCTGTTGTGGTTGTGGATCCAGACTGCAGACTTTTTAGCTGTATCCTAAGGTTTCATTTTTACCAGCAAATTAAACAGGGCACAGGCACAGACACTAAAACTCCATTATCTGTAATGTTAAATGGTGCCTTGCCTGATTTTGACTCAAGATAACTAGCACTCTCCCTGATGATTCCCAGGTGTGGTTTGAGGTTAATGTACAGGATAAAGATATTCCCCATGTTGAGTCTGAGTGTGGCCACCTTATTTTGGAGGTAAAGACAGATAATGATAGCATGCTGGGTTACCTTCAGGGTCACAATATCATTTATTTTACTAGTATATATTCTCTACAGAGGCTCTGAGAGGAACTCATTCTTACATGGCCTGGAGCTCAAGCTGGTGAAGAGGCTGTTGTATTGCTTAGGAGAAGACAGAAAGCCTCTCCATGGAAAGGGTGAAAGGAGTGTTTCTATACATACATGCCCTAAGGCAAACTTTACATTAGAAATACAGAACAACAATATGATGAGGATGTTTGCATGAAAAAATCTAGACTGAGTTACTGCCTACTAGCTTCTCAAGGCAAATTCTCTGAGGCATGCCCAGAAGATGATTGCAAGGGTAGGTGTGTATTAAACTTTATTTTCTAATCAGTTGCAGAGCACATGCTCTCGGTGGTACACTTTTCACTGTAAAATCTTGAAGAGACTGAGCTGTGGTCTGTGCTTCAGCAAGAAAAGACACCAAGGGACATGAAGAGAAAAGGAGTGAAAGAAAGCAAATCATTAGTACCTCATAATATAGGTACCTCATAATCCATTATAAAATATCATATTTCTGCCTAATTTGGCCTGCAGTTATTATCATAGTTTTGGATACCCTGGCTGTCACTACTAGAAACTCATCTCTCTCAACACTACTAGGAACTCACCTCTCTCAAACCATTAAAATTGAAAAGAAGAAATGTAATCTCCTTCAGAGAAATTATTATGATCAAAAAAACAGGGAATAAAGTTTTCTGCTACTGGTGCTGTTCCTTTGCTATCACCTCTAATTCAAGAGCTTGACTCTAAATCAAGACTGAAAATCTACTAAAATCTGAATATTTGCTTAGGCTGAGAGAAAGAATTTGAATGTACTGACACTTCAAAGACAAGCCCACTTTTTCCAAAATGCTTTCATGGCTTCAGTTTTCATAAGTTTTAACAGACCACTGCTATAACTACTTATGCAATTGGTTTGACAAATTTTTTATCTGCTTTACAGCTCTTCTTGACTTGTCCTTGCTTACAGTGTAATCGTGCTTTGTTATAAACATGCAGAAAACAAAGAATCTTCTGTAAAATGTTCTTTCTTCAGTTTAGGAATTTCTGTGTATCGTATGAACATTCTCATTTGGCTGTGGAAAAAAGTCTTCTATATCTGTATTTTGACGTGCAAATATTTAAAATAAAAATGTTTCAAGGCAGCTGTCAGATACTTTATAAAAATATTAGTTCAGGTTACACATATTTAGAGCACTGAAAACATGGGATATGAGAACTGAATTGAGAAAGAACGTTTTAATTGTAAACTAGTGGTATAGAAATTTTAAACAATAGTAATGAGACCCAGGATATAGACATCTTGAATTCTGCAACCCCTATTAAGTAAAGTACAGCCAGACGCAACAGTTAAAAATATGTAACCACACAAGTTCCCCATTTGCCCTCTTTTATTTGCTCTGTGTTTTCAATTTGTAATGACAATTTTGTATCAGAACAATAAACCAAGAGGATCATCTTTCTTTTGCCAGCTGTGACCCAAATGACTAGATTTGACTGTCCCACGAATGGAAACTGACAAATGAGACTTCAAACGACTTCCCATTGCCAAGTTTAACAAAATTCTGCTATCTTTTAACCAAATATTTATGTATTACATGACTGTGCTTTATTATATTTATGTATTACATGGCTGTGTCGTATTAAATTTAAGTTTCCTCTGATCAGCGATACTCTCTTTCAGTGTCATTTGTAATATTTGGTTTCAATTAATATACATGGGACTGAAAGAAACGCACAAAACCTTGTTTATTTTCCAGCAGTTGATGGTAACTGATTAAATCATTGCACATGGCATGGTCTCCATCCCCTGTTTGCTGTACAAGGCAGCTGGCAAGCCGCACCTGTCAGCCTAGGAGAGAATCTCATAAAGCTGCCAGTAAAACAGTGTAGCTGAATACACATCTGCTAATAAATTCTTTTCATCATATCCTAATCAAACAGCATATGTAGTTTATGGCCTTGCTAATAAAGGGTTTGAAATATCTGCCTGTGAACTTGATTTTATCAATGTCAGCCAGCATGACCAGTTTTTATTTACTCCGCTGCTCAGTGGAAAGGTGTGTGGTAAAACAGCTGATGCACAGGACAAGGGGAAGGAACATAGGCTGTTATCACAAACAGTGGTCAAATCCAGCCTTTTATTAATCCTCTTTGTCCATTAATGGGACTGTTTCACAGCCTGCTTTGCCAGTTGTTCTGTTCCTGACTCCAGCTGCCATGTGCAGATACTTCCCCAGTGGTTCACATGGGCAATATTCTAATAATGTCTACTGTAATACAAAAAGTGTGAGTGACGACTTGAATTTAAAGGTGACCATGTCCAGCTGTCTGGTTGGGTGACTGCAGATTAAAATATCAGATAATGATTGACCCTTTTTAGCTAGTGTTTAAGAACCAGGATGTTAACATGGTGTATTGCCTTATGGCACTGGCTTGAAGATATTGAATAACATAATGTCTTTTCACAGGACTATCCATTGATAGTAATCAAGAGTGGCTACGACTAGAATAATTATAGTTGAAATGAGCATTTGTGAGACAGATTGTGCCATTCAGATTGGAACAGACCTCATCCAGTGTGTCTCTTCTGACCGATTTTCCTACTGGAACAGTGCTTTTTCCTCTACATAAGCCATTGCTGTTTTAATGTGCCAGCTCAGTTTTCCACCTAACATGTTCTTCCTCCTTCACGTTTCAGAGAGGTTTACAGCAAAAGTATATTTCACAGGCAAATCATCTTCCTGTGGAGTTGCTACTTTTACGTATTCAAATTGATGTTCTTCTTCAGTGTCTTCCTAATTCTTCTGAAAGGCCTCCTAAAATGTGTGGTGAATTTTGAAGGCAGGAGTTGAATGTAAGTGCACTTTGTTGTTTCAGGAGCCTCACTGCTCCTTTGCATTCTAGCCCACACACACCTGATGTATTTTTTGTTACCTTTTCTTTGGCACCACTGAATTGTACAACATGGTAATATCCACTCTGGCTTATTTTCTTTTCCTGGATATTCAACACTGTCCTTCTGGCCTGCACATCTTGCTCCTCCTGTGTGGATCTGGTATCCATGTGGACTACAATAAGTGGAAATTCCTCGGTATTCTTCAGGATATCCTTTGCTTTTTTAGTCACACAAATCTTTAAAAACTTTTTAAATATGAAAGGCAATCACACAGATGATTCAAATATGACTGTAATTTTTTTGTGTCACTTTCCCTTCTTTTTTTGTTTCTTTCTCTTTATGGTACATTGTCATCAGCAGGAAGTTTCACTCACCTTACCTCATTGTTTTTGAGTCTCTGGACTATAGATAAACCATAGGACTGTTATCTTCTGTGTATCTAGCTCTAAAGAACCTAAAGAGGAAGGAAAGAAAAAAAAAAAAGTCAAGACACTGGCAATGTCACAACACATCCTCTCTGAACTAGAAAACACCACTTTCCTGCCTTTGGAAAAAAACTCTGTGTGGAGAAAAAACTGAGAAATACAAAGTTCATAAATGTTATTGCTGCTTCAAAGGAAAAGACACTCCCACCTCCCCTACTACCATACTATTACATCCTGAGTGTACACATTTTTAATGCCATTTCCACATGAAAGATTTTGTAATAGCTTTAGAAAGAAATGTATTTAATATACAGTATCAATATCTAGTTATTCTTTCAGAAAACCTGGTGTGCTTTATATGTCTGAGCTATTAACAACCCCTTTGCCATTACATTTACACTGACAGAGGATGTCAGTGGAGAGTTACTTAGTGTTTTCCATAGTCCCAGCAAGTTTTCCTTGAAAATCAGCCTTTGTCAACAAGAATAATTCAGTCCCTCATAATAGTGTTTCATAGATCCTAAAAAATGCTTTTTGTTTATTCATGATGTTTAAAACACTGACAGTTTTAATTTTCACATTTCTTTGAGCGAGGAAAGCACTGTTTCCTGTGGTGATTTGCAGCACTCCAAAAGGACACAAGCCTGAAGCACCTGATAGAAGAGAGCTTCCATGAATAGAAAGATGATGATTTTTGGTGCATTAGCAGGTGACTTAGGCATAGAAATAACCTTTTAAAGATGTATATGTCCCATAGCAATCTCTCTGCCCCATCAGCTTTCTCCTGATCCTGTTTTTTAAGATCAGACAGATGTTAAACATATGATTTCCCTGCAGAAAAAGCACCCAGCTGACAGTTTAGAATTTAAGATTAAATCTGCACATCCTGGGTCCAAGAAGGACAATTTTATCACGCTGTCTCAGATGAGTGTCTTCTTCAGGCAGGTGTATATCCCATAATCACCTCTCAGGTTCAAACAAGTTGTCCCTTCACATTTTGGTAGCTTAAATTAGAGAAGCTTTGGACAGGCCTAGAGGATTACACTTGACTAGTTGAGATAGAATTTCCTAGAAAAGCTCAAGCATAAACTGTGAAGCCTTTGACTGTAGTCTGAGCACAATCTCTAAGCAGTTTGTGGCATGTAGAGCATGCTCATGGCTTAAACAAATCAACTGCAAAGACCTGGGTATTTATGGAGTAGGTGACATCGGAGAAACGATTCTGGGAATGACTACTTACACCCCAGATGATGTCTATAGAGATGGGGAGATGCTTAACCTATCTTGAACAAGAGGCTTCTCTTAAAGCCAGAAATGAAGCCTGTGAGTTCAGGCAATGTAGTGTTTGTAATTTCCAACCAGCAGTCTAAGGATTTCCACAAAAGTTACAAGCAGTCAACAAAGAACTGAGGAAAATATTGAGCATGGATTGTTTGGACAGAAGCCGAAGGAATAAATTTCAGCAATAATCTCTGAATGGGGAAAAATTCTACTGGATAGCTGTAGCTTATTTCTTTTATACATCCTTGTAGAATCATAAAACAGATTGCAGATTCCTAGCTGATACAGGATAAATTCTCATTTTAGTGCTACACTTTGGTGCAGAGGCCATTTCTAGGCAGCAAAACATTACAAAAATGTACTCAATGGGTATGGGATTGAAACAGACCTTTTTAATTATTTAGGCTGTCATATAAAACGGTCAGTGGCCACTACTTAGAATGCTTTTAAATTTCATGACCAGGGGCTGTACAATGCATTAATCTCAAACCTGGGAATATAATCCCTCCTGGGCCAGTATTTGGCTGTAATACTTTAAGCAGATATGTGCAATTTTGTAATCAAAGCCAAACAAATATGAACTCTGACCAGAGGTATTCTGAAGTGGTTTCTATTTACAACTTCTGAAAAGAGATTTCTGCCATAATACTCATTTTACTTTTTAGCTTGTGAAATAATCAGCAGATAAAAGGCAAAGACTTCCAATGAAGGGGGTAAACATATTTAATGAGTAAATATTGTATTCTTAAAAGAAATGTGTTATACTGAGTTTCTGCACACGGAGCAAAACTGGCAGAACTGGATAGAGATCCCTTATTTAACTGTGGAGTTTCTAACTTTTACAAACACAAAATGTGGGTTTGTGTCTGCCAGGATTTTTAGACATATACAGCAAGCTACTCTTTGCAGTAGAGAAAAACGTGGAAAAAGAATCCATTTTTATCTTTCAAAATCTGGGATGCAAAATGATAATAGTGTAGCAGGTGAGTCTGGGAAGAACAGAAGAAGCGATCTTATCTCTCCATGTGACCCAAGAAAAGATCAAGTAGATCTAAACCATTCCTGGCATGTTTGTCTAACCTGTTCTTACAACCTGTCAACAAGAAAAACGGCACCAGTTGCCAGGCGAGCTATTCCAGGGCTTAACTCTTCTCACCGTCAGAAAGTTCTTTCCACTGTCTAACCTAATTGTCCCTTCCTGCAATTTAAACATGCTGTTTTTCTTCCTCTTGTCAGGGGATCTGGAGAACAGACAATTCTGCTCCTCTTTGCAGCAACCTTTTAATTGCTTCAAGCTGCAGCCCTCTTCCCCAAGCTGTCTATGCCATGTATTGGGTCCCCCTCAGGATCCATTCTGGAGCTGAGAAAATAAGTGTCTTCTTGAACAATCTGTGTGGTTCATTTTTTAGATAGTCTGAGGGCTGATCCCGTGAATCAGTCAAGCATCCAACATCTATCCACAAAACCTGGGTTTTCAACTTATACTCACCCCGTTGGACGTTGCACACTTTTTTCCCTCACACTGCATCCTTCTGCCCACAATCTACACCCACATTGTCACTGTGAAGAAAATAATAAATATGACAGATATTTATGGCAAAGCATACATTCTTCACATCTAGGGCAAGCACAAAATGTGTGCCCTCTTAAAGAATACCAAAATTTCAGTCCTAAAGTTGGGCCACTTGGGGGCAGGAGGAGATCTAGCCCTCATGGCAGGGTAGCTCAGGCTACCCTGGGCTGAGGTGAGAAAGGACATGAGAGGAAAGAAAAAGACTGTGAGAATATCCTGAGCTGCTGACAGGGATGTGGCAGGGCAGCCACAGCTGCGAGCCTCCAGTGGGAAGAGTGCAATAGACAAACTGCAGATCGTGTGAGGTCAGTGCATCAGTTTGTGCCAAATCCATGGGGCAAGTTCTAAGCCAGGCTTTGCTCCAGGGGCTTTAATGTGTGGACACAATCAGTTCATATTACCAGGAGTGCACAATAGCATAACCTGATTGTTAGGAATTAGGAATGGAATAGGAGATTTTAAAATGACAGCTTGGTGTGCTACTCTATAAATCCACAAAAACTGGAATAGTTGTGCACGGTGCTGCAATCACTCAAATATAACAGCAGCACTGAAAAAAGTTTAGGCAAAGGCAGGGGTATGGATAAACTTCATTCTGAAGGCTGAAGAAATGGGGACTCCCAGGTCTGGGAAACCAATGACAGGGGGGCAGTCATGGAAAAGTTGATCCAGCCTGGTGTGATGCTGAGGAGGCCATAAGGATTGATTAGCAGGAGCTAGAAGGAAGGCACAAAACCAGGAAGGAAGCTCACTCACTTGGGATGCAATTAAGTGCTGGAGTTCCTTGGCATAGGATGCTGTATAGAGCAAAATTTAAGAGGAAAAACAGAGAAAAAATCAGAAAGCAAGAGAAACCTGCTGAGCTCAGAAACTCCCTAAATTATGAACACTTGGAGGTAATGCAGTTTTACTAGCAGATTACCTTGTTATCATGCTCTTGTCTTGGCAATTGCTTTTTGTATTTGTCTTTGGGTCTATCTGGGCTTTTTGTTAGATGCAGTACAACCTCTTCAAGGTGGGAACACTGTGAATGTGAGTCATTCTGGGCCAGTGACCTTTCCAAAAAGGAGATCAGAAAGCAATCAGAAAGGCCGTAGGGACACTGCCACAAAGTTGTCACTCCAACAACTTTCTACCACCCATTCAACCCTTCCATCCTGCTGTCCCCACCTGTGTCCCCAGCAGCACACTCTGCTAACAGCTGGCATTGCTCTTTATCCTTGCATGGCAACAGCTGTTTGTAGGCACCCTCATTTTTTGACTGTGGTCCCTCATCTTTTGTGGTCCCTCATCTTTCCCAGAGGCATTCGTAGGATTTCCCATATCCTCCTAAGGGCAGAGTCCATGACTTCCACATTACTGTATTATTTCTTGTACACAGAGACTAAACCTGTGCTGTCAGGAAAACTGTGCAGGGCCTGATTTTTGGACCTGAAGGCAGATGGCACAACATGGATCACATCCCTATATCTAACCCCTTTCTCTGTAACACAAATTAGCCATATCCAAAGAATCTATTGGAATTTATATGCTCACCTTGAACTGGGCTCAGCTGCCATCTGGGGAAAGAGTAGCTGGCATAGACCAAAGATGTAGTAACAATTTAAGCATTTTGACAGTCACATTCCAGAGCTTGGGTTTTCTCTGGGGCACTACCATGGCAGCATTTTAAAGTCAGAACTGGCTTTCAGAAAAGAAAATTATTCTTAAATCTGATCATGATTCAGAAGGGAGTGCCACATACTTAGAGAAACCTCCAGAGATGTCCCATTGTAGACAATTTGCTAGAAACAGTTGCTCCAGATGAAAATTTTCTCTTTGACCATGGATAGTCTACAGTTCCCATCTGTTCTAGATGGGATCTTAGGTCAAGTTTCATGTTGGACTGTAAAGCCATCCTCTAGAAATACACTGATTTAGGTAATGCTCCATCCATTCTCTGCTTCATGTCTCTTTCAAAGGAAAGAAAATATATGTGAAAAAATTATGTCTGCTCAGTAAGACTGCAATTATGGTTTTAGAGTTTGGCACAATATTTTTGTACCTTTTTTGATCTATATAAGAAAAAAACAAATGGAAGCACACAGAAATATATTTTGAACTTTGAGAGATGTTAAAATGTGTGTTAGCTCATTAATTAGTTGAAGAATAAATTTCCAAATTTTCATTCATCTTACAATTGTACTCTAAGCAATTTAAAAATATGATCTAAAAAAAGACATGCAGAGATTTTCCCCCAATTATCTCATAGCAAGGAAATCAACAAATGAAGTGATTTTATTAGAGACAAGTTTATTTTTGTTTTTAGCGCATTAATATTTACATTATTTTCACTAAGGTTAAATAGATTCTCCAAGTTACATACATATGTATAACATTAATTATTGCACATGGTTTGTTTAATCACTTTCATTGCTTGTCTGATGTTCTCATTTAAGTTAATAGTCTATCTAGAAGTGTTATACACTTTAAAATATATGTAAGTTAAATGTGCTTTGGTATTAAAAGGTTTCTTAGCAAAAATAAAAACTTCAGTAATAACTATTTAATGAGAAAATTTTGTCCAAGCATTGTACATGTTAGCTGTTCTTAAATCACTACAGAAATGGGTTTGGACTGCAGCTTTTTGTTTCAATATAAGTTGGTGAGCAACCAAATTATAATCAACATCAATAAAGTGTACAGGCTAGAACAGTAAAAAACTGTTGAAACAAAATGGTTCATGTCAGTTGAAAGAGGGAGATAGATTCCCATGTGGCTCATAAAGAAAAGGAAAATAGCCCTAATGAACAGTACAGTGAATCCAGCCCTCTAGTCCTTCCTGAGGCAAATCTTCCCTTGACTTCAAGCCATGTTGTTTGTGTAAAAAGTTGACCAGGACTGGTGTGGGAGATTTTGCTTATTTCCAAACACAAACTCCTTCAATCTTCACGAGCCCTTTAACTATGTGTGTGTTCGTCTGCCTGCTCCCACTGACGGAGGCTTGTTGTCCAGGAAGAGTTCTATTTCAATCACAAGTTTTCTTCTGTTGTTGGAAATATTTATTCTACCTTGTTTTATTGTGGAGTTCAAAGCAAACAGGAAAACATCCCAAAATTTAGAATCACAGCAAGTTCTTATTTCACACTGGAGACCATTTTGTTCTGTGTCCTCCTGCTGGGGCTGGATTAGTGGGTGGCAATGAGATGTTGGGCCTTTAGCAAGTACAGACATTCAACTCCTTGTCTTTAATTCCTTTTTGAAAATTTTTTCTTGAAATGTAAGGAAAGCATAGTTTTTTATTGTTTGGATTTAAATTACATTTCATGCTGAAAAGAATGGAAGACAAAATCTAAATAAATGTGTGTAAAAAGCTACACATTAGTCACAGAAGAGATACCATAAACCTCTACCTCACCCAACCCAAGCAGAAATCCAGGCACTGCCTTTCATGTTGAGCTCAATGCATTGCTCAGGAATCGTCAGAATGGCTTCTTGGCACTCAGACACAAAACTTAGTCAGGATTCACCTAAGTAAATGCATGCTTTTTCACTGGAAATCTCTAATCAGAGCTAGTTATTCAAACCCCCTTTATAGTCTCTTTTTTGTTCCCTTTATAACATCTCTTTTGTAGTAGAGAGAAAGAAGAACCTCTCAGGATTAATCCCATACTAATGAGGTTTCTAAAATGGGTGAGATAAATCCAGCCCTCTGAGTGTCTTTTGACTCTAAAGCAATCCTGCACAGGGCACCTGAGATTCAGATAGCTAAACTGTAGACAACTAAAATTAAATTACTTGTATCCTACATAAAGCATTTAAGTGCAGAAGAAATAATTGGACAATTTAATATGTTAAATTGAGCAAAAATCTCTGTCCAAAGAACAGCTTTTGTTTGGCTGAAGTACATCTTTCTGAATCGCAGCCAATATTATTATGAAGAGAAGGAGAATTCACTACTTTCCCTTGTAGATTCTTTTTCTGACTAATCTCCCTCACTGCTGAAAAATGTGCCTTATTTCCAAACTAAACTTGTCTGGTTTTAGCCTGCATCTACTGATTTTCTTCAGGCCTTTTTGCTTTGGTTTAAAAGTGCTTTAAGTGTTCAGAGTTTTTTTTCTAGTGGATGTATGTGCATACATATTCAAGCCATCCTTAAATCTGCTATAATCTAAATAGACTGAGGATTTCCAGTGCCCCACTGTAAGGCATTTTCTTCATCCTGAAATGATTTTTAAGGCTCTTGCTGCATCCTTTTCAAATTTTCAGCTTTTTCCCCCCATCCCCCAAACATGGACTCCAGATGTGTATGCAATATTCTAGTATCAATCTCATCAATATTACACACAGAGGCAAAATCATCACTGTGCTTGTATTTGCTACCCAGTTTACACAACAAAAGGCTCACATATTTTCAGAATTACATTAGGAATTGCTTATCTCTAAAGATTCATTTTAGAACTGCTGCAGAAGCTTCCTGTAGTACCTGGTTAGTTGAAATTGTCTCACCTGGGTAAGTAAGTTAGCTAATATTGGGTATCATGATAAGTTCTTCAACTGTTTTTTATATTTATCATTCACAACTATCTTCTGCCACTATTTTAGGAATATTTTACATTGCATGTTGTCAAGCTTCAGCCAATCCTTCAGAGCTGACACTAGGGGTAGAAGTGTACCCCATGACTGGTTACTTTAAGAAACTCTCAGCCTGTCTTAACCATATAAATTTATTACTTTATCAGCTTTTTTTTTTTTTTTTTTTTTTTAAACTGGGATTGATGTCCAGTAACTTGCCTAATTCAAACTTTTTGTATATTGGCTCAGGATTTGTACTTTTTTTAGTCTTCTGGAATTTCACCAGTATTTCAACATTTATTCGAGAGCAACAGTGATTCAGCTGACTCCTCGGGAAAATGAGGGCTCTTGGATTCAAGCTACCCAGCCTACTGATTAAAAAATATTTAACAGACTTTGCCTAAATTCCTCCTTGCTACTTGAAGGACTGGAAAAATCCTGATCATCTTCATGGGAAGTGATTAAATGAACCTGTTTTTCTACAAGGCAATATTTACTGAAACTTTATCTTTCTCTATGATTACTAACAGATTTAATATCCTTATCTAATGTCAGAATTATATCACTTCTAGCACTTTTTTATCTTTAATAAAACATCTAAAGTTAATGCTCTTTTTCATGTAGACAGGAATTATTTTCCCATGCTTTTAATTTCTCATATTAATTATTTCATTTTGTTGATAATTTCTCATTTTTACTGCTAACTAAATCTGCCTTTTTTGTTTTCACATTATACATTGCTTTTATATTCACAGTTTCCACAAAATGATGTTGGGCTTTTAGCCAAAGCTTGTTCTTTCTTGATTGTGAAATTGTAGGGGTTTAGCCATTTAATAAACTCTTCTAAAAGAATGTCCAAGTTTCATTCAATGTTCTCTGCTTACATTTCAATTTCCAGGAATTTTGCTCATAACATTCCTCACCTTTTAGAAATAATGCCTTTTTAAAGCAGAAAATATGCCATTTATTGGGAGCTGTCTTTCTTTATATTTTTAGAAGAGTGTAGATCACGATTGCTTGTCTCTAGACTGTCACCATCCTTCAGTCCAGAGACCATTATTTGGTCTAGAAGATGAATTCACCTGTACTGAACACCAAAAGGCTGTATTTAAGACAACAAAGAAAAATTGTCATAGGCAACACCTTTAGATGAATTACCAGGTATATTTTTAATTTTTTAAGATTGTCATGATTTTCAGCTGTGTGAACTGAACTTCCAATATCCTTTTCCAAGTTGGAGCTTACACATAAAAAGATGAATTACTTTGTTGAGTTGTGTAAGATACTTTGGAAACAATTGAAATTATTGACAGTTTTGTCACCTGTAAATTAATAGACCCCATCCTGAATAGATATTGCACAAACCAAACTGTTTTACTCATTTAACTGCTTAGATTTAGGCACAGAAAATAACAAGAATATGCCTGATAAAGTGATAAGCTCTCTTAACAGCAACTAGAGCTGCAGTGAACTTTGGAAAATAAGCCCCCTAAAGCTTGTAAGTTTTATTGCTGTTTTCCAGGTGGGCTTATAAGGAAAAGGGAGGCCTTAAAATGATGGAAATAGCCAAAACACACTCAGGGGTAATTCAGAAATTTGAAAGCACAACAGCCAATACAAATGTCATGCTATGGTGAAGATGCAAGGCAGAACAACAGTCTTGCATTTCACTGAAATATGAAATTTCAACTTTTATTGAGTGCATCTTTGAGGAGACATGACAAGCAGGGCAAGTGAAGAGACAAAGGTAGCAAGGATGCTAAAGAGGGAGGAAAGTATATGATTATTCGAAATTCAGGCCAGATTGTGGATTTGCTATCAGTTATGGATGAAAACAAATTTGTTAATAGAAGACACTTGGTTTATATAATGAAGCTGACTTTTCCTTCCTCCCCTCCATCTGAGAGGGAAGACAGCAGGTATGAGAAATTGCAAAGTGTTTTTTACAGCAGGATATTCAGACACCCTTCTGCAACTGCAACTCTCCCTGAGTATGAATTCCTATGGATAACCAGAATCCAGCTAGTAATTAAATCCCAGCCTCCAAGAGAAGGTGTCCCACACAGGAGCTGAAGGGTAGGTGTGCCCCACTGCTCTGTGTGTGTGATATCCATTGATAGTCCAGAAAACAAAATGAAGAGTGTGCAATCTTCTTTCAGTTGAACTGCTTGTGCAATCCTCATTATCATAATATCTGTCTGCGACCCTGTCCTAAATGTTAGGTACTCATTCCCCACTAAAGATTCCAAAGTTATGGGGAAAGACCTGAGGTGTGGAGGGGTGAGTCAATTATTTTAGGTCTACATAAGAAATCTTCTTTTGAAAAGAATTTGAGTCTCCTGAGTCCTGATTTCTTAAGTACAGGTGGAAGCACACAGGTCCAGTTTTAACAAATATGGCAAGCTTCCCTGCCAAGCTCTGCTCCAATTTTTGTGACTAAACATACAGAATTAAACCAAATGCTTCCTGGCTATGGCAGGTCCCATATGTAGATTATCCTAGAAGGTTTCTGAAGGACCACACCTACTGTAGGGGCTTGGTAGTTCTGCAAACAGCCTTGCTCCCTACTCAGGAGAGGAATAAAGTGCAAAGATGGTGGTTTGGATTAGTTTAATGGTACCAAAGCATGAGGCATACAAAGCACAGGGTCTGACTTCATCCCCACATGTGTATAGATCTCCCAAGGGAGATCCTTAGAGAACAAGAAAGAAGAATGAAACATTCTAAAAAAAATGCAAAAAATCCAATGGAGGAGAATCAGTTTCTAAAAGAAAAATATTTAAGAACATTTTCTCCCTGAAAAGTTTCAGTTTTCATGTATTCTGTTTTATTATGAGATCTGGCAGAAACTGACCAGGAAGGGAAGACAAACTGCAAAATGTGTTGTAGGCACAAAAAGTCACTGCACTTTGATGTGTTTTTTTATGGTTCTCTCTAAGAGATTTTTGTGTGTAAATAATGTATCTGAGATCACCCAGAGTTAAGTAAACTTTTTCCATCAGATGCTCTGATTTCCTTCAAGAGCTGTTTGTGTATGCATGTGTGTGTGTTCCCATATAGCTGAGAATAGTGATTTCAAACACATTGAAATAGTACTTGAGAATTATTTCTGAGCCCCCTGGGGTGTTTCGTGCTTTGTAAAACAGAGGAAATCCTAACTGCTATTTTTACAGAATTTTGTTGTATATTCTAAATTATAGAAATGGAGAAACCCAGTTCCTTTAGGGACTGGGGTAAAGAGATACAACTTTGTTATCATCATAGAGTTATTCCCCATCTAAGTCCGATGGGAATCAGATACAAAGATGTCACATTTAAAAGTGATGAGTTTTACATTTGCTTCAGCATCTTACCCTGACTCGGTCAACTATAACGAAAGAGGAAAACCACAAATATGATATCCAGAAGAGATGCTACTGCTGTTCCACCAATCTGATTGGGCAGGGCTGTTTCGGCACACAGCCTCGGTTATATCAATTACCACAAAATTCAGAAGGTATTTCACATCCCTCAAGGAGCGGCAAAGAAACTTTGTTTCTTTGTGACCACTTCAGTCCACAAGCCGCACTCTAATGATCCAGCACAAACTTTTAGGAGCATTGACAGTTCTACATAGCTCTTTCCTGACCTCTGTGGAATATTTGACACCACAAAGGGTTTGGAATAAGCTGTCAAGTGGTAATTCTTAGGCAATTGTTATGTTCCCCCAGCACAACCAATCTTTATTCTGGGAGTAAACTGTCATTTCCATTAATGTCAGTCAGAATTGGTGGGGGTCGGCCTAAATTTTATATTTCATAGCTGACTTTCCTGAGCTTCCAAAGTAGTATAGTCTGTTTGTTTGCAACAGGGCTAAGCACTTGCTTGGATTAGTGTTGATTAGGTCTGTTGGTCTGAGGTTAGACCACAATTCTTTCACAAATGGAAATACTTTTGGTCATCTTTCCCCACCCACAAAGGGCACCGCTTTGAAGAAGGATTTTCTGGGTGGGTAGAGAACCTGTCATTCACCACTCTTCAACAGAACTGTCCCTGTTTGCCATCACTCCTCCTTCATTCAAGTCAGTGCTGTCAGTTACATTAGCTGTTTACTGAGCACTACTTTTACCCAATAAAGAAAAACAAATAAACAAATTGGAAGCATGTTAAGCAATCTCTCTCTTTTCCCTTCATTAAAGCATAATGGAACAATTGTGTAAATAAAACTGTCATTTTAATAGACCTCAGGCCAACATAGTTCTTAAGTGCATCAAATTCTGTGGGATGTGGTTCCACATCCTGGTGGCTGCAGCTTGTCCTGTTGCATGCCCAACACAATGTTCAGTTCCTTGACCAGAGAAGGTGACAGTGCCCAACAGCATCAGCATCTGCTGTGGGCACCAGACACCACGAGCTTCTACTCTATGTCAGTTGTGTTGGCTGCTGATTGTATTTTCATGACTTTGAAGCCCTATTTTTGAGCAAAGTGTTATGCTGTAGAGTGGAACAGCATTTTTTTCACTTTCTGATAGAGTATAGGGTTCACACACTCATTTGGAGTGGGAAGGGAACACCCTCCTGCAGCAACAAGGCAAACTGTAACCATTGAGTATCCAGACTCAATACGTGATGATTTTGACCTCGGCTCAGAGTCTTTCTAAGGTGGTTTTATAGGGCAGTTTCCATGGTGAATCACACATAGGACGGAAACTTGAACTTGGTCCATCAGCAGCATCAGCAGACATTTATATGGAACAAGAATGGAAAAATTGCCACCTGCTCTAGTGACTGACCAGTTTAGCACCAGTGCCCTCAAAATATAGTGAAAGATACATTTACGGATTATTTTTGGTTGCACATGGCAGACCCTTTTGAGAATGTTTTTTCTCTCAGACTCAAACAGTATCCTTTGAACTTTTAAAGTTTTAAAATGCAAGCTATACTGACTTTGTTATGGAAACCCTTATAGTCTGCAGCTGGATGCTTGTGGTGAAAAAACACTAACTGCTTTGGCACGTGCTAGGTGGATTGGGAACTGTGAGATATATTATCCAATCAAACATTTGCATCTGGTCAACTGACATCCCACAGTGCTATAGCTGAGCTAATAAACAAGGCATTATCTCTATATTTGTCATTCACTACTGTTAACAATAATTAATGAATTAATTGCTCCTGAATAGCCAATTTGTGATAAGCAGTGAAGGTAAAAATGAGAATATAAGTGGTTATCATGTAATTTCATGCTTAGTTTTGTATTATCATTTGGCAGAATGCTATGAACCAATTTAAAACAGCTGGTCCAAGTGAGCTAAGCTAGTTTAATATCCGGGATATATCACCAAGGGGATTACTTATTAAATTATAGGAAGTGATATTAGATTTCAGTAGTGGTTTATTATTCAAAATTGTTTTGCCTTACAACAAATTGTAGTTTTTGACCTCGAAGTTTGTATCTTTCATTTTAATATTGTGGTAGTTTATTAGAATCATAAATATTATGATATAAAAGTTTATTATCCCAAAATTTCAACAGAGACTCATTGGGAACTATTATTCCCAAATGCTTTTTTGATGACAGTAAAATGTACTGTAAGCTAAATGAAAAGTTTTATTTAACAGTTCAGCTACAATGCTGTTTCTCTATTACATAAAAAAGACTAGACCCTTTCATTAGAAGCAAACTGCATCATTCCATCTTCACATAAGGTAAGATTTGCTGCCATTTTTAAAATAGTAGGTCCAAATTTTCCCTTCCTACTAAATTATTGCCATCAATTTTGATGTAATTGCTCCTGATTTGCATTGGTTTGAGTGAGATCAATAACAAATTCCAATCTTGTTGAGTAATATGGAGAAAATATGGTTTCAGGTTTCCTCACAAAATTTGTGTTATTTTTTGCTAAATGTGTCTTCTGAAAGTTAGGAGGGTAAGGAAAAATGTAGACCTAAATGAGTAAACCGACAAACTAAAAGGAATGGTTTTGTCTAAAGCTGAGTAATCCCTTGTGGGCCTCATCATTCCTGCAGCCAGTCCCATATTTTGGTGTGCACTCTTGGAGAGCAGCTGTACCGTACTCATTTACTTTGTGCTGAGTAGATTGCAGAACAATTTGTCAGTGAATCAGAGTGAAAAATATTCAATACATTTGGCTTAAGTCTTGCCTGCTCTGTGACTTGTTAGTCTCCCTGCACAGGATTCATCTGACTGGTTGGAGATGTCTATAACATAAGGGTTTTTTTCTTTCCCAAGAATTCACCCTAAACTCCCCTTCCATAAATGAGACAAACAGGAATTTCTGGGATATGAGTCAGCTCACAGTCATTTAATATAGGCCAGAGGAATTGTGTTCCAAAATTGCTGACTTATTTTCATGGGCGATGCAGGCAATCTATGGTGACTTGCTCACATGGAGTTATCTAAAATGTTGACATTAAAACTGTGTAAGCTGTATCTCACTGCAAGACCATAATCCATCCATTGGGTGAAAAAAATGCAAGCTACCTCCTTTCTCAGCTCTCAGGATATGATCTCAAGACTGAAAGTGATTTAGCAGTTTACTAGAGAATGTAATCAAATATGATATGCTCAGCCAAGTTAATCTCTTCCGAGAAGGTAGGACAGATTCTCTGTATGGTGCTGCTCTACACTGTGCAGAGGCATGGACTGTTCAGCAACAACAAATGACTCATGACACTGTGGGACATTGCTCAGCTGGCTCCCACTGGGAATATTTACTCATCAGCAGTTCTTTTGCAAAATTCAGTCCATAACATTGGTGGTTGCAGATGCCATATTCCAGAGAGGAAATGACATGACCACCCTGTAGACAGTAATGTTGGCTTTTGATCTCCTCTGCACTGAGTTTATGGGCAACATTAAGATGCCCAGTTCTGGAGACTGTTCCAGTACTGGATAAAATATTGTGATTTGAGGGGCAGGCTTTACCACACAGTGTGATGAGTGATGAAGTTGGACACAAAGTTGTATATTCTTCCCCACTTTCCTTTAACCTCCTTGGTGAGGAGATGCTAAGAAGCAGACATGTCTCAATACTTATCCTTTTGCAAGTGAAATTTCTCTTCATTTCAGTAGGCATAGCAAAACTCTCTGGCCTTTCCTTTGCTTTGAGTATGAAACTTTTCCACTGAGCACTGGTTTATGTATGCTGAAACTATGATTTTGATGTCTTTCTGGTAAGGGCAGACTGAAGGTTTGACTCGTCTTTTTAGCCAAGTACCACAGCAATAACTGATATTAATAAGGACAAGAAGTTGGGAGTGATTGTGCTTTTTATCTGTGAAGCTTTACAGAACAGAGCAAGTGGAACAACTGCTTTGCTTATATTTTTAAAAGGTCAGATTCCAGGCCTGTTATTCATGGTTTATACTACTCAATAGAATCTTCTTCTGTATGAAATCTGAGCAATATTCACGTATAACATTGCATGCTAGGTGGGGCCCAAACCCCCTTCTGTCCACAACCTCTTGCACTTGAAATGATTTGTGCTTTATACTTGGGCTGTCTGGAACTATCCAACTAATATTGGAATTTTGTCTCCATGTAAAAAACCTCCTAAGTATGCCAGAATTTAAAGGCTGGACATCTTTCAGTACCCACCTTTAAGAACAGAGGAATTCTGTAGTTCTCCAGGAAATCATCAATGAGCAGTCCAGTGCACTGCAGAAAGAATTATGGAAAGTATTACCTTAGGTGTGTGCAGTAATAGTTAAGAAGAAACAGTGCTTTACAGCTAGAGAAGGGTGATCTGAATGCACTAATTCTGGTGTTGGTCTTCTATAGGTCTGTCATGAAAACATATCCTTTGTGTGAATTTAGCTAAGAATCAGTGGGGTTTTAACAAATAAGAAACTTCTGACTTTTCTTACTTGCTTTGGTAGTGTGTTTTAAGCATTATTTCCTTTCTTTCATCCTCACAGTAACCCTCATAAAATATTCCTTTTTCTGCCTGTCCCTATCTTCCAATTCCTCAACCTGTGATTCATTGTCTGGGAGATCTGCTGGGAATATTGAGTCAGGTTCTCTTCTTCTTTAAGCCAGGATGACTTGCACTGCTACTGAATGTACTACTAGCACATATGGCAAAAACACCTGCTCCAGATTCTGAAGTTCCCTGAAACATCTCTGGCTTACACTTTGAACTGCTTTTCAACTAATCCCATCCTTTAAAGAGGTAGGGAAGAAGACGACAGTGGTTCTTTGATGTTTTTAAACAGTACCATTGCTAGGTTTTTTTCTGGCAATTACAGAAGCAGTTTTTTTGTAGTGGATCCATAGCTTTGAAATATTTTGAGCATGGCTTTGTAGTAAATTTGAGCTATGAATGTGCTTTTCCATCACAAAACTATTAAATGTAATTGACCTATATTTTTACATTTTTCTTTTTACCATGATTTTCATAATGTTTTAATTATAAGCCTGATGTATATTGTTACTACAATATGAGTAAAGACGAGGATATTAGAAGAAACAGCAGAACAGAACATACAATAAATGTGAGGCAATGTGGAAAATTATCAGGATACGTTTTTCATTAGATAAATGGCAATTATACTTTTATGCATGAACATGTATAAATGGCATTAAGGACTTCAAAAGATGATACTTCTGACAGCCAGCGCTGCAAACTCAAGCTGAAACATGGGAGGCAAGTTTTGTTTTAGTTTTCACCCTTTCATCATAAGAACTAATAAAAATATTCCATAATCAGAACATAACTGGCATCTTCAATGACACTCAAAGCAGAGGGGAATCCATCCTGCTCCCCACACAGATTCATTGTCTTTCTGCTGCTGACAACAGATATGATCTGAAGATACAGCTGAGGCTTGTTATGGCAGATATCAGATCTACATTGCTATTTTTTAGACAACTTTGAGAAGTGGGAGTTACCAACTCAACCCAGGAGAGCAAATCACCCAGATTTTGGTCTAGCTGTTTGTTTCAGAATAGTCCAGGTTTTCGGATCTGTATGTGAAGGACTGCAAAGATTTGAATATATTTTTTTCAATCCTCTCTCATTTTGAAGAGTTATTAAAATTGCAAAAAGCATCCAGTTTTTCTTATGCATTGTATTTGGAAATTTACACAGAGTCTGACACCATGGATATTGTAAAAAACTGAAAAAAGCCCTAATGCTACACAATCTAATAAGCAGAAGAAAATCATCTATTCAGGTATTCCCAGCATGCTGGTGTGTAGATTGCTTTCACAGGGAATTATATGTCAGAAACCTCACAGAAAAAACATTGGTATGGAATCTGGTGGTTTTCCTTAAGTAAGAAATTATCGAACCATTGGGCAGAGGGTTTGACAGTTGATGTATAGTATCTTCAGATAAAAATGAGAGTTACACCTGCTTTTCCTCTACATACCTTCTGCAAACAGGAATCCAAGGCACATTAGCTGCAGTCTGTGGGGAAAATGTCATTTTGACCACTGTCAGATTGTGAAGAAGGACAAAAATCAGGAGCTCTTGCTGTATAAATAACCAGCTGAGATCTGAAACAGATTCACAGCCATCGAAGAGTGGCCACAGACAGAATCACATCTCACATGCTTACTAGTGTAAGAAAGGGGAGCCTGGTAATTTTATACAGGCTTTCCCATCCTCCCCACTACTTGGCTTGCAAAATGTAATGAGCTCTTTTTTCTTGTCAAGTATGCAGTTGCCTCCTTTGCAAAGGACATGAAATAAAGCATTGCTATGTTGTTTGAACTTAAAGCAGTAAAAAGATAGCAAACTTCACAATAACTAAGGTTGGTCATTCTGGCCTTGATTCAACAGTGCACTTAAATATGTGCTCAAGATCATCCCCATTAAGCAGAGCACTTAAGCACATTCTTAATTTTTAACATATGTATAAGTGCTTTTTCCGAGAAATGATAGATTTAAGCACGTGCTTGTGTGTCATACTGGATTGGGGCTAAAATCAGCACATATTAGTTCTTTCCAACAAATCAAAGCATCTGTTTCAAAAATAACAATGGGTACTTCATAGCAAACAGCTGTCTTCATCTACAAAGTGTTTCAACCCAAGGCATGACTTGATGTGTATAATAAGACAAATACTTTTTAAGACTTTTGGACTCAAGTTTTCAGAAAGGTATTGGTCCTTTCTAAAGATGAAAAACAAACAAACAAACAAAAAGGTTGTTTCATCTTTTGTGTCTGTAAATATTTTTTTTAAAGAATAGGAATATATGGATCTAAGTGCAGACTTAAGGAAAAAAAAGAAAAATATCACAGTGTGGATTTCAAGTCACTTCAGTGCTGTAGTTAGAACAGCTAGAATTTCAGTTTGCTAAAACATTTCCAAAGCTATGGCTATTTTCATTTTTCAACGGGCAAAGGTTTACATATTTTTAGTGTCAATTCACTTTAATAAATAGGCACCCTTTAAAAAGCTGTACAATAGAGAGAATAATAGTTGTAATGCAAATCATCTAGGGATTAAGGACTAATAATATAACACCACTCATCTCAAAGTATTCCTAAACACTGGAATGACTTTATAAAAAGATATCAGTCCTGAATCACTCACTCTTTCCCTTTTGGGGTAAACCACAGTAATGATTTATCAAGGCATAGCATTACATTTAAGAACAGAAGGAGAAGGATATTATCGTTGACTACAACAAAAGAGAGAATTTTACGTACTGTAGACAGAATAATTACCCAAATTGGAATTGGCCAGGGCAGAGGAAAAAAATGGAGGAGGTGAACAGAAGGTCAAAATGAAGAAATGGGTGACTTCTAGAGAGCCATTTGTCACCTAAAGGGGAGAGGAGGAGGGGAGAAAGAAGCAGAGAAGAATTATGATTCTCTGTGGAAATCAAAGGAAAAAGTACGCATTCCTGCCTTCAACATTGTTGTTTGGTAATACAAGGTTGTGGGGAGCTTGACAGAGAGCCAGAAATAAGTTTCTTTTACCCAGAGAGACAAGACAGATATATCTGGGAAAGAGGCTTGGGAGCCCTGTAACATGCTGAACTTGAGCCAAAAATTATTGGAAAGGACCTGGGAGAAAAGAGAAACTCCAGGCACGGCACTGGCTTTCTTTGTTGGAAAGATCAGATCTTTTTCTATGTGATTTGAGATATTATTATATATATGAACATGCATGTGTGTGGGGGAAGGGGTTTGGGGGGGGAGGTATTTTGCTTTTACAGGAGCAGCACTTTACCAGAAGTGACATCATCTGAGTCTTTGGCCATCTCCAGACTTAGGGGTCAGCATAAATTTCTCTGCAAGCAGTTCAGGACATGTATTTGTTTGGCTTCAAAGCCCACAATGGCACCATGATATTGATTGAAGACTACTGCTGCTACTGAACTATCCACATTCATGTAGGTTTCGAAATCTCTTGCATCCACCTGACAGGGCATTGCAGAGCAAAGACCATTATGTTGAAATATAAAGGTCAAAATATGCTGTTAGAAGATTAAACAGAAAGTTATCTTTGGGCAGAAAAACCTGCTTTTCTGTCTACTAAGGCAGATTCAGCAATTAAAAGGTCAATAACAATTATTCTGTAGGTTCATTGTTATCATACAAAACAAAAAGGTAGAGATGGAAGATCTAAATGTTATGCACACTGCATATCTTGCAATCATGGCCATGTAGATCATATTTGAGTCCCTATTTGTTGAAGATGAATAATTCATCATTCTAAGTAGAGCAGGAATTTGGAAATCTAATTTTGCAAATTCTTCCATTCCAGAATATGCTTTCATTTCAATCCATTTGAAAGCAGCCATAACAAAAATGGTTTGAGTCAGTAAAATGTTGTGTTTTGATAACAGAGAGATATTTTGCTTCAACCTTTTTTATTACATCAGATAACATTCATTTAAAAATGAAAAATCATTTAAAATTAAACATTCCTTTCTGCTTGTTTTCCAAATTCTTCTTTTTTCCCTCTAAATATAAATGAACCAGCTTGATATAGCCAAATATGAATTAAGAGTCTAATGAAACTTTGCATACCTACAGAAAAATGGGATTTTGGTACAAGAATAAAATAACACCTCTTCTACTTAGCATAAGGAAAGCTTGACAGAGGGAAAGTAAAGCCCCCAAGGACTGTAAGATAGCTGTACAAGCCTGTGGGCAGTAATACTGAGAAAACTTGAACCTAAATTCTCTACCATTTGAATGATCTTACTTCCTTACCTGAGAAGGATATTTAAAAGAAAAAAATCCACAAGTTTTTCTTGACAGTTTTAGTCTGAAGCACATGTAATACGCAAACATATAATAGATATTGCCTATTGTCACCAAGCTCTAATTTTCATCAGAAGACTATGCAGCTCTGGCTTTTGTGGCTTCTTTGCTCCTTTATGTCTAATCTCTGTCATTTTGCATGCTACTAATCCCATGTGAACCCTTTGACTTCTAGTATGGCATTGTATGTATTTATAATTTGAGTGATTATTCTTTCAGGTGTTTGGCTCCATTGATATGCTTCTGAATAAAGGGCTGCTCTTACACCCACCAGCTTTGCTGAGGCTTCTGCCAACATCCAGAGTAGCTTCATAAATAACTATCCCTATCTATCTCAAGCTTAAAATGAAGAAAGAATATCTTGCACTAAAGGAAAAAAATAAATGGCCACTGGGCTGGATATGCAGGTTATAAAAATGTTTTATATTATTTCAGTGAAGATATCTCCCTAATCCTGTTATCTTCAAACTAAAGACATATTTTTAAAGTTACAGGAACTCTGACTAAACCATTTTGCAACTGTCCTATAGAAACATATATTAAGAAGCTTGATGTGTTCAATCTGCAAAATTGTTCATCATGGCATGATGTATCCCAGGAATTTGTGTGAGTTTCATTCCCTACCTGTCTCTGGAATTCTTTTCTCCATGAAATAAGGAATGTAAATAAGTCAGCCTCTGTGGAATAAATTCTTTTCAGAGACTGAAAGGTATTTCTCTTGCCAAGTGGTTTCCCTACCACCCCTGTTGTTTGTAGGAGATCCTGTAAAAAGAACACTTTGCTCATGGTGATCAAATGTCCAGTGCCAAGCCTTTGTTATCAGAATGACAGCTAAGACCACACATCTTATGCAGTCATTCATACCTAGTTACCATCCTGACTTTTGACAGGTTTATTCACTACACATATGTTTTAAAAAATGCATCGGCTAGAACTTAATTTTGTTGTGTTAACATTAACCTGGAGGTTTAGAATCCTGCCTGCATCACACATACAGCAATGATGTGGTGACAGGGAGAAAGCCAGACACGCTGAATTTGTACCAAGACCTGTACAGCCAAGCTTTGCAGCTCCCTGAAGCTGCATTAACTCTAACACAAATTCACTGGACTGTCATTACATCTTTTCTATTCATGCCTATTTCTATTTAATAGTGCTAGGATTTGGTCGCTGGATTTGAAGCCAACTAGCACAGCCTTGCTAATCCATGCTGTAAAAATATCTTATCATTGAAAACTGTGTGGTTATGGTAAAACTGACTGGTGTGAACAGTTAAGATTCCCAAAATGCACTGGCCACTTTTTTGGGAGGGTTTTTTTTGTATGGTATATAGACTGACAAAATATCCATTGAAATTTGCAGTAGCAACAAAGAAAATCTATTTCCTGCACCTTGGTCTGGGTCCTACCAGCATTTGATTAGTCACTAGAGTCATAATCTCAGAGGCCACCTGAGTCTTTCTCTTCAGTCTGTACCGACCCACGAGAACAACTGTAGCCTGTCAATTAGCATTTCCAGAACATCCAGGCATCTTTCTACATCATGAATTTAGAGATATAGTAGTGAAACTACTATGGAAATCAAAAAAGGAGAGAGATATAGGGCTAACAAGGAAAGAGAGGAAACAGAACGGTAAGAAATATGTCAAGTTTTAGCTAAAATTTCTTGTAGAACAATTTTCAGACAATCAATGTTCAGAAGATGATGTTTGTCTAAATGCCGCTTCCTGCCAATGTTAATCATGGAAATAATAAATGTCTTCAGTGGGTTTGCTCTACAAAAACTTTCTCATGAATGACACACATAAATTGGGTTTGGACAAAAATATAAAGGCAGTGTTGGAGGGAGAAGTTTTTGACAGGAGAAAGCAGAAACTCACCTCTTTTTAAGCCAGAGGTGGAGAGGTGGCAGCAGTTAACAGTGAGAAAGGCTTCAACATAGTCCTGATAGCATATTAAGGGGAAAAAAGCAGATATCCTCCCTTACTTATACCTACTGATCTCTTTGCAGATGTCATTTTACATAATGATTGTTTCTTCTCCAATCAGCAAAGACTGCACACACAACACTTGTCAGCTGGTGTTCCATTGAACTAAGTGAAGGAATTTCTCAGAAGCTGGTGCACAGGGTTACTTTAGCTGGACTTCTTCTGCCTTAGAACCTTGCCAAGCTCATCACAGGCAGAACACAGGAGTAGGTCTTACATGTGCCCCTGTGATACTTTAGCCCATGAATTCTTCAGCTTAGCTTCTAAAACGAAGAAAAAATCAAATGTAAAAGATCCCACAGCTTCTATATGGGAAAAAGCAGAGTTGACAAGTTTCTTTCTTCTTTCTCAACAGCAATGAGCACCATCATTCAGCAAGTTCCTAGTGCACATTTTTCAGAGATGTGGCCTTGCTTTCTTGAGTTTTTTGTGCCTCTGGATCCTGCCTGTTTCGCGCCATATGAGAGGTCAAACTTCATAGATTAACCCTTGGGCTTCCAGTTAGTCATAGCCAAGGCACCAGGCTTGTAGGAACACACATTTTAAGTGAGAACTGGGTCACCTGCAAATAATGAGAGAAACTAGTGAACCCCTTCTTAGGGGTTCAAGCAATGAACATGAAGAGTCACTGGTATTCTCCTGAGGTGCATGACAGACTTTCAGGAGAAGCTGAAAACTCCTGACTTATTAAGACAAACGCTGAAAGGGGCTGGGAAGTGGAATGCTCAGATATTTCCCCAGTGAATTCTTCAGATCTACAGATGGTATTTTGACACAATCTGAACCACAAGACTTGGAAACAAACTTGGCACTACTGTGTATAAAGTGAAATCTTTCCTTTTATGTTTGCCTAACATTTCACTGTGATATATGAATAATCAGTGTTATGAGTAAAAAAAATTTTTACAAATTATTACTACAACTCTGTATAAGATTTTTGTACCTATACTTCTTTGGCATTGACATTGACATCAAAGAAGAGGGAAGAAAGCTAATGAAAAATTATATTATGTGAGATAAAGATATATAAAAACATTTTTAAAAAGACCTGAAAGGTTTGATTCTGATCTAAAAGCTTCGGTTTTAATTATGCAATTAATAATCTAGGTAACAGTTTTGGTAACAGTTTTATTTACCCCATGAACTATTATTCATTGCAGACAGGACTTAAGATATTTAAAATGAGTCATCTATGCCTAAATCAAACATACAGTTCATCTGGCAAGTCTTGAGTAATTTTATTACATTCTTTGTACTATACTATTGTACTATTAATATAATTAAAACTGTAAATACATATAAAATTTTTTAAGTTTCATGGTTTTTGCATTTTCATTTGTTGAAGCTTCTCAAAGTGTGCACATAAGATCAAGAAATTTTGGAGCATTACTCCTATACTAAGAAGTAAATTAGGTACTTGCAAGTGAGAAGGAGCAAATGAAATTCTTTACCTCTGTGCCTATATTGTGAAATCTATATTGTTATCATTTCTTTAAAGTCTCATTACTGTAGGAAATCCAAATAATTTTAAAAAGAAAAAATGGTACATTAAAAAGTTGTAGAAAAAGTCTTCCTACTTTGAAAAAGTCAGTTCTTAAAATGAAATACATGATAGAAATAATGAAAAAGTCAGGTCTTAAAATTAAATGAGAGAAATAACTTTGCATTTTCTCTGATGGGTAATAGCAACATGTCGTAACAGCCAGCACATCAAGGTTCTATGCATTGGTTCCAACGAATGCAGGCTTGGAGATATCTAAGATAGCTAAGTAAATGTCTGAGTGAGAATAGAAAGGAAAACAAAAACATACAAACCTGTTTGTTTCAGAAAGAATGTGGGTTTTTTTTTTTTTTCCCCTGCATTGTCCATTCCAGAAGTGGAAATATTTGAACTAAGTCATACTAGCAATGATTATAGTTTTAGCATCTTTTCTGCAATTTATTATAAATTCTTTTTGGGAAAGGAAAAGTTTTGTGTATTTTTAAAAGTCAAAACATGGCTTTAAATATTCATATTTTCTGAAAGAAAGCATATTGCTTTTCTATTGAGTCATGCTATGGGAATAGAACCCAGACCATGCTGCTGGGATTCCTTCAAGAACTTTCAGTTGCTTGTGCATATTGTATAATCTCAGAATCAAGGGACTCAGCTGCAGTTAATTTTCATTTGCTGTTTGTATATAAATGCTTTTAGTACTTAAACTAAATTCAGATCAATTAAACTAATGTTGTTTGACATAATATTCCTTGTTCCAAAATCAATATCCCTTCATTTGACAGACTTATTCTTGAATTCAGGATGTTTATTATTCTTAAAGCTTACCTATAGACCTGGTTTTTGTCTTTGATGATGTAAACCAGTTCTTCCTTATGTACCATGAGCCAGAGTATAATGGGGTTCAAATTTCTCTGGTAAATATCTTTAATTGTAAGATCATGTCTGTTAACCTCTTGCTGTAGTGCTAACTTCCTATCCTTTCTTTTGTCTTCGCTATTATTTCTTTGAGACTATATTCTCCCAAGGAAGATACATTTTTTATAGCACTCTGCTACTGAGGATGTCTTTTGTCTGAGACTGTGGTGTTTGGTGATGAATAGCCCTCCACCTGGTTTCAGAGCACAGTCTTCCAATTTCATTTCGATCGACAGAGTCCATAAAAGCCCACGGTCAAAAAATCTTTCTCCTGACTGGGTCTGATATCGTTTGTGTCACTGCCTAGAGACGAAGGAAAAAGGAAGGGGAATTTCAGGGAAGCACAAACTCCTTAGTGTTCATTGTCTCACACTGAGGAAGGTGCAAAGTGCTGGTTCCCAGAGTTTCACAGGGATCCAGGGCTGAAGTGAGTCATGGAGTCAAGGCAATACTTGTTCTCCACTTGTATCACAAATCCATTCACGGTTAGGAAAGCTCTTGTAGGGAAAATCTGTACCACCAGGGCTTTCCTGTCCTCCCACAAATAAAGCATGAATCATAATTTGCCACTCAGTTGTGTATTTTTGCAGATAGTAGTAGCCTTCAAGAGCTTGCCTGAATGATGTCTGGGTAAGGATTGAATGGAGTCCTTACGATTTGGTCCACCAGGAGTATTTTTCTAAAGCTTTAGTTCTGAGAGGACAGAGCAGGGCTCATGCCCTTCAGATCCTCTTTACCCTCCCACTGCAATACTTATAAATCTTGTGATTTTGTTTTGTCTGGCCCTTGTCCAAAAACAGACCTGTCGAATGAAAGGCAGCTTTGGGATAATTTATCAATGTAACAGTGGGAATAGCGGGCTGAACAGTAGTTTTGTGCTGTTACCAAGTGAAACCACCATGAGCAGTTACCTAATTGGAATAATATGGCACATGTTCCCATAATTGCTCTCCTTTGATAACTTTACTTAGGTCATGTTTTCTTAGTTAATTATCATTAGAAAAATATCTAATGAAGGTAACAAGGACTAAGGGTTGCAAAAAAATGTGTATAGGCTGCAGTGTGACATTTTCAGACACAAATATTTTCTTTACATTAATGGTAATAGAAATGATATAACTTGGCATCAACTGCAAATGTAATCAACAGCTATGGTTCCCAGGTATTTATTATGACTGAAGGTCAGAGTGGAAGAGGGGTTATTAATGAGACCTAAGGCAAATTGTCTCAGTTATGCTGGTGGAGGGCAGAGTCCTGACCTCGTCCTCTGTAGCTCCCCAGACCTCCAGATGCAGATGAGAAATGAAAACCTACTGCTTCATGTGGATCCTCTCACACAGTCAATCCCTGGAAAAAAAAAAATGAATCGGCTATTGCTCCATGCTTAGAACAAGAATGAAGATACCATGGCTGCTGATAAATTACATCCTACTTCTGGGAGACATGTGAGAACATTACTGTTCTGAGCAACACATTCAGAAAAAACCCCAAACTTTTTGCTCTTCCACACTCTATTCTGTGGAATAGGTGTGTTAGGTTTTCTGTTAGGTTTTCTGAGAGGACATTTTATCTATGAGTTTTTCTACTGTTTTTCTTGAGTAAAAATCTATAATTTAACCCACAAGGTCTTGAAAAGTATATTTAAAGCTGAAAGATACACTGATGAACTTATTAGTATGTATTAGGCTGGTATCTCTCACCTTATCTCAGGTGCCTAACAGTTAGAGGTCTTAGTCTGACCCGAAGACCCCAGACTCACTTTATAGTCAGAAGAAAAAATGGGCATTCCCAGATTGCAATCCATCTTATTTGAGCTAAGTACACAAGACAGGTCAGATGAATTGTGGCCTGGATTTGCTTCCACTGAGTATAACAGGAAGCCAGCGTAACTAGCAGAGGTTTAATGTTGAACTTTTGGATGTCTGCATTAAGGTAGATTAATTGCACCCTGAAGTTACACACACTAATAAATTAAACAGTAGAAAGGAGCATGCCCTGCCACTTTGTTGCCACGCAAACCAGTTTGGATGGTACCTGGCTGCTTTTGACCCAGGAGTGCTGCTGCTGTTCAAACCAGTTCTGAAATGAGTCATGGCCAGAGTTTGTGGTGGAGTTTGGATGTGGCTGCTTGGTGTCTGAGGGCACAAGGATTCCATGCAATGGATGCAGCCCTCTCCATGCTGGTCAGCTGCAGTGCCAGAGCACGGCTGTGAGCACATTGAATGTTAGAGTATGGACACAGGCTTGGTGCCTACAGCAATCAACTCCTATCAAATCTATTCTACCAGCTCCAGAAGTCTCACTCTCCTACAGATTTCAAGGGAAATATCATCTCTAAAGAGATATAGGGACAGAAATCCCTTCCTCCACTTTCCAAGGGGCTCCAGAAGCCATAGAAATCTCTCTTCATAAAGCAGGCAATGCTAATCTCACTGATAGAAAATAACAAAAATGTAAGCGACTGTGTGACAACATCTAAATGAAACATGTTTTAAGGCCATGATTCTGTTCCCACTGACTTCAAAGCTATGGGACTGGACCTGAAATATTTCTGACTTTTTTTTTTTTTCCAGGAATGATAATGGCCAGAAGTGAAGTTATTTTTATTCTTTATGAGAAACAATAAATAAAAGACTATACTTACTTTGCACTGGAAATTTTGAAACAATATGTTCACTTCAGGAAAAATAAAAAAAGAAGCCCTCTACACTGAATTATTTTTTTCCACTATGACCTGACTCAGGACAGCTGATCCAGGATAAAGCCAAGCTACTAAAACATCTTTCCTCTCCTTACACATTTGGGGCCTGTACTTTCTTTGTATATTTTGTCATTGGGAAAGAAAACAGCTGTGTTCTGGAAATCCCTGTTTCTCTTTCTTGGTAGGTCAATTCTCTTTCATGCATTGTGTTTGGCCCTGCTAGTTATCTGTGAGGGAACCTGTTTTTTTGATTAATAACATTTTGCTTTTTATCCTCTAAACTTGCTTATTGGCAGGTTTGTTTTCATTAACCAATCCAGTAACTAGAATCAATTACACTAACTAAACAAAACAGAGAGTAGGACTGTGGAAAGATGAAGATAATAAAAACTAAAGACCATCACACACAAAAATTCTTCAGCAGAAATAACAAATAAACTTATACTGCCATCCTTTTTGCTTTATAAATTATGTGGGAAAACCAAAGTACAGTTCTGTGTTGCTACTCTACTGGTAGAATCCTAAAATAATTTGGATGTGGAAGGACCTCTAGAGTCTTCTAGTACAACCTAATAATAAAAGCAGCATCAGCTATGGGATCAGAGCATATTTTATCCAGTCAGGTCTTGACAGCTTCCAAGGACAGAGATTTCATTACCTCTCTTGAGAGTCTGGTCCACTGTTCATGGTGTCCAAGAGGATTGAGCTTGTCTTGTTTCAGTTAATCCATGCTCTTCCTCTCCTCACCATGTGCTACTTTGAGGGGTTTGGCTCTGCCATCTCTCCAAACCCTCGTTCAGGCTCAGCCAGTCCCCTTAAATTGGTGTTTGCACTCTTAGTGAGACTGCTCTCCAACATCTCCACCAAGTCACCAGGGAAAACACCAAACAGGACAGGCCCAGTGACAAATCCCTGCAGTACTCCACTAGTTACCAGCCTACAGACAGAGTATGACCCTTTAAACCATTATCCTCTAGGCCCAGGCATTATATCAGATTTTAACCACCTAGTTATTCATCAGCTCAGAGCATGGCCTCCTAGTTGGAATGCTGAAAACCCAGCGAAAATCCAGGGACATCCAAAACTCTTACCTCACTTACTTACTCTTCATAGAAGAAAACCAAGTTGTTGGGCATGAATTTTTTCAGCAAACCTTTGCTGATTTTACAAGTTACATCTTGTCCTTTACATCCCCATGAATTCCACAACTTGCTTGATGATTTTTTTAGCAACTAAAGTGAGACTCAGAAATAACCCTTTTGCACTTAGCTTTAAATATAGGCACAGTATTTACTTTCCTATAATCTTTGGGGTCGTCCCTTCATTGCCATGACATTTCAGAGATGATAGAGAGTGATCTTGCTCTGACATTGGCTGTCACTCTCAGACACAGCCTATATGGTCCTAGGGACCACAGGGATTGAGTTCTCTTAAGAGAGTCCCTGATTTGATCCTCATTCACTGCTTGTATCTCTTGTGCCTTCCTGTAACCCCAAAATCCTGGGAAACTGTCCTGGTGAAGACTGAGACAAAGAGGGCATTGATCCATCTCAGCCTTATCCATGGCTGCTGTCCCTGAGCCACCTGCCCCATTTAACAACAGTGATATATTTGGTTTTCATTCAGCCTTTTACTACTAAAGGTTCAACTCTAAGTGAGCTTTGACTTACCTGACAGCATTGCTGCATTCCTGGACAGCTTTGAGAACTTTCCTTTGTGGCACATCCATCCCTGTTTCCATGTTGCCCATTTAGATGTCAGGCAGATTAATGTTTCCCATTAGAACTGGGGTTCATGATCTAAAGTCTTGTTTTCCTTAGAAATGATAGAATTTCACAAAACAGATTGTGGTGGAAAGGTTTTGCCAAGAAATTTCATTACTGAAATGAAATGTTAACATGGATATTTAATTTTGGTGCTAATAGCTATGAAAATTACTTATTTATCCTAACACTCTTGATGGATCCAAAACCACATCAGGTACAGTAATTTTTAAGATAATTATGAGTATTTTTTACTACAAAGAACTCTGTAACGCCTTATATTTTTTGATGGCTCATTATTAAATATCAACAGTTTTGATTGGAACAAATGGTAGGGGTTTGTTTAGATTATTTTCTAAAGCCGAGACTGTAGTATTCACTGTCACAGTGACTAGCTTAAATGGAAAGATCTTGTTTCACTTAGGTCAATATGATTCTTCAAAAAGTAGCATGAAATATTGGTAAATTCTCAATACAGTTGAGAGCAAAATTACTACTTCCCCTTCTTTCACTAGAAGGAAAAAAATATATATATAAAAGACATAAGTAGGATGTGTTTCATAGAGCAATTTGGCTCAGCATGATAGTTCTTTTCTCCAGAAACCAACAGTAATGCTCTGAATTTAATTGATATTTGAATCCTGTCATACTTTTCAAGAGCTTTTCAAGAATGTGAAAAGACTGCATCTGAGTCCAGATTTGGGTTATTGAAGATCTATATAAAAATTGGAAATCATTTAGAACAAACTGTTCAGAGTTCTAAACCCATGACCTTTCCCTGATTGCCAGAAACAGAAAATATTATGATGTTTTGAACTTCATGAAATGTGATACCTTTTTTTCTTCTGCAAATGTAAGAGGAACTCTCACTACAAAAATATAGTCATAATCTGTCTGCAATTTTAGAGTATAATCATTGTACTCATTATAACTGGGATATGTTAAATGCTTTTAATATAATCAAAGTAGGAAGAAACTTATAACAAAATTCATGAAAGCTTTAAAGTTCTATTTAAATGTTGCCTACCTCCCAGTGTTTTCCATGTCCTAAGCTTGCAGCATTACATTGTCTAGCAATCTTCTTACTTAGACAAATGCTTGTAGGCATGCCTAAATGGGTTTAAGTCCTAAAATCCACTTAATTGATGCTTATCCTATTTGGAGTTTTATAGTTCAAGTATTGTTTGGCTTCTCTGGCACAAAAGTTTTTGTTGTTGTTGTTGGTGGTGTTTTTTTTTTTTGGTTTTTTTTTTGTTTTTGTTTTTGTTTTTTTTAAACCAGTTAGTCTTATCTTTCCCTTCAGGACTAAACCTGGTTTTGGTCTGGGTGCTTTCTAGCATTTTCTTTGATGGTGCCAAAGCTCTGTACAGGAGTGTTGGCCAGTAGTCAGTATGGATCCAACAATTATCCTCCTGAGGTAAAGAAATGAGATGTGTGAGCACAAACTGTGTTGTGCCACGCCTCAAGGCCAAGAGTTTTTAGCAGAACTTCCTCACTCGTATGAACATCCTTTCTTTTCTTGTCCATACAAATCCTTATTGTTTAAGAGATGGAAGCAACAACTCTGGTAGTAATTTATGGATAACAACATGGAAACATTTTAGGAGACAAGAGGTCTGAACCCAGAGACCTTATAAAAAATGAAAATGTCAAAACAAGAAAAGAAAAATTCCCTCCCTGCATAGCATCTAACCCAGGTGGTAGAGTACTAGGAAAAGGTAAATGTACATTCAATCTGCCCAAGGAAAAATAGGTGTGGACAATATTCTTTGACAACTAGGAGAAACCTAGGGCCCAATAGTCCTAGAAGTGTTTTGTGAGAGTTTGTTAAATAGTCAGAACTCAAGATATATTTGCATCTGTCCCTTCCACACAACAATCATGACCTTCTCTCCCACTTCATGGCCTAGGTGACCTCCTATCCAGCTATCTGGATTTCGACTGCTGTTCTTAAGTGTTTAATACTCCCATTTTGTCATTTACAGAAGTCTTTGAAGCAAGGGCAGGGTTCTGCTCTCTGAAAAGGGTCATGGGTAGTACCAGGGAAGTATTTCCAACAAATAATTTTAGCATCAAGAAGGATGGTAAAGTAAGAGGAATCATCAGAACGGCAAAGTTAGCAAGTGCTCTAGTAAAAAACCTAAGCCTTTCTATTTAACTCAGTCTTTGTCCATCCCTTCTTTATCTTTTAATAATCTAGTCATTCAAATAGGAAAAACTAAGTTTGGAGCAAACTCATTTATGATTCTAGACATGGAGAGATCTGCCCATCTCTTTTCTTACATAATGTTTCATCTCACAATTCTTTGGCCAAGCCAGCTTTGTCCACACATTGGAAAACTCCCTCTCCAGTCCTTTTCTTCTGTCCCTAAAGGGACAGGTCATGACAGTAGCACTTTTTGGCTCATCCACTCTGATATTGATATGCTGGGACAAGCCAAATTTCTGGTCCAAAGGGAGACAAATCGAAATATTCCAAAATAGTTATTCATGACCAATGCATCAACAAAACCCACTCAGGGTTATAATAAATAGAAAACACAGTTCAGCACATTCAGTCCATCTCTGTGCAGGAAACTAGTTAACAACAGGTTTAAATGGTGTCTTTTCTTGGGATTCTTTTCTAAAAGAGACCCTTAAGTATTTTGTCTCAGGTGGGTTTTTAAAAATAGCTTCAAAATACTGTTCTAAACCACAGCTGCCACATCAATAGAACACTTTTTCTATAAGGAACTGAATCCAAAGTGAACCCAGCTATATCTATTTAGAGAATATATATATATATATACATTTTTAAAGTTGGTTATATATATACACATACATTTTTAAAGTTGATAAGGACTTTTCTTGTTTTCATGCATTCTAAAATTGCTTGTAAGTGTATTAACATTGAACACCTCATGTGTACTAGAAAAATATCTGCTTTGTTTGCAGTGCTTAGTGTCAGCACCAAGGTGAAGGACATGCAGAAGAATGACACCACAGTTTTAAATATGATGTCAAAATTGGTAATTGCATGAAATTTCCTTGCACTAAAGGGACTGTCAGGTCAAATTAGGTCCCAGATTTTGTTTTGATAAAGAAAAGCTGGTAAAAGTCTTAAAAATGAAACATTATCATGATTATTTCTTCAACATTCCAATGGGAATTTTTTCCTTTTTTTTTCTCCCCTTTTTTTTACAATAAGCATTGACCTACAGTATTCAAAATTCAAACATCACACTGTTGTGTTGATCACTGCTGGCCCATGAGAACATAAACCTCTGAAATTAATTTTAAATAATTCTAAAGCTTAACACAAGAAAACTGGTTTTGCTCTCAAAGTTAAGAAAAATGGGTAAATAAGCAATATAAAAGATAAGGTGAGAATATTCTCACATATAAAGATAAATGGAAACAGATTTATTAAAGCCTGTTTGGAGAAAGATGGATTTGTTCTCTTGTTTTTTTAATAGTAAGTGACCTGTATTGAATATTTAATACAATAAAAAATGGCAAACACTCTTTTTGTGTTACAAAAATAATCTGCTTAAAAAGAATATTTTTACCTAGACAGCTAATCTAAACAAAATTATCTCAAGGAATAATAGATTCTCAACTAAAACCTGTCACTGAATTAGAGCTGCAAAACGTGAATTTCACACATTCAAACCGTTTGTGAAATCTGCATATGTGGAGGTTTGTAGCTAATGTTTAATAACAAATGTTCTGCTCTGTTCATGAGGATTTTATGGAAATATGTTCTCTTTAGATTGAGGGGAGAAGAAAATGATTTGGAGCTTCTATACATCTGCCTGAAAGCCCAAATGTCCTCAATAAAAAGATCAGTCTTTGATTCCTTCTTTTTTCCATAGAAACTCGAACAATAAAGAAAACTACGTAGTTAAAGCATTAAATCAATGAAGTTGGGTAGGTTTAGGGATTTTTTTTAACACTGTTGTAAGTATCAGAAGTAGGCCTTTCATAGTTTGTTAATAATTTTCATAGAACATTTAAAAAGTAATACTTTGGTAATGTCAATATTAATAAATATAGTAGTTTTTAAAAGGTGTAAATAGGAGTATGTATAGCTATCCCTGAGACAGCAGTATATAGGGCATTTCAAATGGTGATAAGTACCCTTAATTAGATAGTTCATATTCTTGCTCTTGAACTGACTGCCATGATTTGGTTTAGGTCTCATCTGGGTTTGGTTTTCTGAATGATCTTAGATTTTATCATCTATATGTTACTAATCATAACTGTGAAATGGGTAGGATATTAAATTTGAACATTCACTTCCTCATTTGCAGATAGAAGGAGGTTTAAATACATAACACTTATTAGTATTAGTATATTACATGGGCCCAAGACTCAGAAATCCTAGAATAATTTACTACATGTAGCAGATTATATTCTTTGTGACTGAAAAAACTTTTTGTTTTATCCAAGATATTGAGACAATATTGCCTTACTCTCTTCATAATATTGATGTAAAATGTATGCTCTTTTATGAAAGTATCTTTTCCTCACTTCATACTTATATACTGCTTAAAATACACCCTAAATACATACATACAGAAAGGTTTCATGTGAGCTGTATGAGGTCAGATTCATAAAGATCTTTTCAAAGAGTTTCTGATGAAGAGTCCCTCTCCAGCCTCCCTGTAGGTATCCTTCAGATGCTGGAAGGCTGCTATCAGGTCAGTGTACAAGCAGACTTAAAGATGCTTCAAAAATAAAGGGAGAAAGATCACAGTTTTTATCCTTTGTCCTCCTTCAGTAAACTAGAGTAACCAAAAAACAAATTGTTAATAAAACCAGACACATTTTCATTTCAAAATATAGAGGCATCTACAAGTTTGCATTACACTGGTAGCAAAGCAACTATGGTTACTCTGGTAGAAAAACAGAATGAAAAATTACGACTGTACCTCAGAAGAAAAATGCAATTATGTCTTTTTTCTTTTAATGAGAGACAAGGAAGTGAAAAGTCTCATTTATTAACCTTTTAACAATGCTGTCCTTGAATTCTCAAAGTAGTAGTTTGCCTATGTGGTCTTGCAGCAGCTTAATTCTAAATTTCCAGTCTAAAAACTAATAACAAAAACCTTCTTAAAAAGACTTGGAACTTATCCAGGGATTCAGAAGCTGTTTATTTCTTTTGAATGACATTAAAGGATGTTTTTATTTATAGTCTACCTGCTGGTTCCAATCAGTCCAAAACACTGGAGAAAAATAGGAGGAAATGATTGCCAAGAAGACATGTGCACAGAATCCCCCAAGTTATTCAGTGAAAGGGTCATTTATATTTTGATCCATACTCCCATGTGTAGGGACAGAGCTTCTCTCTTTCAGGAGCAGTCTAGAAGAGAGCAACTCTTTGCCTTTGGGTTTCCACACGTCCAGAGAGGCAGTGATTTACTCCATGTTAAGCTCTCAGTTCTCTCATGTGTCTCTGATGGGTTACTCCCTGGCAGTCTGTCCTGTGGCCTTGGCACACATATTTCTCATGTTGGACGACCAAGCCAAGCAAATTTGAATGCCAAAATTAAACTTAGAGGCATAAAAGTCTTTTCCAAACCAAATAATTTTATGATACAATGATTGCAGGACTTCTTCCTCCTCCAGTGTCTAATTCTCAATCACCTGTGATATGTAAAAAGGGAATTTAAGTAGATTGACACAATATGCCAACACTTTCAGTATGATATACAGAGGATGAACCTGACACATTACAGCATAAATGTAACTTGTGAGATGTCCAGCAGCTGTGATGTACAAAATCTAGGCTTGTCAAATTTGAGTCCAGTTCCTAAGAAACTTCATTAAAATTGAATCCCTCTTTGTCATGCTGTCCATGTTAACTGTAGGCAATATGAAGCAATGCAAATATGCTCTAACCCTCCCACCTTCCCCCTGTGTATGTATAGGTCAGGCTAAAATCTGGGTTTGATTAAGTTAAACACAATCTAAGTCTTGAGCAGAAGGGAAAGAAACACCTTGACCTTTTTCTTTTGGTACAAAGTAGACAGCAATATTGTTTTAAAACCAATGAGGATGCAGGATTTTTATAAAATGGTAATATCTGCACGTAATTGTCCTTACTGTGTTAGAGCCATTGAGTTCCCATGTCTAAACTAGGTAATTTTCCTCACTGTAAAACTGTAAGGGATTTCTCACATACACCATGTTACTCAAACAATATTTCAGACTTAATCTAGCCTTATTTGCTATCTTTAACTCATTAAACACTCTCACTCTTTCTGTTCCTCTTCTACCTATTTTTCCGGTTATATGGTGTAAATTCCTGGAAGAGATCAATGGGTTTTCTAGAAGATCAGGAGTTTTGAGCTTTGAGTCAATGTTTTAGTGGGACTGATTTTGCCATTTCAGCCTCTCAAAATAAAATAGTGCTAATAAAGACTGAATCTGAAGTATGACAGGTGCATATTTAAAGCCTTGTGAAATCACTTAAACACCACAGAAACATTTCAGTCATGGTAGTGTATTTAAAGTAAGTTTTATATGTAGGGGTAAAACTTTTAAAACTTTCTGGTTAATAAATTCATTACATCTAACAGAAACCTTTATGTTTGATAGACATTTCTTACTTTCGGGAGTGACATGACCTCTCTCCAGGCAGTAAGTTCCTACTGCAGCCTTGTGTTGACTTGATTTTAAGGAGTCTTTGCACGTGTAGAAAAATCAGACCTTTAAAAACAAATATCCTCTGCAAACATCTTTTATGTATTTAATTTAGACCGATATATCAACATTGCAGCAATCTCTGTTTAAAGAAAGTCATAGAAAAACTTTAGTTTCCCGTAGATCATAACAGCCATACTTACGAGAAAAATAAAAAGATTGCTAACATTTGCAGTGTTTCACTTAATATTTATTTATTTGTCTAGGTTGGCTAGTTGGTGGGAATTTGCTGCAGCTTGCTGCCTTGTGGGTTTTAGTTATCTGAGGGGCTTACATTCCCACAAAGGTTTCTGTATACAGCAATTTGTCATCAAGTGAGGAGGATTAAAGAAGGATCAGTTGCAAGACAGTCTGCTGCTTATATTTACTCTATCTACATCAAAACATCTTCCTACCTTAGTGAAATCACAGCCTAGTGCCTGAGCTATTTGTGGATCTGTAACAAGTTTACCTGATATTAGAAGCAGATTGAATACAAGCCACAGGTTGGAGCCTTTTTGTCTTCAATATTTGCCTTTTCCTTGTTGTCAGGAATCACCCATTGATTTCGAGAGCACAAACATATCTCGATGGTGAGAGTTAACCTCTTTTTCATGCTTGTTTACACACTATGTTCAGTCCAAAAAGCCAGTTGCACTTTTCACCTTGGTCTACAAGTAGTCATGCAAACAAATGCCTCAAACCTGAGCAACACTCTTTTGTGTTCACCCTGTTTACTCACCTCATGCTTCTGCTCCCTGTTCCAAGCTTGGTTATAGATTCATTTTAGAGCTAAGACTCTGAGATCAAAGGGTCTGAAGATACACTGAGAAAACACTAGTGAGCAAAAGGCTGGACTGACCTTTGTGCACATCTTTTCAAAACTTCATTTTCTGATACTCAAACCTTCTGTGTGAGTGCATATATGTGTGTGCATGTTTACGTGTGTATACATATAGCAAATATGGGTACCACAACATTCTTCAGTGCAACTAAATATGAGACTAATTCAGGTGTTATCCACCTGTACTTCATAGTAAAAGAAAGTTGGAGAGGGAAAATAAAGGTTCTACCAGGCCCGTTATAAACTATTTTATATATGCAATTGGCAAATCAAAAGACAAGATAATATTAATTATCCTCCCAGACAAGGAAAGATGGCCCTTTTTGACTTAACTTGTAAGTCAGCACACATTATTGTGGTGACAGTTCCCTTAATTTCATTGGCATGGGGCTGAGGGCTTTAATATTTTATTTTTAGGAAGGAGCTCATAAGCCAGTCTGGCATTAAGAGAGTTCACAAGTTCCAGGGGCATAGAACAAACTATAGCTGTTAATATATTGTTAACGTTGTTAAAACGTATGTGAATGTTTGCATGATAGCTTTTGGAAATATTGTATATAAAGACTTTTTTCCCCAGGAACCAAGTTGACAGATGACATCTAGTCCACCTACAGATTTCATTATACGACACAACAAAACCCTACCAATGGTGTCCCACTTTTTTCTTGTCTGGTGCCTAAACCTTCACAGCAGCATCCCAAGAGCATTACCAATACACACTAATCCAGCAGCTGTACAGAAGTTAGGTGAGACAGTAGATACATGGGCCTACATTTTTCCTTAGAAAAAGGGCATTTATCAGTCAGCTTCAGCTCTGAGCTTGACTCCACAAAACCAGACAATATGAGGAGAATTGAAAGGTCTCTTAAGCAAACATAGCTGGTGTGAAATAGGACTCAGCAGTGACATATTATGCAGGCAGCTAAAAAGCAATTATGCTTGCATAACCTAATCCCTGTGAGGTGGTTCTCCATCACCACAACAGATCCCTGGGGGATCACTACAAGGTGTCCACAGCTATTCAGTCTTTTTCAAAATTTCAAATCCAAAGATGCCAATAAAAATGCAGACAAATCCTGACGTGCTGAATATTTGACAGTGGTAGGATGTATGGTTTCCTCTCAAATCAAATCTATTCCCACCAGTTTAATTTCTACTTCTGTGATTTTTTTTTTTCTTGCATAAGGAATCCATTGTGTGTCCAAAAATGGCACATCTGCCTGGTTTGTCCTTGGCAGCCTGGCATGTCCAAGCACATACCAGACAAAGCTACTCACAGAACTGGCAAGAGAGTCAGTGCCTTAGGTCACATGCACAGCTTTTGCTGCATGGATGTTATCCTGAGCCCTGGCTTTGCCTTTCTAGTGAAATAGCATGGAGACACTATGAAAGGAGAGAGCATTTTGTGCTACCTCTGCCACTCAGCTCTTGCACAGACATCCGGCACTGCAACCTGCTCACAGCTGTGTTGCATTTCAGGTTGCTTCATGGCATGAGGCAGCAGGGTGTAGGTTTTCCTGGTGGCTTCAAAGGGTGCACTGAGCTGCCTTGTGACACCTGGGGCTTGTTAGGGTTTTCCATTCCAGATGGAGCACTTCAGTGGTACTTTGGTGTGGGCTCTGAGGCCAAGACTGGTGTGCCTACATCAGCAATTTACTTCAGGTCAGGAACAGGCTTCTGAAGTTAATCATCCAGTTAACCCCTCCAACTGCTTCTTGGATTTCATCATGGAGTGGTTTTGAATCACAGGAAATCAATAGTTTTGGGGTCAACATAAACCAAAAGGTTTTTGGCATTGGACCTAACACGCAGCAAGTGATAATGGGCTGAAATTTACAGTATTAAACCAGAGCTAGTTGAAAATCAAGCTTCTGAAGTGTGCACAAAGGAGTTATTGCATCCTCCACTCTAACTTAAAAGATATGCTACCATCAAACCTTTCTAGCATGAATGTAGCTTGTGTAGAAAGTTGGGAATTTGAACTTCAGAGTGTTGCTGGAGGCACTTTGCAATGGTTGATATTTCATAAAGCAATGTAAAAAATCGTGATTTGAGCTTTCCAAATAGAGAAAAAGATTTCTTTATAACATTATTAAAAATGCAAGTGCTGCAGCTATCTCGTGCTGATTTTTGTGGTGATTGTTACTACAGAAGTGTGGTACTTCAGTAGGAACTCAGTGATCCCAATGTGCAGGGCAGTGTGCATGCACTGAATGACAAGATTTAATCCTTTTAGCTTCTAGTCTGAGTGTAAAGCCGTGGTTGGAGTATGCCTTGAAGCATGAGAGTTTATTTTGTTTCCATACTTTATTTCTACCAGTGACATTTTTGCTCTGTTATTGCAGCGTATTGTTCATTCTTTCGGAGAATGCACTTGATGTTATGGTTCATTCATTATGCTGCTGCTCAAGTGATGACTTGCTTGAGTGCTAATATGATAAAGCATGCTCTATCAATCTTAGGATCTTTGCATCACCTTTTGGTGGCATGTCTGAAAAAAACCCAAAAACAAAACAAAATTGAACTGAATGTGATGCATAAATTCATTTCTTCTATGTTGCTGTACCAAAAACTAAATAAAGGTGAAGAATCATCAATGCAAATAGGTCTGAATGCATATAACACAATCTTTGTGCTGTGATCTCTTTTTGAGATCATAAACAATTATGAAATATTAGTTTGCATGAAGAAAATATCTGTGTCACTCACAGTTCCAAACCCACTGAGTTTAGCCTGATTGCTATCACAGATCTTGGAATCCAGGCTTTCATGATCTTTCAATTAGGCATAAGTGGGGAGTCTCATAAATTCTGAGTCCTTCTGAGATCTTGTTTTGTTCCAATGACTGCTCTCCGAATCCCACCTACCAAGCGATGATAGAACTTCAACTTCAACTGCTTCAAGCTCCTAGGAGCTACTTAGAGCTCCTGATTTCTATTACAGATCTCTGTAGCTGACTTTGCCTTTTTACTCATTAATCTGGCTGTAGCTTAGGAGATCTTAGTGATTTAGTGAAGAAGGCCTGAGACATAGTGAAGTCTTCTACATGGAACAATCATGCAGGACCCAGGAGAATAATTTAAGATATACTGAGTTACTTGAACAAGTCCCTTGGCTGTATGACCTCCTTCACTTTTTCTATACTCTTTCTCTCATTCTCCCTCTTCCTTTTTCCTTTCTGTCCATTATCACTGTCCTTGCTGTCAGCAGTGCTTAGAATTTGCTGTTAACTGATCTATAATTTCTTCACCTCAGAAAGGTAGACTAAAAATGGCAGCTCTCCCCACGTTTTAACCCTCGTGAAAATCTCAGGTCTCTTAGAATTTAGATTTGAACCTCCCCCACAAAAAAAACCCCAAAACAACTCCATTAACATTTTTTAGGCCTGCTTTATGCTTTATATCGATCTTATGAATTAATTTGGATTATTTAAGAGTATTTCATTAGGTATAAAACATAACCGTCTTGCTACTGACAATACTTGTAATAATGTAAACTATAAAGACTAAAATTTCAGGGAGAAAAAAGGGGTCATAAAAAGGCCATCTGCATGCCTAGCTTATCAAGTTAGTATTACCCCACATATCAGGTTTTGGGGTACATCTGATATTCCAGTACCTCTCAAAACTTCTCTAATATAAAAACATAAATAAATGCTGGTGTCTTCTACGACAGGAGTTTTGTTTTCTTAATATTGCAATAGGAAAGGAAGCCACCTAAAGACAATCATAAGCAACATGGATGCTTCCAATTCTTTTGAACAGGAATCTTGTTCAAGAATGATGGCAACATGAAAATTATTATTTTTATTCTCATACCATTAGTCTCACAAAAGCATATGTACTTTTTCCTTCCTGAAATCGTGACCAGAATTTGCTGGTATGTTGTAGCACTGGTTTCTCTGAGTCAGGGGACCCACATTCCTGTAACATACCTGAAGATCCTTCTTTTAGAGTTTTGGAAATGGGAATATATGAATAAGTGTTTTGGGTTTTAAAAGAAAAAAGAAGAACTCTTGGAAGCAAAATATAATAACATGGTGTACAGGGAAAGTTGTTCAAAACAAGTTTATCTCAAAGAAAGTAGAATAGAACTGAATGAGTCCTTAGTGTGGGGAACATTTTAAATCATTAGAATTAAGTCCAGAAAAAGCAAAAGATTTCAATATATGCTCAAAGATACCATCTGTATTATTAAAATATATGAATAATGAGGAGGCAGAAGAAAGACACAATAGAAATGTCTTTTATTATTATTATATTTTAATTACATTATCCCATGGTAAATATCTTTCAGTGATATTGTTGCAGTTTGCTTTGAGAACTTTTAGACATGCCTGACCTATAATATGCACACTATAAAATTAATTTAATGTTTTACTACATTTGCCTTTGAACATGGGTCCTCTTCATTTTTTATGGTTAAGTGAAATGTGAAATGCTAAATTCCAGAGTTGGCAGATGTATGCTTTAGTAGTTATTCATTTCTACACCACAGATTTTGTTTCAAAGGAATAATTTCTGAGCTGGATTGTATCCATTTTTCTGGGTGTTGTTCTACCCCCTAGACTTGAGTAGACAATCTTATTCTTGATGATTTCTTAAGAGTACCAGAAACTGCAACTTTATATATGGAAAATTAATTTTGTGAATTTTCTAAACAAACTTTGTATATATATGTCTAAAATCTTCCATTGTTTTTCTGAGTATATGGACTTTCAATATTCCTCAAAAAACCACAAAATTTCTTTATGCTAATTCTGTAAAGTTTTCCTGAAATTTTACCTTTCATTGCAGATGAAAAGAAGGTCTTATTGACAGCAGAAAAAAAATCTAAATGCATTCTAGATTATAAGCATATTCAAAATCTTTTGTAGCAGTACAGATTGTAGTGGAAACAGAAGTTACAGTAACCTGTGAGTAAAGTCTCCCCTCAAAATGTAAAAGAAACATTTTTGTAAGAGAATTAGTCAATGTTCACCATGCTGAATCATGTATCTTTGATACAGCATAGTTAATAAGTAAAGTGGGGGTTCCTGTTAAACAGTTTTCCTGGAATGGAATTCCCAACTAAGTTTAATGAGAGAAACAAAAGCAGTTAATAAAGAACATCTAAACCCATAACTATTTTATTTGATTTCTACTTTGTGTAATTATTTTCTTCGGTACAAAGAAAATTGCATAAGTTTTCAGTTACTGACTGTAAAACTTGTAGATTTTCATTCCAGTGGACCTAATCTTTTCCTAGTGGTTTTACCAAGTTGAAATTAACTTACCTATTTCACCTGGGGAGTAGAAATTAAAGAAATAAATAGAAATCTTCAACGTGCTGAGTAATGGATGTTGCTATCAAAGATTACACATCATGAAATATAATAATTGTAAAAATTGCCTGGCATAATTCAAACAAATAATGGAATGCAACAGGCCAAAGGTTGAAAATAATTTTGAGGGAGATCATCACACAAAACTTCATTCATTTAGGTCAGACTATGGCACAACTAAATTTCCTTCCCAAGGTGGGGAGAGGCATAAAGCAAGAAAGGCCCTGCCTATCAGTTCTTCTTTCTAAAATGGCACAGGATGGAGTGCAGTTTCAGTTTTGACCTTGGAAATTTTGTGTACTTTAGTCCTTATACTCCCAGTAGGTTTTAAAGGAAGCCTGTTAATACAACATTCTGCAGCGGGAAGTTAGTGCTAGACTCTTACATGTTGCAAAGACAAATAGCTGCAGTCCTGTGGTAATATTTTGGGGTTTTGAGAGGTGTTTATATGTTTCTTATGTTACTGGTAAATATTTCACTTGCTGTTATCTTTTTTTTTTTTTCTTCTTGTTTCAATTCCTGCAGAAATGGTTCTTTCTTATGTATTCTGAATCCTTCGGTCTTCACTGAAAGAATATCTCCTCTTCAACTGGGTGCTATTTATTTTAAAAAGAATCATTTTAAAAAATAAATTTTGCCGAATAATCTCTGATATTCCTCACAGAGATATATTATATTTTATAGATTATCTCATTTATGCTGGACTTTTGAAATAGCAGCTCTCTTCCTGTAGAAGGTAAAACTGAAGTCCTCTGTTGTTCCAACCCAGACAAACGTTATCATCTTTATTTCCTTCTCCTGCCCATGAACTTCCATATCTAGTAACAAATTTTTCAAAATGAAGAAAAGTGATTGCCATTTTAGAACCTGTGTTTATCCTTCTGTCTTTTCTCTGTAAAGCACAACTGTTTATCTTAGCTGTATTGTGTTTTCAGAGAAGAACAACAGCCAGACATTTCAGATTGGTATCATGCTGATAAATTGCCACAGACTGCAGAAAAGCTGCAGTAGAGCCATCATTTCTGTTTCACTCTGCAAGAAGGAACCACTCTGCATAGGAACCACTCTGGCACTAGGACTAAATTCATGGCTAACACTATGAAAACATAACATTTTCACCTCATTCAAGAGCATTCTCTTGGCCTCTGCTCTGCTGTCATTTGCTCACAACATAACACCAATTTTCATGCACTTTAAGTAAGAGCTGAGTGCAAGAGCTTTAAAAGTACCAGTGTTGGTATTCAGCCATCACTACCTGCGTACACGTCAGCTTACATAAAACTGGGGTGAGGAGTTGACAGCTAATGCATGTCACTTTGACAGGTCTGTAGTAGAAACAGTTAAACTTTTGAAAGGAACAAAATGCTTTTTTGCTCCTAATAGTCTGGTCCTGCCAAACTGAATATATTTTGGCTGCTTCATGCTCTTCTGTTACCACAAACCTGAGAAAGTGTTCTCCTATGCCAGTACTGCAAAATGCATTTTTTCCCATTTGCTTTACCTTGTTACATCGGTAGATCATTAACTACTTAAACTTGTACACATTATTTTTCTAGATTCAAAATGATACGTTATTGATATATCATCTATGAAAATAGCTTATTGCATCTTTCACTTTTTCAGCCTTTTACCTATTTTGTCTATTTGGCTTGTAAGTTTGTCTGAGCTGAGTTGTCTCCTAGTATACCAATGCAGAGAATTTAGCATCGAGGGATCTTAAAGCTCAGTTGTCATTCTGTGAATTCTAAGAATTAGAAAAAAAAAGCACCAATATGACTTTACTACTCAGAAAATCTGAAGAGCAACTGTTTTATAAAAGTTTTACCTGCAACACGAGATTTGTTGCACATTTGAGGAAGCACCCATAAAGTTTTAAGCATAAATACAAAATCCATTATAAAAACTTATCTATGTAGTTATCACATTAATAAATCTTGCTTGTTCTCTCAGAGTTTTACAAGTTCTTCTCTATAATGTGAAATCTTTTAGTTTATTTGTAATAATCTAAATATTCTTCACCCCTTAAGTTCCCACACTAGTCCAGGAACAGTAACACTGATTAAAAGAAAAAGAGGAAATGCCCTGAGAGAAATACCCTTTGGTGACCTTGTAGCAAGTGTGTATATGAAATTACATCAGAACTATGTGTTTGACATGAATTGTAGAAGTTATATGTCTTTATCCCAAAAGACATCCATAAGGCAAGGAGTCTACATGTGCCAGTGCAATGGAAGTCTGGCTTTTGCTGTAATTACACAGCAATAGAAATGTCACAATCTGTCTGGATGGGACTGAGCCGAGCAGGAAGGATGAAGTCCATGTAGAAGGGAGTCTGGAAACACAGTCTTCATTTTCAGCACTGTTTCTACTGTGACACCTCATATCACCTTTCTTGTGCACTTGTTTCTTCATTAGCTGCCGATTGCTTTGCCTTTGTTGATGGCAAACTGTGTGATAACATCCTCTCATTTGTTTAAGATGAATATGGGAGTCAAGGAACTAATGATAAAATAGATGGAAAAAAAACCAAGGACAGATAGTCACAGCAATACCTTAGGCACCAGAAGTGCCTTTCCTGCAGTTGGTTTGCTTCTTATATCCACTGAAGGGAGAAGCCAAAGCTCCAGGGCACAAGTGTATAAATGCTGTGCAGGAAATTGTGTCATCATTTCTTCCCCCACAATAACAATGTGTTAGTCTGGGGCCAGCTCTTTGCCAGGCATTTGTCTGGGGTTTTCCAGTAGCAGCATCTCAGCCTAAGGCTTGTTCTTTGGCAGGCTGTCCTGATGCTCTTTGGCACTGCCCTGTTGCTGGTTTGGTTGGCTTCTGTGCAATAGAAATATACTTAGAGTTAGCCAACTGCTGAGGATCTGGCTTGTCTTTATTTCTTTCTGACATTTCCTCTGGTTTGAGCAGAAAATGAAGTACTAAATTGAGTTGGATTTTTAACATGGGCCTTGCATTGCAAGGGTCCATTGCCTGTGGGTAGCTTGAAGGCATTGCTTTGTTCTGAAGGGCAGGAAGTTGGAGTAGGAGGGATGAGGTCAAAATGAGAAGACATTGTCTCAGGTCTAAAGAAAGGGATGGGTGTTATTCAGGGAGGCCAAATGATCAGATCTGAGCCCACACAAAGGCTGAGACTTTCAGTTTTATTAAAGACGTATCATTACAAGTGGTGATGTTTTTCTTTACCTGTCAGGGACACTGAGTTATTGCATCCGTCAATCCTGGCTGTGGAGTCAGGTCTCTTGCTGTCCTCCTTCCTTTTCCTAATCTTCTTCAATGTGATGAGACTTTATAAAGCAGATCTGAGGCATAACATGGGCAATTGTGAGGTTCAAATTACTCCAGGAGGTTTACAGAGTTCTTGCTCCCACTGAGCCTGAAGCTCGTGATCTTTCAGTGTGGAAAGGGGAAAGCTTTATTTGTTTAGTGCCCTTGCTCAATCCCTACCACTCTCAGTTTGCTCATGGACATGGCATTCCACTAGTAATTCTATTTCAATCCTTCTTCATATGGAAGAGGAAATTAGGTCACAGAAGGACATCTTTACCTTTGGTAGCATGAGTAGTCTATAAAACTGCTAGGAATTCCCAGCTGAATGCAGCTATGCTGAAGAGAGAGGGGAGATTTGCTTTGGTTTGTGAGATTTTTCATTCTTTTCCTTTTTAATGTTTATCCACAACACCAAGAAAATGATCTGTTTTAAAGCAGACAGACAAAACACAATACTCATCATATCACACAAGCAACATTGCATTTGTCAAATACATCTAATAAACCTGAGATCTACTACTGTTTAAAAATGTACAGGTCAATGAAGTTGACCTAACCTTGATGAATTCTTCTTAAAGTGTTTGCAATTCAAAAGACATCAAGGCAGAATGTTTAATTATTGGTTTTCTGTATTGTATTCAGTATTTTCCATGCAGAAATTAAAATATTTGTGTCTGGCACTTAGTGATAGATACAGATACACTAATTCATACATGCACAAACATGTTAGAATTATATTAAAAAAAAAAGTGCTAAAGGCCTTTCATTTCAGGGAAAATGAAAAAAAAAATCATTCTCTTTCAATGCAAGGAATTTTATTCCTTTGTATATGTGAGTGACAAATGCAAACCAGTTATTCTCTTGATTTTTTTTTTTCTGGTTTAACATGGAAAAGTTACCAAAGAGATCTCATTTAAAATCACATAATTCAATCTGCTCATGATTGCAGGAGACTGGTGTCAGGATAATTTTCTTCGGTTGATAACCCTTTCACCTTTAAATTTTTTTTCACTTCAAGCTGTCATGTCTTCTAGAAGCAAATGCATTTAACCTATTAATGCAAGATCAATTTTAAACCCCTTGGGAAAAAAAAAATAACACCCCCCCCGACTTTGCTGTATTTTGCATGTAATTTTTCAGTTAGAGAAGTGCTTTTAGGCCAAAAAAAGAACAAAAACTGAAAGGTGTTTCAAAAATTATGATCATTCATATTCATCTTGAAAAGAAGTATGCATTTCTTTTGCTGCTCAAAACTGAATCCCTCTTAAGGTGCTTATCTAACAGTTACAAATCTTATTGGCTATTTTAAGAGCCAAAGGAAAGTGAACTCTCCTGATCAAAATCCCCACAGCACTTCAATGTGAATTTTTCAGCACTACATACCTGGTTCAGGTAAATCTGTTTTTAAACCAGCTCTCTCAGGTGTCAGTATTGGATATGGATATTTTGAAGGTTTTGCATTGGGGGGAAATTCTTTGAAATCCAATAGCAGAAGCTGGATTTTGCTTTACACCTAGAACTTGTTCACAGATGTGGTTCATGGAATACCAACTGAACTGCTGAATCTGAACTGGTGTCTAAGGTGGTGATTTAGGGCCAGACTGCTCAATATTCCCTTTCTTTGTAATGCTTTCATCTTTCAGAACTGTTTCTTCTGCTGCTTATAGCATCTTGCTGTGGAATATACAAGTATATACCCCAGATAATGGTTGTGGGTTCTTCCCCTCACTTTTGCCAAATAAACTAGTGCACACTACAGCCAGTGTGAGTTCTTGGAGCACAGTTTCTGTACTTATGTGCCTGTAAAATAAGCTCATCTGGTATTTAATCTGGTTTCGTGTTATAAACCAGGATATAACAAATATGGGAAAGACATAAAATGTGATTTTGCAGTTGCTGGCACCCAGCCTTTCAGCAGGCACCCAGAATCCACCTGGATAGCACCATCACTGCAACATGGAATTATCACTCCTATGTTATAATCTCTTACCCCAGGAAAGGGTATATAAATGAACTCCTATATAAATGAGTTTAATGTTTGTTTGAGATAAAATAATAACCATGTATATACATGTGTCCAGTAACACTAGATGCATCCCTTTGTGTCTTACAGCAGGGTTTCTGAACCTCAATATTTTTTTTTATTTCAGCAACCATCTCTTACGTATAAATATAAAAATTCTGAAATATTCTCCCCTTTGAAGGCAGATGCAGGCCCTTATCAGAACCAAATGCAGAAATACAGTAAACAGCATCTTCTTTCTTCCAGAAGAAAAACCCCAAATCAAAAACAAAACAACAACAACCAAACAAACAAACAAAAAACCCCCACCAAAACCCAAAGCAATAAAAAATCTCAGTGGAAGCATTTGGTGAGAGTTAAGCTCCTGCAATCAACAGACAAATCCTCTCTGATTTTATCTGAAGGGTCAACATCAGATACGTACTCTTCCTTTCTAAACTAATAAACTAATTTCTCTCAAACTTCATCAAGCAGTGTAAAAGAAAATGGTCCCTGGAAAATAATGAAATCTTTCCAGAAAAGCCTGAATTGGCAAAAAGAAAAAAGTCAAAGTACAGTTCCAGCAAAGGCCAATCCCATTCAATAGGAAAATCAAGTTATTAAATTTACTTTACATTGGTTTTTAATTTAATAAGAAACCTGCAGCTAGATGCCCACTTTTGGAGATGTGTGGACCTGTCACCTATGATCTCCACTGAACACTGTTTCTTCCAGCAAATTGTAACATGGATATGTCATGGAAACAAAGAACCCTGGAGTCTAGGTTAAATTTAGACTTTAGGAGCATCATTTAACAGAGACCACTGCATGAGCAGTGAGAAGCTTAATAAACTTATCTGATCATATTACACTGAAGTAGTCACTGATAATAACATGTGCAGATAGATTCAGACAAAACTAGTATTTTTCCTCCAAGTTTTTTGAAGAATGAGGCCTGTCCAAACTGAAACTCTCTCTTAATTCAGGACAATAGGGGTAAAAGATTTTAGCTGGTGAAACTCACACTGTATTTTGTGGTCCCTTGATAATCCATTGAAAACTGCTAACAGTTCACCTAGAGCTCAGTTATGCTCACACAGCTCTTCTTCCTCATATTCTGGTGTTTCTACAAGGTTCAACAGCACATTTGAGCTTTTTCTACCTTTTTTTTTTTTTTTTTGTAGAAGGTAGAAATAAGACTGCTACAGTGCATGAATTTTCTTCTAAGCAATTTTCAGACAAAAATGGGCTGTTGACAGGGAAGTAAATGAAGAAATGGTGTCAGATGAAGAGCAGTGCTAGGAAAAAGGTCCTGATTTGAAGGGGAAGTGTGGACAACACAGTTGCAAATGAAAGTGGAAGCAGTGCAGATTGGTACTGTAGAGCGAGAACATAAGGAAATGAAGTGATGTGAGATTTTTGGCAGTGACCAAGTTGTGAAGAGCTGCAAAGCTGGGTTCTGAGAGCCAACTTCTTAATGAATGGCTTTTAATTTCAGGTATCTGAACTGAAAGAAAAAGAGCACAACCAACCAAAATCCCAATTTGGAAGGAGACCCAGTTATTCAGAAAGCTTTGAGGATCAACCCCTCTAAGTTTGGAGATGGTTGTGTAATAACTGAGAAACCTCAAATTATTTTGCTCCCTGAGTATAATTGGATGAGCAGGTCCTCTTGAGACAATTTCACTGTTTATGAATAGGCATTGAAAGATCTGGAAATTTTAGGTCACTGAAAAATATTATGACCTAGGCGCTGGAATTTATTGTCTTCCAAATACACTCTTTCACCAGAGAAAAAAGCTTTTATAAGCCTAAACATGTAATATTTCCCTTCTGGTGTGGGTTTGACAGTGGAGTCTTATCATTAGATAAGAGTTAGAGTAGCTACCATCCCACATTCTCCAAATAGAGCCAGATGGTTTGAGGACTTAGTGAAAAAGCTCATACTTCAATCAAACAAAGCAGTTTGCATCTTTATTGTACCATTTGTTTGGTATGCTGACATGAGATGCCTAACATCCTTAAATACCAGTATTTAGGCAGCTGCTTAATTAAATTCTCAAGGCTGCATTTTGATGGGGGTAATTCATTTTAAATGAACAACAAAACATAAGCCCTTTCTTGCCCTCCTTTTCTCTTAAGAGATAATTCTCTGTTATCAGTTGCTTCTGGCTCACCACAAATAACAGTGACAGCTTGAAATAGTCACTGATCTCCACAACCCTCCTATCCCCTACAAATTGGTCTCAAAATCTGATGAAAAATAACATAGGTGTTTTATAATAGCTTCAAAAGAAAAAAAAGCAAAAAACATTTCTGGGTCCTTTGTATCACACTTAAATACCAAAATCTGTTCAGGAGCATACCCTTGTTTAGCAGTGGAAAGAGTTTTGCTGAACAGATTTTATCTGTTTCTTGTTTTGGTTTTTTTAACATAATGGAACAATATTATTTTACAAAAGGCCATTTCTTCTGAAATTTTTTGAATAATCTAAAACTAACGGTTTTGGTTTCTTTTACATTATTAAAATCCAACTTGCTTCCTTTTTGTATCTAAATGACCACTTTTGGTTTTCAAGGGTGTCACAATTAAAATTGTCAATGAGAACAAATCTATGTGCTGTGTGCAGTGTTTGCTGAGCACAGGAAATACAGCAGCAAGGAGATGCTCTGGCTCAAACCTGAACTGTGATTCAGCTCAGAAAATACTTTTTTCTCAGACAGAGATGTTCTTGTGCTCCTTATTGAGATATCCCTTTTTTCCTCTAGATGCTCCTGTTCATATGTAATCTAAAATAAGCACCAATATGTCTATTTTTGCTTCCCAGCCTGACAGTTCTGGAGATGCCAGTCTATCTTATTTTCAGTGGACAAAGAAATGATAAGAGAGAGGAAACTGATAAAACTTAGCAGTGTATCTGCTATTCATTATATACATATGTACATCTGTTTAATATCCATGTTTAGCAAATGTAAGAGGCAGTCTCAAGTCAAATATGGTTCTAGCATTAATAAAGCAGATTAACAAACTTCAGGTGAGTTATCATAAGAAATAAATATGTTCTCTTTTTTAAATTATTTGAACTTCTTAAGAGATAGGACTGTCTTTCATTTAAATTTCATACAACTTGAATCACACTGTCAAATAATTGAAATAATTATGATTTGTTGATGAGAAGGAGTTATTAATCATTATATTGATTGCAAACATTTAAAGCTGATTAATGTTTTCTAATAGAAGGTGCTCTACCCTGTAATATATTCCGGAAGATTATACTTCATTTCCCATTTTGCTCTGTCCTGTGGTCACATCCCAGACAAAATTAGCTCCTACTGACTTCAGTGGCTTATCCAAGGAGCAACTAATCTTATCTGAATTTCACAAATACCTCAAATGGTAGCTTGTGACTTTGATTACTAGGAGAGTAGGCCTAATCAGATTCCTTTTCTTAAAACAGTGGTTCATTCAGATCCTTCACTTTGAGAGATCAAAGCTGTTTCTTCTCTCTATCTGCAGGGAAGCTCATTAGGAGGAGGTTGTCAGGGTTGTAATCATGCAACAGTTTTACTTCTGGGTTATAACACTTTTCCTTTCTTATCAGTCTGTGAGGTCCAAAGTGAGAAGAACAAAGTAGGTATCACTGACATAAGGTAGTTTTAATGCTTTCAGAAATCACTATGTTTTACTAGCTATTTTATTAATTTCTTTATTCAGAAAGTATTTTGCAAATGTATCTCAACTATACAAGCAGTTTAGAGGAGGTTTTACTTGGCTTCTAACATTTTAAAATCAGCAGCTATGTAAACAATTTACTTTCAAATTAAAATTTCATCAGTTTGATTGTATCATATAGCTGCTTGCACGAACTGATCTTAAGCATTTACCAATGTCCTCATCCTTGTTTCCATGTATAATTTAAAATAGAAAAGCATAATAAAATGTGTTCCTTTTGTAGACTTCAAAGACAGTTGTTACACTGTGTGTCGTGCAGCTAGAAGCTATTAAAATTTAACTCTACTACTGTCACTGTAAGTTTAGTAATTTCAAAAACATTGCATTTACTGCAAAATGATGCTCCATCCTGATTCCAGTGCCATTTTCTGTCTCCCACAGCCTTAAATGTTCAAGGTATTTGACTATGGAGTTTTGGTCAGGGGGCCACATTTAATGATGACACATTAATGATGATACCTGGTGCCTACTTGGTAATTAATGATTGAAGAGGATACTTTACAAGTAAAGCAATATGTATCACTTCAAGTCTACAAATACCTCCTCCACTCTTATGAAGAACCCCAGTAATTACAAGTGCCACACTCATCCAGATAGTCAAAATGTAAGGGGAAGACTTAAATTACAAATAAAACAAACCACGATAGCATGAAATGCAAACATAGTTTCTAGATTCTTCTAGTGTGCAGTTATTGGAAAGTAACCACGTTTCTCTAACTAGGAATGACTGTTGAAAATTTACTCTGAATCCAAAATATCAAAATTTAATAATGTGTTGTAGGTCTGAGTGTATTAAAAGAAATATAAATACCAGGATCTTCCTGCATTGAGTAATTGATTGTGAAATGGTGGGAGTAGAACAGTCACTGAATGAACTACTCATGAAGCTGAAAGCTGATGATCACATCCGACGTGGAAGCCAAACAAATAGAGAGCAATGTAATCTGAAAAGTTACAGAGCTTCCAAGAACTAAGCCTGTGAGGCAGTGTCTCCACCACACTGCTGTGCCTCTGGCCTGCCTCTGTTTGGGTCTGAGTCTTCCAGTTCACTTAGAGCTTGCTCTGCAGTGATGGAGTTTAATTTAGTGCCTTACACACCATTGTTATTACAGGTTTCTCCACATTCAGGTATTGCATATTGCATTGTGTTTCCCACATTGCTTAGTGCAAGCTCTGCTGTTTCTTGTTTCATTCTTTTCATGAACTGATCAATACAAAACACCATCTTGTCTCTCCTGACTGTCTCTGGTGTCCTCATGCCATTTCACGCTCTGCTACTGTGCCTTCAAATTCTTCCTTCCAGAGCTCTGCTATTGCCTACCAGCAGTAGCTCTTTCTCACCACCATTTCATCTGCTTGCCACAGACTTAGTGGGTCACAGAACTCTGTGTCACAGTTAGCTTTTAAGGGTGGTATTTCTCACAGGCAGCATGTATTTTTATGTCATGATCTGTTTACTCCACAGTCAGTTCTCTGGAATTAAGCTGTATTTGCTGAGTCCTCTGGTTCCTTACACCATGTTAGACAACTCAAAAGTATTTGTATCTAATTTAAATAAAGTACATAGGAATTAATTTTAAAATATTATATGGATTGAGGTTTTCCTTAACCAAGCAAAGAATAGTGGGGAGGGTTCTTCTACAGCTAACTGTGTAGAAGAGGAACTGAAGAGGTCGTGGTTTCTGTAAGCATTTGCTACTTGGTCAGAATGATGGAAGAAATTTTACTGATGCTCATTCCAAAATCACACTTTCCCAGGGCATAGAAAGAACAATGATTTTGTGCATTTGAAAAGACATTTACACAAAAATACTATGAAAAGGGACTATTTCCTGAAAATCATCTTAGTTTAAAGATGCATACGCTAGGATCAAGAATTATCTTGACATACAAATGGCACAAGGAATGAATAGTGCTGCTTTAGCAAATTCCAGATGGTGATTTGTTGTGCTGGTCTGCGATATTTTCAAAGCTAAATTTCTCTGAAGTGCCCAGCACTGAACACGTGTCCATATTCCTGCACAAAGCAACAGTGAATGTTTGGCCAACTGGACTGTGTGATTGGCAGAACATTCAGACATTTCATTTTGGAAAAAAAATGACACTTCATGGAATGAAACTTCCAGCAGACTATTCCACTGCCACTGCTGAAGGGGAAATATTCTCTAATTTTTCCTTTACATAAAAGTAGAATACAATACCCTTTGAACATGGGCATGTTCATATAGACTTCTGATTTATTAAATACTATCCTACAAGATTATAGGAAAAAACCTAATTGAATAATTTCTATGGGTCTTCTTCAGCTTGTTCCAATGGCATTGTGAGATTACTTATAATAATCAATTTTACATCAACAGTTACTGGTTTATGCTCTAAAAACTCCTATTGCTCTTCCACCTGTATTTGAAAAGTCCTTCTACAAAATCTACTAAGCAAAACAGCCTTCATTTTACATGAGGCAACTCTGAAGCACTGTGTTTAATTCACTTAAGTGGCCACCAATATGAGTCGGAATGAAACCATGAGACACAGCAGAAGTAGGCTTCACTACTTGTGCCAAGAACAGGAAGTGCAATAATGTTCCAAAACAAACTCTCTTATTAGGTCAAGATGTGAAAATGAAGCAGCAATTGATTTCTCTTCCCTACATTTTACTGAATGTTGCAAAACCTGATAGAACTGAAGAAAGAGCATACAAGCTTTCTTTATCGAAAGAAAGAAACCAGGAATAAGTAAACTGCCCAGAGCTAGTGGGCATTTATGATCTTCTCTCATCAGTGTGAGATTGGTGTCAGATTGATGAAAGCATTTGTCTCACTTGGTGAATACCCCTAATAAGCTGTTTAGCTAAAGGAACCAGACCCATCTGGACAGAGAGCAAAATGGATTAGAATTTCCCCAAGAAGACCAGTAGGCCTAAATTTTTTTGTAGAATCAAGAGATTAGCTCCAGTCCTAGCCAAAATTTTGCCATTTCCCAGGAAATTTTTAAGATCTCACAAGATCATTTTTACTACATGACAACCTAGGACATTTTAGTTGAAATCCTACAATATTTTACTGTTGTGGTGTGTTTTGTCCCTAATGGTCTGTTCTGTTTCCCCCCTGCTTTGTTGATTCCGCCTAAGTTGTACCCTCCCCCTAGGGGGAGTTGTGGTGCTGTGTTTTTCTTTTTTCATAAGTTTTCTACAAACCCTCTAATGATATGTTCTTGCTCTCCCACATGGTCTGCTCCAAGTTTTCTCCTCCCTTTCCTAGTTGTCAGTCACTACTTAAACCCGCCTACCCAGTTGCCAATCCTTCCTGATCTCCACCTCTTGTTCTAGAAAGCTCCCTGTCAATCCTTGTTGTCCCAACCCCTTGCCTAAACTCCTCCTTGGAATTCTCCTATTATTCGAGGCACCATAGGCTGAGTCAATTTTTATCCACCTCCTTTGTACCCCCGTTGGTTGTAATCTTGTAAGCCCCTCCTTGAGCTCCTCTCCTGCTTGTCCCTGATTTGTTACTGAATTGTACCCACCCCTTGTTCCACCCCCAGCGCAAGGCTACGTAAGTTGGCTTTTTCGTCCCTGATCGTCTCAGAGAATGAGCTCATTAGGGAAGCAGACAAAAGGCTTCTCACTGTTCTTTGCCCTGCTCCTAGGTGCTGTACCACTGGCTGCCCTTGAGAGCAGGAACAGCCCTGCTCTGCACCACCACCCAGACCACTCGTGGTGCAGGCCGGAGTGCGGAGC
>VZSR01003806.1:12509698-12524866 GCA_013398615.1 Brachypodius melanocephalos
TGGGGCAAAGATATAGAGTGCTTTTGGACTGAAGCAAACAGACATACCTGTTTAGCTGATTAATACAGAAGTTAAAAATAAAGCAGTATGCTATGTCAGAGGGGTTACTTGTCATAATCCTGATCATTTTAAATATAATTCAAGATGATCATTTCTAGATTCACTTTTAATTTCCCTGAAGTCTTTACACCATGTCTTGGCAGTTGAGCTCCATTTTTTTTTCTAATGGCACAGACATTCAGATAATGAGATAAGATGTTCCTTCTATTTTCCTGTAAAAAATTATCACAATTATCTTCCTGAAATGAGCAAACACAGATTGTGAAGAGTCTTGAACACAGCTTCTTTGATCTGTTTTAGACCCATCACAACCCCCTCTGGCTTTATTGAACACATACCATCTCTAAAGCTCCTTCCAGCAACTTCTTGGGAAGTTCTTGGAGACTTCTGGAATGGAAAAGTTATTTTTATGATTCTCTACATGTCTCCATTCCAAATCTTTTTGCCCTCAACACCACTTTCAGAACTGGTTTGACCTCTTCTACTGACACTGCTTCCTTCTCTTCAGATTCTCCTTTGTGTCATGTGCAGTAGCTTGTGTTTATGGGCCCAGTGAGGTGTTCCAAGGAAGCTTGACTTGACACATTAACACATTTTGCTGTACATTTGAAGGCATTCAGTGCCACTGTCAGTGACAAAGGAGAATGACTCATCACTCAGCTTGACAGTGTACTTCATGTATGTGAAGTGGGAAATAGATTCGGTGCAGACTATCTGTCCATAGAAGTCTCCTTACTCACCTCCAAAATGATGAAACATTTTGAATTGTGATGAGGATGTGGAAAGAAGGGAAAGTATGACTTTGTCTTGATGTTATTGCAACTATATCTCATTTTTTACTTCTTTTTATTGCAGCGAAATACTTGATTCATTTACCTCCCAATGATACAGCTGGTATGAATATTGTTTATAACTTGTTTGCAACATTAAAAGTCTGAAAATATCCATTAGAGATATCATATGACTAAAAGCTGAATTAAAGGATGACAGGAATCTGGCAGTAAAAGAATATATAATATTGGTTTAATTTTAAAGTGTATAGAATTACCTTATTGTTCCAAATATTCACTCACTTTAACTAGCACTTACATTGTTTTAAGCAGCATAATGAATATGTAACATTCCACATACATTCATATTAGTACCTCCTGAGAAATCATGATCCAGATAAATACATACATATCCTTAATTTTCTTTTCCAAGTTAAAACCGATCCCTGTTCAATTAAAAAAAAAAAAAAAGAAAAAGGGAAAAAAGGCCAAAAATGCAATATACTTGAACATTTTTCATAAATTATTCTACAACTGAAATTTTATAAAACAGATTACTTAATGAAAGATTTTGTGGTATGATAATATTTAAGTTTTATGGAAATGAGAAAGATGGGGAAACAGGTGCAAAAAAAAGAAGTGACTTGCCAACATCCGTTTGCAAACTAGAGGCAAAGCTATAACCAGAATCTGGTGGGTTTTAGCTTGCAGTCCAATATTCTCTTTATTGAAAAATACTGCTCATAATTAAAAGAAATAATTAAACCACTAAAGATCTGTACCATTTTATTTATTTGTTTATTTATTTTAGTTGATTTCAATGGTCTTATGCAAATCCTTTAGTGAGTCACTTCTGTTAGTGGGTGGTGGTGAAACACTGAGATGTAACAGGATGGACATTGGAGGGCAAAAAAGTTCAATTTCTCTGACCTGTGGATGAAGAACACATTCTGTTTCACAGCTAACGGCACAGACATAGGCATAACAATATCTGCTGCTTTTCTGGAAGATTACTAGATGTATTTATGACTCTGCCAGTGGTGGATGGACGAGGTATAGTGGGTGGAAGAGAAATGAGTGTCAGGATGGACAGTTGCATGCTATCACCATTTTAGGCTTGAACAAATTTCCTTAGATGAGATAAAAACTTCAATATATTGTGTCATGATGAGAGCAACAAAGATTGGGAATGGGCAGGATGGAATACACTATGAGGAGCAGCTCAAGACCAAATGTTTGTCTGGTTTGGAGAAGATGAGACCTGAGGGGCAACCCTATTGCTGTCTACAACTTCCTGAGAAGGAGAAGTGGAAGGGGAGGTGCTGAGCTGTTCCCTGGTATCCAGGGATGTAACAAGCGGGAATGGTTCAAAGCTGCATCTGGGAAGATTAATTCTGAACATCAGGAAGCATTTCTTTAATGAGAGAATGCTTAAACTCTAGAACAGGCTTCTTACACAGGTGGTCAATGCCTCAAACCCATTTCATGTTTAAGGGGCAAGTGGACAATGTCATTCTATTCTATTCTATTCTATTCTATTCTATTCTATTCTATTCTATTCTATTCTATTCTATTCTGTGCTGTGCTGTGCTGTGCTAACTCCCATTTCTTCTGTAAAGATTTTTTTCAATGAGGGAGTACAGGAGTGAGGGCTGTTCTTGGTAAGGAATTCTGCTCTCTGAATTCTCTGAATAAGAGACAACTGATTGTGCCTGGCCATAGAGTGGACATGTCGCATGTTCCTCTCTGCAGTAGCTCATGTTTCCCTCAGTTAAACTCAGGTAGAGATTTCTGGTCACAACCCATGCTGTGATCTTGTCTCTAAGAGTTCCCTTGGAAAGGAGACAAAGGCGTGCATGGATCTCAGGAAACAGAACACAGGCTTGTGATTAGGATGGGGAAAATAGTGGGCTGGGAAACAAAATACCTTCTGCCTGCAGATGTGTTTGCACTCTGAGCCCAATGTGGTAAAGGCTTTTAATTTGTTACACCAAAGGGAGGTGTTTTTATTGTGTTTATTGTTTTAATGTGAGTTGAGCCCGCTGCTCAACCCCGCTCTCACTGTTTTGATCATAACCAATTAGTTTCTATTCACTGGTATTGGACCGATATCTTGGAAGGAGTAATTTTTCTGTCATAGACATGCAGCAAGCTGCAACTGGGGGGAAAAAAAAAAGTGACTATGTATAGTCTATGTTGATTTTGCAAAAATTTAGTGTCATGTCCTCACTCAACAATCCCTCAGAGAGGCAAAGGACCTTATCAACAATCTTCACAGATCTTTCCTTAAAGACGCTCTTAAACTTTGAAACAACCTTAGGAACAGAGCAGGAGTTTGTGTGCTGTCTGCAAGCGTGAAAGCTGAGAGAAGTACTTAGGTATTTATTGGGGCCAAGTATCTAAACTTGTTACCTGCTTTTAGCCACCACAGCTGGAGAGGACAAAATTATATACTCTTTGCTCACTTCTTTCATGGGTCCATCATCTATTGTTGTTGAAAACACATGAAGAATTTTGTATTATGATGTAATTTATGTAACTTGTCCAAAACAATATTAGATTTATTCCACTTGCTATATGAAAGATATCATTAGAATGTAGCCCATTTGGCAAAACTTGTCTCATAGTTCCAGGCAAGGATTCAATCACCTGTTGCTAAGATACTTTAAAAATATTGTCTGTTTTTAAATGTTCCTTTTTAATTGAATAAACTGTTAGTTTGAAATATTGTTGCTGAGGTTAAAAAGGTTTAGAAAATCATACAACTTTTTTACTGCAAAGCAAGTTTTAAAAAGACTTAAATGCATCATCGGCAGTTTTTATTTATTCTATTCTTTAGCTAGACATTAAAAGTTGTATTGAAATAATGACAGTTCAAAGTTTTGGAAACTGAGTTATCACTGAGTTACAAAATTAAAATTTTCCTTAACCAATACATTTAATCTGCACTATCCATGTCAGCAATGTAGACATTATTTGCAGTAAGTAAAACTATTCCTAGGGGTTCTGAAAATGCCCAGGAGTGCTATGCTGACACCAGTGCACCTTATCTTCGTGTAATGAGACTGAAAAGCATAAAGGCATATAATTCCTCTCACTGTACACTTTGAATTATATAACATAGTAATCAAAGACTCTTTTTTAACATAATTAATAATATGTCCCACTTTCATCAGAGGATATTGTCAGGAACCAGAATTATGCTGACCTCATATTTGATTGCTAAAGTATGTATCAATTGTGAAATTCAGACAACACAGAACAGTAGAGTCTGCCTACTGACTTCATTAATTTTTATCTCATTTCAGTAAAATTTACAGGCAAAAGGAGTGTTCTGCTTGCCTAATAAAATTGCACTTACTTTGCTAACACTTCTTAGTCCTGACACTCACGGGTAAACACTGAATAGGACTTTGGAGTCTGAAAAGAATTAAGGATCTGTCCTTTGAATTCATCTTTTGTAGTTTGTAAAGCAGAGGGAATGTTTTATACTACCACTGTGACCGCTCTGCTGGAGAACTGAGTGATACCCAACAATTTAAGTATATAATTTTTATATTTCACTGAAGAATTTTGCCACAGAACAATTTCGATGGAAGCAGAAGACAATAAATCCACATTTTTGGGTAGGGGAGAGGAGGGCAAATTATATTTCTTATACTTCACAGATCCAAGACAAAAGAAAAGAAAATTGCGTAAATCAAGATTAGAAGTTGCTATCAAGATTTGATTTATGTCTCTATATGGGAAGGATCTGGTGTAAAACTTGAATCTAAATCTATGTTAAGTTCTCTTTCAAATGTGTTGCATTAGAATCAGTTTAAAAGAAAGAAGATTAGATCTAATACTTCGGATTTTATTCTTTAATCTGGTATTTAAAGTAAGTCTGGAAAATAAAAAGAAAAAGCAAAACACTTTAAGTGCTGTTTTGTTGTTTGTTTGTTTGTTTTTTCCCCCCAGAAGTTTTCCCCTTTTGTCTTTTTATTAGCCCTGGGAATAATGGGCTCATTTAGCCTGGAAGATACTGCTGGTAGGTCATGAAGTCCATTTCCCTGCATCCCAGCAGGATTGATGGCTTTACTCCCAAGCCATTCCCAAAGAGATGGGTGGCCCAGTCGTGAATACTGAAGCGATGGTGATTCCATGACCCCTGTTGGCTTTGTTCATCAGTTCCCCCATGTTTATCTTGTTTTCCCTAACATTTAACCCAGGTTTCCTCAACTGGATTTCAATTCTATCAAATTGTGTTCTCTCTTTGAGGATGAATGTGAGCAATTGGCCGTCTGCTTTCATCAAATATCTCTGCACACAAAACTTCATTGTGAACTTATAAATTCAGGTCAGGGTTGCTGAAAGTTTATATAGGCCTGTGAGACTAACAGACATTGACAATGCTGATGTGCTTAATTTTACTATAAAATTTTTCAAAGAGGTATTTCGTTCCCTGAAAACTTACAGTTTACAAATAATTGAATTAATGAAAGGATGTTTTAAAAATTGTAGTTTGTTTCAAGATCTAAATTTTCAAAATTTGGAAGCATATGGAGTGCAGAAAATTATATCAAAACAATAGAAAGACTTTTCTGGTAAAATCCAGATGAATATATATATCTAAAAATCTGAGCAGCCTCCTCTACAAACCTCATCTAGACAAAATGATTTACAGAGTGAGGCTGTGTCCTAACAAACACATGTCTGAGGTGTTCAGGGAAAGAGGTTTTTGAGGTTAAATCTTGATGTCTTTATCTGAGCTGCTTGCTACACTTCCTTTACAGTGAATGAAGAACATAGTCTCTTCTGCACTGTTACTCATGTCATCTTCTCATGGTTTTTTAACATGTCTCAGATGAATCATGCCTCAAAAGTTCTTAATTTCCTTCCTTTGCTGTTAAGCAGTCTGGAGCAATCATCTTGCCTGGGATAGCTGCACCTGTAGACAGCCTGGGTTGGATGAGATGGATCTCTTCTTGCTGTCACTATAACAAGTACCTACAAATGCTCTTTTACTTTTTGGGTTAAGGCATGTCTGATACAAAATATGCTGAATTCTTTGTAATGCATTGTGCATAAACTTTTCAGACTTCAGCTGGAAAGTTGTCATAAAACCTCATGAAGAAATTAGCTATATTTTAAATCAAAATCTCTCTTTCTTCTGCCCTTAAATGAAGACTGCTTATTTGCTCTTATCAGATAAGGAGATGAGATCTCTCAAACAGCCAGGAAGTTGTTTCAAAGCACTATCCCTAATCCATGGAGCAGTTAAGTTTGTCTTGATTAAGGGGGATGAAGAGGCTTTAAACATATTAGTTAAGTTTATTCAGAGGGCCTGGCTCTGACAAATTTGTGGAATGGCGGCTGCACAGGCTTTAGAGGGATAAAAATGTGTTCTCCACCTGCACACATGCACAGCAGCATTGTCCAACTCTGAGGCATTTCAAATTGATTGAAACTATAAATAGCGGTGCTGGCAAAAACTGCAAACAGTAACTTCTGGACTAAAGTTCAGCCTTTGCACAGTAAATTCCGTCACATCAGTGAATAATACAGTTTGTTGGGTTTAAGGTATGTCGTTGAGTCCTCTGCTCCTCATAACATTGTCAGACTTACTTCTGTTTAATCTCATGCAGTGACAAGCTAACAGAGTTTAAATAAAAAAAATCCCAGTATTAAAAACAAAAGTCATTATCTTTCAATCCCCAAAGGTCCAGCTATTGCCAGCAGTTAACCACTGATGTGTGAGAGTGACCTGTAGGTCAAAAAAGATGCCTTTTGTGAGCAAGCTTGGTTTGTGCATGAGACAGAGCTGCGACTAAAAACTTTTTACCTCTGGCACATGAGGGGGTGCAGCACTGGCAAAGCATAAAGATTAAAATGCAGGTGAAAGGAAGGAAACAAAAACTTTTGCTGTGCAGTTTTGCCACAAGCCTAAAAGCAGCTCTGTAGGACTTGCCTGAATTACTTGTTATAAGAAAGTCATAGAAATTTGTCCTTGCAAGATTGGTCCCTGAGTTTTACAGCTACAGCTTACATTTTCATCCCAAATATGACTTTTCAATTAGAAAAACATGACTAAGGCTCAAGTTTTCCAACAAGCTCTCCCAAAATTTCTAATCTTACATCAGCTGTGTGACTGCAGGCAATTTCTCAACTCATTTATTTTCATTTATGATTATTTGTACGGCTGTATATCTAGGAGCCAGAGCCCTTTGTGCCAGGTGCTATAAAAGAGAACAGAGAGCAAATCCCACTGGAAAAAGCTGAGAGTCTACACCCAGGGAACTGGGATGGACAATAAGAAATGAGTGACAAGCAGTGGCCTTAACATGTCTGCATTCATCATACAAGAAAAATGTCATAAAGCGGGGACAAAACCCCATGTAATTTGATGCCTGTATGGATCTTCAAAAAGTGAGACATGGGACTTGGGAGAACGAAGGTGCTCACAAAGTCATGGAGAGGATGAAATGTGCAGAAAATCTGGGAACTGCCTTGGTGGTGAAGGTTCACCTATGGCTGTCCTGAAGGAGGGGAGGGCTGCAGCAGGACAGCAGTGTGGGTAGGAGGATGGCCCATGGAAACAAGCCCTTTGTCAGGGCTGCATTTGTCAAGGCCATCAAAGAAGGTCACAGCAGTATTCAACAAACAATAATGTACTGAGAGCTCCCTTGAGGAGTAGCCATGGGGGTTGGTGGGAGAGGTTGTATTTTAGAAACATTGTGGTGAAGGAAAATACTTCAGATAGAGTCTGGATAGGAATACCCGCAGAGAAATGGCTCAGTGTTTGCACGTAAATTGTGAACCTAAATGACAGGACTGATGGCAGTGTGGTGACACTCTTATTTTTGAATTGTCAGTATTTTTATGTCTTTAGGGAAGGCACTGCACTTTCTGTAATGCTTAGCAGGATGTGGCCCTTCCCACATCGTGACAAAGAACTAATAGAAAATAAGAGTATATAAATATGTCCCTCAGCTCGGTTTAAAATAATTTTATGGATCTAGGTGTTGAAAAGCTAAATTTGAAGACCTAATTAAGAAAATAACAAACAAGGAAAAGGACCAAATATATCCCTGACACCTGCATACACCATGAATTAATTTGCTTGGCAAAATATAGAAATACACATCTTCACAGTTAAGCGAACACAATTGTTAAGCTGGCCACCAGATTTCATGTGATTAATATTTATCATTGCCACGTCCGTAGTGCTCCAGGATTTAATTCAAAATGTGAATCTTTCCTAAATCACAGCACTTAACTTCTAATCTTGTTTGTTTGTTTTGATTAAACAAAGATGTTCTGCTTTTTTTGTAGAAGTGATGTCACCTAATTGACTACATGTTGGTTTAGCCTCTAAAGCCATAAAATGTGATTCTATTCTTCGTAGCTTTTAAGCTTGATTAAAGCAAGCTCCTCAAGTGGTTCTCTAATAGCAGGCTCCCCAGAAATGGAGAGAGATTCTCAAGTGGTTTAATGTTTAGAAAATGAAGAAACATCTCCACCCCCTCATGTAACCACAGGAAACAAAGTATTAAAGTTGAGGAGGGGGAAGGAATGGAGAAAAAGAGAAGTCAGTTCTCTCTATTCCCCCCAAAATGTGAACCACAAAGGATTGTTTTCCTTTCATGTGAAAAGATTTTTAGCATTTCATTTCCTTAGATTTCTATACGTTACGAGCAAAACTCTTAAATCACTAGTTAGCGGTTTCGATCTAAATCTCATCATCTAATTATTTTTACAACGCATTCTTGGAAGGGTAGGAATGGTTCTGCCAGGAGATGTTTCACAATAATTAGAAGCCCCAATGGGTCTCTTAAGAATGTTTAAAAGGTTCCATATGCAAGCTGCTATGGGGAACCATGCTGTACACAGCTCTTTGTTTGAAGCAATAGGTCTTGACAGCCCTTGTTGTATTTTAATATAGCAAACAAAATCCATGCCAACCAATCAGGTTCCTGAGTGTCTTGCCATTCTTTACTAGGAAAAATAACAGTGGAGATCAGTTAGCTACAAAGACAGTGTCATATCATTACAAATATGGGCTGCTTGAAAGGCATTTCTCTCAAAGACTGTTCTTTGTAGCATAGGGACTGCATTAAAAGGTGAATTTTGGCAAAACAACTCCCAAAACAACAACAAAAAAAACCCCAACCAACCCCAAAAGTGCTTTCAAACCAGTGTTCCAGTGTTTGAAGTTGTTTGCTTTCTCTTTTATGCAATAAGCATGCAGAAATGGCTTTTGATGTTAAAACATCTACACTGGAATATGCCTTGCATAAATGGCCAATTTGAGAGGCTCAATCCTCCATCTATTGTGTTTGTCAGCCAATGAAGAACTGCTCTACCTCTTTTAGCTGAGTATCTCTTGCCTGCACAGTCTTTTTGCCTATAGTAAGAGATGACTGAAGAAAGTGGCTCAGACAAGGAGAGTGACACCATATACTTCATGAATTTCTTTGTCCATGCTACATCCATGTTTAATAATGGGTTGTGACTTCGCTAACAACAAGGAGGACAGAAAGCAAGATCTCTTCTGCAGTGAAGGGCTGATAAGACAGTGATCCTAAGGAACAGAGTAGCAAAAACAGGCAATGGAAGCAGAGAAAAAAGCAGAACTATTGACTATCTGAACAGCTGCTGTTACTACCAGGGTCTGAAAGAGAACACAACTTTCCAAGAACATCCTCTTTCTTATGGGTCTCACATACTGCTATCTACCCAACTAGCTCTGGGAGAACTTTTCTGAAGCTCAGTCTTGGTCCCGGAGGGTTACAGGCATTTTTCTGGATAACTAGCAATGTATGTTTTCAGAAATGTGATTTTCCTGCATATGTGACATACTTGTGGCCATATTAGGCATGCTCATGTGCATGCACGCAAATGTATGTGCCTGCACTTTCAAATCCATTCCATAATGGCTTTGCCTTTGGATACAGACACATCTCCAGTGTCAGCTGTAAAGTCATTGGCTTCATCTCTGCTTTTATTTTCATCTTTGGCAAGGACTCTGTATGAGACATCATAGTATGTACAGATATCTGCACATAATTTTATACTGAGCACTTTATGTGAGGTTGCCGAGTATTTAAATATCCCAAGAACTGGATTACTTCACTAATCTGCCTCATTAAGGAGGCTAATTTTATTTTTTTTTTTCAAGAAATTATTATTTTCTTTTTAGAATGTGTACTGTAATTTTATAGCCATCACTTTAAAATTAATTGAGATATTTTGATGATTTCAGACAAAACTTCAGATTTGCATGAGTTCTTTGATTCCTTTTTTTTTCTCTAGCATTTTTTAAGAGTGGCTTGGATTTCTGGTTTCTCTGCAAGAATATCTTTACTCATCATGCAATTAAAGTTGTCATTACTATTCCCCTACCAAATATAGGACAGATAAATATGAATATGAAGATGAAGATAAATATGAAACAGGCCATATCATTCAGCCCTCCACAAGTGTAAGGTATCATACAGCAGGTAGAGTAGTTCTAAATTCTCAATGTGCACATTTAATAAGTGCAAACTTAAGAATTTTCTGAAAATTCTTTTTTTCCTACCACTGTGTCTTGTGTTTCTGTGTTTTTCATAGTTCAAGAAGAGAAGTAGGCTTACTCAGAAAGAAAAATTTGTTTATTCTCATGGGTTAAAACTCCCCTGGTAATGTCCATCTCGCTTCAGTGTCTGTAGGAGAAATCTAGAACAAATAGCCCTTGAAGGTTGATAGCTCATAAAAGTGTCTCCGATTTGGCTTGAAGAGTGTTATTCTAACTTTATGAATCAAAACCATTAAAAAGTGGGTGTTGCAAGCTGAAAAACATTCCCTAGCTTGCCACAAAACTGTAAAGTACCAGGTACAAAAAATGCTACCAAGCATCTCCAAGACAAAGGCCATTGTCAAGAGCAACAGCATGGAATTTCAGAGGTGAATATGCTCAAGTAGCCCTGAAGAATGAACTGTGTCCTGTGCCACAGAAGACTGCAGGCAATCCTCACCCACCTTGGACAGTGGGGCTTGGGAGAAGGTTCCATCACTCCTGACTCCAAAGCCAGGCTGCACTAGCCCAACATGTTAGAGATTTGGAGTCTCTCTGGGTACACCAGCACCTTTTTCCCGATGCTGCAGATTCATTTCAGATCTGTCTCCAAAGAGAAACATTCTCTCACTTCTTAGCACAGTCAAGCTATGACACGAGGAGTTTTTTTTAAAAAATACTTCTTCCTAGCCTCATCTAGGATCAGAAACAATGCCAAAGCACAGATTTAACATAGAACAAATGCAGTGTGAAAACAAGCCTCAACAAATGGTGACCAAGATACCTTTGAGGTGTTCCTTAGGGATATTAATAAATAAATAAATAAAAACTATACTCATTGCATTGTTTGTATTTCTAGTTATAATGTCACTTTAGTCAGTCATGGAATCCTTTATTTATCCAAGGTTCCAGGGTTCATCTTGAAAGAATTTAGGTTCCTCATGTCTACCTATCCTCTATAGGAGACTGTCCTTAAAAATCACAATGTGGATAACTAGAAAACATCAAATTTCAACTCAAAGTTTTTCATAAGCATTTTATTCTCATCCATCACCTTATCCTATACCAATAACGTCTTTGAAATGTAATAAAATTTTTTCATGTTTCATATTTATGATCCAGATGTCTTTATTACAAAAGAAGTTTTATAACTTAGGGGTTTTTAACCTTCTCTAAGTTAAGCAAACCCATCTCTCTCAGCCTTTCCTCACATGTCATGTACTGTGGACCCCTACGCATCCTGGAGGTTCTCCTCTAAGGTTTCTCCTGTATATTGATTTCTTTTTTATTTGGGGACCCAAACTGGACACACTGTTCCAGCTGAAGCCTCATGAATGCTGAATTAAAAGAAATAATAATTTTCTTTGATCTGCTGGTCATGGTGCAGAGCAGTATGAGGTTATCCTTTATTGCTGGAAGGGTGCAAAGTTCAGTCCTCTGCAGCTGAGGAAGTGAAGAGATTTTACTGTAACAGAGCAGTTTTACAGCACTCTGACCACTGTTGTGATGTTTTGCACCTGGGAGGTCTCTCAAGAAGCTGACGTGCACAGCTAACTGAGGTGTCACTTGTGGAGATAATTCTGTTCCCAAGGGCTATGGATAAGATGTTGATTTGTTTGGTGGCTATTTACAATATAACCAGAGACCTGAGGCAGAAGTAAAATTCTGACTAAACAGGGTATTTCAAAATTTACAGTGTTGCTCTTGAGAAATTTTTTCATTACTATTAATGATCCCAATACTTCAAAATTAATCATTGTTGCCTTGATTTTCTAGCCTTCTGATGTTTTTGTGTTCTTGCAATGGAGTTCTCACAGATTTTCATGTAAACTATGTATATTTTTGGAACTGTGTTCCTTTTGTTATTGTTCCTTTCTCTAAGGAGGTGTTAGATGATGGACTGTGGTTTTCACCAGTGTGGTTAGAGAGGTGGCAACTTCATCCATCCTTCAATCTCTAACCTTTGTTAGAAATCTATATAAGCTGGAGTCAGAAAAATAAACCTGCTTCCTTTGCCTCTGAACTCGACCTGGAGCCAGTCTCGTTCTTTCATGTCCTATAACAACAAATCATGGCTCTGAATTGAGGTATTAAATACTTTGTTTTGGAAAACATTAAAATAAAAAGTCAATTTTTATTGTTGTGGGTTTTTTTTTTCTTTACAGAAAGAGTCAACAAATGTGATGCTGGGATGTGAAATATTCAAGTCCTCCTTTTCTCAGTGAAAAAAGCTTTAAAGTTGAGAACCTCCAGTCATTCCACATCTTTCTTCTAGATATTGATTTTCTCAGTAGAAAAAAAAACACTTTTGCAAAGTCAGTTCTGCATTTAAATCACTCAAAGCAGATGGATGAGAAATATTTCTCCACACAGAAAAAAAACCAAAAAAACCCCAAAAAACAAAAAAACAACCCATGCTTAATGGTGGGGTAGGATTTGGAGTCTTGACCAAGCCCAGTTTGGATCAAAGTTGATAATTCTGTTATTGGTATTAAAAAAATGATCAACGATAATTTACTTTAATCCCAGCATGTCTTCTAGCATGTGTGCAACACTGACAGGCAGTGTCAGCAGAGGATGTGTTGAAATTGTCTTCTGAAGCCAAAGACAAGATATTTCTATTTGCTCTTGAGCAGATGTGAGTTCTGTCTGACTGTGTGACAGGGGTGTGGCATGGCTGTGACAGTGCAGCACACACCTGGGCTTGTACAGCCTCCCAAATCATCTGCCTTCGTGGCTGACTGTGCTCGGATGGGATGTAGGTTTTTGGCAGAGTTGTGTTCTGCCTTTGAGGGAAATGTCAATAAACCCATTGCCCCATTATTCTTGAAATCAGTCCAGAAATTGTAATTACTTTCTTCCACCCTGCTTGGTTCATACTGGGCTCTCAAAGGACAGTTTAGAGCTTCTGTGATTACTTATGTGGAAAGATACAGCCTCTTGTGCACTGCCTTCAAGGTCTGATTTAATCCTTCATAGAGTGATTCTGTGCTGATTGATAGTCAATATTTACATTTAAAAGACCCTCATAAATGAAAGATCTTGGGTAATAGTAATACTTAAGTTTGATTGAATTGCTAGTTTGATTGATTATGGATCACAAGAAACAAGATTTTATTTTCTTTAATCCTGCCATAAAGGATTTTGTTACCTGAGAATAAATTTCCTGCTTTTTATATAGAAATCTCTCATTGCAGTATTCAGCAGCTGTCCTCAACTCTTCCATGGAAAAAATAATCACATTTTAATTTGCAGCAAAGAACAATATATTTAAAGAGAATATATGATAATCTGATAAAATAGTGAACATATCTAAAACTAGGGACTGTAAGATCCATATCCATGACTTTTGTCTGGGAGCTAATGTAAGAAATATATGGGATGATGGATGAATAAACCTAAATGGAGTGGTTGTTATCTCTCACATTAAAAACTCAGTAGCTTCATTGCAACGAAGAATCCTTACTCATTTAATAATAAATAACTACATCATAAGTAACTACATAAGTATCTACAACCTTGACACCAAATGGAATCCTGCTTTCAGTGGTGTATAACCTTTCCAGTAAAGATATTGAAAGAAACTTGCTCCTTTGTGTGAATTAAATAGCAGGATTTGGCTTCAGCTGAAATAATAATTAAAAAAATTAATACACTCCAGACTTCTGTAAGTAGAGGTAGTCTGAGTGACCAAAAAATCCCAAAACAGTAAGTTCTAGGTAGGTAACTATGATTTAACTTATGATCACCTAAACAGGAATTTGTGGCCCGAAACTGCAAACACCAGTGACTACTATGTACCTGCACATATTGAGGCTGATCTTTTCAGCTCTCAGTAAAGGCAAAAGCCTTAACTCAAGGAGTTTGATGAAGGCTACCTGTATTTGTTTAACACAATTCAGACGTCCATGATTAGTAAAATACCACTTGAAGCAGCTTTTATAACCAAGTACTTGGCTTCTGGCCCAAAACTATTGTGTAACTATTTGCAGATTAGAAGAGAGGGCTGAAGACAAATGGTGTCTTGAAAGTCAAAACGTGACCTTTCCCAAACAACACGATGCTAAAATGCTAAGCGGGAGATAACCCTGCAGTGTGACTTAAAAGAAAACCACAACTTGTGTTTGGTTTTCAGCATCCACAAGCTATTATTCTGTAATAACAGAGGGAAAAGTTTTCTCCAGGCAACCCTTGCAGTGGTTGCAATCTGAAAATAACTTCCAACCACTAAATGATGTTTAATTTTTTTCTTTCTCTTTTTTTTTCTCCCTTTCTATTTCATGCATATCCATGTTTGCACAGCAGAGCAAATGCACTTCTAAGGATGCACTCTGAATTCAAAGCAGGCTACCCTGAAGAACAGAAATATGCCATAAGTTGCACTTACACTCCAAAGGAAGTGATCTCTAACATCATAGAACTATGGAATCATGAGATATGTTGAGTTGAAAGCATCAGGATCATTGAGTCAAGCTCCTAGCCCTGCACAAGACACCTCAAGAGTCACATCATGTGTCTCAGAGAATTGTCCAAACTCTTCTTGAACTCAGACAGGTTTTGTGCCTTGACCACTTCCCTGGGGAGCCTGTTCCAGTGCTCAACCACTCTTTGGGGTAAAAAAATTTACTAATATCAAACATAAACCAAAGAGAGTGAAGAGATCAGTGCCTGCCCCTCTGTTTTCCCTCATGAGGATGTTGAAGGCTGCAGTGAAGTCTCCTCTCAGTCTCCTCCAGGCTGAAAAGAACAAGTGACCTCAGTTGCTACTCATACAGTTTCCCTTCAAGACCCTTCCCCATC
>VZSR01003806.1:12524966-12695821 GCA_013398615.1 Brachypodius melanocephalos
TTGCTGAGGTCTCCCTGCAAGGCATCTCTGCTCTCAAAGGAGTCAACAGCAGTTTCTGTCAGACCAGAAGTGGATCTGCGCTTTCCCACGATTTTCTGCTGCTTCATGAGTTACCATGGGCAATTCACTTGTAACACCTCTGTGTTCCAGTGCCTTAAAATGTGATCAAGCAAGGATGGTGAAAGATGGTTCACTGATTAGGCATTGAGTTAGATTTGTTTTTTCACTTTCCCACAATTTTAAATCTTACATTATTTACACTATTGGGACAGGATGAAGAAAAGCAAAATTGGTACAGTATAAAATATTTTTAGAGGACATTTCAGTTTCATTGTTTTTATTTTTATTTTTATTTTATGTACAAAGTCCTATTTTTTTACCTTTTATTTTCTCTTTGATACTAATGTTTAGCAAGAGTTATCTGTGTGTTTGTTTTGTGTGTTTGTTACATAGGCTTTTTTTTGATATTTTATGGAAAAAGAGGTAACTAAGAACAAATTTGTGGATTTATTTCAGGTGTACGAATTTGCTCTGGAAATACAAAATCATCCTTGAATAAAGATGGACCAATTTTTTTTTCTATTTGTAACATAGAAAGCCTGATGAATCAAAGGTAGTAAGGGCAGAAAGAATGCTATTTTCTACCTTGAAATTTCATGCACTTACATTTCACAAGCTACAGACTTGGTTTTTATCAGAATATTTTGGGTTTTACTTACATATCCAATCTTACTTTGAAGGTGTCATGAGCTGAAGAAAGTTCTATTTTGCTTATATAGAAGTATTTCATTCTGCCCTTCTTCCTTCGACACAGTCACCCTGTGTCTGTGTGCCTTGTCACATCCCCCTTCCCTATTTCTTTGGTTTTTGTTTTTTTTAAATTTATTTCAAGAATTTTATTAGATGATCAGACCAGTGAAAATTTGTGTTAAACTGGCTGTCCTCTCCAAATCCCATGTTATAGTAACAGGTCACACCACTCAAGAAGAACCTGGGAAAAAAAAAAATCAATAGTATCTGGTTAGGGTTCAGACAGATTAACTGTATTTCTGCAACAGTTATTTCAATAACCTCTGTAGCTGGAAGATTTGGGAATAGGTCTAACAGTGGCAGTTCTGCCATATCTTATCCAGGCAACACAACCCCTCCAAGCAGAATTCCATCCTAGAATTCCTAGATTTCATCCATCCATCCATTCCACCCATCACTTCAGTTTTGGGGGTTTTTTGCAGAAGCTGAAATCTTAGAAGAAGTGTATTTCTCATTGCACCCTTGTGTTTCTTAGCCACTGATTTTGTTCATGTATGTTAAAATCTTTTCTGTTGACCCTTGCTGAAGTTGTTCCCATGGCTGTAACCTGGGCTACATCTGAAGTACAACTGCAAATAATATATGACATAGTTCATTTTATGCTGCACATTGAAGGTGTGTAACAGAATAAAATATTGTTGGCATTATCCCAGCTAAAAGCTAATTTAATTTCCAAATAATTTTAAAAAAGAGCTACAAGTTCCTCAATAATCCTCAACAGGAAGACTTCAAAGGGTTAAATTTATTCCTTTTATTAATCTATTTCTTTGCAAACTGCATTGGTCCTAATGCACAGAAGATCATTACAGGAAAACAAAGAATATTAGCAACACCTGCTTCAGGTGGAAATGTTCCTTTTTTATGTCACCTGCCAAAATGGCCTTCTAAAAGTGTCATTCCATTGCATTTTAATGGAAATCACATGGCTCTGAGCAATCTGTGAATATGCCAACTGAAATGTGTGTATTCCCTCCTCTGGTCTTTGTTTTCTTTCTCATGTATGTCTTTTGGGCCACAGCCCCATAATGAGCTGCACATGCAGGGAGCAGTGCCTGTGAAGGAGCCCACTGGCAGCTGCAGAGCTCCATGTGGAGCTGGGGGTCCATCCAGCAGAGAAATCCTCGAGCTGGAGATGTTGGACACCAAACCACTGGCAGCAGAGAGCATCTTCATTTGTGTCCTGTACAACATCGGGCATGTTATGGGATGCTTTGGCTCTCATTATACAACCAAATTATATATAGAAACCACATGGGGACAGTGGGGTTCCAAACAAGCTGCTTTACTAAATATAGAGAGTGTAGGAGAGCAAGTTCCTTATACATGGCATTGCTCAGGCAGGATTCAAAAAAGTTGAATGCAACAGCATAGAAAAGTGCTAACAGACTACTTAGAGAAATCTAACTCTGCCCATTACTCATTGCAATACACTACATCATTGTTAAAAAAAACAAAAAAAACCAAAAAAACAAAAAGAGAAGACAGAAATTGTCAGAAAATAAAAATGGGTAATTGCTCCTGACTAAATATAATCAAAAGAAATTGTCACGAAATGGGTAAGTGAAAATTGTTACGGTCTGAAATCACATAGTTTTTCAATAATGCCAAACCACCAGCTTTAAATAGAACCTGATTTTCATTAATAAATCTGTTTTCCAGTTTTTTATGATTTTTTCAGAAGACCTTATGGATCATATGTAACAATAATATGAGACATGCCACGAAAGGTCCATTTTTAGATGAGATTCTAGCATTGGTTTTATGAACACTGGATCCACACTCCAGTGGGACCTGCCAAAATTCCAGCCACTCATTAACTCCAGCCATCAACAAATTTGAATAAAATGCTATTTGTAATGCTATTTTTATATATTTTCATACATACATGCACCCTTACACAAGCACACATATGTGTGCATATGCATGCGTGTATATTTCTGTGGCTATGTATGCATATGTCTGTATGAGCATACATATATATGAATATATATGATTGCACTCATGGAATAAAATTACCATGAATAAAAATCATTGCCATCCTCTGACAGAGGTGAAAGTCTCTTTGAAGCCCCAGGAATGAAAGACAAAATGTACGTTGAGCATTGAACTTTCTAAAAATGTCAAGATTCTCGCTACCACAGCCACAACCTCAACCTCTGTTTCTAACTATATGGCAGATTTGAGACATTCAGAGACATGATACAATTTAACTAAGAGAACTCCTTTGAGTTACATTTTGGAGTCCTGATTAATTTCTTCCTAGACTTATGGCCAATTTAAGACAACTTAGAGGCTGTTGGCTTTAGGAAAAAACAAGCCTCCCTATCCTCTGAACAATAGATCCACTGAATTTTAAGCCAACATATTTGGAAAGCTGAACGTTATGGATAAAACCCAGGCAGTGTAAGTGAGATATATTTCCTTCATATATCTGAATCAGTCATTCCAAAAGTGTTGCAGTCATCTAAATTTATTCCAAATAAAGAAAACAGATATGGGTGAAAATGTAAAGGAATTCCAAATGCCTAAAGCCAGGCTATGAACAACTTCTCTTTTACAACTTCAGACACCTCCTTTCATCCATTCACTTAATAGAAAATCTAAGCACTAACTTGGGGCAAAAAGCTGCAGGAGACACCTAGTATTCATCTGTAAGTTGGTCGACAAACTTATATCGAGTTCTTCCACAAGTTTCAATACTTGAGACCTGAATACTCCCTACAAAACACAAGCAGAAGTTCATAATTCACCCACTTGAATTTTCTACATATCACAAAAAACCCACAGAAGTTGTTTATGTTGATTTTCACTTCAGTTTCTACATGCAATAGCATAGGATGACAATATGAAGCTGTTGGCAACTTAAATTAGATTTTGCAATTCTTTCAGTTTTTTGGTTTGTTTTGGTTGTTTTTTGGTTTTATTTTTATTATAGACATATTAGGCAAACACTTAACTCAAGACTTCAATGTATACATGCATTCAGGCTTAATTTACATTGCCTGAGGAAAAGTAGACCTTCCTTACTTTCTATATTCTGTATACTTGGCTTCAAGCTTTACCTTATCTTTCACCACTTTTCTTGGGTTTGATTTATTTTATTGTATCCAGGCATGGTTACCCCCATACAAGAGAGACATGGACATACTGGAGAGAGTCCAACTAATGTGATTAAGGGACTGGAGCATGTTTAAAGGCTGAGACACAGTGACTGACCTTTCAGCTTATAAAAGAGAAGGGGTGGATCTAAATAATACATATAAGTACCTGAACAAAGAGTGCAAAGAAGAGAGAGAGAGGCTCTTTTGAGTGGCAAAAGAAAGTTCTTCCTGAGCATCAGAAAATACTTTTTACCTGTGTAAATGGCCAAGCTTTGAGATAGGTTGTCCAAAGAGGTTGTATCTCTCTTCCTGTAGTATTCAAAAGTTGTGTGGATATGCTTAGTCAGGAAAAATGTACTAGAGGACCTCTACCAGTCTTTGATTCTTTAATTCTCTGATTCTGTAATTCTGTGATTCTGTGTCTAAGGGCAGGCATAGTATCTATATTTTCTTTAATATAGGGAAGGCATCACGAGACTGTTCTTGGCTGTTAAGATGCCAAGTTGTAGCTCACAGCACTGTAAACCTGATTTCCTTTTTACACTGGATATCTTGATTTTTCAGACACATAGTATAAACATCATGGACTGAAGAGGATACAGGTCCCATATATGGGCCACACCCTTTTTACTTAAAAGTAGAAAAAAAAATATTAGTCATTGGCATTCCAGAATAGATCTTCTTGATCAGCCAGCCTACAGTTCAGCTAAGTATCCTAGTCACCTATACTTACTATAAGAAGCTGGAAAGAACATGAATAATGTAGCAGACATTCCCTGTTTCTTGTGAGATTGTGGCTGGTTCACACGAGTAACCATCTTCAGAGTAAGCAGCAGGAGCAAGGCAGATCTGGACTACTTAATCTGCCTCTGTTATGGGTCTAGTTATACTGGTACCCATAAATTAGAGTACAAGGAGCCATGCTCTGGCCTTGAGTCCAACTGGAATGATCTGGCCACATCCACTCTGTGATCTTCCCAGCACAGAACGGGTGTGTGGTAAATTCTGAACTGTGTTTGGGAACTACTTTGGAAAATGCTAACTGGGCCCAAGCCAAAACTGTTTTAGCATCCAGGATATCAGTTTAACAGCTTAGCTGACCAAATTTTGGTGCTCACAGCCAATCCCAAAATCCACCTTAAATTGCTAAAATAAACATACTTTATATATATATATATATATATATATATATATATATATATATATATATACAGAATTCAAAAATCCATGTCCACAGGAAACAGACACCGTATTTCCTCCATCCCAGAGGGTGCACACCACCAGAGCTCCTACCGTAAATCTCACAGTCAGGGAACTAAGAAAGGAGAAGATCCTGGTTCCAAGTTTTATCTAAAATCAAATTATCCATGTCACATTAAGTATTTAGAGTTTATCTTATATTTTGGGCCTTGGATTAAGGGATTGGTGCCACACGTAAATATTTCTTTGGAAAGGGAGACCTCAGACAAGTGGGGTGCCCAACCTTCTCAAGTAGCTAGATTTAGCTTCTTTGTTCTGTTTTGACCACTGTTCATGTGTATCTCAAAAGTTACTCTTTGGAGAAAATAAACACTTTTATTAGGTTCTGGAACCTTGGTAACTATTCTGGTTAGGTAACAGTGATCTTGCCCTATACAGTCATTCACTAATTATCCTTATTACTTAAGTTACTTACCTTTATGTTCTCCTAGTTATGTTTTAGATTTCAGTGCTTTCAAAGCAGAAATGTGACACCAAATCCTGCTTTGTATTCCATTAGTAAAATCTGGAGCATTTCCACTGATGGATTTTATAGCTCTTTTGTGGGATGTATTCTGAACACTGTGTTCATCCCCTTAGGGTAGAGTATTTGCAAGCATGATAGATCCTCTTGACATCCACCCTAACATCAACAGAATCAAACAGCCTCTGTAAAGCATTTGTATTTTGACAAACAGGCAAATTTCCATAGAATCTTTTTTTCCTTGGAATTTTTATGACCAACTTACCCATCATCTTTCTCACTCACGCATGAAAAATGTCAAAAAGCTATATAAATATTTAGTATGATTTATGATTGTTTTCTGGGCTTGAGAAAGGCTGTGAAACAGCTAAGAGCAAAAGAAATCACAGTCCAAAGAGAATGTGGCAAGGCATCAATTGCTGTTCCTTATTAATCCCCAAAGTACAGCCCAGTGAAATGAAATAAATTAGTTAAGCCTGTTCACCAGGCCTTACCATTGTCCCCAAAACGAACAGCTCCTGCTGCTTAAAAATCAACTAAAATGCAGATCATCACATTATTGAAATTGGAAAGATATGATTAACCTCTGCAGTTTTTCCATCCTCTTTTATTTCTGTTGAGACCAATACTAATTCCATGTAAATGGTATGAAAATCTGAAAGAAGGGCTTTTCTTATAGAATTTCCATCTTATTTTTACAACACAAAGGATTTAGAATTCTTTGAACAAGGATCAGAAAAGCATCCAAACTTTCTGATGTTCCTCCCTAAATTACATGAGATGCTGGGGACACATTAAAGGATTTTAAAGGGTAGGAAATGTACTATATCACTTTTTGAGTCCATAAGTGATTTTCTATTCTTGCCAACTGTACTCATGAGACTCAAAGGCACAAGCAGACAGCCAAAGATCATTTTTAATGGATTTTTTACATAAAAATTTCATCTAGTTCTGCAGTCTTTGCCTATGCTTTTTTTTTCTCATCACAAAAAAATATGCTGTAGCCATCACTTCTTAAGAAAATAAAGATAAAATGCTTAAGCAACAAGATGTGAGTTTATTTTTAATAATTCCTCATGTTCATTGTGTTATGCATCCAATGGATTTTAAAAGATTGGCAGACAGCTTACAAGTATAACACCAGTACTGTGGGGCTTTAGTGTTCCTGGTGAAATTTATTTTTAGGAATTTAGAAAAATAGTAGTGACACAAGGCATTTAAACAACAAGCTAGCATGGTATAAGGTAGATAATGAGCTATAGAAAACAGTAGGTTTACTATTTATTTGCTCACTCAACAATGCCTAGAGTAATTTTTTAAATTTATATGGAGGAAAGAATGTATTCCTTTATTTCTTTTTTTTTAACATTAATTTCAAAGATAAATTTAACAGCAAATTTCAGAATAAAACTAACACTAGGGCGTGGTGTGTTTTTTTGTTTGTTTGTTTTTTGTTTTGTTTTGTTTTGTTTTTTTGTTTTGGGGTTTTTTTGTTTTGTTTTTTTTTTTAAGCAGTGTCTGTTGGTTTCAGAAAATCCTTCAGGTTTGTATAAAGTGTTTTTTGCAAAAAACTTGTAGATAGTTAATGACATTTGTTTCAATTTTTGACTATTTTTAGAAATTTACAAAACAAAAGAATCTTCAAATTCAGGATATTTTCAGTAAGACTAAATGTACTTGAAATGTCTCACATGAAAGACGATTTACAGTGATACACTGTTTTTAGTCCATAGAATAAAAGAACAAAAATCTTAATCCCATAAAGTTTTGATGTTACAAACAAGGCAGATACCTGCTCAATTTCCCTGAACAGCCCAACTATAATGAAGTCATATGGGTTTGGTGGGGATATAATATGGGAGAGAGTGACACAGCTAAACCGTTTGGGAGAGTTGTGAGTCTCCCAGCTCACAGGTATATTCCAGATGAATCAGCTGTGAAAAACGTTGAGTGGCGATCTGGATGCTTTGTCATGCTTTGACCAGCTACTATCACAAAAAAACCTTTAAACACCTCTTATGGCCATTTTCTATTCAAAATACACCTCAGCCAATCTTTAACAGTGAGATCAGTTGTTGTCTGTGTGCCCAGGCCCCTGAGCTGGAAGAGAGGATGGAGAGCAGAATGAAGCTCCCATAATCCAAGGAGAAATTGTCAGTGAGCTGGCATAGAATTTAGACACACGCAAATGTGTGGAGCCAGATGGGATCCACCCATGGATCCTGAGGAAACTGAGAGAAGGGCTCACTGACCTGTTTTCCAACATTTACCAGCACTCCTGGCTAACCAAGACAGCCCAGTTGATTGGAAGTTAGGAAATTGAATTATTTTAAAATGGGTAACCTAAAGCATCGTCTTATCTGTATTTGCAGGTGAATTTCATGGAGCATGAGGACCAGAGAAGAACATTATTTTCAAACATGTGATAAAATCTCTTTAATACTGATGATATTAATGATGCAATGTGCTGAAAAGAAGGATTTTACAGTAGAAGAAGGCTGGAGAGATCAGCAGTGTGAAAGATCTGCTGGTGGAGGTGGGCACAGACCTAAGTTCAGATCAGCTTTTTTTTTGCCAGTCATTTGTAGACAGAGAAACTCATGGGCCTATTTTAATGCTTACTTCTACCTGTTTAACCAGGACTAGATGTAAAACTAAAACACTAATGGGCAGGTGATGAAATGTGTAGTCATGTTTGTAAGCAGAAACACAACATTGACACAGTTAATTGCTGTTAAGTACTGGAATTAACGGGCATTGTTGCCTGGCATGGCTGTCTAGTTTCACACAGGCTACTGAATTCATAACAAATGATAGTTTCAGCCAGTGTAGTTCTTTATTTGATTTAAAATTACAGCAATGAGGTAAGAGTCCTTGGTCTTAATACTTGTAGTCTGTGTTAGAATCCTGCAAAACTCCAATTCAAAGGGTTATTTTAAGTTTATTTATTTTTAAAACCCTTTATATAATTTAAATAGCTCAAGAAATGCTGGACCTAAAGAAAAACAGATCCTGCCATTTTATGGCCTTCTTCCTTTTTTTTTTTTTTTTTTTTTTTTTTTTTTTTTTTTTTTTTAAGGGAAGTTGAGAGAAGCTATGTATGCTCAGCATTTCAAAGGGCAGCCCTGTACCGCACTGAGTTACTGCAGTGAACCTGACCAGCAGAGTCCAAAAGGTCACTGCATGGGAACAACACGTCCTGCTTCATCTGTAATCCTTAGTGGTCTGTTTCTTGAGTCATGATACCAAGCCTGCTCTTCTAATTTTACTTATATCACAATTTTGGGAAGGTGCTTCTCCCCATCATAGGGGTGGGCTGCTTGTGTGGCCACATATGTATGATGTTTTTCAAAATGCAGAAGGAAAAAGTAAATCTGTCTCACCCAGAGAAAGGCAAATTGGTAGAAATTTTCAAAGTAAGGTTTGAGTCTCTCTTCATAGACTACAGAAGAACAGATATTTTTTAGTTACCATTGAGATACACAGTAGTTTACTGATTTTAATATGAGCTGAGCTCATATTATTCATGCAACAAATAGGGGCTGGAAAGGATTTACATGAAAACATACGACTTCTGAATCTTTGGTTCTACTTTTAGTCATGTTACCATGACTGAAATGTATGCCAAATGCATAAATAAACTAGGGACCTCAGTTGATGCCTTTCTAGTACAACAGCGCTGCTTTGAATGGAGCAGTAAGCAGGTTTGTATTTTATAGCACATCCTTAAATGCCGGAGAGAGACCTCTGTAGGTTAAGTTCCCTTCAGGCTGTAGAGATTATTGTGCTCAGGTTTTAATATCTCACAGATAAATCTGCTGCTAAGCTGACCACTTTGCAAAAGCCAGCAAACATCACTTTCTTCTCCTGAAAGCTATTTTAAAAGCTAAGAGAAAACATTTCAACTTGTGAAAAGCCTGGTCCTACTACAACATATGAGCTGGGCTTTAGTCATGTTTATGGGATTAAGACCCTTAGGGAAATTTGGCACTGTGCAGCTGAGTTCCTGGATCCCATTAAGGCCTGGGTAGATCTGGGCATGGACACAATGCAGAACTGCAGGTGCCTAGAAAGCATCCAGGTCCAAATGTGGTGTGACTGATGAGTTCAGATGTTTTCAGAGTTACTCAGATGCTGGGTTGGGATTGAAATGGGAGGAGAAAAGAGAATGATCTGCAGTTTACATCTGAGATATCTAAAGTATACACAAAATTCTATTTCAGATAATAATATTTCTCCTTTTTTATTTTTTTTTATTCTGATCAGGTCAGGACTTTTAAATGCAAATGCAAAGATAGAGTAAAAAAGATGGCCCAAATTCCATTTGCATAAATGGAAAATGTTTTGATTCATGGCGATGTAAATAATAGAAGTTAGTTAAATAGCATGAAAAAAGAGTTATTCCACTCCGCACTTTTCCAAGAAATAAATTGCCTGCCACACACACCTCCCAGAAGGTTTGGAAATAAGCTAAGTCGATACCAAGTTTGGGGGCTAAAATTCTTTGTTTGAGAAAGCAAATGAATCAATGAACATGAGAGGATAATGAAAACCAGCTTTTCCTTAGTTAATTTCTGGGTATATCATGGCTTTGGCTAAAGTCTGGTATAAAATATTAATGATGCAAAATATTCTATCACCCATGGAAAAATACATTTTGTAAAAAAAAAGGAAAGGAAAAATAGTGTACCGTGCATGGGGCATATATTTTCCGCTACAAAGTTGTCAATCTGGAATATTTCACTTACTTACATATATCTGCACGTACATATATATCTATGCACACAGTCATGAACAACTCTATTACTACTGCAATACTCCACTGTTTCTCAGAATCCAGTAAATCAATGTGTTGCAATTATAGCAAGTATTTACTTTGCTATCTGCTCAGAATCCCAAATTAAGCCAAAATCTATTCAAAATCTTCTTACCACCAGTGAATTAATCCTGTTCTTGTGTAGTAAACCAGGTACAGCCTGAGAGCTGTGTAGAGACTCGGAGGGATGCTAACTAAACATGCTCTGATTGCTTCCCTGCATTGTAATATAGACTAGACATATAATAAAGGAGTGAGGGCCTGCTGCCCATAGTCCTTGGAGCTAGATTTGTGGTGAAAGTAAGAAATGCTGGACATTTATTCCAAATTCTTTGCCAATCTTCAGAAAAATGGGAAGCGATTATGAATTTTTAGGTCCTTAAGTGTTACTGGTGGAAATCTGGCTGCAGGCAGCTGAGGGTATGCCCACATCAGTCAGTGCAGGCAGACCCAGGCTAATTGCCTGTGTGCTGAAATGGTTCCAGGCTGGATTGCTCAGGACTGCTCCAGCACACCCTTGTGTGCCTCTGCTGCTCTGCCTGAATTATCTCCTTGCCCTGCAGGACAGCCAGAGGACACATTTGCCCCTGTGCAATATAACAGTGCAATATGCAATTAATTTAAGTATGGACCAGAAGCATATGCTGTGTACTCTTCTGAATACTGACCCTCCTTTGTATTTCTTTAGTAATGTCATTATTTTCAGATCAGTCCCTTGGAATGTTACTGTTGTTCCAGCTTGCAGTAGTGATATTCCTGCTGTAGATAAAATCTCAGGTGTTTCCTCTGCTTGTACCAAAGGCAGGTGCTACCATCACTTTCATAGTCTCTCCTACTTAGACTCTGAGCCTGCTCTCACAAACTTGAAAGCAAAACTCCTGCATTGAACTTCCCATCCACAGAGCACACAATCTCCGTGAAATCTCCATGACAATTCAGAGCACAGGGAACTGAGGCATGCAGAGTGAGACGTGACTTAACCTAAGTTACACAGCTCAGCTAAGAAGAGAAGAAATTCTTCTGGAGGCAAATGCTTTACCCTGTGGGTGCTGCTGCCTCTTCAGTATTTGTATATACTCTGCCAATAATGAATCACTCAACGACTGTAAAGGTGGGAAAAAAAGGATTTTGCATAACTCTCCATGGAGTTCATAATTTAAGCAAACAGCTTAAACTCTTCCAGCACAATAATTCTCATAAATAACTAATGATTGCCTTCCCAAAGACAATATTTTGGAGTTCTTTTGAGCAAGATTGTTAGATAGAGTGAGAGAAAAAATGTATTAGGTCATAGTCTACCTGACCTAAAGCTACATAAAATTGGGTAAAATTCATTTATGTTTAGTGTCAATTTTTTGTTTCTTTTGGTTATCTTTCCACAGGGGAAAAATATTTTTCTAATGCATTCCAGAGTCTTTGCAGTGTTAAAGTTAATTTTATTGATCTTAGAATAAAACTTTCAATGTACAACCACCTGAGCCTCCTTCTGAACCTCCTTGGAGACCTCTTGGAGTCAGATGCCACCAACATGAAGCAGCAAATGGTCTTACAAAGTCTTGGATTAGCAGGTACATTACCTAGGTCTGCCTGTGATGCTAAAATCTAATTTACCCACACATCTTCAGGCTGGGAAGTGACTTGCTTAATGAATAATAAAACTGAAAATAGTGTGATGATTTCTTGTTCAGCACATGAACAAGGAAAAGTCAAATCCTTAGGATCATTTCCCGAACTGGAAAAGATACCTAATACTCCAGGGAGAATTTTCTGACTTGAAAGACAAAAATTTCTGAGAATTTAGGTAATCGGTAAACATTTTAACTTTCGTTACAAACAAAATGAAGGAAGCAGATCACTTTGCTCTATTGATTCTTCTTAGGAGTCAGCCTCCTATACAGATGCATATTTTAAAGCACAATTGGAATTCTGAGGTGGAAAGTGTTCTTTATGTATAAGATATACTGTCAAACAAGCTCCAAACCACAAATGTCAGATCTTGAACCAGATATGATCTTTAATTCCCCAAAGGATTTGTTAGTGGGGGAGGGATTGGACAGTACTGGGTCAGGAGTTCTGTCTTGGCTCAGTGTGCAAATAAATTCAAGCTATAAAGTTTGGATCCAAATTTCCCCTGAAGTTAATTGGGGTTTGGATCAAATGTTCCATCTCTAATTATGACTCATATTAATAACATTGGGGAGTGTGATTTTTTCCAAAGTGCTCAGAGTTGCTCTTATTATGATCCCATTGAATACTAAGCTAAAATTCTTATTTTTAATGCGGGAGAAAAAAAATCTGTATTAAGCACTTATGAAAATCTCTTCTTCCTGCCTTCCCTCATTTCCCTGCACCACCTCTACCTCTGCTTAAGTCAATGTGTTTAGCTCATTCTGCTTAAAAATTTTGTAGCAGTGAAAATACCATCTGTTAAAATTTCCAGTTCTGTGTTTTTGATAAAAGGGCAAGCTGAGAAGCAGAAGTTTCAGTGATGGCAGGGAGGCAATATTTTCATCAATACTTTTGGAATACAAATCCATTTAATGTGGATGAGTCCTATTTGCACAATACTAGGTTAGATCGGGTGCCTTGAAGTGTGCAAAATTTTCTCCAGTAAAGCTCTTGACACTTCAGTGGGTTTAGTTAAAACATTTTCCTTCAAATTTCTTTAGATCTGAAAATGGAAGGAAGAAGTTACTTATGGGGGTTTTAAACTAGAAAGGGATCTGGAGATTAATCGATTTTTTTGTTGTTGTTGTTGTTGAGAAGAGAACTGGAATGATTAGGCAAAGTTTTTGCATTCTTCAGCTTTTTAGTGGAAAATTTGAGGTAGGGGGATGGTGTACATGTTCTCATTTCTGTTATGTTTTGGGAAGATTGTTTTGATTTTTCTGTGGGAAATATCCAGTATGTCCAATCAGCTCAAGTTACAAGTGGTGCTAGGAATCTTTAATGGGCTCCAAATCTACCAAAAATTCTTTGTTGCTTTTTAGATCTAGTTGAGTTTATGTCAGTATCTGCACACCATCAAAAAAAAAAAAATCTAGGTAGTTTAACCTGGTGGTTGTGATTTTGAAAAGAAATGCTGCTCAAGGCCTCAGCTAAGTCCCACAGACACACTGGCAGTGAATTTGAAGACAAACACCTATTTGCTCCAGCTCTTCCCAGGAGAGCTCAGCCGATGAGCTCAAGCTCTTGCAGGGTGGTGGTGGAGGGAAGGAACCAGCAGAATATAAACCCTGCTGTACAGCATGAATATATGACTATATGTTTATTAATCTGTCTGTGTGTATGTGCACTTATGCAACAGTGCAGGGGTGGTTGATAAAAGTAGGAGGAGTTACAGAAGTGGTATGGTATTGCAAAACCAGTGCGTGGTGTCTGTACCCTCCATCTCTGCTCATCTAAACACTTTTCTAGCAAACTCATGAGCAGGGCCATACAGGAGGTATACATGTGTTTTAATGCAAACCATTTAGGCTCTTTATTCTCTGGTTTATCAAGGGGAAAGCTGTGCATGAGCTGAGGTGAGCTGTTCAAGCCAAAATTTATGATGACATTTAAAATCGGCAAAGCTTGCTGTAGCCCTGAAGGTTGAAACATACATGCACACTTCATATAATATGATCCCAAGCACCCACCAAATTGGAGGTTAAAAGTATTGTATACATTGCTACCAGTTACCACATCAACATTTCAGATACGTGCATGTGATTTAAGTGCAGATGACCTGGAGCTTGCTGATGCCATAACTTAAATAGCAATTGGGCTCTGTGCTGGCTAGAACAACAATGCAGGCATTATAACAATCTCACTTGGGCAGCCATTAAGACATCTCCAGCACACTGTTGTACTACTAAAACATAATTCCCTGTAGACAATAGTCCTAGACCCCTTGACTGTGAATCATGAGCAGTAAATGGCTGATGGGCAGGTTAACAATGGGCTCTGTGGGCAGTCTGACATTGTACAGGTGCGCATCATCACAGTAAAGTAATTAACAGATACTTAAAGGAATGTACATTTAAGCTCAAAAAACCTGTTAAGAGACTTCCTAAGTGGACTGGTATTTTTTGTAAACCCCACTTATATTTTATGACTAGGTAAAAGGACTGCAGAGCACAAATCCAATCTAAAAGTAGATCTGCAATCAATAGCTCTCCTATCAGCGCTGGGCTGCTCCATCAGCAGTACTGTTTTATAACTTCGTGACATGTTCCTGACTCAGGATTTAAAGCAATTCAACAATGCAGTCTGACCCCTATAAAGAAAGTAAGAAAGAAAAAAACCACAGTAATTTAATATTTTACCAGGAAAAGGCTGAAAAAATATTAAGAAATGCAAATTATTAGGAAAGATAATGTGGATATATAAAGGAATATGGATTTATACGTGTGTGTATATATACTTACACGCATACACAAACCATGAACTCCACTCCATCTGCATACTTTTTTGGATAGTATTGGATTTATTTGGGCAGGGAACAAAGGCCCAGTATGGGAGGAGAGGCAGTGAACTTGGGTTTGCAGCAGGGACTGCAATTTTATGTGCTGAAATAATGAGTAGTAATGGGAGCGGCTAGAGTTCCCTCAGCGTTTCCTCTTCTATTTCTTTTCTCTTTGCTCTAGTAAATCCAAGTCTGGCATATATAGCAGATAAAGAGTTTTAAATGTACAATTTTATTCAAGGCTCTTTATAGGAGTAACAAGATCATCTGGTTAATAAGTGCTTGATTCAGTCCTCTGTCTGCAAAACTCTGACTTAACCTTCTAATCATCACAGGATCATCTCCAGGGGTTGGTACCCTGCCTGCCTGGCTTGGCCAGTCCAGGTTTGCCAGCATTTTTCCTAATGGCAGATTTGGACCTGGTGAGAAAGTTTGATGATCAAACTGATCGACTGAACAAAGAAACAAGTCTGTTTATTGAAAACATATTTCACCACAAAATGGCATTTGCGTAACCGTTGTGAACTACCAAGAAATAAAACCAACCACTGTGATGTTATCACCCTGTGTCTGGTCACAGGTCTTTCAATCTTTAAGAATAAAGATGGGCTTGGTTTTACCTGACAGAGTGCAGGTTCCTGGGGTTTGGGGAACTCCCCTGTGTCTGTGTTGATAAATGTGATGGGGAGGTCCTGCCTTACCCCTTGTACTGAGGCCAGGTTTTTTTGATTCAATACTGTGACAGTGCACTGAGTGCCTGCAAAGGCACAGGTCAGCCTGCTAAAGGCATGGATTAGCTTTTCTCTTGCTCTCTTCTCATAAATTAGAAAGTTTTCATGGTCTCTGCTATGAAATTTCTAACAACTCCCTTCTCTAAAGCAAACCTACCCTGGTTCTCCTGCATGTTATGCCCAAAGAGATTGCTTGGACTCTTCCCCATCCAGGATGCAGCAGTAGTTTTGGTGTGAAGATTCTGCATTGCCACAATGGCACAATGCTCCTGCTTTCATTTTGGCATGGTAAAAATACTCCCATGGAAAGTGCTTCAAACACTCTGGACTACTTCTAATGCTGCTGTGGGAGTCAAACCCTGAGGAAATCTGGCTCATTTGTTTGGACATTTTTGCATTAATACATTTACTTCAAAACAGTATTAGCATGACCATGTGTTTGTTTTATAAAATTTTAATATCATCCAGAAGAAAATGCTTTGGAACCATTACACAGATACATGTCACTAAGCGTACTTTCCAAGCTCTCCGTGCTCATTTCATGCTAAGCCTATGCATTCTATACTAGATGTTATTTTTGTCATCCATCTTAGTACTATCTCATTTTTTCCCTTATTGGGATTTTGATTTCATTTAATCTCCTCTAGCTCAGGAAATTTTCAACTGAAGCTAGAGTGGTTCCTTTGTGTAAAGCAAATGCAGATAAAAAATTCTAAACACTAGTTCACCCTGTTAAGTTCAGAAAAGCATTACTTGAACCATTCAAGTATATTGCTATTTTTATTCAAAGTAGATATAGTAATATATATTAAAAGCACAAATCTTCACCCAGAGTGGGTTTCATTTCACCTACCTAAATCTTCCTGGAATTTATACACGTAAAGTAAATCACCCACCAGATTTTCTTTCAGAATCAAAAGAAAGATGTAGAGTCTGACAGCTTCCCCTCAGACATATGTGTATCATCCTCTAGAAGTGCCTAATTGTCCAAAATATAAGCTTAATAGCAGATTAACTTTAGTTGATACTAATCATCTGTGTTGCATGTCTAAATCTTCACATCTAAAATCATGCCATATGAATTTCACCTCTCATGTAAAAAGCCGCACAGAGCGAATTAATGTGAAGCTGTTCTTTATCAGATAAGAATATGACTTTAAAAAAGTATTTTTCCTTCTTTTTAATACATGTATGCAAATAAAAAGTTTTAGTGATGACTAATCGTAGAAAACACTTTGAAATATGGTATATGCTATATGTGATTGAAAAATAGTTTTAATATCCCTTGTGTTATTTTTTCAATTATAAAAGAGAATAAAAATATTTCCAAATATTCAGCATACTTAGCTAGTCCAAACTGAACCTCAAAGTTTGAAAAGTGCAGCTCTTAGAGCCTTGACTTTTTGCTAATCAGGCAATTGATATAATTTGCAATGTTCTTTGGACATAAAAAGAAAAGAAATTTAAGGAGGATGCTAGTTACCACTAGCATATTCGGAAGCAAAAAGGCTCAAAAAAGATGAAATCTGATCAAAATAAATAAATCCTTGCAAGCTTTCAGGTTATCACTTTCAGACAAAAATGTCTCTAATGTTAATAAGGGACGTAGGCCAAGGGCTTTAGAAACTGCTATTTTTTTAAAAAAAACGTGATTTATTTGATTTTTTTCCAACTTGAATGTCATGAACCAGACATACATAATTATATTATTTGTCTTATGCAAGCGAACAAGAATAAATTAAAACTGGACATGTTGCAACAGGGCTGTTGACATTATATACAAAGTCTGCTTATTGTCATAAGATACTCTTAACCTTTAAGCCAAAATCTTTCAAAACTATTAGTGTTAAATCTAGCAGCTGTTGTCAAATTTTTCCCTTTCTCTGCTTTATGCATTGTGCTTTATTTGAAATGTTTGTTATATTTGTGTATATAACTTTCTGCAAGCTGTCCCTTCAAAGCTCAAGGGATTAAATAAGTAGGTTGAGCTGGTTCAAAGGAACAAAAGTTAACAAATTAAAAGAAAACTTTCTAAAATGAATGTGTAAACCATTAAAATATTTAGCTATATTTGCATTGGATAGTTTCCTCTATATAAAACAATATGGATTGTTTAAATAAATGGGGTTAAAGGAAACTTATTTCTACTGTAAAGTTTATTAAAGCTTTAGGAATGATGACCTCCATCCTTCAAACGCTTACGTGTTTAACTTGAGGCATGGAATAATCTCATCCTGGCAGCACTAGACAGGCCACATTGCTTCATCTTCCAACAAGACAAAGACACAGAGGGCATCCAAAGACTGGAAAAGGAGGTACTGGGTTCCCCTGTGCTTTTGTCTAGCCATTGCCTTAATGTGTAAACCACAGTCTAGAAAGTGTTTCCTGGCTATCTGTGAACAGTGAGTGAGTCTCTGTAGATGTTTTTTACAAGAAAAGGATCAAGTAGGAAAGACCTCAGAGATCACATAAGAAGTAGAAGAACAAGCTGGAAGCTTTTGGACTATTTCAGTGGGTGATTTTTAGAGTTAGTCTGCAGGGAGATGAGGGCATATGCCACATGCCTTGTAGCATAGGGTGTGTGCTGGGCCATCTTATAGCGTGCTGTGAGGAGGACTGGGAAGATTCTTTGACACAGACCAAAGAACAAGTTTCCTACAGGTGGTGGCTGTGCCTGGAGAACAAGGTCTGATTATGAACTGAGGCACAGTGGTGATCTGGTGCCCCTGTGCCATTCCTGGACTCAGGTTCTCTCTCTGTGTGGGTCGGTGCTGTGGTGCACAGCGATGGCTCAGACAGAGCTCAGGTGCTCCTGTGTCTGAAGGGTGGACAGGACACGTGGAGTAAACTGGTTTCTGACTGAACTTCACACTGACTAGAGGGAGGGACCACTTAGGGTAAGATGAAGCAGAAAGCAAGCGGCTGTGAGAAGAATTCAAGGAGATAAAAACCACAAACTGTTTGGAAGGGAACAGTAAAATAAGGGAGTCCCTGAGAGAACAGAATTGTGTGCCTGCAAGAAAGATCTTTCTGTTTGGAAAGTTGACTTAGGGGATTCCCAGAAAGTGGAAGAAAAAATTACTTTAAATTGAATCCCATTTTCTTATTGAGTAGAGGGCTACACTTTATTTGCAAATAGGCAGAGCTGCATCTACCTCAATCTGTTTTAAGAATTAAAAGAGGTTCCAAGGTGCCAATCCTTGCCTTGCCAAATTCCAGTTTCAGGTTCAAAAGGGCAGAACTTTCCAAGAACTTCACAGAGTTACTCAGTAAACCCAGAAAGAACTTGGTACCTATTGTTTTTCCATGTCACTTTGATATTTCTAGCCAAATTGAGTAAGTAGAATTATAACTTGAGGTCCAAATGGCCTTTCAAATCTGGATTAGAGGTGGAAGTGCATATATCAGAACAGCCTTTATTATTGTATGTGCAGGTTTTTAAAACACACTTCCAGAGTAGAGTCAAAGCTTTTTCTTCCAGCGGAAAAGGAAAAAAAAGATGAGAAAAGAGTCTGTGAAAGGTTGTGCTTTCCTATGCAAGTCTTACAAATATTGTCACTAGATCTAATCAGCCTAACATGCTGAGTACATGACATTTAATATAGGATTGTTTTACAACTCTTTCTCTTCATTATTCTTGCACTATCTAACCTATTATTTCTCACATAACTGTTAAAGAATTAAGATCTCTTACCTGGCATCCACAGCCAAAAACAAAGAATGTTGACTTAAGTCATTAGTCAGTCAGGTTTTTCAGTTTTCCTTGCAGTATTAACCACTGACATATAATTACCAGGAAAGTCAAGCAGGTTATTATTCAGTATATAAAGGAACTCAAATTCAGATAAAAAATGCCTGATCATGTAAAAACACTTTAGTTCTGAAAAATCTACATTACTAGTAAAATGCTGAAACAAAGTTTAGCATCACTTCAGTGCTATTTAGCTATAATTGCTTGGAAATTATATGGAAAAAAAAGGAGTAATATTAATATCTGCTACATCTTACAGATTGGCACTGAGCACACAGGATGGACTCCTTTAGCTCTCTGAAAGCCAAGCATAAAGGCCAGGCTGTTTCATTAAACTCTACCTGTAATCAAAGGTGAAAATCATGTACATCTAGAAGACATTTTACTTAAAATGTTCTCCTTGGCTGTCTCTCTTTCTTTTCATCATGACAGAGAGACAAAATGCTTAACTTTATTTGCCTTCTATGAATTTTACCCTTATTTTTCCTCTAACTGGACAAGCCTATGCACCAGAGCCAATGGAGGAGAACTTAATGCAGCTTACCAGAGATGGTACAAGTGATCTAACACAGTTTGCCACTGGGAAGTATGTCCTGCCTCTCAGTAAATTACTACTGCATGCATTTCAGTGGTGCAGTGATGCCACTGGTGACAATAAGTCTGGCTGTCTTTTTCTATCCAGTCACCACATTAGCAAAAACCCCCCTTGTCACATAGAGGAGATGGCAGGAGAAGCTGCCCTGCCTGCAGGAGAAGCAAGCAAGGGAAATAGATAATCCAAAAGGATGCTGAGAGTGATACACAGAACAGAGGAAGCAAAAAACATGAGAAACTAGACGCAAGATTTTGTAATTTTTTTTTTTTCCTGGGAATTGATTAAATGTGAATGTGAAATAGGTAGGAAGGATAATGCAGAGAGGGTTGGGAGCAGAGAGGGTTGGGAGGGTGTGTTTTGGAAGCCAAGTGAGTCAAGAACAGAGAATCTGCCAGGGATGCTCCATCAACACAGAGGTCAATACTCACTACACAAAATGTGCAGAGCACCCTAGCAGTGCTCAGAGCCCTGCACGGTGCTCACTGTTGGTGTTCAAGCTGCCTGGAGAGTGTCACCTTCTGCTTCAGGCCCCCTTTGTCTCTCCTGACTGCATCTGCTGCCAGTGACCCACCATTGTAACAGCCCCTGAGCACCAAAAATAAAAAGGTGTCTGCAGTTCAGAAACCACCTCTCAGGGAAAAACAATTAAAATGTTCCTGGATTTTTTTCAATAACTGGCCCATCAGCTGGGCTGGGTTCTTATGTACCAAAGATCCATGCATGGTGAGGTCCTGAGCCCACAGATAGTCACTCTTTTGCCCCAGAGGAAACTAGTGGCTTGTATTTTATTGCAGTGATTTCCATAGTTTTGGATGGCCTCCTCTTTAGAGAATGTGATATACTCAGAGCACCTTCTACTTGCTGGAAGAGGCTGGAGAGGAGGAGGTTGGGGAGTCCAGCAGTAGAATTTTGTAGCATTTATCTGTTCAGATAATTTACTAAGGATTTACTAGAATAATCACATGGAAAGATTCACTGCTCTTTCTTATAACATAGGCTGGAAGCTTAAATTTGTTTATAAATCTCTGAAGTGACCTTAGTCTGATGGAAGATACATTTTTTAACAAGCTCACTGATTAAAATGAGAAGCTGTTTAGCAGCAATGAGCACTATCATTTTGTATTGACTGAAGTTGAAGCTCAGCTGTCTGGACACAGGCAGGATGCCTGCTCTCTGGTGTTTGTGAGGCAAATTGGGAGGAAGAAAATGCAGATCTGAATAGGAGATACAAGGAAATTGTTTACCTGAATGAAAAAAACCAAAAGATATATTACAGAAAACATATGGTTGCTATTTAATTTATGCTTTATCATTTTTCATTCTGACATTAACATTGTTACGAGTGGGGTGAGAGCACTGTACATTGTACAATGTAATATAAAATGAGGGCTACCACTCCTTGCCAGAGGAAACGTGATTCAGAAACAATTTGGGGGCAATTGCAAGGTGATGTGGCACAGAGAACCAGAAGCTATTGAAATTTTAAACATCATTTCTGGACAATATAAGACTTGCTCTATAATGACTTGTAAAAACATGAAAACGTTACTTTCCTGACCCCAGAGAATTAGAAATCTTTAAATATCACTTCAAACAATGCCTCTTAAAGGGCACCACACTTTTTCATTGCCAGCTACCATTACTTTTAACAGTTTGTTAAGCATACCAAAATGAAGAAAGATTAATGGCTAAGATATAACCCAAAAATGCAAAGGGCCACATTGAGATGTGTTACATGCAGGACATCAGTGGTGAGGCATAAACAGGGTATTTAAACAGAAAATACAGTCTTAAAACATTCAAAAAAACCCCAAAATATGTGATTGAAATGGAAATTTAATGTTTGGAGAATACAGATTAAAATACATTAGAAAGATATTAGAGTAGAATGATAGAAGCAGATTAGAAAGATAAAGCATTAGAAAGATAAAGCATAAACAATACTTTATTAAGAAGAATGAAAAAGTATTGAAAATAAAATATTTGATAAAATGCAATACTTTAGAGATTGAAGAAATAGTATGATTACACAGGTATTAATAAGAGGATAAGGAGATGACAAAAAATATATTCACAAAAATATACTTACAAGTATATTATTTTTGCATTCAATCAGCAAAGGAATCAACAACACCTGTAAGTAAGGTATGTCTTAATGATATTTTCTAAGAATCAACAACATCTGTAAGTCACGTCTTAATATTTTCTAGAAACATACCTAATTTAAAAATTGATATAAAAGTAGTTTAAGTGACAGAATTAATCTCACACAGTTGCTGCCATCTAAAATTTCATTGCCTATTTTAAGATTTCTGAAATTCTTTCCTGTAAATGAGGAGTGATAGGAATTTCTGCAGAAAGGAGATAAATCTATTTTTGAAGGATGAAAAGTATCCTGAAGGATGAATGCCTGATAAAGTCCTGGGAAAAAACCCCAAACAAACAAAGAAAAAAAACCAAAAAACCAAAAAAACCCCACCACCTCAGTAGGCATTTCAGGTTATCTTTTTTGAAGTTTATTTTTTTTTTTCATTTCTGAGGCCTGAAACATATTTCCATTATGAATTCTCACAAAATAAGATTTGAAGATCTGGAACTTCAAGAAACAGAAAGCAAACACTGTTTGGGTGCCTGTTAAGGTCTCTGAAATTATTAAAGTGTAAATAAAGGTCCTGATCATATTTCAGTAACAAAACCAATCCTTGTTGCAGACTTCTGACAGCTTTGGTCTTCCTTAATATAAACACCAATTTTAAAAGATAAAAAATATTCTGGTTTTTTATTTATGAGATAAAAAATATTAGAAATTCTCAGAAAATATTTAAAATTAACTGAATGACAAATTATGTGTGTGCATATGTATACACGTATGTAATCTGTATAAGTAGAGGGCAACCTGATACATGAAGTTACACACCCAGACAGAAATTCTATTATATTTTCTCCTGCTTTCTGGTCTCCAGAACATCATTCACTTTTGCTTTCAGAAGTTCTGTTCATTATGAAACACTGCAAGCAGAGCTGAAGAGATGTGCCCGTGTTCTCTTGAAGGAACATTTATGGGATGTTTGCCTGATGCTCACACTCGTCATGACCAGTTCGATCTACTTTGCACATCCTGGTGGGAACAAAAGTGGTAAAATGAGTGGCTGTTTTTCCCCTTGCAAACCAAACTGGCAATTTGAGACCCTGTTTGACTCAGATTTATAGCTTAAGAGAAACAGTTTAAACTACAACAAACACTGAAATTCTGCTCTCCTTGATTTCAATGTCTTTGAATATGGGTACCACTATTGTAACTATTTTTATTTTCATATGCACAGTATAACTTTACCCATGACTAAAAAGGTCTTAAAAGTTTTTACAGATGTTGGTGAAATGATTTTGGTAAACTTACAGGCAGAAAAACTACAGTAATACTTTATTAAACCTGATATAGTCATCAGGCTTAGCATTATGGAATATCTATAAATAATATCTGAAGAGTTGATACTTAAATAATAACCTTTTAGTAAAGGCTAAATCATTTATTAGAACTTATTATATATTGGCCAGATCAATAACACCTACTAATGTGCCTGTAACCATCCATAACAAATACTACTAAAGTATATAATACATTTCTAATATCTAGTATACAATTACTAACCTCTGTAGAAACCATTTATTTGAAGCCTTAATATAAAGTTTTATTACCCTATTAGTGATTTACTTTGTCATGCTTATGTGGCTAATTTACTGTATAAATCTTGCATCTGATCCTACTGCCTACATTATAGAGGAATCCTCTGAGAAGTCATAAAAGAGAAGTTAGCAGGACAGGCAATTGTTGGGTTGGGTCTCTTCTTTTCTTACCTGAAATGTTTAATGTGTAATTTCTATCTTTGTCAGCAGGCTGACATTTTAAAGAGATTTTGTGGGAAACTATCCTGAAAGTTTGCCCTTCAGACACAGATGAATGAAAGCAGTGTTGGCTCTTCACGGTCCTTGCAGGCTGGAGAAGCTGGAGTCCTGGTTTTGTGACGCTGCCAGTGCAAACTGCCATCAAGTCAGTAATAAGCAACTGGCTGGTGGGTATTTCTGAGAAGCAAATTACCTTTTGAGGAGGCTTGGAAGTCTGCAAGCAAAGTTCCAAATCAAGTGAAACTGATTTTAAAAAAGTAAGGAAAGCAGCTTGGCAAGTTCAATTACATTGGCATATCCTTAATGTATTTGCCAAAGACCTCGTTTGGGGCTCGGGAAAAGGGGCTACATAAGTCAGAAATTTTGTTTTTAACACTGAAGTCAAGATGTGCTTCTAGATGTGTTTTCAGCACCTGAGCTGCTTCACATCTTTGGCCGTTCCTTTTGGTGCCTCTGCTTGAGGTTTCTTAGTGCAACAAATCCGTACATGGTGACAAAATGATTCAAAATTGGATCACCTATTTCCTGCTTCCTTCTCCCTCCTTTTTGTAGCACAAATGAAGGATACAAAGTTATCTGGGATATAAAATACCCTTATTCAGCTTTCCTCTGAGCTTTTTTGGAACAAATCCATAAACTTTTGCATGAACAGAAGCAGGGGGTGAAACTTCTGCCGCTCCGTGCAGCCCTGTAATCTCAGAGTATTGAGTTGTTTTAGCGTTTTCTCTGTGACCCAGATATTGATTGAAAACTTGACATAGCAGTTAAATGCCTCTTCAGAGGAGTCTGTAGCCTCTTGGCTGAGGTACTTCTGCAGGAGATGAAGAAAAATGCAGTTTGAGTCCTGCTAGAACTCAGGAAAACCTCTGATTTTGGCTCAAATCCAAATATTCTAATTCTTCCTATGGCTAGGGAGAAACTGGGTAGAGAAATGAAATAAAAAGAAAGCTCTAATTTATAATGTTAAAATTGGGAATCCAAAGGGGGACTTGCGAAGAAGTTTTATGATTGAAAAATCCCATTGTTTGGAATTTTGGAAAATGTTGTCCACTATCTTATTTGATTTCTGCAAGTGATTAAATATCATCCAGAGAAGATGACAACCATACGTACAGTAGCAAATAATACTGATATGATAAATTATACTTTTTTTTTTAGAAACTGAAAAAAATGAAACAAATCAAAGCTTGTTTTTAATGTTGTGTAACTCTGATTTACCAAATTGTCAGTTTCCACATATCTTTTTTCCGGAAGACTAATAAAAGCCCAACTGATTTAAACTAGGTTATTAAACATTTGTATGTTTTTGGATTTGAATACATTAACATAATAGAATAATGGATTGTAAGTAGTTCATCAGTAAATAATCCACAATTATGGAGTTTGTAGACTGATTGAAAATAAATAGCAGCATATTGTATAATTAAGCCATAATCAAATGTCTTTCTATATACAAATGATAAAGTGTCCCCTTGGGCCATGGCCATGTGCTGAGGGTTTTATTTAGTTCAATAGCAAAAGCCTTTCTGTGCCAAGTTTACACAAAAGAAAAGTTAGTGAATTGCTAGGAATAAAGTTGACTGATCTCTCCATACAGTGTAATAATTAGAGCCAGCATTACTCTGTGACTCTGTGCACATTTTGGATACAGACTTTTGCAACAGCTAGCAAGATTAACCCTCACTGCTACTCAGCAGTAGCGTTCCATAAGCAACCATTTTTTGGTTTGTATACAAAGCCAGTAACATTGCAATTCAATTATGCTTCATATTCCATTAGAATTGCAATTCAGCTTCACTCTCAAGCAAAGAGAGTTGAATTGCATACATTTTAAAGTCATCACAAAAATAATGGGTTTGAGATTCTTAGCAGAACTCAGTGTGGGTCCTGAGTTCTTTCTGAGACTCTGAAGTGATGGATTTGGACATGCAAGAAGATATAGTTCATTGTTTCTGTTTACAAGGCTAGAAACTGGTCAAGAATATTTTAAACCAAGAATTATTGCTTTTCCTGTGTAGCCTTCCACTTGGAAAATCATATGGTGGAAGGAAAGAGTTGATTACCTTTCTTTTGAAAGATGTTTTACATTTAAGAGTGAGAATACTTAGCAGAACACTTAAGAAGGTCAGAAAATCTTGAAACAGGGAAAAAGTACATCAGCAAGAAGAATATGCATCAGAAAATATCCTCTTTCAAAAGAAGTCTAAATGCAAGAAGATGAATGTCACTGAAAGGAATGTTATTTGCAGGCTCTCAGTCAGTGCTGCTAAAAACTCTGCAATGCCTATGTTCAATCTGAAGAGGCATAAACTTGTTATTATTGTTGGTGCAGGCAGCACTACTGTCTCACTTTGGACCTGTGTAACACCCTTTGCTTACCATTGTCCCTGCTGTGTGCCCAGGTACCAGTAACACCCCTCAGAAATCAGTGCTGCCTTCTAACAATATGAACTTTAAACAGCCCACAGGTCTAGAAAAATCAGTGCTGGGACTAATGCAGCTGCAGGTGGTTTCTCAGGATTCGACCCACCATGTAAATTATAGCCTTTGAGTGATTCCCTGGAATTAAGAGCTCATACAGTGTTGGACAGAGTTTGATAAAACCTTGAACAGCACTGGGAGTCACCATCCCTGTGGGGCTGTCAGCCTAGTGCCGAAAGCCAGTGTCTCCAGGAAAAAACACTCAAGGCAAACTCCTACAGTCTTGAACTGTACCCTTAGAGCAATGTTACACAGAACTGCTTTACAGCCCCTTCTGGGCTTTGGTGCCCCTTTTAGCCATCACATCATAATTCTGGATCTGACTGAGTAAGGGAGAGAAGATGAACTTGTTCAGTGCAAGGGACTCTGAAACGACAGCACGGTTTCTTCTGTCCTGTGCTTCCACAGTTTGCTTTGTGCCATGAAACTCCTACACTGCAAAGCTCCCACACTGTTTAATGTATGATGTTGAATCCTATGTTTCATATTGACTTCTTAATAGCTTAAAACTCATTGCTGGGATTTCAGATGGACTTGTGGACCAGAAGGAGCATCTTTTGCATTCTTACTTTCCATGGGAAGTTTCTTCTCCATATGAGGCAACTGATTTCACTGAAACAGTTAATTTGCCAGAATGAACCAAGTCTTTACTTCTATTTTTTTTACAAATGGTTATAAAAAATTAAACACAGTGGCTGCTTCTGTTGAAGTCAAAACTTTGGAATAGGTAGCAACTCATCTTATGTGCTACCTTACTTGTTCAGCATTGTTCACAGCCACATGAATAATTTACTTGGAGGGAAGCCAGATTAGAGCCAAAAAATTAGAGCTAGGCTACTCTGAGGTAAGTGAATATGTGGATTTTTTTTTCTGCAGTTAATGTGATCTCACTTGTCCCCTAATAAAAGTTCATGAGAGGCTGGAATATAAATATTACAGAGCAGCTGCTGTGAGTTTAATCCATGTTCCATTAATGAAGACATTTTGCTCCTAGTGCTGGATCAGAATCTGACATATTGTTTTCTTACATTCGTTGATCTACACCTGCAAGGTTTTTGCTTGAAAATATGTGATATGCTTTAGATAAACTGTTTTCTAAAACTAATTTTGGAATAGTTATACAATTCTGAAATTAGTATAGCTGTGGAAAAACAAACTACTGGATTGTGCTCTGACTGTAGACAGAAGGGAGAGGGCTTTGCAGTCTGAGTATAAATATACTACCAGGCCTAAAAGAAACAAAGCATAACACACAGTACTATATGAGAGACAGGAAGGCACACAGTCCAAGAAGCAACAACTTAGTCAAGACCTTCTTTCACCTCCTTTAAATCTTGCAAATGCATATCATTCCAACTGAAGTATTTATTTCCCAAGGTGCTGAGCAAGACTTGGTTTTATTTGAATCAGCTTTTGTACCCCCAGGTCATTCTCTTTAAAGAGATCTGAAAAATAAAATACGCACACCACCCTCCCCACTCTGGGCTTTTAATACTGGGAGAGGGAATTCAGAAAGGGGGAAACAAGTTATCATGGTTTAATTTGCAGAATAAGCCAAAAATAAAAAGAAAAGGAAAAAAAAAGTCCCTGATAAATGAGAAATAGTCCCATTATGTTATTATTCTGTTACCTAAGAAACTATCTTCAAAACAGAAGCCCTCATAAATACTCTGGAGATGCATCAGACACTTTTCCTTGCTGTATGACATTGTGTATATGGTTTGGCAGGAGTTCATCGTGTAGAAGATAAACTAGCACATAGTGCCAGGATTCTATTACTCTTGACCCTGACCTTTGGCTGCATGCTGTTTCCAGTTGCACTCCATCTTTAAAAAAAAGACAGCGACCATTTTTTTACCCTTTCTTTTTTAACTTCTGTTTTCAAACTTCTTTACTATAATCTACCCTTTGTCTGATACATACTTGAAAAACAAGTTTTCTCGTCTCTTTCTTCTCTCTTTTTTTTTAAACTTCTGTTTTTCATTCCTTAAACCAGCGGTAGTGCTCCTGCCAAAGTTGGCTCTCCCATTTAGACTTCTCTTTTTTTGTCCTCTCCAAACAGTAACTATCTCAATAATGTAAGAGAGTATAATGTATTCTATCCATAGAGAAAATACATTCTTGGAAATAGTTTGTTTTTCTATGCTATATTTGCTATTCTGTGAATCCAGGATATCAGTTTATTGTTATTAACTAAATGTGTTAGTAGTAAAGCCTTGGGAAAGGAGGTGTTATTTTCATTGATACAGAATCAATGTTCAGAGCTGTCAACTCTGTAGAGAGGATCATGGAACCACATAGGGCATGTGACATTTTTAATTATGTTCTTTTCCTACAAAATTATGATTTCTATTAAAAATCCAAATGTGCTACATAAGGTTGTGGTAATTTGCAAAGCACTTTGATAAAGAGCTACAATATAAGTACTTGGTAAACTACAGAGAGTAGATTAGGCCACAGGAAAGTAGAGGGATATTCTTGAAAGTTTATAAGGCTGCCTTCTGTGCTCCAGTCCAGGCAAAACTCCCAGTGAAGTCACTGGGAATTCTGTTTGTATTAAGAAGGACAAAATTAGGTCTCTGTTTTCCCAGTAGGGATCAGGCTAACTGCCATGGATGAAAATGTTTTCAAATAGAAAGCAAAATAAACTTTTTTTTTTTTTTTTTAATACCTCTGGCTGTTTGGAGTGGACTTTTAAAAAATTAAATCCTGGTATATCCAGGATTTTGTGAAAAGTTGCAGTAATCAGAGTATATCCTTTGTTTATGCAATTTTAATAATAAAACAGAAAAAGAAATTACAAAACTACCTCCGAGACATTGGGAGTTTTTTAGAGGATAAGTGACAGAGAATCAATGAAATTTCACATAAATGCTATACTTGCAAGAACAGAAAAATTTAGAAAGTAAATGTATCGAAACTTGACAAAAGTCTCTGGTGCATTAAAGCCAACAAAGATGTGTTGCAATACAGCTTTCCTAAATGTTTAGCTTACTTTAGAAAAAGAAAATGTTAACACTGTAATTATAAACTGTTAATACTGGTTTGTATTTGGGGGCCAGGACTGAAAATGATATAAACAAACTGTTGTTACAGAAATTTCTGCTTCAGTTAACTCTTTCATTCTACCTGTATTTACCATAAAGTGTGGTATGATGAAAAGGAAGATGATGAACACCTGAAGGGAATAAAGCCCAAGATCCCTGAGATTCACCTCAAGTCTTAGTTTATATACTTGACGGTGGTTTGCACTGCAATCAAAATTAAAATTTGATTTTAATAGGAAGCTAAGTTTTCATGATCTGTGTTCACAGGGAATTTCCAATGAAAACTAAGAAGTCATAATTGGATAAAGATCCTGATTTTATTCATTACTGTCAAAAAATTACTTAGCAGAAATACTTACATTCAAACTTCACAGCTATAAAGCTTAATCCATAGTAAGATTTTTAGGAATTCCAAAAATTATAGTAGATAATGAAAAATATTGGAAACACAACTTTAGGGTGACCTGCTCCCCTCAGACTGTTACACCAAGGCTATTTGAACAGAGGGTAGCAAGGAAAGCAATACCCAGGCCCATTTGTTGGTGTGGAAGCCAATTGACATGGCCTGGCCACAATCACACTAATAAATTCCTTTACATTACAGAACAGGGTGGCTGCATCCAAACCTTCCCCCGGGAATGGTCCTTTGGCATGTGCTAGTTCCCAGACAGATAGTGCAATTTGACATGAGTCAAAAGGGCACCAGGGAATAGATTAACAATTTAACCACACAGATAACAGTTCTTGGGCTGCTGCCCTGGTCCTGCCCACTTCACTAAGACAATAATAGTCAAAGATTCTGGGTCCAAGATGTTTTACATACCCATTTTCAGAATGGAAAACCTCAGAATCACTGCATTGTGTGGATGCATAACAGACATTAGAGGAAATAACACTCCTATATTTCATTACACAGTTAGAGACACCCCAAAAAATTCCATTTCCAAGTAATATAGAATTTTATGAAGAATTTGCTCTCCCAGATTCTCTGTTCACTCTCCTTCTCCGTGAAGTCTTGATAAAATCTGGTCTTCAAGCCAAAAAGACAAGGAATTTTAACCAAGGCTTTAAGCAGACATCCTGAAATATATCCAGTTCACATGGAACTAAGCTGAAGGAATATTTAGCCTGAGCTCTTCAGGATTGTGGGGATTATCTAGATGACTCCATTTCTATGCGTATTTGAAGTAATACTGTGACTGGACAGTAAAGTGCAAGAAAAAGCTGACAAATGCAGTAAGTTTTCATCTGAAAGAAGACATATCTACCTATTCACAATAATTAATAGGTTGTCATGTAGAAGTATACAAAAAGTCACTTTTTTTTTTCTTTGTTGTTCAAAGCAACATTTTCCTGCTGCTGCCCCTATCACTTGATTTTCTTATTTAGGTTTCAAGTCTGGTTAAGTAAATTTTAGTCTATGCTGTTATAAAAGGCTTTACTGCTCTTTTTTACCTTTTCCCCAATTATGTGGTCATGTCCTCTTCCTTGTTCTTGGCAGTACACAGTTTCTTGGCTTAGGGAGCTCATCTAAAAGCCTGTGTAGTCCCATGAGTAACTGCACATGTAGAAAAGCTAGAAAATATGACCATTTCTGAAAAATTGACAGCACTGGACATGCATAACCCCAAAAAATAAAAAAGTTTGAGAGAGAAACATACTAACTGTATTCAAACTTAATAGAGGCTTCTGCAGAGAAGGAAGGAATCTGTTCTCTGTGCTAGAAGGGGATAGAACAAAAAATAATGGACTTGCATTGCTACACAGGTGATTAAAGTTAAACACTAGGGAAATCATTCCAGCAGTACAGATAGTGAAGAACTGGAACACATTGCTTAAGGAGAGTGTGGAATTACCATCATTACAAGCTTTAAAACAGCTGTTTTTCCAACAGCTGGCCACAATGTCCTTAGCAGAGCCAGTTCTTGCCTTGGGGCAATGCAAAGTACCACATGACCTCTCAAAATCCTTTCAGCTCCATTTTCTGTGACTGCATGATTGGCTTCAACAAGTTGTTAATCCATGGCCTGTCACATTACATGATAAGCACAAGTTAAGGAAGGAGTCACCATCCAAAAGAAATATCAGCTTGTTTTCTATGCAACCTAAGCCTGATTTGCCTGATTTCATCACAAAGGGCCTGAGTGGGAGAAGGGAGACTGAGTCATAGGATGCAGGAGTGAGTTGTATCTGTGACAGGAACAGTTCTCTTCCTGAGAACCACACATTCTTGTGCCTCATTTTTCTTCTTCCTAATGAGTATAATTCTTTCCTAGAACTAATGACTGTGATTCTCCAGATGGAAACCTTTGCAAAAGTATTATGATATTACTGTTCTCTCTTATTTACAGACTTCCATCCCAAAGTAGAGAGCAAAGATGATATCTAAACCCAAATACTTCAGTTAAGCCTATGAAAGAAATCTCCTTTAGAGACTTTGTAAAGTACTTATCAAAGAACTGTTTCCACTGGCAAGTTAGGGAACTTGTTATTTCAGGAGCAGTTTTTCCCTGATCTTCAATAGCAGTAGTAAATTAAATGTGCCAGGAGCTGCTCTCTGGCCTCCAAGTCAAAAGTCAAGGCCAGGCTTCCCCCACACTATTAAATTACTTGACCCTACAAAACACCTTTTGGAAGAGTTCCTGCTAAATCCCAAGTTGTAGTAGAAATGGTTCTGAAATGTGCTGATTGACCTTGTTGAAAAATCAGACCAGAGAGTTAATGGTGTAGGTGCTGAAATTTCAGTGGCTGGGAGCATTTACTAGTTGTATTTAAGCTGCTAGTGTGGAGGGCACATAATGGCTAAAAAACTTTGTAAAAGCTGCATAGGTAAAGTTAGATTGAATTCCACAATGGAATGTGTTGAGTATAAAGAGAGTCAGAGAACATTTTAATATAGAATCACAGAATCACAGAATGTTTCAGGTTGGAAGGGACCTCAAAGATCATCCAGTTCCAATCCCCTGTCATGGGCAGGGACAACTTCCCCTGGATCAGATTACTCAGAGCCCCATCCAGCCTGGCCGTTAACACCTCCAGGATAGGGAATCCATAATCTCCCTGTGCAACCTGTTCCAGTGCCTCACCACTCTTCTAAGAGCTTCTTCCTAATATCGAATCTAAATCTGCTGTTTCAGCTCAAGGCCGTTCTTCCTTGTCCTATCACTTCATACCCTAGAAAAAAGTCCACCTCCAGCTTTCCTGTCACCCCTTTAGGTACTGGAAGGTGATATAAGGTCTCCCAGGAGCCTTTTCTTCTCCAGGCTGAACAATCCCAACTTTCAGCCTGTCCTCACAAGAGAGGTGCTTCAGCCCTGTGATCAACTCAGTGATCTCCTCTGGACAGATTTCAACGGGTTCATGTCTTTCTTGTGTTGGGGGCCCCAGAGCCAGACACAGCAATTCAGATGGAATCCAGATATGAAAAATACCTTTTCCTTCACCTCTGTTCCCATGGCTTCATCTGTTTGGCCTATATTCACTGTTTTGGTAAGCTGGAGATGCTCTTCACAGCTTTCAAGAAGAGACTCCTAAGCCTGCTGCTGAAGAAGTGCACACCTCGGTGATAAGGGGCTTTGCAGCAGGCAGTTGAGTACATAGGGAGGAAGGTTCCAAGAAGACTGATAAATTCCTGCAGATGCAGCAGTAAAGATTATCTTGGTCCAGTCATAAAAATCCTGTTAAAATTTCACAAGCACCTGAATTTTTCCTTTTCTCAGATAGATTATCTGTGCCATGATGAAGTCTGGGGGCATAACCCCCAAGTTTATCTGAGAAACATACTTCCAAAACCTTCTTCAGTACATCAGCAGGGCGTGCAAATAAAGGAATTCACATAAAACCAGGCAGATTTCAGGAGATACCTGCTCCTCAGGTAAACACTGCACAGTCTCACACTCATTAGGGGATGAGTCAAAAGAGAAGCATCTAGGAAACTGATACAGCAAGAGTAACTAAATGTAAAACTATTCCAAGAACTCAATCTAATATTTAAGGATATTTAGTAAATTTAGTAAATTTAAGAAACTAGAAAAACATTTACTTATCAAATATTTTTTTTTTTGGCACAGAAACAAAGTGAAGGATATCTGAAGGGTTCAGTTATGGTGGAAAGAGAGTTTAAGGACAATAGAAAAAAAATCAAAGCAAATTGGAGTATTTATATTTGGCTACAGAAGGAGCTAAGGCAACAAGAGGTACCAGGTTGAGAACTTGGTGTTATGATTGTGTAGGCAATGTTCCCAGGACAGTTGTGAGGGAGAGAAGGCCCCAGGAGAGCAATCACAGGGAATTACCCATTTATAGAGACAGTTTTGTTTTAGGGAGTACTGTATGGTAGCAATGATTGATACACATTTTATTTATTTACAAGTGCCATGGTTACCCAGACAAGTTTTGGTCTCTGTGTTCTGGGCACAAAGGGTAGATGAGGCTGCCCACACCCCAGGAAGCAAACAAACCATTCAAATGGGGTAGGAGGTTTAGATTCAACTGGAAAAGTGATCTCAGCATGACAGGAAGCTGAGACAAAGCCACAGAGGTTCACCAACATGAGCTAGCCTCAGGATGGAGCAATGTCTCAAACTCATGTATACATTTTCTTAACCATAAGAACACGAGATGCTAGAAGCATTTTGGTCTTTAAAACAAGAATATGGCCACCACACATGGCTGGAAATTCACTGCTGGTGGTTTGAGCTAGGTATTACTTCTTGCAAGGCTGTGCTGTGAAGACCACAAGAATCAAACAGAAATTTCCAAAGAAGGCTTGTTCTGTGTATCCACCAGTCAGCAGACCTATGAAGTGTCTCCCCAAAGGATGGGATAGATGCAGAACCTTACATGGGCTCAAGGGGAGACTGGACAAGGACTCAGAAAAGAAACACGCTGAGGATTAGTGACTCAATAAATCATGTCGAATGCAGGAAATCCAGTAAAAATAGTTGGAAGCTCAGAGAGTATTTGGGGTTGCTTTTGCATCTCTTTAGGTGTTCCCTTGTCCAGAGTTACAGTATAATTGTTCTTATGATGTTGTGTGCTGGAGCAGCAGCTGAGGAACATCCTGATTCATGCATGGATTATGTCCAAGGTGCACATGTCTTGGTCTTGTGTAACAGGGACCACATGGCTCCACATGAAGCAAGAGCATAGCATGTCAGTCTCCTTCTTTCTCATTTCTTTCACCCCTCCTCCTCAGCAATACTGTGGAAGCAGATGTTTATGTTACTCCTCCTTGGGCCAAAGAATGAATGATGTCTGCATTAGTTTGAAGGAATCCCTCTTTGAAGGAATTCCTCTTTGAACTGCTTTTTGACTTCCTACATAAAGGTCATTCATCCTTGCACAGAAAGCAGAAGAACCAAAGTTTATGGATGTATATCTGAGTATTAACATTAAAGCAAAGATTGATATTTATTACTTGTTTTGAGTGTCAAGAAATAAAGCTGGAGCTCTGAAAACTAGTCTCATAGGTATTGGTTAAATGGAAACATAAAGGAGTCGTATTGAACTAATTCATCATGTGAACTTCATTTTACTACTATTTCCTAAAATTTTCAAGTTTATTCTTACACTGAGAAGAAAGCATAAAACAGAATACTGCCTTGGAAAAAAATAACACTGTTGTTAAAGGAATTGTGATAAGAAGATCATTTGCTAGAAGCAAACAGCAACATGTAGAACTGCCCCTTTGGACAAACATCAGCTGTTCTGTTTAGACTTCAGCCAAGCACCAAGGGGTACTTTTCCCTTTATTGTCCAAGAAGCTTTTGTTTTCAAATAATCTAAAATACAATAACTTTTGCATATTTTTCATGGGCATATATAAATTTATATAGATCCATATATGTATATTTATATTCCAGCACACACACAGAAGCACAGACACATACATATTTTTACAATTACCTATCCAAGAATATCTACTGTGTATATTAAGCTTACTGAGGTATGTGTTAAGTAGGTAGAAATTAGTCTTTTTTTTTTAATACACTATAATCCAGAATGTGAGGAGGTAAAAAAATAGTTTAGGATTAGGTGAGGTTTGAAAAAAATGTGGGTTAGACAAAGAGTGCTACATACAAAGCCAAGTGCACCAGAACCTACCTATTTTTCAGGTTTCCATCAAACTTAGAAAAGATTCTGTATCATCAACTTTTTCCTTTCTTTCAGTTCTTTTTTTCTTTCTTCACAGCATGATTGGTCATTTTCAGCATATCTCTAGTCTATTAGGCAGAACTGCTCTTGTGTATATGAATAAAGTTTTAGGTACTTGTTATGGAGATAATTCAGAGCATTCCTAAAGTTTTAAACCTGGCAAGCCATGTTAAGTCTCAAGTTTGATCTTATCTTGGCTTCCCTTTGTCTGTGTGTGCATGTATGTGTCCTCTTATATGTATACATTATATTCATATGCCTTTTTAAATTTGTTCATGCTAGGTGTTTGGATAAAATTGCATGTCCTTGAGAGATATAATCAAATCACATTCAAGTATCATTTTAAAATGATTCTGCTATTAATGGAAATCCAGAAAGAAATGTATATTCTTACAATCTTCTAAATGCAGCCAGCAAACAGGTTCAATAGCACTCATGTTCTGCTTCCAATTCAATTTGAATCCAGCTATAATCAGTAGATCACAAAGGTTTTATATATGTATGTGTGTGTGGGTATGTATAAAATGCACAAGTCAGTTTAAACACATGACATATTTTAAAAATTAAGTCTTAATTTCCAGCTCCATATTTACTAAAATAAATAAAGTCTACAGTACAAATATATAAGTACAGCCTGACATCATAGAAATAAGTTTGACTTAAATGAAAGCTCAAGTTCACATATTTTCCAGTCTATACCTGGAAAATATCACCTTTTATTGCAACTTATCTGTAAGGGCTGGTTTGTAAGAATTAGTGCAAATAATAAGAGGTAAAGATTAAATCACCAAGATTTCCCTCCACATGAAAATGTTCAGATTTTTCAGACCCATGTACTATTATTGTCCATGAGCCTGGAAACAAACCCTGATATAAACACAGAATCCAAACCACAGAACATGACTTGTTTAAAAAGTTAAATTCTGTGAAGTAAGGCAGGAAACGAGATTTATCCTTCTGGGATTTTTTTGGCATGAGCAAGGAACTAGGCATGCTCAGTGCATGTCATATCCTTCATCTATCACAGCCCTCTGAAGTAAATCAATTTTTTTTTTAAACTCAAACCAAGAGAACGCCACCACCTGAAATATGTAGAAATCTTTCTGTTTGACATGGCATTAAACAGAAGAAGGCAAATTACAGTGTGTTGCCTTTAAGGATTATTGTTGCACATTTTGTGCCTTCTGGCTGTGGCAGTATTTGTTCCTCCAAGTGAAATTAGCTGGGCCCAAGCCATTTTGCAACACTGTAAAAATAAATTGCTGCACTTGATAAGTGAGTGTTAAACTTGTCACTCTAAGCTAACTGCAAATTGTTTTTAGTGTCTTCAAGGATGAATTGGCAATCTCTTGTTGGATCTATGCAGAAGGTCAGCCTTGTCCCTTTGAAGCCAAGTTTAGGTTGCAGCTCAGGAACCAGAGCAAACACCCTGATCATGACAAGGAATATTTCCAACACAGTCCAAAGCTTCCAGATTAGCCAACATTAAGTAAAATAGTCTGGGATCGTGCTGACACTTCTATTACATCATGGTCCACTTGTAGGACAATACTATTTAAATATCAAGATGACCTGAATTGCTTGCTTAGGAGATTGGAGAGGAGGAAAGTCCTTCAATAAGGAAAAACATGAGGAAAAGGATCTCTGCCCAGAGAGATCTCTACCCACTTGTGCAGTGAGAAGTGCTTGCTTTTGCAAGTATCCTTGGTGCCAGCCTCTCAGAACTTATGAACCCCAAATGAATGCTGTATCTTCCTTCAAACATCTGCAGGACTGCACCAAGAAGGAAATTATGGTGTAAAATCATCACCTTGCTTTGGGCAAAATTTTGGAATTAGGTCCTTTATATACACAGCCTGTTTGGCATGCACTGCAGCTGGAATTCAGCAGCCTTTTTCTCATGCAGACTTGTAAATCTGGGAGTCTGTCAGTCAGTCAGTCAGACAGTCAACTTTTCCTCTTGGAAAGTCCCACTCCATAAAGCCAGCATGTGTCTTGGGGAACCTGACATTTTGCTAAAATAACAAATGTTTAATTTTTCATGGGAAATACTGAAACCATGTATTCCTTATTACCCAGCTCAGGATGCCTGCACAGAGACAGTTCAGCTCACCTGCAAGCCTGGGCTGGCTGCTGGAAGTTCAGTCAGCTCCAGCATTCCCCATGTTGTGCCTCCATCTGGATGCTTCTGCAGGACCTGGCCTGGGCCAGAAATGGAGCAAATGGTTCCTCACGTGTGTGGAAGACCCTGATCAGATCCTCAAGTACACCTGGCAATCCTTCTCCATGACTGGGGAAGCAGAGGGAAAAAAATCCAACTCCACTTCTATTTTTAAGGGAAGCTTCCTGGAAACATTGTGAGGAAGAAAAAAAAATATCTGAAACACTTCTGACTACATATTATTAAGGAATCAATAAAATAATGTCAAATGGTAGATTTGAGAATTATTCAAGAAAGGAGAGGCAAAAGAAGATGGTGGCTGGGATATTTCTCTTCAGCTCTAGTTTTGCAGATGGGTTCTTTTTTTTTCTGGGTGGTTTTGTTAACAAGTGAGAGCAGTGAGAAGTTTTCACCTTCTGTAGAAAGCAGAAAGAAATTGAAAGATTTCCAGCACATGCTTATTACAAGGCAGTGCAGCCTTACTAGTGATCTCAAGTGGCCAGAGGGGATGAGACGGTAGCTTAGAAACTCAGCCTCTGTAGCCCCTGGTCCTTCTCTTCCAAGACTGCAGCTACAGATACTTTCTCCAGCAGAGACTTTTGTGATAATGAACACCTCTTCTGGGACCTGGATTAAGCCCAAGATTAAGTCACTATAGCAACAACTTTTACGGAGACATTGCCAGTAAATATTATGGTAATTGGTTACTGAAATCTGGGGTAAGTCATTATTCATGGTCTCTGTATCAAATATAATGAAGAAACATATTCAAATGTGACTTTTCTAGACAAGTCCTTGCAAGTTTCTGCAGGTATCTGACGGTATGTTAAAGCACGTGATTAAATAAGAACAACAGAGATCTGTAATATAGTGAAAATGCAAAATATGATGGAAAGTTATAAGAAGATATTTTTGGGAGTTTTAAGTGGAAACCTTTCCAAGCAAAAGGACAAGAGATATCCTGGAGGTTTAAAGTAGTTTTTTTCTAAGACTGAGATAATAATAAGATAAATCAATTTTGTGAGCTGGATGAGTTTGTCCACTGAAACACTGTTACATATTACCTTAGTCTCTGCCTCACCAGTTTTGTTTAGAGCTCACACAGCAAAGGCTCAGAGAGAAAATCTGCAACTCCTGATAGATCAGTTTAATAAATCTTTTCACCCTTTTCACCAATACTTTGCTGAGGTAACTCTGAGTGTTAAACAGCAAAATTTGGATCAGGAATTGCCTTTTGATTGGTATTCATTGCAAGAGAAATACTTTATTGAACTTCATACCAATGTAAGCTTAATAATGGAAAGGTGCTTTTGCTTCACTGCCATGATTATAGAGAACTGAAACTGGTCTTGCCAAACAAACATATCAGGATAGCTTGAGAAAACCCCACAGAAACTGTGAAACACAGAAAACTAAAATACAAGCAAACAAAGGCATTCTGGGTTATTTCACTTTGTTAATTTCTGAGACATAACAGCGCACACAGGTTGTTAAATCAAAATTTTCCTTGCTATAACAATCATAAAATCATAGAGTGCTCTGGGTTGGAAGGAACCTTAGAGATCATCTGGTTCCAACCCCTCTGCAGAGGACACCTACTGGCCCAGGTTGCTCCAAACCCCATCCAACCCAGCCCGGAACATTTCCAAGGATGGGGCTACCTCTCTGGGCAACCTGTACCAGTGTTTTATCTGTCTCATTGTAAAAAAACCCATCTTCCCTACATCTAATCTAAACTGGCCCTCCTTTGGTTTACAAACATTACGCCTTGTCCTATTGCTACAGGCCATGATGAGGAAATCTGTCCCTGCCTTTGTTATAGACCCTTTTTTAGGTACTGGAAGGTGATAAAATTCTTCCTGGAGCAGTCTCTTCTCCAGTCTGAGCAGCCCCAACTCTCTCAGCTTCCCAGCATGAAGCATTCTCTGACCATCTTCATGGCTTCCTCTAGACTTGCTCCAACAGGTCCAGAGGATGGGCACCCCAGAGCTGGATGCAGTGCTCTAGGTGGGGTACAAGAGTGGACTGAAGGAGAAGAATCTCCTCCCTTCACCTGCTGACCAGGCTTCTCTTGAGGCAGGTTGGCTTTCTGGGCTGCAAGTGCACATTGCTGGGTCATGTTGAGCTCCACTGCACGTCCACCAGCACTCCCAAATCCTTCTCCTTGGGGCTGCTCTAAATCCATTCTCTGCCCAGAGTGCACTTGTGCTTGGGATTGCCCCAACTCAGCTGCTGGATCTTGCACTTGGCCTTGTTGAACTTCATGAGGTTCACACAGACACACCTCTCCAGCCTGTCAAGGTTCCTCTGGATGACATCCAGAGCCCGTAGACTCCACCACACATCTTGGTGTTGCCAGCAAACTGCCTGAGGTCTCCACTTCTCATGCTGCAAGAAAAGATGTTAAACAGATCTAATCCTGATATAAACCCCTAAAGATCACCATTTGTCACGAGTTCCCACTTGGACATTGAGATGTTGACCACACAGCCAATCCCTTTTCCCCAAGTGGTCCATCTGTCAAATCCATGTCTCCAATTTAGAGACAAGGAGGTCATACAGGACAATGTCAAAAGCTTTTCATTAGTCCAGGTGGATGATATCCGTTACTTTTCCTTTATTCACCAACACAGTAACCCTGTCATGGAAGGCTATCAAATTTTTCAGCCGTGTTGGCTGTCACCAATCACCTCCTTATTTCCCACATCTCTTAGCATAATTTCCAGAAGGATCTGTACCATGATCTTACCGGCCACAGAGATGAGACTGACTGGCCTGTTGTTTCCCAAGTCTTCCTTTTTTCCTTTATGAAAAGATGAGGTATGTTTCCTCTTTTCCAGTCAGTGGGAACTTCATCAAACTGTGACAGTTTTATGTTTCAGTTTCCTGTTTTCAAACAGGATAGATAGTGGCTTAATCCCTTCTTCTTCCAGTTCATTCAGGAGCCGTGGATGCATCTGATCACATCCCATGGACTTTTCCACCTTCATGTTCCTTAGATGGTCTGGAATATGGTAATCTTCTATGGTGGGAGAAGGGGATTCTATTCTTCTTTCTCTCAGAATCAATCTTGATCGAATCCTGAAAAGAAAAGAATTTTTTGTTCTACCATGGAAAGTCCTTTAGCTCAGCTAGACAAACAGAATACCCTTCATATCTCCTCTTGCTCATCAACAACAGCTTTTCTGTTTTGGTGGATTTGGGAATTAGATTTCATTTTCTAATACAAAATTTGAGGGGTAGAAACAACTTTGAGATGTTTTCACATGGCCAGCTCTTCTCACTTTATATTGAAACTTCTCCTGCAGTGCTTACACAGCTATGTCAAAGGTGGAAATAAAAAACTGGGTTCTTCTGTACGATGTAAAAGGGGTTGGTGCTGACTATGGCCTTGTGCTTCAGAGCCAAGGAGCAAAAAATCCTACCTACTGAAGAACTAATTAACTTGCCTCATGGGAAATTTTCTTCTTCTAGTAGCCGAGCTTACTTTCATCTCTGCAGTATGAATATAGATGACAGCGGGTGTACATGCTGTGAAAAAACTTATGCCTGAACAGAAACAGAGCCACAGGTCAGAAAATAGGAAAAAAAGTCAAAAGTCAGGAAAACCTCTGCCTTTTCTTTTTCTTTCTTTTTTTTTTTATTAATTTGATTATTCTCTGACAAAAAAAAAAAAAAAAAAACTTTATCCTTTTTCATTTATGAGCTCCACTTCGTAAAAGAATTATGTCTGTGTAAAGGAAGTTTTTTTCCTTTCTGGGTTAAAACTGTTGGTGAGTGTACATTGGCATATATTATTTTAAAAGAACTTTTTTGCAAACAACAGTTTGTTGGTGATGTAATCAAAATTCAAGTCATATTTGGGGTTGATATTTTTGTAGGATTTATAATCTGGTTTTATTTCCATCAACAGGGATTGATTTTGACTAGCATACAATTGTTTTTTACTTCAGTGATTGTTGAATTAATGAGTACCTTCAACATAAATGTCTCTTGCCTTTCTTATTTTCCTTTTGATTTATAACACTAAAACTTGAAGTCACATACTGGCTTAGGCATAAAAATCAGGATATCTGTGGTGCACTTTGCTAGTACATTGAAGACCATTTCCTATTTCTGTGTGTCAAGACCTACTCTTGTTGAAAGACTGGAGCATGAGAGCTTGGCCTGCAGAGCTTTCTCAAACATAACATCTCTTGCTAGGCTTACAGGCATGGGATAGAGCTGTAAAGAACAGGATTTTAGAGCATGCAGAAGTCCAAGCTGAAGTATTACCAGTGCAGGATATTCCTTAATCCCTTGTCCGGTTATCCAGAGAACGGTCTCTAAAGACAAAAATCTTGGACAGCACCTGCACTGCATTTTGTGGCAGCATGACATAGTATAACAAATATGTGAGCTTAACACGCTTCTTGTCTTGGCAGAACCACAGCAACTCCGTGGTTATCCCTAAACCAGTACATGAGCAGGCAGCAGAGCCAGGAGAGATGCAGGTGTGGAATCGGGAGCTTAGGCAGGGCTGGAGGAGCAAGAGGCTTCAGGGAAAAGCCATCATCCTGCAGCCAGGGTGGACCTTCCTCCTGCTGCCTGCAGCCCCACTCCACAGATGTGATGGAGGTATCAGTTACTGGGGCTGGAGCTGTGGTTACAGCTCATACCACAGCTCAGTTAATGCATAATACTGGTTAAGTAGCAATGACTTGGTCGTGTGTCTGGGCTGTAATTGGTGTGGCTTTGTCTACTGTGGTGCTATCTGATCTGGTAAGGGAGATGACAAATATATGGATTTATTTAATTTCTTCATTTACATTTACGATAATTTAAAAAGATGCCTTTCCAAGGCATCTAGCATCCCCCCCAACATTGTTAATAATTCTATAAAATAAAAGCACCATTAAAGTAATCATTTCCACATGCATTGAGTCAGCCAGCTTTCTGAAACTCCTTCCCACTCCTTTATCATTGTGGGAAGCCTACAATCATCCTTCTCCAAAATCTCTATCAGAAAAATGTCTGGACAGAGTGATGCTGCATAGCAAGACCGTAAAACATCTTTGTGGAAGGCACAAATCTTTTCTCAGAGCACAACCAGATAGCATGAATTTATGTCATTTTCAACCTGTAATCTAGAGCTGTCTTTGAGCTGGGTGCCAAAAAACAAGTTCTCATATGTACTGTTGTCTCTCTTTTTCACTTAATGGTTGTTTCTATCAGGACTTTTTTACTCCAGGCAACAGTGAATCAGTTTCCCTAAGCTCCCTCACTCCACTACAAACGGCCAATTTGCATTGGGGCCTCCTCAGCTCACCATGGCATGACAAAACAACATTCTTCCCCCAGATCTCAGAGTCAAAATGCCTTGATTCTACCAGGTTTTTGTTGCAGTGTCCCCAGTACCCCTGATGTTCTTGCAAAGGTCTCATATGAGCCTTGTCCTGTGCAAATTTTGCTCAAATTACACCAGATAATGTAATAGAGATGATAACTTTAAACTGAGCAATTCTCAGTTTCTGTGTATAGTGCTGTAGAAGTCAAACTGTTCTGGGATACCAGAGGATTGGTAGAGCCCGTTCTAACAGAAAGTATTACATACTACTCATTGATTGAAAGCTGAAAATAGAAATTATATCTGTCTATAAACATGTATGAATGAAAAAACTAATCATAAACAATAATATTGAGATTTAAAAATTATTAAAATTGGCAAAGAATTCGGGCTGATTGTTTTCGAGCATCAGAAGAGTTAGTGGATAATGTCTCAGGAACCATAGTGGGAGTAAAATACCCCATGCTTTTAGATGATGAGCTTAGAAAATTTGTGCAATAGGAGAGGATTTGACTAAGATCCTCCAAACCAGGCCTTACTGCAGCCTTATTACAGGGACAAAATACTAAAATATTAAGATGGGTTAAAATACATTTATGTGTGAAATGCATCCATGTTAGCACTTAGCATTATTGCTTATAGTATCATATTGTGTGATGGTTCTAAATGCAATAACCACTTGTACCTACAACGAGATCTGCATTCCCTGAAGAGTTTCCAGTTGAAGCTCCTCAGACTACCCTGTCTTGGCAGATCCCCTCGAGCTCAGGAGTGCTCTTCAGAGGTTCCTCCATCCACTGCAAGTCACGCTCTGAATAGCAACAAAAGGTGTGCAGATTGAGCGTGTTTACTGAATGAAGTATATAAATTAATCAAAAGGTACACAAATGGTTTAATAGGTTCCCTAAGAGGCTCTTGAAGTGAAGTGGATCCTGCTTCGGGTCAGAGAGGAAGAGCAGGTTTTTAAAGCAGTTTCTTCCCATCTCAATTAATCTGCTCCAACTTTGTGAGCATTAAAACATCTTTCAGTAAGCCATGATCTCACTCAAGTTGCATCAGTCCTGCCATGTTTGGGGACTAGCAGAGTAGCAAAATGAAGAAATGTTGTGCCAAAAGAAAAAAAAACAAATTGTAATTTACTAAATAGGAAATCATCTTTCCTCCTGAAAACCACAGTGCTAAAAAAGGAAAATGTTTCTTTTTCTAATAGCTTTGTGATTATGATATATAGAGGTAATAAAATCCCAACATGCAGAGAAAAATCTTTCTTTTTCAGAAAGCAGCAAATTGTTGTAACCCAAAGTAATTCAAGAAACACAAGCATTTCCTTCAATCTTTCTCCTCAGCAGGGAACAGAGTTCCTAGGGAGGGGTAATGAAGCTCAGCTGAGCTTTGGAGAAGGTCTATAATAAACTGTCCATACATTACACATTTCTCAAGCTCTTATACTACTGGATTGAAGAATAAATAATTCTGCCATGTAGACATCAAGCCTGAAGAGACAAGCATGAAAAAAGATCGCTTTTAAGTGATTCTCTTCTCTATGTTTCCTCAAATATGATTCTCACCTGTGCCAAAAAATAATAAAATTTAACTTTTCTAATTTAAAGACAGACATATGCTGAGGGACAGTAGGGAGTTAAGTTTATATGTATTAGTGGTTTTCTATTTAATGCAAGAAAAACGTTTAGCAATGAAAAGAAAAAATAACATTTATCCCACCTCCCCAGTTTTTCTTTGGTTCTATTTCATAATTCATCTTGGGAATGGCTTTCCCCCACTATCTCCTTCCTGCAAACAGGATCCTATAAGATTGATCTCTTTGGTTTTCCATGTTTTGCATTACCTTTGCTAACTATCAAATACTAATTTATCTCAAATTGAAGTTTCCTGATCTACCAATGCTATTTTTTCTCTCATCTCCACCAGAACTGCACCCACGGATGCATAATATGCATCACAAAGTTTTCTCACAACAACAATACTCTTATGAGACATTCACTTCTATTTTTAGCCTACCTTTATGACTGAGTTGCACACACAGAGAACTGGATGTAATTCAATCTCCTCAATCTGTTCTTTCACTTCCCAATAACTTTTACCACAACAGTTTACTTTTAAATTCCACTGGAGATAAAAATTATGTGCTTGACAGAACTCTTAACAAAAAAGGTTGGTTTTGTCACAGAATTATGTGATGTTCTCTTTTTCTTTTTTCTTTCTCCTCTCACATCCAGGGGGGACCCTCAGTGCCTAATCCCATGCTAATGCAGCAGCTCCAGATTTGTTGGTTTGCACACAGATGGTCACACAAGTGCCAAGTGCATTGTTGAAAGTTACATTGTGCAGTCAGTTTATTGTCAACACTTTAGATGTCACACTTGGCACCGATAGGGTCTTCAGGGAGTCAATATGTTGTTGCTAAGCTTTTATGCCCTAAATATTTTGGAGTTTATTTGAGGTACTCTTCAGTTTCCTTGTTCTTCTCTATGTGTTCAAGATAGGGGCTACTCAGTTAAAGGGCAAGAGGCAGTCATTAAAAGAAAACTCTGGGTGATGTGGAAAAAATGTTCCTAAGAGGAGTTAAGGGCTAGAAGGACTTGACCAGAGAGACAGTGGAATCTCTGAATCTGGAGACTTCAAAAGCCTAATAGAATAAGACTTAGAAATGTGGTCTGAGAAGTTAGCATTTTTTTTTTTTTTGAGCAGGAAGTTGGATTCTTGGCCTCTAGAGCTTCCTACAACATTTATTTTTTCTGTGATTCTATGGTAGAACTTCATTATGCTATTTAGCTGCTGCAAGCATGTTTTTTCGGAAGAGGACAGGGTTCTTGAGTTTTCTTTCTTGTCATCTCAGAGCCTTGGTTTGCAAACCTTCCAAGCATGCTGCAATGACCATTTCTTCTCACAGACTTTTAAGGCCTCAGCAATTAGACAGAGGTGCTGTGGTTTGAAGAAGGATTTAGATGAAGGTTTATAACATTGTCAGGTAGCATTTCCAAGAGAGGATATTCAAAAGCACTTAGTATTGGCCTTAATAGTTCCACTGACATCATTGGGTATTTAACCATGGATGTGAATGGCAGCAGTGTTAGGGCAAAGCCTCGTGCTCTAGAAAATCCTGTGTTTTGGGATAGTCTATGGTTTGGAAACCCCAAAACTAGAAAGTTAATGAATCAAACTATCATAATGAATATTGTGGATTTCCTAGCTAAGCATTTGAAATTCTAGGAAGTGGCCCAAACTTCCCACAGCCACCAAAAAAAAAAAAAAAAAAAGGAAAACAATAAATAGCCCTCCAAAGTTCTTTTTCCAAAAAACACATCAAGAGAAAATGAAGGGAGTACAAAAAATATTAGGGCTACAAAGAAAAAAAAAAAACAAAAAAGCCTGCAAAATAATTTTATACTATTGATAAAAATACAGACTAATTTGAATAATTTTTCAAAATGACAGCTCTTTTACTAATGAATCACTAAAACATTTTTTATTCAGTCAAACAATATTTTAGAAATTGTGGTACATGGAAAGGATATCCCTTGCTGTGCGGAGAAACATAATATGTGCTCCATGGAGCAGGAAACTTTAATGATATATGCAGTTTTGTTATTAAAAGTGAGTTATATATTTTGCTGTACAGTGGAAAATTGTGACCCAGTACAACATATCTTCACATTGTTTATAACTTGAGGAAAATCAACATTCTAAATTCTCAGTTCACACAGTAGGAATTACATTTATTTTGGCCAAATGTAATTTATATAACTGCAAGGAACAATAAAACATGAACTTTATAGTGTTTTCTTACCTAAAAATAATATAGAGCTTGTAAAAGTGAAGAGATTATTATTGTAAAGGAAAAGACAGTAACTTAAAAGCTGAAACTCATTTTAAAGCTATGTAAAACTTACCCCAGCTCAAGTATTAAGACACCTGTGTTCTCATTTTCATTTGTGCACAGTGATCTCTGAAAGTAGTTTTCTCAGTAGCAGCAATCACTGCTGAAGGAAAAAGCTTAGTATCCCCCTGTATCTTTTCTTATTTATCAATAAGTTGGATTTGCTGAAGTCTTAAGGGACTCTGCAGAGATTTGTACCCTCCCGGCTCCTTTCCTTTCCTATCCTGACCCATCCCATCCCATCCCATCCCATCCCATCCCATCCCATCCCATCCCATCCCATCCCATCCCATCCCATCCTTTCTTAATGGCTTTGTCTATTCTTATAATACATTAAAATGCATCAAAGAACAAGTGAAGTCGGTGGAGCTGGATCTTGGCCATGTCTGCTTTTGAGTGGTTTGAACAGCCCAGGAAACCGAACCCTTTCCTGAGTGGCTCTTGCAGAGTTTACGGTCTAGCCTGGAGCAGGGATTATCCAGTAAATGGTAGGATGCAGTCAACTTGTGGAGAAAAAAATAATATAAATCTTATGGGCAGGTTTCATGAGTTGGTCACTGGGACAAGGACTGAGCTTTGACACTTATTTATTATTTATTTTATTAGCATTATGCAATTATTAAGCTGAAATATATTTGGTGTATCAGAATGCACTTCAGTGACATGGCTGGTAAGAGAAATAAAATTTCACAAGTGATTAGTTATTTTTCTTATCCTTTCTTTGATGGGAGAATATACACAAGGAGAAGTACTACTTCAGTTTTACATACAGGGAAGATGAGTTGCAGAGATAAAGAAAAGAATCATCTAAAATTTCGTGAAGGGTCGTGTCAGAGCTGAAAACCATGGCCTTTGTCTCTTATTCCAGTCCTTTACTTTTTTTCAGAGTTATTTTAATTTTTTTTTCTTTCTAAAAGGGGATACTATACCCTAATTAAAGAGAATTGCACTATTGAGAACACAAAAATAGAACAATAAAAAGCATAGTCAATGCCACAAATGGTAGCATAAACTGTAATCTTGCAAAAGCATACCACAACTAAGTCATACATATGGTGCCTATGAGTCTTCCAAATCATAATCATAAAGCTTTTTAATGCCATTTTTAAAGCTGAAGATGGCTGGTCTGCATCTCTCTGAAGAGACCTCAAATGGGACGTGAGTGGTCCACAGATCCAGCATTTCCTGCTGAGCCTCCTCCTCCATTCCAGCACACCGTGTGCTCGTCTGATCTGCTGCTCATTCACGACTGGTTCACGTGCAGCAGCTGCTCGTGCTGCTCAGAGCAAGTTTTTTTTGGTTTCTACAAGGATGAAGTTAGTGGTCCGAAGACTCTCATCTTCCCTGACACTCTAGAGCAAAGAATGCATTAATTGTGAAAAATGAAGCATGGAATATTCTGCTTTAGAGTAGTACCAGAATATCTCAATATTTTTTAAGAATATTTTAAAATACTGCACTCTTGCTATAATACTCATAGATATAGATATTTTTCACACTTAGCTTCAGGCACTTGCAGAGAGTACTTAAATTAGCTATCAACAGAAAGATACATAGATGTGAAAAGGCTAAATCCAATCACTTGAAATTGAACATTCTTCTAGACAAGTCCATCTCTTACCTTTGGACACAAAGAAAGCCTTGATTCTTATTTAAATGACACAGCTGCATACTTGATGTAGGATGAATCTAGAATTTACACGTTAAATAAAACTACAAAAGTAGGTCCTCTGTTTTTTGGTTTTGCTTTTTTTTTTTTTTTTTTTAAATTTAACAGTAACACCAAGAGCAGGTGAAGAGGTTGAAAATTTCATGCTGATTTTCAGAAAAAACAAAAGGCTTTCCCTTAAATTCTAGTCCTCTCATTATTTTTTTTTATTTTTCTCAATTAATTCCACCCTTAGAATCACTATTGATTTCCAGTTAATGGGTAGCGACTATGAAGCAGTATGGCTGGAAAATATATTTGAGCCCTTAAAAATGGAAGCCAGTCTACGCATTTTAAAATCTACATAATTTCAAATATTTATAGTGTTAGAAAAATGACTTTTTCATTAAATACCAGCTTTGACGGGAAATGAGTGTTACGAGAATACTGGGAAAAATGCATCTAATGTACAGGAAGCCACTTTTCTTCTCTCACCATTTCAGATCATTTGGGCTATCTAAACCTCCTTCAAGGCAGTTCTCTTCATGCTGTTAATGACAGGGTGTATTGCTGTCTCATCTGGAAGGTTTCAGACAAATACAATTAAAAAATAAAAGCAATATCAGACACCTGGAAACTCCAGTTACAAAAGACACAATATCTCAATTGAAAGAGTATTTCAGTTTTTGAAAAAAAAAAATTTTTACAATTTTGTGTATCCTCTTTAAAACAAAACAAACACAAAACAATGCACAAAAACACACACACAAACCCAGCCAACCCACACAAAAAAACACCATCCCCACACACACCAAATTCTTAGGAAGCCAATGATGCTTTAAGAAAGAACCACTCAATTTTCCATAGAAAAATTTAGAAAGTTTTTTAACAGCAAGTTTTTCTCATTGGCAAGTTGAGTAACTATGACATCTGCTTTCCTTCCTTCCTTTCTGGACATAGTTGGATATGCACAGTAATTTTATGACATCTAGAGGACATCATTATTCCAAAAGCATGGATTGTCAGTAACAGCCCGAATACCTTGACCAGGAACACTGAGCACTCTTTGGGATAAAAGAGGTTTAAAGTAGATTCCCCATTTTATTGTGGTTTTATCATTTTTGCGGTTCATTTTTGTCAATTGTCACTAATGCCTGGAAAACCCATGAAAAATTACTGAACTGCAAAGTAGCAATAAAGTGGATAAATGCAATAAAAATGAGGTAATGGATCACAAAATGTACTTTGTGTATTTATTTGGACAACTGTAGTTTAGTTTAATTTTTTAATGATCCTCTATTGTATCCAGTAAATGCTTGTAAGATCTAGTTTGTGAGCAATAATAAAACTTTGGTAGCACAAGTTCTCAAGGCATTCCTTCCTAAGGGAGGAGACAGATGGATCACATTTTTTGACATGATTTTTCTGTTTTATTTTCTGTAGGGGAAAAACACAGAACTTTTGAAGGAAAATGTAAAAACAAAGGGATGATTTTCACTTACAATGACGTCCATTTACATTATCCCAGCATTGTAAAGGGTTCTTATGAACTAAATGCAAAGACACCTGAATGTAGCTGATTATGGAACCCAGTGTAACTACTATGATTTGCCTATGAAGGAACCCAACATGCTGGTAAATTATAAGTGTAAAACACAAAAAAAAAGCAATTGCCTTTGGGGTCATAGTGGGGAGGGGGAACCAGCTTGTACATGGCATGTAAAATAACAGGGACTGGGGAAAAAAAATTCTCATCAGCTCTGGGGAAAGTTCTGTTTTGAGGTCAGTTCCTACTGTCTTTAATTCCTGAGGCAAAGACGACTGCTGTTAAGGAGTGCAGGGCTGGCTCCCTTTTGAAGAGCACCATGGAATCTTTAATGCTCGTGGAGTGCATCACTGGCCCCAGCAGAAAAGGTCTGAAAAAGGGGCCTGAAAACTCAGCAGCTTCTCTGAGGTCATCCTGTTGAAGGTGTGGGGTTTCCTGTCAGCGCTATGGCCAGGCAATGAGCCTCCACATCCATCAGAGAAATCCTGAGAAGAAAGAATTTCACGGATCTGAGAATATCCATAGGGGGCTCAGTCTTTTAATCAAAATACTGTTTTTCTTTCAGTATTTTCCTGTTTTTTCCTGACAACTGGGGTATTATGCAAGGGCAGTAAACATGCAAGAATGCAAAGTTATGTTTCCCACATGAATGTAATAAAAACATTGAAATTTCCTACTGAAATCTGGTGATATCCTTTGAATGTTGTATGGGAAATATACAGCCCCAGAAAAAAATGTGATTAAAATGTACTTCCTGTTGGGTTCTGATAAGATAGCACGCAATTTAGTGTTCATCCATTGTGGTGTACAGAATTTTAATCATTTATTACTATGTTTGGCCTATTATTAGTACACATTTGCAAATAATTGTACACACAGAGATTTAAATACAAATATGTGTATGTATATATATCTGCATGAATTAGAAGCATACACTTTGGAATTATGGAACACTCTAAGAGATCAATCCCGTGCTTCCTTCCCCAAACCCATCTACATCCACACAGCTTTATGAACAGAAGTTTTCTTCCTGACATATTCTGCATAAAGCCATGCTTAAATGCAACCACAGTGAAGAACTGAGAGGAGCCTGAGAGGAATGCAAATCTGTTTTCTTCTAGTTTATCACATTTATCATATGGGAATATATTTTGAAAGATTTTGAGCTTTGCAATCAAAACTAAGAGAAGAAATAAGTTTTTTGGGGTTTTTTAATAAAAGAGGTGTAATTACAATATTGGTATTTTGGAACATTTGGAAATGTTAACTGTCTGTCCAAGAGATGCAAATTTTATACTAAATTGATCCTTTTCTCTGGCAACATAGAGAAACAGAGGTTCCTGTTTTCTGATTCATGATACTTGCACTAGACAATGCCTACTTTTTCTTTTTCTTTTTTGTCTTTTTTTCTTTTTTTTTAAACTGATAATGGCCTTATTTGTGCAGAATATGGAAGATGAGAGAAGCAGATATCTGCAATCCTGGCACCATATTCCAAAAAAACTGGGAAAAGTGAATGATTTCCAGTGATGTGCCCACAGTAACCACTTGCAGGTTATGGCAGGCTTTGTAAATCAAGAAATTACTGAGAGAGAAAATGATTACCTTTAAACCTTACCCTCCTGGGCTGGATCTAGGAAACCACAGCTACATCCTGTTATATGGTCCAGACTGGGAACCATTTTATCACAGAAGCTCTTAAAACTTTAGTTGCAGCTGGCATGAAACTACTCTGCTCAGTTTTAAACTATGTGAAATATCTAATGTCCAGACAGAGGGCCAGGATCATGATTGCTGTCCGTTAAATTATTTCCTTTTGCTCAAATAGCCAAAACTCTGGTACGTATCAAGCAGAAAATGTGACCCTCAGCAAGTGAAGCCAAATGGAAAATAGTGTCCTACACTCAATAACATTGGGAAATGTGGGGAATGGATATCTCATGGAAACGTACAGAAAGAAGCCTTAGAAATGTATTACAATACCTCCATTTCTTTAATGGGTACAGTGGTCATTTAACTGGGTCACACAATATGAAAACATGCAATGGTGAAAGCTGGGCTCACAAGGGTAGCATAAAACAATTAGTCATGTACAAGAATAGAACAGCACTACATTTAAAGGATTTTATATTAAAATTAACATGGTCTGTTTATTATCTCTGAGAGTGGAATTACCCCCTGTGAGCGGGATTAGGCATTTATGAGACTGAATGATGAAAGCTATTGCACCATCTTGTATTAGTCCCTTTTTTATCTTTACTGACATATTTTTGCAACATGCTTGAAGTAGTAAATTGCTCTTTTAAATGCTCCATTTGATTTCATATTGGCCCAGTGAACTCCCACACAAAGTTTTTGCATTTTAAAAAGGAAGTAGCCATCTCCTGATTGCTATAAATCTGTGATATTCTTAATTATTTTTAATATGACTTCTTGTTTAACCATGTTGATCCCATGCAGATATCAAATCTGCGTGTTTACGGACAGAAACAAAACAGAAAGAATATAATGGTTGTCCCATAGACAGGAACGTGTTTGAACAGTTTGTTCAGTAGGAAGTAGTATTAAAAAAACTGATGGACTAAGGAGAAAGCAGGGGCCATGTTTCAAATGCCCCCCTGAGTCTGAAAGATTTAGCAAATATCCACTAGTGAGCTGATTTTGAAAATTAAACTTGGTCCGAGTGTGGAATAATTGCTGGCAGGAAGAGTAATGCAAAGAAAATACAGGGATCTGAGACCACAGCTGAATCCTGGGGGACTAACAGTGGAGGAAATCTTCCACTATTAAAAGTGGAAAACCAGACAAAACCTCTGTTTCTTGGGACACTCTGGCACTCCCCCCAGATCCCTATGTTTCAGTGCACTGGAGGGAGAGCTGCACTGACCCTGAGGTTCTGTGGGTACATCTGCAGTGCCTCTTCAGTGGGGATTCCAGACCAGATTTGCCCATCCATAAGCTGCTAACCTTCGAGCCTGCACCATGAACACCAGATGTCCAGGACTCAAACTTTAGCTGGGTTCTCAAGCACACACAGCATCTGCTGGTGGCTCCCCAGCCCCTTGGTCTGCTCACCCTTGTTCAAACAGCTTGAACATTTCAGCTCAGGCTGGAGCTGAAGAAACAGCTGAAGGAGTGTACAAATCATCTGGCTCGGACAACTCAGACCCACTTTCAAGACTACTCCTCACCTATCAGTGTCTCAACCTGGCTTTTATCTCTCAGGGACTAGCCTGAAAAAGTGCAAAATTACTTCTATTATCCTGCAGAAGTAAGGAGGAGGGTCATCAATATGTTTGAAATTATGTACAAGGACCTAATCCATTATTAAATAGCACATTGTTACTTTTTCATTTCTGTTTTCTTAAACCCACTGCTGCTTTTTTGGTTTGTGATGCAAGTAAATATCACAGACAATATAATGTTGTTAAAAGGTAATTGTTTGGGAGAGATTCATTTTAGGATAGCCCAGCTACCCTAAAGTAGGAAGCCAGGTCCTCTAAACTAATCATTGAACCCAAAGGGAGCTCTGCAGGAGCCTTGCTGTCTCAGTGGTCTGTAAGAAGCCTGAAATGGATGCCTGCAGTCAGGCACTGTGAATCACCTCCTCTTCAATCTCTGCCTCCTTCCTCCCTGTCATTCTTTCTCAGATGCCTCTATCTCTCTTTTTAGTATGGGGAAGCTTCTCAAAATGCTTTTCTTTTTCTTTCTTCTTGTTCTAGTTTAGTTCTCTGTGTACTCTGAGATGAGCACTGCCTCCTCTCTGAGAGAAAGGGGAGGGGGTCTAGTTCATAAGTGATCAGCATGCAGTGCTCTCCTGCAAAATGTGATGTTTTGTTTAAGTATCACTGCTGGACCTAGCACAGCTTGCAAATATTTCCTGCTGTCTACGTAGCTCAGATTTCATTGTTGTCTTCAGGGCTGCTCTTTATGCTGAACCTACTGGAAGCATTTAGACTGCAGGGGAAAGCTACCATGCACACTAAATATCATCAGATACACAGCAAGGGGACTTCTCAGGTAGGAAAAACAGGTCAAATTTCATCTGTATTCGACAGGTGAAGCATCTGTCTTGAAATGTGTCTGTGTGACTGTCATTGTCCATGACAGGGACAGGTATGGTTGACTTGATTATCTGTTACTAGCTGGGGATTTTTTTCTCCAGTCTGTAGATTAATCTTGTTATGCAGGCAAAGCCTGAAACTGGCTTATTGGTACCTGCAAAAATGATACTGTGTGAACCTTGATCTCCTTATCTCACAAACAACTTTGTTTAGGAAGTATGGTTCATCCACCATGAATTTATATATATATATTTTATATTTATATATATATATAATTTTTTTTTTTTTTGTCTTCACAAAGCTTAGGGACTCAAACAAAACAGGAGTTTCATGAGTATCTTTACGTGGTGGTAGCAAAAATACAGGAGGAGCAAGGTTAAGAGACATCTAAGTGGCTTCATGTGAATCAAGAAAGCAGAAGCAGTTGCTCACTTTTTTGGCTTTCTCAGGCCTAGTTGGTCAGACTAAATGTCAAAAGTTAGGCAACATAAGATGTTCTGGTGACCTGAAAATAGTTGTTGTTAATGTATTATATTATTGGCATGGATGACTTAGTAAAGTTGAATTTTAGATAAATGTTATTTGTATTGCAAATAAAAATGTCAACAAAAACAAGAGACAAATATGTGAATATATACAGAGACTCACTCTAGAGAATTTATGAGAACAGATAAACGATGTTAAAAGGGGACAAAGCACAGTGTAGATTAAGTGCCTTGCCAGAAACTTCAAGGGAAAGCATCTGTAGGGGGGAAAGTTCTGCAGAACTGGGAACTGACCCCACATCCCTTGAGTTTTAGCCTAGCACCTTCACTGCAGTGTTGTGTACACAGGGGTAAAGGCCATGTACAGCTCTGGCTTTTGGCAGTTAAAATATGTGTAAAATCCTGGCCCAGCTAAAGAGAGATTTTACCCCTGACAGCAGTGAGGTTAGAGGCCCTGTGGCCCAGAGGAGTCAGAGGTGACAGAGAAGTGTTGAAGTTTGCTGTTGGTGGCCACCACTGTCTCCTGACAGGCAGCTCACACGTCCTTAAAGGCTACCAGTGTCCTAAGGTGTTAGACTGGCTTAAAGACTCAATGGAGTCCTTCAATTCTCCTGGCCTTCATTGAGGACATAAAGAAAAAGAAAAAAAAAATAAAGGTTTTATAGGAAGCACATTTCAATTACAGAGGAAGAGCACATCGGGCACTTCAGAGAAAATAGAAACATGAATTACTTTTGTTCTTGAGGTTTGGTGCATAGAACTGTTTTCTTGGTCATGCACAGTGACCTCAACATTCAGCTAGGCTGTTATAGATGCCATTTTATCTCTTTAATCTTTTGGGCATCTGACCTCATGGCTCTTGTCTCCCATCAGAAGACTCAAAGTAAGGAAGCGGAATAGGGTGGAAATGAATCTATGGGTGAAGGCAGTTGTCCCATTTTCTATTTCTTGAGCTCTTCATACAAAGGGTTATTAGGAAAAAAAGATACTCTAGGCTGATACATAATCACACAGTTTAATGGTTGGAGGACCCACCTCATTTCCTATGTTGATGCCAAGGATGTGTCTGTATTGTCTGAATTTAACTCACTCCTTTAAGGCATGGTTTGGCTTTAAGGTCTCCCTTTAACACTGTGAAACCTCTAATCACTAAACTCAGAGTCATGCTTATGCTCCATCATCCTCAATGAACCTTGAACTATCTTCAAGTATCAGAAATACTTTAAACTACAGAGGGTGGAGAATAATGGATGAGCAACTTCTGGAATTCCCCAAAAATACCATTTCTCAAAAGAAAAAGCCGGGTTAGGAGCTTTAAATTTTGTTTAGAGGAAACAGCTCGTGTCAACACAGAGCTCATGATTCAGTTTTCGAGTTTATTCAGAACTACTAAACTTTTATCTGATGAAGTCAGTGGCTCACAGTATGTGCAGAGCACGCCGGTGGCCTTCAAAGCCGTGGCCACTTGGCAAGCTGATCTGATCCCTGCAGGACAGCCTCATTCTCACATCAAAGCAAGAATTTAATTTTTTTTTTTTTTTTTTTTTACTTTCCCAACACTTCTACAGGAATTTTCTGGCCTAAACTTAGGCAAGACTTGCCCCTTAAATAAATATGTGCATTTCAGGCTTGCATGATCATTTTTCTGAGAAGGTCACATGTGAAAATTTGACCATGACTCTACAACCAGGTCAAGACATTTATACAAAAATGTTTCTTGTTGGTTTCAGTCTTAGCTCACCTCCTGAGTTAGAAAATCCAAATTACCCTTTTTTAATTGTACCACAGGTAGCTTTTACAAGTTTACTGTCAGATTGCTCATTAATGAACTACTTTTACAATATGGAAGCCATGCTAACTATTGCTGGTGACAAGACACTGCCTGCAAGAATAGCTCATATATGAATTCTATGGTAGATATTACAAAATATTAAAAGATCAGCTTATTAGTAAATTCACACTTTTTAAAAGTAATTATTCTCAATTTGGAGACACAAAGATAAGAGGCATTGGAGTAACATAATGGGAAAACAATATTTTGGTTTTACTTTTTCTCAATAGAGGCAATTGAGCTGGACTTGAAAGAAGTGCTTCTCATGTTAAAAGAACTGTGTTAGGAGTTGTTGAGCTCTAGCTCTAATTTATCTGAACTTAGCAGTCACTGATTTAATTTTGAAATATTTTGTTTGAAAATAGGAGTATAAAAACAGCTACATCTACATGCACAAAAACTCATCCTGTGTTTACAGTCTCTTACCATGCATTGAGATGGCATCTGTATTTAGACAGCCAGCTAAATACTGACAGCTGTTTTTCCCAGAGTTTTTGTGGACTGATAGAGAACAAGATAGTGAAATTCTAGACAATGGTATAATAAATAAAAAACAGAATCTTCAGATCTTGCAAATCTTAAATTTGTAAATTATCAATCCTAAATGCATCCTAAATATCAGGAAGGCAGTAAAAATCAAAGGAACATGCCAAGGCTTTAAATCTGAATGAAAAAAGACTTTCTGGTTATATAGTGGAAGGAAAAAGCTCTAAATACAGGGACTGGTAAAGAAAAGCATAGGAGCCCAGAAGCCAAACCAATTCCCTCACTTCACAAAAAAAGGCCAAACGTATCTGTTAGAAAACACAAGTAATCAGATTATTATTGCTCTGAAAGATTATATAATTTTTCATTTCCTAAAATCATGTTGATGTAATGGTTCAATGATTACTTGAGGAGAGTAATGCCACTTTTTGAATTGTTAAACCTAGTTTGGAAGTGCACAAGTTCTCTTACATAGATGATCTATGTTCGTGCCAATCTGAATCAGCTCTGTGTAACTGTGGACCTCAAAATGGTGTTGTTCCATGAAATCAAAGTTTCCTTCTCTATCCCTTAGGAAGGCAGCTTCACTAGCAGTGAGAGAAACAAAAAAACCCACGAAAAATTAATTCAAGGGAGGCAAAACTGAACATATATTTAATCTTAACGCTTCCCTGGAACTTACAATATCGTAAAATAGGAAAGCTTAACATTTATTGTTACAAATGCCCAAGCGGATCAAACTGGAAACAATCACTGGATATTGAACTCCAAGTAAGTATAGCTTGACTGCCAAATCTAATGACCCTCCACCAACTCACAGTTAAGATCATAAAGTTTTATTTTATCTTGTATTTTGGCCACAAACAGTCTTCATTAGCAAAGGCATGGAAATAAAAATGTGGCTGTAAAACCTTGGAATGAAACATGAAATTTAAGTACAAAAACAAAGATAAATGTAGTAAATACTGCTGTAAATGATGCCAGTTTTCCTGATTACCTAATCCTATGTAGTATATTATTAATTAATAGCCAAACAATTAGAGATGAGAGCTGTGGCAGAAGAAAAGCACTGAGTTAGCAGAGAAATATAAATCTCCTGTTGCATATCAGGCAGAAAAGGGGTAAATATGCGCAGCTGCATGTACTTCAAAGGCATGTCAGCTGCATGCTTATTCAGGGAACAAGAGGCCCATAAAGCAACGTTTCCATAGTTTTACAGAGACACAATCCAGCTCAACCACCTCGCAGTGACTGATGTCAGATCAGTTCCAGAGAGAGCAGTTACAGACAGGGCTAACCTGTGCTGGCCTCTGGGTTCAGTCTGTGCTTGAGTGCTCCCCTGACTTGCCTCTGAGGAAAGGATGGATGGGTCCTCACCTTCCACACATTTCATCATACACCTGAGTGGAAGAAATTTCCCATTTGAAATATTACTTGTGTGCAGAGAAGTTGCGGATGTCCCATTCCTGGCAGTGTTCAAGCCTGGGCTGGATGGAGCTCTGAGTGATTTGGTCTAATGGAAATTGTCCCTGGCCATGGCAGAGGGGTTGGAACTGGGTGATTTTTGGATCCCTTCCAACCCAAACCATCCTGTGATTCTCTGATTTGCTAGTTTGATGGAGACAAACAGACCAGTGCCCTGCAGGGATTTGTCATTCTGAACTGTGGTGCTACAAGTGTGAGAGGAAGCCTGGGCTCCCTCCTATCACAGGAGCAATGAGTAGGACTCAGTTCACTCCTATACATCAGTGGTTCAGACAGGTACCTCTGGACTGGTCATCCAGCTCCCTTTGTAGCCAGCAGAGAGGAGTGGCCACCACTGGCAGTGTGTGCTATTCTGAATGCCAGGTTGGGATGAGCTGAACTCCTCTGTTTTGCCTTTTCCTTTCCCTCCAACCCAATTTTCATTAAACAACGAAATCTCCCTCCCCCTTCCCCCATCTCCGCCAACAGAACAAGGAACAGAACACAAGAAAAAGAATATTAGGAATAAACTTTAATGTGAAATTTTACTTTGGTGTTACCCAGCTTTAATAATGCAATATGCAGAGATATGAGAACCTCAAAAAAAATTGATGCAAAGCTTTTTTGTATTAGGTAAGAAACATTAAAGGATTTTTAAAAGACAAAAAGTATTTCCAAGTAAAATATTTTAAAACTTTTTCATTTTTTAAGAAAGCTTTTTGGTGGCAAAAAAGAAGTGGAAAAATATTGCCATTCTCATAAGTCCCCTTCTTAATGTAATTTCAGTACATTACACTTCAAAAAAGCAAAAAGTGAGGAAAACCCCATTCCAACACTTTTGTCAATAATTTCTTTGGGAAATTCTTGGAAAACTAAACAGAAACAGCTGCAATACATCTTCCAATCACTTTAACTTATGCTGTTTTGAGGATATGAATTTGTGCCTAAATATTGACCATAGATCTGACGATTCATAGACATGATCACCCTTATTCTTATTCTCCTTATTATCTTATTATCTTATTATTATCTTATTATTATCTTATTATTCTTATTTTCCTTCTCTTACAGGCTTGCTCTGCCCTTTTCAAGATCAAAACAACAAGATGTGGGAATATGATCTTACACCATCACTTTTTTCTACTTCAGTCTCAGATAATTTTCCAAATTTGTCACTGTTCAATGCATTTTAACATCTACTACGGTAAAAGTGGTTATTAGCAGAATTAACTTCAAGATCTCTTTCTTCAAAGGAGCTTGTCTAGAGCATGATGTGGCATAAGTGAAGTTAAGGTTATAACAATAGTTGATACTCACTATCTGCAACACAACTATTTTAACTGATTCAGATATTTTAACCAACGGCACATGAATTTAGCTCTTCTTTTCCAAAAGAAATTTAATTACATTAAGTTTTTGAGAGGATTGTTTGTTGGTTTGTTTGGGTTTTTTTTTTTTTGTTGGAAAGATGCTGAACAAAAATTCCAATAAATATGTTAATTATTATGACAGAAAACATCCGTTCATCTCAGATTTGTACCACTTTATGCTAGTGCTCATATTTATTTATTACGAAGGTAGTTTAGAAAGCTAAAAGGCTGATGCAGAGGTGTCAAATAAGAGGTTACAGTTAAAGTGAATGGAACCAATACATTATTATTTGTCAGTCTGGTAATATTCAGAATTAGTGTTTTCATAAAGATGTTGTGATGCATGTGTTCCACTCAGAAAAAGAATTGGGGGAAAAAAAAAAGAAGTTATAAACCTCTTCTTTAGATATTTTTGTGATTTGAATTATATACCATTCTTAAAAGAAGCACAAGGAAAACAATAAACAGTTAATAAAAGTGAAGGACAGGAAAGAAAATTCACTCCTTGTCGTTTCTTTTGTTTTTCCCCTTGGAACCTGATTTTTTTTTCCGATACCCACTTTTCCCTTGTTCAGTTGGCAAAACTACAAACCTGTGGATGAATATCTATACTTTTTAGTCTGAAAGTATGAAGAACTTTTAAATCTTAATACCTTAGGAAACAAATCTTTTTTTACACTTTGTCAAAACAAAATGAAGTAAAACAGAGACGGCGGATATTCATTTTTTGTACTATTTTCTGTGTTCTTTACTTTCTCTAATTATTCCATTGGAAGAAAAACAACAAAAAAAGATAGGAAGGTGTAGAACTATGAAAATGCATAGACGAGCGGGCTGGCAAAAAGTAATGTAGGAAAGCAGAAAGCCGTGAAGAAAGCTTTGATTTTTTTAAACTAAGGAATCTTGAAATTTCAATATTTCACTCTTTTCTAAAGATAAAAATCTTTCTAACCATCTCAATTCCTAACACCTATACAGACTTTGCTTATCTTTTTTTCTGGGGGCAGGTATCTGGCCTAAATTTAGCTCTTTCTCACTCACTATTGAAGCTTCTGTACATATATAAACGTGTGTATGTGTGTGCATTCCAACCAACTGCAGAGCACTAGTGGGTTTACAGTACTTTTATAATTAAGTCCATACTCCTGCATGCTAAGAAATCACCCTATTAAGTGTTTCCATACAAGCAGTAGGTGGGCTTAGAGTTTATATTTTCTTCCTTATTTAAAATGTATATATTAATGTTTGAAAATTCCCATTCTGTGTACGTAGTGCATTGAGACCGAAGCCAAGAGCACAAAACCACTGCCAACACAAACTGAATATGTAAAATAGGTTCTGTTAATTCTACATCAAAGTTTTCTACTGCTTCATAAAAGAAATCTACAACAATAGCAGGAAATTGTAACAAATATGTGATAGGGGATGGGATACCTTATAAACCTAATCTCATTCTTGCTTAAATTAATATATATTGTAGTAGTTTAGGGGCACTTGTGCATGATTAGTCATATGTTTCAGAACAGAGCAGCCTTAATCCCAAGAACAGAAGGGAAGAGTGAGGCCCCCCTGAGGGGGAGCAAGAGGGGCAGTTTGTCCCAGGTGCCTCCTTGGGCAGAGGAAGGAGGGGTCACAGGGAACCAGGGGCATTTCCCAGATGACACCAGATTTTGCCATATACAGGCTCAATTCAATGAGTTCCCAAAAAACATTAGGTTTGTTGTGAAAATATGTGAAGTCTGAGGCTATTTGGACCTTGACTGCCCCAAGGCTGAGTTGCATGGTGCAAACATCCATATCCAAGGCTTCCAGGCATGCATTAATCCCTGATGAACAGCCTTGCAATACTCTTGCTTATACAGAAACCCTTGTACAGCAGTTCCAGAATGTCACATTAATAAAAGGAATGTTACACTTCCAGAAATTTTGAACAAACCAAGCAATTTTTTCAAAACATGCCCACATATTATTTGTAGGTTGGACTAAAAAAGGGGACACAAAATATGCTGGGACAGGCATGGAATAGACTAGAGAAAAGGTAGGATTTGATATTTAAAGTCAGAAAAAATGCAGAAGTGAACCTTTAAGGAAGTGTTGGCCTGCTTATGGTTTATATTGGTGCCGGGTGGTACTGCCTGACTTTTCCATGATGCCAAAGCCAAGTAAGGTGTGGTATGAACACTACCCTTAAACCTTTTGGACAGAGGTGAAATACTCTTGAAATACACTCCTCTCTTGTGTTTGCACTTGTTGGATGGGAATCTCATGTTGACACTCTCTCTCTACTCCCAGACTTAGAGGTTATTTGTACACTAATGAACTAAATGCTGACAGGCATCACTCCCAGGCACTGGCACATAAACATCTGTACACTTACACTGTGGAGTGCCCTTGGCATGTTTAATGCACTTGCCAACTGGTGTTCTCTCAAACAATGTCCAAACATGGTTCAGAAGTTAGCACAATCCAGGGACCATTCCCAGTAGGGAATGAGCACATGAGCACTGCTGGCTCATGCCCAACCTGCTGTCCATTAAGACCTCCAAGTCTTTTTTCTGCAAAAAGTTGCTTTCTCTCCAATTGGCCCTCAGCCTGCACTGTTGCATGGTGTGAACTCATCCCAAATGCAGGATTTTCCATTTGCCTATTTTGAAATTCTTGAGGATGTAGTCAGAACATTCTCTGCTGAAGTCCTTCTGACTGGCAGTTCTGCTCCTCCCTGTTTAATATAGATTGTAAATTACCTAAAGATGTGCCCTAACATAGTGATTAGCTCAATAACTAAAGCATTAAAAATTTCTGGTCCCAATATAAATCACTGTGGGACACCACTAGTAACCACTACCAGCTGGACTTCATTCCACTAATCACAATCCTTGAGTGGTGGTACAACCAATCTTTCCCCTACATGATCACCCTTTCACACAGTCCATCTTTCACAACTTTGGTTATTGTGATGCTCTGGAAGTCTGTGCCAAAGTCACTCCTGGATTCAAGCAAAACATTAATTTTTCTGTCTTTGTCCACAAAACCAAAGGCAATTTGGGCAGTCAAATATAATTTCATCTTTGATAAGTTCTCACTATTGCTGTTCCTCTGTGTTTTTAGAACAAAAATATCGCCAGATAGCATTGTCTCACCTCTAAAGAGGGGAATAGGAGTAAAGAAGGAGAGTGGTAGAGCCACAATCCAGGCAGCAGACAGAGGAGAGGACTGGGTCAGGAAGAGCACAGAGATGCAAAAATGTAGTATCTAGAGAAGTATGAGTGATATAGCCATAAGAAGAATCACAGAACTGTTTGGGTTGGGAAAGACCCTTAAGATCATTGAGTCCAGCTGTAAACCTGTCTATCATATGCACCTCTAAACCATGTCACTAAGCGTCACATCTACATGGCTTTTAAATACCTCCACATTGGTGAGTCCAATGCTTCCCTGAGCAAGCTGTTCCAATACTTGGCAATCCTTTCAATGACGAATTTTTCCTTAATATCCAAACTAGACGTTCCCTGGTATGTGCTGAGTAGATTTCCTCTTGTCCTATCACTTGGGAGAAGATGCTGACCCCACCCCACTACACTTCCCTTTCAGGGAGTTGTAGAGACCAGTAAGATCAAATCTGAGGCCTCTTTTCTCCAGGCTGAACAATCCCAAGCCTCTCAGCCTCTCCTCACAGGACTTGTTCTCTTGATGTAAGTAGCTGGGTTATCATTTCATGCAGTGTAAAATTAGAACCACAGCACTGCAATGGTGTGATTGTGTCCTCCACCATTAGCTCAGAAACACAGAACATCATGGTGTCTGTGACTTTCATTGTAGACTGTGCTGCTGAGACAGAAATCCTGGTCACTGATTCAAACCCTGGTGATTGTAGTGCCAGGTCTTGTATGGAGAATTCTATGAATACAAAAATTCCAGTAACTATTCCATTGGCTTTTGGTAGAGACTAGAGACTCTGTGGGTATGGTTTCATGTAGTATTAGAGTGTAAGTATTCTTGAGAGAAAAGCAAAAGGGAACTATAGAGATAAGAAATGCATTTAAATGGAATTTAAATGTTACAATAGGTATAAAAGTATCACACATACAGGCATGACTTGGAAGCACAGATCTGATCTATACATGTACTTTAGGCACATAAGAATCCAAGACTTACTGCTTTTCACTAGGGTTGCTGGTAAACAGGGCAGCTAAGACTGCTACATTGATAGGGCTGGGGAGATAAATCTTTGTCTAAACTGCAGAAGTTCCTCTTTGCAAACAGGTGGCAAAGGGAAAAGTACAATAAGAAGAGAAGATTTTTAAGGAATTCAGAAAACAAACATTCATTCTGTGCCTTCATGCAGTCAACTGAGAGAAGGAAAATAATCTAATGGCATACTAAAAAGGGGCTCATCTTTCCAAAAAGAAGCTGCTTTTTGTTGCATGACCTTTGAGTGACCCATAATATCCCAGTCTGTGGTCTCTATAATAAAATAAAAAGATAGGGAATTCTACATAAAGCTGTGACATATCCCTGCTGGCTCAGAGACACTACATTGTGCTGATTATGTTGATGCTTCCTTCGTATTGCTGTACTTGGCGCAGGATCACAATGAGAGGCTGAAGCACTGTTTTTTGCTGGCACAGAGCCACAGCAATAGTAAGGAATAGTACAGAGAAGTTCTCTGAGATATCTGTCGTCTTTTTAAAGAAGAAAAGAATAGAACAATGTTTAAGAGTTGCAAATTCCCCACTTGCAGCCCAAGGGAATTAATCTCATTAAGACTTCAGGGTCAGTAGGGCAAGTATTCTGCTTTAAGCAACAGAAAGCATCACCAGCAAAAGCAATATGTGATAGGTGATTGTCTTCCCTCAGCAGCACATCCTATCTCCTTCAAGACTTTGCCTGTAGGGCGGGGGGATTTTTTCCCCCATCTGTGTATGGAATGCTATGTTTCAAGTGCTGCTGAAAGCAAGATTTTAGAGTCCTATTTTGTAACTGCTCCCTCTTGGACTGGCAGCTTGTGTGATTTTCCTTTGCTTCATTCTGCACAGCACCATTCTGCACCATGTTACTCTGGGAGAGCAGAGTTGTTGGAATTGAGAGATTTGGAGTTATATATACCCCATCAGAGGTTTTGCTTTATGTTGGTCGCAAGACTGCAAGGCTTGAAGTGGGGTAGCTCAAAATGAACTTTTGCAAGCTCTCCAGAGGTTGAAAGCTGCAGCTCCACAGCTGGGATTTACTATGAAGTCCTTCCACCAGATTGAAACATGGAGTTTTGTTTGTTTGGATTTTTTTTAAGAAGCAGAGCTAAACTTTCTCCAAAGGACACGTATATCGTTCACTAGATACTCTCAGTGCAACTACCAGTATGTTATAAAGGGAAAGGATTATATGTTCAAAGTCCTGTGACACTCAGGGTGTCACCAAGAGATCCATTGCAGCCTGATGTCCTTATTTATTATCCTTATTTTATCTTTTTTCTTTTCTTTTCTTTTCTTTTCTTTTCTTTTCTTTTCTTTTCTTTTCTTTTCTTTTCTTTTCTTTTCTTTTCTTTTCTTTTCTTTTCTTTTCTTTTCTTTTCTTTTCTTTTTTCTTTTCTTTTCTTGCAATGCATAAAAGTTTTTTCACTTATTAAAATCTATCAATAAGAATAATTGTTTCTATTACTATACTACCTTCTACTCTGTCCTAGCTGTAGCCCAATTAAAATTACTTTAAAAGAACAAAGATTTTGCACTAGAACCTTAGTGAAACTTGAAGGGTACATAGTGACAGGACAAGTGGGAATGGATTTTAAACTGAGGGTAGATTTCAGTAGGACATTAAGAAGAAATTCTGTATTTTGAAGGTGGTGAAGCATTGATTGCCCAGAGAAGTTGTGGATGTTCCATCCCTGGAAGTGTTCCAGACCAAGCTGGATGAGTCTTTGGTCTCGTGGTAGCTGAGGGGCTGGAGCTAGATGACCTTTTAGGTCCCTTCCAACCTAAAACATTCCGTGATTCTGTGAAAACTGATAGAATATTCAGCACAATAAATCTGGTATGTCAAAAGCATGGTAATCAGTAACTTGTTCATTCAAAACACTTTTGTTACAGTCAAATTGAGTTCACAAGGACAAGACCTCAATGTTTGCCTAGCCTGTACAGGGCATAGTGCAAGCCAGTCATGACCTATATCCATCACGTCTTTGAGCAGCAGCAGTGTTATAAATAAACATCAGCTCTAAGGAGAAAATATAAGCAAGAATCTTCTCTCGGTGTCAATAATTACCATGTACAAAAAAAATGCGCAATGGTGAATATCAGCTAATCAGGACGCGTTTGTTAGATGGTTTGAAGTTTAGAAAAGTTTTACTTCAATATGAAGAACAAATACCTGAACTGTGTAAATTTAAACTTTGGAAAGATTGCATTAAAGTCATTGGTTCCCTGGATGGTGCTAATCCTATTCAGGAAAGACAGACCTCACACCAAACTCACAGCAGGAATATTTAACTTTCCACCTCCCTGTAGCTCTTGTATCTCTTTAAAAGAAAATTTAGCTTTATTGTAGGCTGTGAATACTGTGACAGGGTACTTTTATGTATCACATAGAATCAGCACCCTTTCCAGAAGTAATATCAATGATAAATTTCTTCTTTAATTTTTTTTTTTTTTTGGCACAAGACAGTCAGAAAGGGCTCATTTGCTATTTCCAATTACATATCTGTCTGTTATTGGTGATAAGTGCTCAAAATATGCTATTATGGTCTGATATTTTGTATGATTAAATACCTGAATTACTAATGAATGCTGACATCTTCCAGAGGTTTTGTTGATTAAAAAAAAAATCCTAATTTACCTGTGTAGCAAGCTTTTATCTTTGGACACTTAGTTTCTTTCTATTAACTTTGATTAGAACTGTTCTGGAGTTGAAGTGGGGCTGGATTGGGCTGTTGCTTGCAGCTTTCGATGTAGCAAAAAAAAGTCTGGTTTATAAATTCAGGCAGAAAGGAGAGAAACTACCAACTTGACAAAAAGCTTTGTGTAGAGGATGTGTTTGTTACTAAAATGAAAGCAAGACATCATCCCATCTCTCTGCATGGTTTGGCAGTTTATGAAACAAGCCAAAGGAAGCTGCGTGTGGCCTGAGCCATGCTACAGGCAGCTCCATAAGCAGGCAGTTACAGGCGGTTTCAACACAAGGAGTCAAATGGCTATTCCTAGGACTAGGCCTTTTTTAATAAACAAAAACCAAATGAAAATGTCCCAGTTATTAACATTGGAAGAGTTGGCTACTGTGCACATACAGTATATTTCCATTACATTTTAAAATCAATTCATAAAGCTGCAGGCCAACATTCCAGAGAAGTACTGCTGGCCATGAATGACGTCCTGATTGTGAAATGGGATGGAAAATGCACTCCTAAATGCACAGCGGACACATTTTGCTAAATGCTAACAACTGGGAGATTTTAATTTGTTTTTGCTTATTACAAAAATAAACAAAGTAAACAAAAGGCATGAGTGCAAAGCAAGGGAGTTATTAAAAAGAGCCTTTCACTTAAGTCCTTCTGGCTTAGCCATCTTCTGTACAATTTGATTTCTAGAGGGTATTCTCTCAGCTGGTTTCATTTAGTTTTGACTACCAGATGTGAGCATGGGTCCATTCCTTGGTTTAAAGAGACAGCAATGTAGGCAATTAGAGCACACTCAAATCTTTAAAGCATTGTTTCTGCCATTGTAAGGAACCTTCTTTTTTTTTCTTTTTTTTGATTAAGGCGGTTTTGGGAACATGCTGCCTAGTGAAGAGCTGGGTTCATGGCTGAAGTAGTCATCCCTTATAGGTGTGAGAAGGCATTTCCCTTCATAAATACTCAGCTCAGACTGCCACCTTATAGGCAGGAACCTGCAGAGTTTAAATGTGCAAAAGCTGTTCACTCTATGGGAACAGGAGAGACAGGGGGCTGGAGAGGAAATCTATAAGGTATGCTCTGTCCTGTAGGGAATACCAGAGGGAAGAGCAGATTCTTCTCATCATTTATAATTGCACATGAAAGTCTGACCATCAGATTGAATAGGCCTGAATGTTTCAGAGGTTTAAAATACAAAGGTATTAATTTACAAGGAAATCCAGGTCTCTTGTGCAGCTCTACGGAACACAAGAATTTAGAACTGTGAAGGATTTTCAGATTTCACAATTTGTCCTCATTTACATTTGGAAAGAAACCTAGCTATTTCAAAGGACTCCATGAAAGACAATGAAAATGGTTTGAGGTCAGTCAAAGCATTGTATTACAGTTTTGAGTTCTGTATTATATAATATACTATATATTAAAAACAAATCAAGAAAAGACTCACTCTAAAATCAAAACAGCTTGTTCTGGAAAGCTGTAGGGGGAGGCTCTGGCTGTGTCCACATGAGCAAGTCGTGCAGCCCAGGAGTGGGTCTGCTGTGAGAAGCTGTTGGTGTTGGGGACCTGACATCTGTACTAGACACGCTTTCAGGGGTTTGGATTCACACTAGCTCCAGTCTGTTCCCATGGTTTAAACATTTGAAACTGTTTGGAGTACATTAGCTGTGCTTCTGGAGCACATCTTCCAGTTGAATTTAATCTGAAAGGAATCCAGTTCAGTCGCTCAGAGACCGCTCCGTGATGTGAACCGGAGTGTGGTAAGTGGGAACAAACGGGGGATTCTCTTCAAAAGTGCACTCGAGAGCTGAATGAACATGCTGAACCAGACTCTCCCTTTTTCTATCTTTCTGAGGCCAAATTTCAGAGAAGGAGGACATTTTTTCCACCAGTTTTTAAACTTTAGCAGAAATACTCTTTCTGACAGAGCACTGTTGGGAGTTCTTTTTGCCAGCTTTATTTAATGGTTCTCCTTTCAGTAGGAAATCAAATGAGAAGCAGGCACCCAGTTCAGTGCCCTACCCCCAGCTGTATCGAGGGCAGGAAGGCTTCTTCAGGCCTTGAATTGCTCTACAGCAATGTCACTAGATCCTGCCATGTCTGGCAAATTCCCAGGGCAAACATATGGGAAGCATGTGTCGTGATTTGGGGCAGGGGTTATTATTTTCTTAATCACTGCCACCACTGTGCTTTATGTTTTTTCTTTTCCCTGAAATGCCACTGGATTCAGTTTGAACACGAGTGCTGCTCCTCCTCCGAGAAGCCCCTTTGCTTCTCGACTTGGAAACTCTTTCATGCAAAGGCTTTGCATCACTCAAGTGACATAGAATGAAGATGAACTCACTGAGAGATTACACCGTGTAGGACTAAATCATTTTTCACTATCTGTTCCTCATTTGCCTTTTTCCTTTAAAAGAAAATAACAAAACCTCCTTTCCATTCCTCAGTAGTCTTTCAGAGTCTTTATATCAGCTAGTTACCAACTCACTCTGCCTGTTTTCCCTGATATTTTTCTTTTTCAGGTACAACAAACTATCAAACATATGGCTGATATCAAAGTGGCAGGAAGGGAATTTCTCTGCATTAAGAAGTTTATTTAACTGGATTTTGGTTTCAGGTCCATTCTTTTACATTTCCAACTAAAATAATTTCCTTTGGTGCAAGTGGCAGCTGGAGTAATTTTTTATTATACAAATAAAGATTTTTCTGGAGTACTTTTGGGTGCAAAACACTAAAGGAACCCTAACAGAAATTTCAGAAACACATTCTTGCTTGGTTTTGAGCAGTTTAAATTTGACTTGGTGTTTAGCTAATTAGCAGAACTTAGAATTAGTTACTGAAATCACCACCAGAATTTTGACTGATTTTAAGCTCATTATGTCCATTCAAGCAATAAGATATTATTGCATTAGAATACAAAAAGGGGATTGTGATGTGAACTCCAAATCATGATACAGATTAAGGCAGAAGTACCTTGACTATATGGACCCCTGCCTGTATACAGTTACAAATGTCCTTTGTTTCCTGCTTTCCATTTCTGACTGTCTTTTATAGTGGATTCCGTCTCCATTTTGCACTGCTGGGACAAGGCATTTTCTGGGTACTTATATTGTTGCTTGATATGTCTGCAAATATTCAAACACAGAGAAAAGGTGATGAAATTCCAGGTAGAACCTGGGTCAAAAGTTATTGAAGACCAGAACAGCTAGAGGGCAAATTTCCACACAAGAATTTTATCTGGAACTGGTACACTCATCATTCTGGAAGGTTAGAGGAAAATAGTGCTGGGAGCAGAAGCATAGTGTTCAGCTGCCGAGCAGTTCAGCCAAGAATACAGCAATTATTATTAAATATTATTGTGTCTTTTAGTCTTTTTTTCCTAAATGACCTTACTGTTTAAATAAGGGCATTCACTGACTTAAGGTTTTGACCTGAGATAATCCTTTTGGCTGTGGATATTAAGATAGAAATAACCATAGCAACCATAGAGAATTTCATAAAACATTTGTTTGCTTCTGTTTAGCTAGAGAAGTCCAAATAAAAAATGTCATATATATCTGGTGTGTGTTATACATTGTGCCATAAATGTCATTTGTTAGTTGTTTCTCTTTTTGTGGTTTGAGAGGAAATTCCAAATGTAGCTGAGGGAATCTGGCTTTAAACACACAGAGAGCCCTCATTCACTATTGAAATGCATTCTGGGAGGACTGCAAGATGTTTTGTGCAAGCAAAATTTGCCTGCACATGATAAGAGATATTTTAGGAAAGCAAAGTACAATCAGAGTAACTGAGAAAACATGGGCAAGTTTCTTAAAGGGGTGTGCTTATCACGATCCAGAAAAATATGTTGTTTCATCAATGTATTCACAACTGGAAAAATTCATGGTATCTCAGAAAGACAGAGATAACAAAAATTTTTTCTATAGGATAAATTTCTGTGCAAGCTTTGTCCCCAGCAAGGCTTTGTCTAAAGGAATATTCCTCAGAGGACTTCCCAAGAGACTTATGGATGGTATCATGCTCCAAACACTATTTAAGGCTACATTTTATCTTGTTTGATTTGTGACATGAAACATAAAATAAACATATCAGCACAGAATAATCCTAGTTTGAGACTGGTTTCATTTACCCCATACCCAAAAGGAATGTAACTGTCCAAACTGGAATTATCTTCCAGCAGCGACAAGGCTGTGTTAATGACCATAGCTGGTAAAAATCTGATTTTGCATCTCATCTGGAAAACAGCACTTACAGTAGCATACTATGGCATTGTAGTGCAGTGCTTGTGGAAGAAGTGCACTTCTGTGGAGGAAGAGAGTAACCTTGAGGTTTTGAAAAATCCTGCTTTCAAAATCTTCCCTCTAAATTTGAGCATTTGGTGAGTCTGACAGGATTTGTCCATAGGGAAAGATATACAAATTTGTAGTGAACTACAGGCCTAACTAAAGCATTCTTCTCTCACCTCTTCATGTATTATGGTTCAGTAAGAGTCTGGGGAGAATACAAGTTCAGGTTTTCAAAACAGAGCTGGGTAAACTTAATAGAGCTGTAAACATGGTGGCTCATGACAGTCTGCTGAACCACAAGGTTACTTTTGTGTTATATTCTGTGCTTATCCTGTGAGAAGACAAAGTACTTTTGTGACTGAGATGGGATCAGGACATACCTTCACTCACCTGATAAGGCTTCAGGAAGACAGAGAGAGACTGGCTGTATGAGGCAATTAGGCAGAGTGCCACAGGGAAGTTCTCGTGACAAGACAGGACACAGGACAAGGGCATCTTTGACTCGTTTCATACCTGGCATTGTCTCTAAACTGCAGGCATAATGTGAGCTTTGATCTGAAGCTAAAAAAATGAAAATTAGGGGTTTTTTAGTTTGATTTCAGTGCCTATAGAATCAGTAAAATCTAGCTGTCAGTGAAACTGGCTTCCTGATGTTTCCACTGCTTGCTATATTTGCACATTACTCTTTAAAAGTAGAGACAGTGGCCCAGGTACTGGTAACTGTGCAAAATGCAGTCAAAAAAGAAGCAGGAGTTAATCTCATCCTGGAGATACGCCAAGCACTGCTTAAATCAGGAGCTGAGTCAAAGGAACTGAAGACATTTTGACATCTTGATCCAAGTAGGAAGAAGCCATCAAAGGCAGCTTGAGGCAAAATTCACTGGCTGCACAGTTTGGAGTACTATCAAAGAAATCTTTGAGGTAACCCAGCCAGCATCGTGAAGAGAAAGCCTCAAGTCTCTCTGCACTTCAAGGCTCACCATAACTCATGCTTGTTTTCAGAATGGCTGGTTCCTCGCATTATGCATGGCTAAACCATTTCTGCTGTATCTTTTATTGTTGCAGAGTTGTTTGACAGCTCAGTGACCTTTCCAAAAGTGCAAATATCTGGTAATACATGCTGCAACGTAGCATGGGATATGAGTCCAGGCTGATCACAGGAGCAGTGGAGAAAAATTGGAATGGGTCCTGAATGTGTTCTGGGCCTCCAGTTTCAACAAACACCACCCCTTTCTAATAATGATTCAATAATATGTATTTACCAGGGTGCAAAATTGTAGTTTTTTGTTTCTTTTGTGAGGATCATTGCCTCTACCTCAGGTGTCAGCAGACTGAACAGTTATAACACAAATCTCAGAAGTTCAAAAAACCCCAAACAAAAACTGTCACACGACCAACAAATAACAAGTTTGGGCCTTAATAAAATTAAAACAAAGCCCTGTGAGGAGGTTCAAGAGTGCTAAAAGGATGACAAATAATACACACCAGTTCAGAATAAAGACATGAATTGCAAGGCATTTGGACAAGACTGAAGTATTCACATACAGATTCCAGAATATTTTCCAAGAGAGATGAACATATGGTGCTTCTGCAGATATTCACAGTATTTTATCTTCACCAGAAATATTTACATGATAAAGAACAAAAGCTATCTCTCAGCTTATATTACAAAGCCAAGCCCAAGAAAAAAAGTTTGGGTTCTAGGCTGAAAAGAGAAGCTAAGAGATCTCAGCAACTCTGAACCTTCCTTCAACGTAATGTTATATACATATATATATATAACATTACTCTGTGTTATTAAAAGAACAAAACTATTAAAACTTTGCCAAAGAAGCATATAGTGAGGATGTTTTTGATTAAACACAATCAATAGATAGAAGAAAATTAATGTTGTTAATTACACTCTTTAAGTGCTGCTAATAGAAAGCTCATTTGCTTTTGAGTAAATATTGTCTTAAAGGGTACATTTTTCTGACCCTTTGGAAGTGAAGACCAGCAGATGAATTAACAGCTTTAACCTGTTAACTTCTCTGAACTGACTCTTATTAGATCCTAAAACCACATAAAAATACCAGTTCATTTTGTGGCATTTGACTTTGATTATCTCATGCCACTGATTTTAAAGATATATCACTCTAATATATTCCTTGCAAGTTTGTATGCTCAAGTGATCAGAAATAATAGATGATCATTTATGAATCCCAGCATCATTATGGCTGTTGTAAATAGTCAGATTATGCAGGTGTTTTCCTTAGGAAAGAAAGAATTGTGATTTCTTCTGTGCCATAAGGTAACATGTCTCAAGTACCAACTGTCACATCTTAAGAAATATAACATTTGAAAAATCTATTATCAGACTCAAATAAATAAATAACTTCTTTAATAGCTCATATTTCTGTTTTACTATTCTTTAGAAAGGATTGAATGTCTTAAATGCTCCATAAAGGACTGTGTTTTGCTTCAAGAGGTGACATTCACTCTACCTTAACTTCATCCATCTAAGTTATTACTGCGAATTCTCCTGGGGGTGTACCCTACTTATGCTTGTGACCAGACACTGAATTTACACTCATAAATTTTGGTTACTGAGTTCAGGTTAGAGTCCTAAAGTAAACTCCATTGTACATTTTTAAGCTGTTATTTTAATCTTTGCGTCAGTAACACCAAAAAACTTACACCTCCATCAGACACTGCCTGAGACCAGGTTGGCCTCAGTATGTCTGTTTACCTATAAAATAAATATGAACATCCTCAAACTCATGGAATTGAGACTAGTCTCAACAGACAGCTGAAGAGCTTTATTTTTGGAGAACAGGAACTGCTTTTCTTATCTATTTTCCACACCCTTACTGTAGATGAATAAACATCTCAGCTGTCCCAGGACTGGATTCCCAGTTAATTTTAGTTTTAGCCTGCAGATACGAGCACCTATGACAGGTTCCTTAGACTGAAGACAGGTTCAGTGAATCACCACAGGAAGATAGTTAAGGGTATTTAATGCCAGTTTTTAATGGGTGGAGGGAATATGGTGGTGGAAGATTTAGATTTTTTTTAAGGGAATGGTGTATCATTGTTATCTTTATGCATACATTTGCCATCTAGTTGTACACCAAAGTATTCACTCCAATCTGAGTTCTATGAATATCAAATAATTCATAAAGACAGAAGTAGATCTCACTTGAGAAAATTGTCTGCTCAGATGGAAGACAAGTGGTGGACAAAACTCTCCACTCTATTATTCTTTAGGCTGATGTAAGTGAAAAAAATCATCTTTGAGACATTGGTCATACACACAGAATCATACACAGGATTACACACAGAGTATTCTTCAGTATAATTGTTTTATGATCTTAGATTTCAAATAACTACCATTTCTGTTTGAAATATTTGTAGATATTTTCAAACAAAATATATAATTCTTCCATTTTTCTGCCTGACATAACTGAGATGAAAGAATCACATATGAATTGGTGGAAAATATACTGTTACAGCATCTGAGTTTTTCTGCTTGGTGGACAAATTTTTTCCAATTTCTTTCTTTGATTGAGTATTATTTCATTTCATGGTAGGAGAAAAGGACTTATCACCTAAGCTGTTCTGAACTAATAAGTGTGAATATTAGTTAAAAATTCAAGTGTCTGCTCCATCTACATCAAAGTTAAATTGATACTTTCTGTAATCACCAAAACTTTGGCTAGAAGTGTTCCTTTGGGAAAGAGTCCCACCAGTAGAATGAACGCTCCTGTGTAACAAAAGAAATGACATCGAAATCTGGAGCTATTTCATGCCAAGGAAAAGAAAACATTGGTTAGCAGAGGAAGAGGAACTCAAAAACTCAGCTGCAGAGAAGAAAGCTTGAAAAGTTGCTTTGATTTTGCAGAGGATTTGGATATTACTCTAGTTTTGCTCTTGAGAGGAAGTTTATTCCTTTGTTATTGTTCTTCTTTTAAAAAGTTACGCAGGTTTCCGTCTGCATTCTTAACATGTCAAAAGAAAATTGCAAATGCTGCAACATGAAACTGGAAGCAGATTTGTTCAAACTTAAGGATTCAGCCTGTGAGAGTCTGAGTATCATTTACCCATCCAGTTCCTTAAAAATTCAAATTGTGTAATATTTATTACATCATTCCTCCTACTGCAGAGTTTTATGGCACACTGAAGAAGATTAAGGAATTAAAGTAATGGAGACGAAACATGGCATAAAGAGGAAGATCTTGCACATGCACACCTGGATTCCTTTTTCAAGTATAACATCTTTACTAGACATGAGTCTAGACAGGATAACAGCAAGACTTGAATGGATTGGGACAAATTAATACTGATAAAATGCCTCACAGGATACAAAAAAGGTAAGATTGATAAATTACCTTTTCTTAGAATAATTGATACAGGTGTAAAACCACAAAAACCCTTAGGCACATGGGTTCCATATTAGGTCTAAGATGTAAAGCTCCAGTTTAGGCGTGATTAAGCCTTTCCATGTCCCATACTCTGACTTGTTGCTCTAGTTTTTCCAGAGATTCTAGTTACTATTCTTGTAATGAAATGAAAAATGTCAGGCTTTTCTGACAGTATATTGGGTTAGCAGATCCCAGACCAGAATCTGAAACCTTACATCGATATGTGAAATTAAAAAATTAGGGTTCTTGGCTTGTAGTAGAAAAGGTTTAGGAAGTGTCGGTTTGGAAAATCATGCCAATTAAAGATGCAAGAAATTATCCAGTATTATAAAGCTAATGGATCCAACTGGGCAACCCTTTCACCAATATTAGCTTTTTATTATCCAGATGAGGTCATGTAATTCACAAACACCTCAGGTATCCTTCTTCCATCTACATTCAGTTCAGGGGACAATATGCCTGCCTTACGCCAAAATATTGGCAGGTATATGAGGAGCAAAAATTTCTATCAAAAATAGATTTATTTTGGCTGACATTAAGACTTTAAAAGATTTGGCATCTATGACACCTGATGGACTTGCTCTCAATTCTGTTTGTGCTTTTTCTCTTTCATCAGAAGCTTTTACAAGATAATATTGAGTCTTTTAAATTTAATTAGGACCTTATTTGATCCTCTTTCTGGATCTGGATTTGGCTCTGCTAATCATGATCTGAATCTTTTTCTGTTCTCCATTCCCAGTAAAAATATTATTAGATGGCTCTTTGTTGTGGTATTTTGTAATCTAAAATGTATGCTTCTCATTTGAAAGTCTTATGCGCATCATTTCAGCACAGTATTTCAGAGAGAATCATAGCTGGGCTGAGGAAATTAATAATTCTCATATGAAGTGGATTCTTTAAATATGTATTTTAATTCTGCATTTATTCAGAACTAATTCTGTGGATTTCCTCTCACTATTAGCAAAATAATAGATTTTTCCTCCCTTATGTTTCTATTGTCTTGAGACTTCTTAACCAAGACATGACTGACCATGAGTACATGGGAAAATCATGTTCCAGTGAGTTACCTCTGTAGGGATAAACTGTAGGGGATAGTAGTTGAGCACTGGAAAACCATAATGTGAGTGCAGAAACAAGGGTTTAAGTATGAGGGCAAAAGTTATGCAGGTCCATTTAGTGGGCCTGACCCATACTATTAAGTCTAATAACTCTCTTATCAAATATAATGTTAAGGTTTCTTTTCACATTTTTATATACATATTGTCATATTCTATTATATTGAGCTTCAGCACATTAGCCTAAGACAAATGCATTTACTTTGGGTTGTGGATCAATTTCTTCATTTGAATATGGAAGATGCTGCTCCTTGATGCTTATCCTAGGAGCTGTAATAGTCAGATCAATCTCAGCAAAGACTTAGGTATAGAGGTAGTCAGGAAATGTTGTTTTCCATGAGAATCTTTAAGGAAAAGTATGCCTAGTGTATTTTGGTTACAATTTTAAATACTTCAGTGTTAAAATATTAAATCACTGCCATACATTCCTTTTTTCAAATATAGGTTGGGTTCCCTTCCTGGATGTCAAATACTGTTGTATTCAATAGGACCACTCACACAGCTGGAGGATTTTGCAGCACATGACAGTTTGAGGAGCCACATAGCGTGTGTGAACTTGTGAAAAACACACTGTAGTACCCCAGTATTGAAGACTCTTTTCAGCAAATGTTATTATTAGAAAAATATTTCTATTCTGCAAAACATGAATTTAAAAAAGGCAGCAGGGGAAATCTAGATTCTTCGTTCAAATACATTTGAAAGAAAAACTTGTGTACAGTCTATTTCCAATACATTTCTATTTCCGATCTACTTACTTGATGGGTTCTCATTTTGCTATACATATTTTGATAATAAATGTATTTTGTTTATTACATGGTAACTCTCAGCTTCAGATGATAGTATTACACCTACAAAAATGCAGAAACCACCAATGCCAGCACTGCTACAAGTCCTTTCTTTAAAAGAGTTTCATTTATCAACTAGAAGCACCAGAATCCTGAATGAAACTTTATGGATGTACAAATGTAGGGATCTCCCCTGACTTAAACAAAAATATACATTCTAGAAGAGATGATCTATGCCCCAAAAATACAAAAAAACTAAACAATTTGTAGGTTGGAAAAAGAAAGCATTGCCATTACCTTTACACAAACCATATTTCTATGCCTGAGAAGAAGAGAAGTTTCTATTGTTAGCTCCATGTTTGTCTGTCTCATCCTACTACTTTGCCTGGTGGAGATCAATCAGTAGTAGCATTGAACTCACCTTTTGCAAAACTCCTGTTAATCCAGCACTGAAATCAAACATGGGGTTCACATTTTTGATTGATCCTTAAAGAATGCCTACAAAACAGTAATACAATTTTAATTTTTCTTCTTGTCATTGTTTTCTCTGTAACTGGAGATCTCTGTTTGCCACTCCTATATTAACACTACTGAGTCATGAACTCTTTAAGAACAAGGGCATAAACCTAGGGAATTCACTCCTGTCATACCTGGGGTTGTATCTTTGGTATTTGGCATCACCCCAAGCAATGCAGGACTTTAAGGCATGCTAATGTAGTATTTGCATATGAGCCAAAAGCCCTTTTTTTTTTTTTTTGTCTCTGGCCTGTCTTTATTTACCTTATAGCTTAGGCATTCTTTAAATGCATTTGTGTTGACGAGCTAGTGCAAAGGAGATTATTAGTGCTTTTTGAGCAATGAAAACAAGCAAGCTAAGCAAAAAACACTTTTGAATTTTTCTAGCTTTACGTTGTAGGTTCATGGCTCCTTCCACATTGTGCTGTCAGCGTATTTTACTAGCCTATATCATTTTTATAGATCATGAACAGTAGAGGCCTAAATTTTGACCCCTGTCGGGCCCCAGTAAATCTAGTTTTCCACAATCTAACATAGCTTCTCTGTTTTCTGTTTTTCCATCAGCACTTTATCCACTCCCATGTACTTCCCTAGATCCTGGCAACTTTTAGCTTAAACAGAGACCAGTAGTATGGAACTTTGTCAAAATGTTCTGAAGATCCAAATAAATTATGCTGTGTTTTATCAGCTTTGTCTGCAGCCTCCTGAAGCATCAAGTTAGCCAAGACCTTTTCTTTCTAAATCATTCTTGTTATCTCTGTTAGTTTAGCACTATGTATTTACTTTTATAACATGTCCTCTACTATAGTCTGTATTAAATACCATAGTGATGGGACTGCAGTTCCTTGAGAATGCCCTTTTCAACTTTGTGTGGAGCTGTAGTGTATTATCCATTCATTTCATTTGTGGTATGTTAACTGAATAAAACGAGCTTTCCAGTACTCTACTGCAAGGCAACCCCAAGTGCTTCATGAATCTCGGTGCCTTTTTTTTCACTCAGATTTCTATTTAATGTTCCACAGTTCCACAAAGATTTCCACTGCTGCTCCATAAAGTTTGTACAGATTCATCTTTGCAGATTTATACTGAATATTGTGAAGCCAATAAAGTTTTTACAGCTGAAGTTTTTGAAAATGTGCTCAGCAATGTATAAAACCTTTGAAAGATAGTTGAAATATTGTAGACTATTGTTTTGTTTTCAGAGGATCTCTATGCTGTGAGTTAAATGAGTTTTCATTACAACATGGATTACCAAATTTTGTAAAGATTTTTGATTTGCCATCATTTATAAAGTGATCTCTTGCTGGGATAAAACTCATTTTTATGATGTTTAAAACTGGCTACTTTGTGAATCTCAGTGACTTAATATATAGCCAAGTTTTGAAGAATATTGAAACAATCCAGTTTTCCAAATGTATGTAGGTGGAAATTTTTTTGTTCCTAAAAATCCCTTCACAGAGCTCATTCTAAACATACTTATGGGTTTTTCATGTTTTATCTTTGAAACTCTTAACTTTCTTTAGCCTTTCTTTTTACTTCAAAGCTAAGGTAAAGAATGACTAACAGTTACATCTCTGTTTTTTTGAACCATTGGAACTACTTTCAGATTCAGCAGATTTCCTCTTATCATAAACCAGCTGCACACATGATGGTCAGAATAAATTTGGTTTTGTTAAATCACTATTATCTGTGACATTAATGTGTCAAGTCAAAATGAGCCTGAAGCTACTCTCCGGTTGGCTCTCAGAAGCCAGCAGAGGTTCTTTATTAAATAAAGGATGTTTGGTTTGTTTAGAAGACTCAGATCAGTTTCCAGCAGCATTTGAGAAGATTCAGGATGTTCTCCAGAAAAAATCCCCCAGAAAAGAACATAAATCTTTGTAGTTTTGGGCCATGCCTACTAGACCTTTGCAGATGTCTTAGGCAATCTGCTGTGTCAAAAGTGACGTGAAATAATTAAATTCACAATAAAGGTTGAAAGACTCCTATATTTAGATACACTTACTGAAGATGTTTTGTCCGGTCTAGTCACCTTAGATTGTATCTGTCTATCTATCAATCATCTATCTGTTATTTATGGTCTACTGAGATATAGGCTCTTCTAGTGCACAATCCATCTTAACTTTCTGCAGGAATCATTGAGGAGAAATCAATCATATCCAGGAATCTTCTTTTCTCTCCCTTGTCTCGTGGGTTCTGCGTGGATCCTGTGGCACAGGTTTTGCTGGCCTGCATGTGTAGTATGCCCAATTTCTGTCAAATAACAGAATCCATCCTCAGTGCAGTACATGAGACACAAACAGGACAGAAGCCCCATTGCTCCAGTGAGCTGATGGGTGCCTCACTGCGATGTGAAAGAGCACAACATGCAGAACTGGGAAAAAACACATTTATGTCCACATGTTCCTCGTCCAAGGTGCTAAATTCCTCTAAGGACATCCATCCACATAGGAGTACATGAAAAATCCATGGGGAAGTGTCATTGCACTATACTCCTTTTGTTTAAAAAATTGTTTTCCATAACAATGTTATTAGGCAGGGAAGTTTCTTAGTGGTACTTCCATTTCTAAACAGAGAAGGGATTTCAGCCTGGGTTAGACTTCTCTGATTCCTGGGCTATGTTTCCTCCTGGAACTAGCACTGCAATATTACAGTCTACAAAGAAAATTTTACAGTGCTATATAAACAAAGGACCATCTAGATGTGCTGTTTACTTTAAGTGTATTCAAAGAAGCAGCAGCTGTAACACTTAAAAGCAAAATATAAATTGATCTAAATCCCCAATCAATTCACTCTCATCTTTCCTGTAGTGCTATATTTTATGGCATTGGTCAGCATGACTCAGTAATTTAAGAAAAAATCTTGAGGTTGCCAGCTGAACTACCGGCCTTTTGCTAGCTTACTATGACATTTAAACTGCAATTTAAATTTTAGCAGGCAAGCTACCATCCAAAAAGAAAACAAAACTAAACTAAACTAAGCAAACAAAAAACCAAAACAAAATTTAAAAAGCCCCCAAAACAAAAAAAAAAAAAGGAAAAAAAGGAAAAAAAAAAAACCCTAAACCAAACAAAACCAAGAAAAAAGCAAAGGCAAAACAAAAACAAAACAAAATAAAACAAACCAAACACAACAAAAAAACCAAACACAACCAAAAAACCAACAAAAATCTCTGCAAAACCCCACAAACCAGAAGAAGGTGTGGGGAGATAGGTGCTCAAGATAAGACTGGGAAAAGAGGAAAAAACTGACTCTGTTCAATAATCCCACATGGTCATTAGCTGGAACATTTTTTTCTTGGCTTTTTTTTTTTGTGTGTGAGAAAGTGTAATAAGCCTGCATTGATCTATGGACCTTATTCTTTGGGGAAATATGAGTCACAGATGCATAGTTTGGAGACACTCTTAAAAATATTATCTCTCAAGTGTTGTGTGAAGCTTTACAGACTTCTTCCTGCAAATCTTCTATGTCACTGTTAGAACCAAGTCCAAAATATTTACATCTAAACAACTTATGGCATCTGTCAATAAAAAAATTGGTCTGCTCCAAAACATTTCTAAGTGCAACATTTAAAGCTGCATAAACAGGAGTGAACTAGTAGCAGTCTAAAGTTGTCATCATTGACAGTTATGATTTATCTTAACTCTCCCTAGCCATTTGGCTAAAGTTTTAAGTAAACACTTTCAGTCTTCCTCATGTTCTCTTTACTGCCACCTCCCACTAATAAGAGATGCTGCCAAGAAAAGCAGCCAGACAGTTCATTTACCTCCCAAACTTGCCTGAAAGTAGCTTGCCTGGTTTAGACAAGGGTCGAAACTACTACTGCACATTTTCAACAGTTGGAACAATGCTTCACAAATTATTTACATTGAAGTTATTTGCTTTCAGGATGTATGTTTAACGAATGGTTAGTTGAATGAAATATTGCAGCTTAGACAGAGAATGCAAGCAATTCAAGCAAGCCATTTATGGTGATAGATGTAGCTGTGATACTTAATTTTCTACAAAGCATTGCAGCATTTTGTCCTCATTCTTCAATAGCTCCTGGAATCTGACAAAAATATGGTTTCTATTTTCACCTTCTTCCTCCTCTGCTGCCCCCTCCCCTGCAGGCATATTTCCCTTAATCAGCTGTGTTGCAGTAATACCTTACACTGATAAGACGTTCTCTCATTAACAGATCTTCAGAGATCTTCACAGATATGATGGAGAACTCATAAGTATCACAATTAAAAAAATGAAGCCATGAAGGCATTGCAAAGTTTAATGTGTTAATTGAAGCCAGCCAACCAAATACAGACATGAAAGCTGAAAACCCAGGTCCTCCTTCTCCGTTCAGTCTCAGATACTGTGCTATTTTTCTTAAGAAAGCATTTGAAGTAACATCACTGCTGCTAGCTCCCAACAACATGGTTCTGAGACTTAGGCCAGGAGAAAGAATTGCATAGGAACTTCATTTCTAGTGGTTGCTGAAGGAGAAAATCCATATGGAGTTTCTCTTGTCACAATCTGCTTGAATTGGACAGCATATCACTGCTACATAACATCCCATTTCTTCAAAACATTTATGAAAATAACAGAACCCATCCCCCAAACATGCTTAGGTAATTTTGAGGCAGACTGGTGTGTTGAAAGAAAATCAGAGAGCAACTTCAAAAAGAAGGAGCACTCCATCTTGAAATATTTTCTTCTCTCTATCAACCCAAAGCAAAAGAATCTCCTGTTGCATTTAAGTTTCTGATTTAAAGGTGCGTTCAATATTCTGTTTGTCAGTAGATTAATAAATAATTTCTCTAAAACTTCAGGCTACTAATCGGATTATGAAAAGTTTGTTCTCAGTCTATTGAAAACAACAATAATAATGTTCCTGACATCAGTAGAGTTCTGTTTGGACCTGAAGAGAGGGAAACACCGTATAGAATCCCAAATAAATGTTTAACATTCTGAAGAATGAGCAAACATCAAGAAAGGATTTTCCTCAGTTTGTGGATTGCCTTGTTACTTTCTGTTCTTCCAAGAGGAACATGACATAGCACTTGCCAGGAGGATCTTCTGCCTTTTCATTGGAACTTCATGGTTCTGTCATGCTTGTCGGAGCACAAGGTGAAAGCTAAGAATTACCAACCATTCCTTGGGCTGTGGACGTCTAAAGTGATTTAGCCTCTGGGCTAGCCCTTTCACCGAACCAACTTTTAATAATTCTGATTTGTGGGTCTGAGCTTCTAGCAGAAGCGTGGCAGTGGCGAAGAAATGAAGGGCGGACTTCTGCGGGGGTAGAAGATGGTTTATGCCACCCACGTGGTCATGGCAAAAGTGATTCTCCCGGGCTCCAACATTACCTTAAGAACTGGGGCGGAGAAAAAGGAAGATACAAACTTGGGACCAACTGAGGACATGGAGGGAGTTACTTAGAAAACGAAGAGGTACCTGAAATACAATCTAATGAATAGAAGGAGGAGGGGAGTCCAGAATCTATAGAATGGACAATTGCCTTCCTGGAATTTCCCAATTACCAGGGTGTAGGCTGCAAGTGGTGGATAACCAAGGTATCAGAGATACAAAGGGACTGGGCAAGGATAGTCAAGAACATTCTATAGAGGTGGAGGGAAAACAATGGGGTAACCATAGCAACACAATATAGAACCACCCATCACCCATTAACAAGGACAAGAACCCATCACCCAACTAAAGGCTTGGACTATATGTCTATATGAAACTGATTAACTAAAAAATGCACCACCACAGATGTCAGAATGGACTTGCCTGAAACATCTGTTTTGTCTGAACTGGTGTCCTAAAGTTTTACTCTTTATGTCTTTGCATTTACCCCCAGATAATTTTATATCTAAGACAAGTTTAAAACAGAAGAAAATTAGGTTTTAACCAAAAAGGTCAAATTCTTTATTACAGACATGGGAACATCTGCAAAAGCATAGAAAAAAATGTGTCATCCCATAATTTAAAAATAACTTTAACTTCTCCATTATCTGAGATTTTCTCCTCCTTGTATTCTTCCTTTCCTAAGGACAGTGTCACTCCTTCCTTCTTCATCTTTTCTTTCACCAGAATATTCTTTCACAACCCTCTATTTAGTAGGAATTTAGTTCCACTATGAAGACATACTCACAAGTATGTGTTCTTTGCCCATTCTTTCAGCTTGAATTGGGGTTTTCCTCTTCCTTTGCAGTTTTTTCTGAAATTATATTTGTTCAAAGTTATACCCTTAGCTAGCATACTGTTGCTTTAGTGACCAATCTGTAGCATGCAGCAATATAGACGGTTGTTAAATTTTATAAATCATGTCTGAGAAGGTTTCACAGGACACCTGTTTTATCAAGCCTATAGGGCCAATTCACATGATCTAGCTTTAGGAAAGAAGTGCTAATCCCTTTAGGCTCCCGATATGAGAAATGGGGAGAGCTAGACCCCTCTATACAGCAATTTGGTGTATGTAGATCCATAAAGCTTTTTAGTGGAACTCAATGCATCCCAGCAGTGATGAAGGCTGTACTGGGCTGTATCCACACAAGCCAAAAGGGTGAGGGAAATGATTCTTCTATTATTTGGCACTCATTAAACCCTGTCTGCAATACTGCATTGAGTTTTGTACCCCCCAGCTTAAAAGACATCAAAAACTGTGGTAGTCATGGCAGCAGTGCATGACTTAGGAGAAAAGCTGAGGGAACTAAGGCTGCTCCTCCTGGAAAAGAAATTACTTTGAGGACCTAAGAGTATCCTACCCATACCTACAGGAAGATCAGGCACCTCACTGAAGTGTGTGTGGGATCTGAGGACAAACAACAATGGTCATAAACATGGTAAATTTTGACCAACTATGAAAAAAAAAAAACATTTTCACCATGAGGATGGTCCAATACTGGAAAAATCTGCCAACAGAGGCTGTGCAGGATCCACTCTTGTAGGTTTTCAGATCCTGCTGGGTAAAATCCTGAGAAACCTGACCTCACATCTGACCCTGCTCTGAGCAGGACGTTGAAGTGGAAACCTCAGGAGGTTCTTTCTAATGTGGATAATTTTAATGTTCTACAAAATTAATGAGGAAAGAGTTCTCTAGTTTCAATCCATAAAAATGGGATCAAATACAGTCTTAAAGCCCATAAGTCTTTTGTCTTCCATCAGTGTAAGTCAAGATATAACTGAAGTGCATGACTACAAAATGGAACAAAAATGCTATAAGTGAGATAGAAATAGGCCACTGGGGTTTATGTCTGTGAGAGCTATTTCAGGCTGGTGTTGCTTACTCTAAAGTGAACATCTCCTTTGTGTGCTCCCCGACACAGCAGAGGACATGATACCTGTTTCCCAGCATATGGTCTGTGCACTTTTAATCTGTTTCCTGTGTAACATCAGGATCAGAAATAAGTAATATACAAATATTTATCCAACAGTATACATGGCATGGAAAATGAAGCATTGCAAGCTACTAAAACAATGGACGAAATGAAGCAGAGAGGGACTGAAAGAATTAAAATCAACACAAAATAATTTAAATTCATTTAAATGCATCAAGACCTGTGTCCAAGAATGCCCTGAATGCAAAAGTGTGAATGTGAAGGATGGAAATGAAAATACAATTAAAAATTTCATTTATACTTAATCTGAGCTGCTTCTGGCTGAGAGTTTTGCATGATCTTGAGAGCTGTTATAGAGGCCCTAGTGAGTAGTTCAATCCTGTCTTGGGACAAAAAGAGTACTCAGAAACCATAAAAAATACTAGAAGTCCTAGAAATTGAGGAGAAAAGGGAGGAAATTTTGTTTGGGTGCCTATTTAAATGAAGGACACCTTGATAATTGCCAGCCAAATTTTTTAATTAGAAAGAAATACTTCAGTTTTCTAACAGTAGAAACTGTAGTGGTTAGAAGCCCAAGGACAGAGGATGTAGGAAACACAAGGGCAAGAATGGAGGAATTTGACTCACACATGAAAAATTTTCCATGAGTGCCATATACTATTAAATAGCAACATCTTTCCATCATTTCAGGTGTCATTTCTTTAGAGGGAGTTGAACACAAAAGTGTTTGGCTGAGAGAGATTGGAATCTATAGTTTGAAATGTTGTCTCTAGCAATGAAAAATGGATATCCAATAGGGAATATCTCTTCTTTCTGAATAGCTTATTTCTCCAAACTGGGATTGCTATGCATATTGGAATATATATATAAAATGTTAATATAGCACAGTGAGTCATATGTAACATAATAGCGCCCAGAGCATGATGAATAAAATTAAATGGAAAGTATAATTCTGTATTATTCAATATTCAATAAATTGCAACTATTCTAAATGTGAGTAAAATAATTTATCAAATTTTTCTGTGAATGTTATTCAGAGAATTCAGACGTTATATTCTATATTTTATAGCATGGCAAAAATATGCAAAAAGAGTGTGATTTTGATTTATTTTGTCACAAAGTGAATATTTACCCACCACAAAAGGCATTTACTTTCTTACAGAAAAATGAAAGAGCTCACACCCTCTGTTTAGCTTTGGAAATTATAACTCTATCCACCTCTGCAAGTCCTACCAATGAGCCTTAGGTTTAGCAGAAAGGCACCATGTTTTGGAGTAACAAGGCAGATGATTCACTTGTGGGTCTCCTTGCAGACACCTTCAATTTAATTAGCTGATTTTGCCAAGGAGACTGCCCTGAATGCAGACACACTGCTTGGGATCAGTGTCACAAATTAATTATGCCAGTGAATACCAGCTAAACAAAACCATTCAAACACCATGCAAGAACCCCTCAGTAACTTTGGAAAGGAATGGAAGCCAGCTCTGCACTGGGTGCCTGCACTGAAACCCTACCAAACAGAAATGAAACTATGTATTAAGTAAAATCAGGTGGAAGAAGAGTTTGGTATGATTCAAGTTGCTGTATGGAGTCAAAGTTTATTAGTAATTTATGATTAGAAAATAAAAAAAACCCCTCTGATTCTATTTAATTAAACAATTTACTGAAAATTGGTTAAACCAATGTACTTGCACATACACAGTATCTAAAAACTTCTATCCTTTTACTGCATTTTTTATAACTGCTATGTAATCTTGAAAACAAATTACAAACATCTGATAGTTTTGGGGGGATAATGTCTATATCTGGTTGACTGTGGTCATTGCTGTTGGATTGTTTGGCCACAAATCACAAATTTCGAATAGCACATGCTGATGTGCAATTGCTAGATCATGTAGACCACTTCCTCCTCATTGTATTTTTTCTTGCATTTTGCAAGATGACACACACTTAGATGAAGCAGCAAACCAATAGTTAATTTACCCATTTGTTTTGTGCGTGCGGAAAATGAAAACCACTGAAAGAGTGAAGAAGCTCAGTTTGGATCAGAATACTGTAGATCAAGCCCAGTTTTTATATTTTATCTTTGACTCACAATGTCATTATTAACAACATGTTTTTCCAGTTTATTGTGCCACTGTTATTATTTATATAGTATCACAAATGCACGTCAAGATTTAAAGCAATGATCCATAAACTGTAACTGAGTGAAAATGGGACAGAAATCAGTCCTGGCACCTAAACGGCTCTCAGCTTTGGAGAAATGCTGTTGAAAATGCTATGTTAATGGGAGAGCTTGCACTTTGGAGAGGCTGGATCAAACCCACATGCTTGAACTTTGGTAAAGTTTGGATCCAGTCCTCAACTTTTCTAGTTCTCGGTGCAGTTAACTCTGCAGTGCATGGTTACCAAAGGTGATGTCAGAAATTCTCCTCTGCTTTTCAGCCATGTGCATTATGCAGAGGTGAAGAATTAATCTTCTGGTAAGTTCCTTTATTGTGGTCTTTTCAGGAACAAATACTGAAATCACTGTCTGATTACAAAAAGTGCTGAAATAAACATGTATTAAATCATTAATAACTAAATATAAATATCATCTTGGCCACTTCTAGAGGCCTCAGTGTGGTATGGGATAAAAGTGATGTCCCTCGATTTATTCCTCTGATGGCTCTAAATCTTGCCACTCTGAGGCAAGCTGAGCAGCTGCAGCACCCACATGCAAGCCCTGGAATTAAATTTTTTAGCACTTAGAAAACAAGCTGACATATTTGCTTGGCTGGTTCTAATAAAGACATTTCGTGGTCAGGTCTAGGGCAACCTGTGAGACTGTTTCATGCCCAGTTTGCTGGGCATCTTTTATTTTAACAGATCATTATATTATGATAGAATTTTCCTGTTTATAAAATGTAAAAAGGATGAAGTGATAAAATAAAAAATTAATTGAATCTTCAGAATTCTTTATGGTTTTGAGGGAAAAGAGGCACAGATAGTTTTAATCTGTTTTCCTACAATACAATTTCAAGTGAAGACATTTTATACTCTGTAAGATGAATAGTTTCCTAATGAAAGGGTCCTGTAGCTTTTGAAAGCAAATGTTCTACAGAAATAGACTAAGTTTCTGTAAAAGTTGCTTGAAGTAAATTATGAAAGATCAGATATTTAAAATATCTCTAAATCATGGAAGGGGGTTCTAAGTGATGATTGCTTTGATAAAAAACTACTGAGGACATACTCTCTAATACTGTTTTCCGCTGAAGTCTATGAATGTTTCCATAAATCTAAAAAGAAAGGTGCTTGCCTTATTTTTCTCACTTGGAAAACCAAACCTTTCATCCAGTTAGAAGGAAAGAGATCCATGCCCTATATGCAAGTCCATTTTCAGGTCTCGTAAAGCCATAAATGCTAAAATGGAGTAAATAAGAATAATTTACTTTCTCTAACTGGTAAAATCCTGGCTCAAATTAGGATAATCATAAGAATAACAGTAACAAATTCTCAAGAAATCTCTTGTACTATGATTGGGATGTTTGTGCCATAGACTGTCTCAATCTATGATGTTTAGCAGTTTTTCTACAGACCAGATATAAGCATTCTGTATAAATATTTTTAAATATTCGCTGAAGAACAGAACCATATTGAAGACATATTTTAAAACTTACTTTAAACTGACTTTAGTATTTGCATAGCCACCAATGTTTATTCTTTGATCTGACACAGAAAATCTAAATCTTAATCATTTTCTATCACCAGAGGTCATTTCAGCCATCCACACAATAAACCTCAGCTTTTGCCAATTCTCTGATTGCTTAGTAGTGATAAAAGAGAGAAAGTAAAGAAGACTCAAGAAAATCTGAGCTTTCCCTGCTGGCCTTCCTTATTAATGTTCATTGTGTCAGAGGAAAAGACATCACCTCCAAAGCAGCTGGAAACTGGAGGTGCATGAGGCAGAAAATCCTGCTCTGAAGAACAAGCACGTGTGTGATGACCTTGCTAGGTGTCTTTCTCACCTGCTGAAGGAGCGACTGTATTGTTCTTAAAAGACTGCCTAGATCTTGACTGTCTGTTTTTTGTTGTGTTCCTTCTCGAGGTCCAGCTCCCTGAGTTGTGACAAGATGTTTTAATTTAAAAGGGAGAGAGAGAAAGGATATGTCAAGTTTCAGATTGTGAAGAAATGGTAATAAAATGTGACACTATCTGACCTAATGACTAAGAATGCAATTTATTTTTTTAAATGAAAAAATATTATTTTGTTTGCTGCATGGCTCGTGGTTTCTAAATGATTGAGGTCAGAGACAGGAGCTGTATTACCCCTCTGCATTTGGTTCATACATGTGCACTGTACTTTTTAGTTCGGATTTACAAGCACAGCTTTGAACCTGCAAGAACATCCTTATTAATACCTATTAGTTTTATCTGTAACAGTATCTCAAGGCTTTCTGGCCATGCTTCCACATCCTCTTCCCAGACCTCTTCAACCCTATGAAACATGCCAGGTAGTTCTAACATTAAGAAACTGGAAAGTAAGCCTTGTAGGAAAACCTAATTTTTCAATGCTTCCCTTCCATGTAAAATAGATCAACATTTTAAAATATTTTTTGCATATATTTTTGCATGCAAATTTTTTTTCTAAATAAAATGATATAGAGTATGTCAAAATGTCTGAAATCAGTTTGTCTTTAAACAGTATTCACATGAAACAGTGAAAAGAGCTATAATTTTGGTTATTCATTGTCACATTCTAATGTTTTAACGTACCTGTTTAAACTGTATTTCTGACAATGCACATGCCTGGATATTTTTGTGCCATTTCTGTAAGTTATTCTCCCATGGAAAAAAAAATTGGAGAGTTCTGCTCTTAAATTGTCCTTTAGCTAAGCTGTGATACACAATTCTGGGAATAAGTAGGGATTCACCTCCCTGTAAGAGAAGTCTTGCCCTTCCCAGTATAACAGCTATTACTACTTTTTAATTCCATTACAGTTACGTGTTGTAAATCCTAAAGAGCATTAGAGTATAATCTTGGTACACACTAATATCCACAATGCTGGTATCTCACCGGAAGCAGGTTTTAAGGATAGAAAAAGCAACACCAGCCTGATTGAAAATGTAGTTGAGAATTTCTTCCCAAGCATAAGGGGATGTGGGAGAGGGTGCAGAGGCGTCTGTGATGATGATAAGAACTGGCACCATTAGTGAAGTGATGGTGAAAGTTGACTGAACAATCCGACATTAGATTTGATAGGGGCTGTACCAAGGATAAGCCAAGGCCAAGTGTTTGTGAAGAGAGTGGGAAATAGTTCAGACTGGAGCAATGCAGGATTTCTAGTTAAATTTAGATTTGTTGTGAATTCACTGGAAACTGCAAATCCTATCATAAATGTGTAATACACATACGTGGAAGAGCGAAGTTGTCAGAGGCCAATAAGGTGCCACATTTTTATCCAAAATCTTACAGACAGGATATTCTGGCATGGTCACAAAATACCTTTTCTTAGTTCCCTGAACCTGGAAATTTTAATAGTTTTAGCATACCATCTAATAGATTACCAAAACGACAAATTCCTCCTGGAGATGAGACAGTCTAGCTCACCAAGGGTAACAGTATGTGTCCCAAAGCACAGATCAGCATTTCCTGGGTACATGGATAATTGCTGAGCCAAAAAGTCACTTTCACTCTCTTGTACTCTCTCTTAATGATCATTTAAATGCACGTAGTGATCTAACTCCATCATGAGTGTTTTCAGCCTCAATGAAGTTGACTTAGTAGTGAAGATACCCAGCTGCTTGCTGGTGACTTTGGTTCAAATCCACCCATTCTCAGCTTCAGAACATTGTGTCTTCCTCCCACCCCTGTGCCCGGCAGTTGTATAAGAAAAGGCATTTTTCTGGAAGAAATAAGAGATGGCTTCTGATGCCCTGAAACAAATTAGAGAATTGAGGCAGCTCCAGATTTCTTGGTTGAGTTCTGCAAACCTCTGCTACTGGGTAGGAGAGAACTTGTGCTACCTTCTCCCATTGAGTTTGGTCAATTTAGCCCTCACTTTGCATTTTCTGTTGGAAATGAAAAAAGTTAATTATGACCTAAAATAAACCCACTACACTAAACAAACTTTATTTTATTTTCTCAATATGTCAAGATATGCAAAATCCATCACATTTGCTTCTCTCTGTAAAGCCTGTTAAGTTATACATAGTCACAGTGTTCCTATAAACATGAAAAGATAAGTCTAATAAAGTTTAATTTCCATTTCAGCATCCAAAATTTAAATATATATATATAATTGTTATTTTGTTTTGTGTTTTTTGGGTTTTATTTATTTTAATATAAAAGTCACGAGAGTATGCACCCGTTTGCAACTTTTAAAAAGAAGGCCTTAGGACGTTTACCATGGAAGGCTGTAGGAAAATGACTGAATGCTGTTCCCAAGTGACATGAAGTCATACATGTTTATTGCCTCTGATTTCAGCTACTATTATGTTACGCTTTCAAAGTGTTCTGAGATGAATATGACAAAACTAAGGAAAACCTTCTGTAAGGTTTTCTTCCTTTTATGGGATGCTATTTTGTTCTGAAAAGTTTGTGGCAGAGAAACCAGCTATTCTAACTTTGCTATATAACTAAATTATAACTTTTTTTTTTTTTAATGTTTAACTAATGCACTCTTTCCAGAAAGACATGATCCGAAGATGGTGTGAGATAAAGCACCCACTAACTCTGTGGATCTACAAAAAGTTGATTGCTGATTCTGTGTAGTAGTGCCTATTGAGTGCCTAATGCACAGTTCTGCATTATTTTAATCTAAATTTCTTTTCCAATTGCTTTCCACAAGCAGTACAATTCCATTGTTTAGCATCTTTCTTCTATATAAAGCTTAGAAATCTTGACTTCCTTATTAATTTAATATAAGTTTCTACAGTTCATCTGTAAGTGATTCTAAAATCATGTAACAGTTTTGCTTAAGAACAGAGCTCAGGATCAACTGCCCTTGAAAGAAAGTTGCTACAGGTTGAAATAATGAATCTATTAGAGGAAGAACTACAATGCCTGTAATGAAGATGAATGAGCTTGAACAGGATTTTGAGTAACATCAAGATGAAACTGAATTTTGAGATAACAAATACCATTTGGTCTCTATCTAATGCTCAGAATTAATTTGTCCAGTCATGTCTGACAATGTTCTGTATATTCCAGAACTTATGTGTTCAAGCTCTGTTGTTGTGCTTGGCTATGGCAACAACTGCACGCAACATTTTTATCTGGAACACAGTGGACACTAGTTTGGTCTTTTTCTGACTCTTTCTACACATACCATTTTTGTTGTTGTTGTTGTTTGGGATTTGTTTTTTTAAACCTCTTCCCCACTGTGCCATTTCACAAAACTTATTTTCTGTGGTGACCCTCGGAACTCCTGGCCTTTCTGGGTGCCACAGCTTGGCTTCGTGGTGACACAAACCAGGCTGCTCTGCTGGAACAGCCTGTGCGACCAGCTGCCACATTTTCTGTGATAGTCTGGGCCTCACGTCTTGGTGAAGCAGTCCTGATATCACATCCCCTTCTTTGGGAACCGTGCAGACCAAAATGCCACTCGTAAAGACTGGGACGGTGGCTTGAATAACTGATAAGGAAATTCCCCTGCGGGGAAAATTCCTGATCAACCAGCAGCTTCCAAGTTGCATCAGGATTTTTATTTAGATTTTCCATACCCTGGTATTGCTGTGTTTGAGCCTTCAAGCTACTTTAAGACAGATTGAATAACATCTAATAATACAGCATGGATCAGAGAAAATAGGTCATTAAATCAGCCACATAATTAATTTTTTCATTAACAGGAAAAAAAAAGCACTGTGAAGAATAGTTGTGATCTTGTTTGAGAACAAAATTTTTAAGGTTTCATATTTCATATTTATAAAATATCATTTAAATTCCAGGAAATCCTTAGTTAATTTTCTTTCTGAATGGCTTTAATTTAATATAGGCATAATTTTAAATTAATATATTGGGCAGTCAAGCATCTTACCAGCTTCTTTCTGACAAAAGCAATTCAACAAAATCAAGATAAAGTCATGTAAAACTTTGGTTGTTGGGAATCTGTATTGCAAAAAAACTGCTCAAAAGAAAAGCAAATACTTATGTCTACTGAAATGGTATTTTTAATTTTTTTTCTTTAGAGTAAACAAAACAGTTTATTATGACAGGTTCTGATTATTTCTGAAAGAAGTAGAAATATGCATTTTCATACACTTTCCTAACTAACTGGGAAGCTTTTCATATGAAAGATAAAATATGCAAAGCTGTCTAGAACTTTAGGAGGGAAAATACTATGAAATTTTACAGAAGTTTGTCTCTACAGGTCTGCCCAAAATTTGAATATTACAGCAACATCTGCTAAAAACACATAAATACAGATAAAGACTAGTTACTTCTTGAAAATCATCTGACAATTGCAATAACAAAATGCAGATTTTCATCTCGTAAAGTTTCCATCTGGAACATTGTAGAAATGCAGCAAGCCCAATTAGCTATTAAGAAAGCAATGCAATCAAGACCGAAAACAATAGGTGGCAATATCTCCCAGCGAGCTCGATGTGTGAAGTTCAATGCCATGTGCAATCTGCTGCCACATCCCCTATCAATACTTTCCCTCTGAGTCACATGTGAGTGCTGGAACACAGGGTGAGTGTCCACGGAACTCGATGTACATCCAGCAGGACGGCGTCTGTCCAGCCCTGCGGAAGGACGGACGTCACCCGGCTCTGCTCAGAGCCATTGGTGCCTCATTCAGGCAAGGGCAAGGCATCAGTGTGCAGGATCTATGGCAAGCAAGGATTTAATGTTTTTTTTTGTTCTAAATAAGTGCTGTTCTACTTTATGTCCCTTTGCAAAACTTCATTTAGCTGCAGAACCACTATGGAGTCTCTAGCTTGCTCACTTCAGTTAAATAGTAAATTAAATAGTTCTCTGCAAAGAGATAATTTATCCCAGAGCAGTTTCTAGGCTTCTTTCTTTCTGTCCTTCATACTTTTTTCAGCTGGCTGACTCACATGGGAATGGATAGACCAAAGCAATTCATTCAGTGCTAGTAGCAGCACAGAGGTTGCTGGAAGCCAACAGATCTCGATTTTATTCCTGGTTTTGTCACTGAATTAATATTTTTTTGAGGCCTCCAACACATTTTCTGGTCTATTTAGAATGTGATTCCCCTGGATTAGGGTTTTGGGGTTTGTTTTCTTTATTACATGCCTGCAACAGGGCCTCTTGCAAAAGGGTCCTGATTTTGGCAGAAGTGTTTATTAACTCCTGGAAGGCAACTCAGGGGAACTTTGTTGCCTTGGTGCTCCCGGAAGGCAGGACCCTTGCTCAAACAGCAGGGAATATGGGAAACCAAATATCATCCCTCAACTTCCCTTCTTGTTCACTAACTTCTGTTGCATTTGAAGAAGGGATCATGCAAAGGACACTAGCAAAAAAAAAAAATCAAATAGCTCTCTCTGGAGTTTTCATCCTAATCTGTAAATGGAATAAGGATTTGTGGTACAGAGAGTGTCACTTTTTATCTTTTGATCTGCCTGATAAAACAATTTTTGGGGAGAGAGATGATGTATACTAAAGTCAGGAGAGAGCACAGGGACATGATTGTGTCTGCAGCTTTGAAACGGACACATAAACCACCTTCAGATATAATAGGATTTTCCATCAAGATCCACTCCTTTGTGCCTACTGACTGGCTGATTTAAAAAAAAAAAAAAAAAAAAAAAAAAAAAAAAAAAAAAAAAACAAAAAAAAAAAAAACACCAAAAACACCCCAAACCAAACCAAAAAAAAAAAAAACAAAACCCGAAAACCCCCAAACAGACAAAAACAAACAAACAAACAAAACTCCGTAACAAGCAGCTGTTTAAAATGCTGCTTTTATCCAGCCATAGAGTCTAAGCTGAATAATTCTCCAAGAAACTTTCCAGTGTATAATGGGAGTTTAACCACGTACCTAAGAATCATCATGCTCCTGCCTTGTGCAGCTGTTTGTGTAGTGATCTCTGTCATAGAACAGCTATGGATGGATAAAGCTGTACATTTTGTTTTCAAACCTTAAGCTAATGAATCAGTCTCCCATTTCGAGTCTGAATTTTGGTCTTCCAGTTATCGATTTTACACTTCTCTCTCTCTTTAAAATTTAGTCTAGTTCAAGCCAGGTTGAAAGCTGTGATTTCCAGAAATATTCACCAAGCCCACTACTTTCCAGGAAACTAAATCAGATACCAGCACCCAGTGCTTGCAAATATCCTTTAAATTATTTACCTGAAATAAAATTATTTAGGCTGTCAAATGACTGTAGTAAAGAAAAGAAAAAACTCCTCATAATATGCTTTATTTAATCATTTGGTCAGACCATTTTATGGTGGCACTATGGCCACTACAATTCAGATCTGAAAATCACAAACGTCTTTTCATATCGGCTCTGTTGGTATTCATCTGATGCTACTACTTGGCTCCAGGCTGTATTCTGAAAAATACTGAGATGTGGTTTGATAAAAGTGGTGCTAAACCAAGAGAAGTCTTTTGAAATTAGCAATATGGTAAAATTAACTTAAAATATGCACGTACCTGTTACTTTAAAGTTTTATAGTAGATAAGATGTCCACAAATTATACATGGAAAAATAACTCCTCTTTCACAGAGAGAAAAGGATGAGTTTAATACTACACATTAAAAGAATTGAAAGTAATAGCTGTTTGGATTCCTATATTGCAGAGGAGAGAGGATTAGAATACTTCAAAGCTGTGTCTTTTTCCCATTTCACAGTCCTATAGAGCAACCTTGATATTAAGGGGTCATTCTCCATGTTTCTACATCTAATATTAAAAGAAACTGTGAGCTACATAGCAGAAGTAAGTGAAGAGCTTGTGTAGGCTGGAACTGGCAGATCCGTGACAGCTCTAACCCGGTTAGTATGAACCCAGTGGAGATTCCCAAAAAGCACCTGCACTCCTAACCCTTGTCACAGCAATGATTTCACTGCAACTGTTACCCTCGCTCCTGCATTCGAGTAATCATCCCAGCGTCTGGCCTGTAATTATAACCAGATCTCCATTTGATTACCCAGGGGTATCTCAATAGTGGCTTCATTAATGAAAACAGGCTGCTCTCTGTCCCTGGGACAAGTGCAAGAGAAATATTGATTTGGTCTCCAGTTGGAGGTCTGGCCAAGCTTGGACAAAAATTGCAATCTGTTTTGGCTTTTGTGGTATGAGAGAGAGAGAAAGATCTCCCGAAGTAAGCAGTGTGCTGAAAAATATTTCCCTTTTTAAATTTTATTTTATTTTAAAAGATCTAATTAATATGTATTTTTTGTATTATCAGCTACTTCATATCTTTAATCAGTGACTGATTTAGGTAAGACAAAATGTGTTAAATGGGTTATTTACATCTCTCTGGAATCGAGCTTTGATTGAGTGATCAAATCTCTTAAGCTCCTTTGAAAATCAACTCTTTAAGTTTCTTGGGAAAGTTGCTGTTCAAATTGAACAAGAAAAGGAAATGGGCCTGGGGGAGATTCATAGGGTGGAGACATAATAAAGGAAATGAAACACTGAATGCTTCTCTTTCTGTAGCTTCACAAACATTTGTTAGATATTTAATTAACTTCATATTTGGTTCTGCAGGCTGGATCCCACATTAGTAGCTTCAGTTGCTAAATATGCAAAATCCGAACAGTTATTACTGTTTTAATTAGGAAAATTGTTAGCCATGTTCTCTTGGTGTTGGTTTAGGGAGGCCCCATGAAGTGGAACACAAACATCCAGTGTCCTGCCAGTTTTGTTTCCTATTTTGGCTGATGAATTCAGACACAGAAAAAAGATTAACTTACTGTCTTTTAACAAATTATCATTATCATAATGTTGAGTACTGATACCATCCTCAGTCAAATGCAGACTGTGAGCACTTTTGTGTGCTTGCTGCCTTTTTTTTTTAATAAACTTTTCCTCTTTTTCCACAACACTGTTCTTACCTCAGGGGACAGAGCAGATCCCCGACCAACAGTGTGTGCTGGCGGCCACCCAGCTGGTCCACAGGGAAAAGGGGTCACCTACTTCTGAATCTCTAAGAGATAGTTTGTGGGTTTTGTTGCCTTTTTTAGCTCTATCTCTATGATTTATGAGATAATCATGTCAACCTTCTGCAATATAGGAATTTGTTACAGATTAACACTCAGCTATCAGATCCAAATGGGGGAAAGGCGAACGGTTGACGCTGCCTAACTTGGAGAAATCTCTGAAGAACCGCGCCTGTAGAGAGGATTAGAAGCCTGCAATGCTTGCCAATTAAATCACAGCCTTTGATTTAATAAAAATAAGGCCTTGCTCTTATTTACTGCATGCTACAACTTAGTCATAGTACCTCTCCTTTACTTTGAGGTTTGTTTCTGAAGCTGAAGGAACAGGTCTCTCATCTTTACTTCAATTTATGTATATTTGTATACAAAAATGTCTTTGTCCCACAGCACTCATTGATTTGTTCACCTGATTTTCAAGTAACAAGACTGTTTTGGAGAAAACCAAACCCATGCTTCAGTCAAAGGTGACTCCATTCTCTTTGAAAATTAAATATAAATTTTTAATTTTCTCCAAATTCCAGCATGTAGTTTACCTCTCAATGCAAGTACATCATTTTTATGCAGGCTTTTCACAGTACAGCTAGTAGTGGCTTTGACAATTTTAAGGCTCTAAATATTATTGAAGAATTCACTTTGATATATTATTTCTTGCAAAAAAATTCATGACGGTTATCCTGTTTTAACTATAGCAGTCAAAACAATAAGCAGATACAGGTTTAAAAAACATGAGTTTGTATAAAATAGGCTTAATTTATGGCTTTCTAGTTTTATGCTCCAGAAGCTGTTTGCCTGACAGGACTTGGGTGAACCTGCAGACTGTGTCATGAAAGATTGAGAGAGACGTGGGAAATTGTTAAACTGGCATTTCATTGCTTTGGTTTCCTAAGTATCTAAATTATAATGTGACTTGCATATTTTTTATACAGTTTTAATTATAATACAAAATTGTAAATATAAATTTTAAAGCATTTTTATGTAAATAAAATAGGTCTACTTGGGATAAAATCAGATTTCTACCTTTCCCTTTTTTTGATCTTGGCTTCACTCAGCTAGTACACTAAATATTTCTACCCTTACCATAAAATAACTTAAAATATTAGGACACCCATAATGTAAAGGAATATTTAATATTTTTAAGAAAAGCTCTGTATCTCCATTTTATTTACTGTTTTTTCAGTCTATGTTATAAATTTGTCCATAAAACCTAAATGCAATGCTTCCACTGTTTTTCAGGGTTCTTTTAGGAACAAGGCCATATCTAGTGCTCCTTGTCCACCTAAAATTCTTTTGTCAGTAGAAAGACTGGGAATATAGAAATGGATCCCAGGAGGCATATACAATTGCTATGAATAGTATGTTAGCTGACCACAAAGCAGAGCTGTTACTGGCACAAAACAGAGACAGCTCATTAGAGAAAAGAATATTATAGTAGTGGAAGAAGTTTTGCTTCAAATTGCTTTCCAAATGTGGCAGTCAGAAATGAGATGGACTACAACACCTAAAAAGGATGGATGATCTCTAGGTTAAATTATGAGATTTTAATTCCAGGAGAGATCTTTGCCAGGGCGATTTGTGCTAATGGACACACTACAGGCTCTGCTCTGCCTTTTCTTTTTTTTCTAAATGGAAGTTATTCCACATGAGGGTACAAAATTTTTCTTCATTCTAAAGCCATTAAATGGATTGTTAGAGCTTCATGTGTTCTCCTATCTTCAAAAGAAAGAGTGAACCATGTAAAACTGGACAAAGACTTATAACTATTTACCTGGCATCTGAGTTATTGTGAAAATATTTGTGTAGTAACATTTTATAGAGAGGCTTAAAAATGTGATTGCTCTGTTGAACAGAATAAAAAAATTTACTACATTTTTCTGTTTTCAGAAACAACAATCCTTTCGTATTTCCCAGGCCTGGGTACAGAACGTAACGTGGCTTATTTGGTCACACAAAATTTCACAACATAGATCCAGGAGCACCACGGAGGTCAATGTTTCAATATAAAAAGTCTACACAGTTCCTGTGAGTTCCCATCCTTCCTACCTCAGACACAAAAGGATAAATTATGTCTTCTTATGACAATGTGAGCTCTCGGTGACATTTACATCGTTACTTAATGTGCTATAAACTACTTGGCATATCATATAAAATTATTAAATTTCTCATTGTTTCCTCTTTCATTGTAGCTCTCAATATAAAAATTCAGTCACCTAAGTGTTGGATTTATTCCAAGTTCAAATTATTTCTTAAACACTTGGTATGCTCTCTCATTAAGGAGAGCATAATCCCTTTTGCTATGGCAGGCAACTGTAGATAATAACTAGAAATACTGCATTTCTAAAACCTACTTTTTTATGGTTCTAGTGTGCTTTGCAAACCTTTGGCCATTTATGAGCTCTTTTAACTGCATTTTCCTCATACCTTTTAAACTTCATGCTTTATGTAGTACACAGTAGATCAGCTTTGTGTAACCCACTAGAAATATTTGAACTGGGTCATAGGAGGCTCAGTCTAAATTGTTTAGCTTTTCCTTATCTTGTAAGCCTGTCTTTTCTCTAGCTCTAAGTCTAGAATCCTTTCTTTTGATGGCCACTTTGTTAGATTTCACAGTTTAAGTTATTTTTCTTTCCTTTTACCTTTTATGTTTGCAATATTGAGATTAGTACCAGAGGAACACAATATCAGACCTAGGGTCCATCTCTTCAAGCATTTGTCTCCAACAGTGTCCATAAGCAGATAGATCAAAAAATAATACAAGGTTTGGCTTTATCCAGTCTCACTAAAACAGTGACATGTGGGGTAAATAAATTTTGTAGTTTGCTAACTGTAGTAGATTGAACAAATGGGATTCAATCACCTAACTATAAACATCTCCAGTCCAGACATGCACATCTGAGCTTATCACTTTAGGCCCCTCATAGTCAGTGGGGAGAAATAGACCCTGCTAAAGTGCAACTCAGTTTATCCTAAAGTCAATGTCTAAAATGCCTAAGATGAATTGTACTAAACCATCCATTTTGCTCCATTGAATCTGAAGGGAGCTTGGGGAAGATAGAGACAGGAAGCTTTTACATTTGGTCAGGTGACTTTCACTTGAAGTTTCAAACATTATTTTGTACTATGCCATCTGAATCTTTTTGCTAAAGCTGCATTTTGTAAGACTTATTTAAGTCATTGTGTTATGGTAATAAGACAAAACTTGGAGTTTTCAGAATTAAAATTAAATGGTTCTAGGTCAGCATCCTATTTTATTGGAACATCCTTAGATATGACAGGACTATGGGAGTGTGCTGAAATCCTTTTTCCATACATTTATGATACCTTTAAAAGAGCTTTTGTTGTCTATGAGTTCCCTGAATGGACAGATTTCCTCACAGCCTGGCGTCTTCTTGTCCTACCCTCTCTCCAAGTAACCTGAACCCCCAGGGTGGTCAGAGAGCAGTCAAGACTTGCCATCTTTGCCTGAGTTGGTCCCAGCTGTGAAAGCATGGTGGTTAGAATACAAGCTTTTCTACATATCAGTCCTTTTTTTACCCATCCCAAGCCAATATCTGTAGATAGTCAATCACATATGTGTGGCATTGAAAATTTCATTACAAGTAATAGATCTCCTTGAAATAGTTTGCTTTATATGAAACAGTTTAGATGGTGAAAATTGAAGTTTAACAAAAACCTCAGATGACATGTCTGTTTGACAAGGAGGTCACAGGAGTGAGCTGGCAAAGTGACAGGTATGCCACGCTACAGCAAGCAGCGAAAGTTAGGTGGCTCCCAAAAATGTGTATAAAAACCTCTCCCCATATATTTTTATAACAAATAAACTCTTTGCTGATGCTGATTTTGTGCCATCACAGTCTAAAAGTCCAAGTCTCAGAGGGGTTGGGCCTCTCCATGGGAGCTCAGCACCACTGAGGGTCAGAGCCCAGGTACATGAGCCAAAGCTGTCAGGTTGACTGGCACCCCTCTAAGGGAGACAGGATCAACAACTCTGTCCTGCTGTAGCTCCAGTGGTGTCAAGGCTTGGCTGGATAAATCCATACCTCACTAGGCTGCAAACCAAACTCAGGGCTAGGGAGTTTGTGATGCTGCTGTCAGCCAGCAATTCAGCCAGCTAGAACCACACTGTACTGTAGAACATTCCAATGAAAGGTGAGAGGGGAAAAAAGGCTTGTTAGATATATTAATCCATTTAAGAGAGAGAGGGTAACTGCTTTCTCTTCCCTCTAGAATAGTATTTAGAATATTTCACATTGGAATTGTTGTAATGTGTAGCAATTTGACATTTTTACCTTGGTAGACCACATATGTATTCTCAGTGGAATAACTGGCAAATGCAACAAAGGCTTCTGAAATATGAGATGATCTTTTCCAACCTAAAATGATTCTTTGGTTCTGTGTGTTCAGGCTGCTGGTGGCTGCAAGTGAGCACTGGAAAATCTATGCAAACTCTTTCCAGCATAATGTTCCTAATGCCCAAACCTGCAGAAACACTTAAATGTGAGTGCATAAAATTACATTGAAATGCATCATTTAAAATATGTTTTCATTATTGCATTTTTATTTTATTATTTGAGTCACTAAATGGTATTAATAGAGAAAATGCTTAATTCAATGCTTCTACAATGTGAGTCAATGAAAATAGGATTTTAGTTATATAAACAGAAGCTAGCAATTTCTCTTATAGCTATATGCTTGCAGAAACATTCATATAGTGCAGAAAAAAACAGTGTTTTTCTTAAAATTAAATTTTCCAAGTAAAACTAATATTTTAATTTTGTGAGAACTTTAGAAATATAAATTGCTTTAATTTCTCTTAAACTCATCATATGTGGAAATAAAAATATTTTAGCAAAGAAGGTGCAGCTTATGTTCTGGTGGAAATAATTATGTGAAACAGCAGATATAAGGAGTGATTAATCAGGTGTGCATGAACTGTCTGCTAAAAAAGAGGTAATTTTGGTGATGTTTTTAAAAAAAGGTGTCATTCAAAATTATCTGGGAAAAATTAACCCAAAGGAGCTGAATTCTGTGAGCCCTGTGAGGTTTTTCTTCAGGTACATTAGTGGGATTTCCCAAAAGTTTGGATTAAAATTGTCATAAGGCCACACAATAATATTTTTTTTCCCTGAATACTTCTGCTTCATTTCCTGTACTGTACAATTGTTGATAGTGGGTTTATCGTTATTTAATAATGTCTACCAAGAGATGGAGAAGGTTCCTCACTGTGCAGGACTCACTGGTATCCCTAAATAAAATATTATGGATGGCCTATGAGGTCAATAGCAAGGATAATAGGAAACACAGAAGCTATCAGATATTTCTGAAAACAGCTAAAAATAATATTCTATATTTTTGGGAAAATTAGTCAGTGGATGATCGTTCTGATGAGGTGGCAAAAATCAGCTTTCTGACTTAATTTTCATGATAATGTTCTTCTGGAACTGGGCAAAACTGGGTCAGTCTCACCTCAAGCTGCTCATTCAGCAGAAATACCTTCTTCCCTTGAGAAGAGCTGTTGCTGTTCTTTTTTAGCTTGGACTCACAAGTGCTGTGAGGGATTGTTTGGAGTTTTAACATTCAGAGTCCACATGTGAGGAAAAAAACAGTTCCCTCCAAACAAACTCATGGTTCCCTGGAGATTATCCCTTGGATCCAGATTACTAACAGTGGGAGGAAGGCCAACACAAAGGCATAAAATATAATGGAATGACTAAAACAATGTGGCATGGTTTTTAGGATGAATTTCCATAACCCAGTATTCATGGATGTTGACTGTTTGTTGCACAAGATGCGGTATAAGATGTTAATTATTTTATTCATAATTGTTGAAAATATTCATTTAAGTTTCAAAATAAATGTGTTTATGCCTTCTTGGTTTGTTCCTGACTTCCATTGTCAGATTTAATTTATTCATGTGCTCTCCTACTATATGTTCTGTCTCCTACTTTTTCCAACTGTAGATTTTCAAAGTTCTGTACCAAGAACAGAATTTTCTATGTCATACATCAGCACAGGACTGCAGCTGAAAAAACTGTAGATGTGAGCAGATCTGTCATAGAAAATCAAATTGTACACTGGAATGAAATATGCATGTAATGTATATTTGAATACTTATAAGTTTGAGCAGGTAGGAATTGGAACCCTAATTGACCTTATTAATTAATTCAGAGTTCTACAGAATGGCATTATTTCATCGACCCAAAATTTCTCGTTCAATGTGTCTCTGTATACTCTGAGCTATTATTTGAGCACACACAGTAAAAGAATAAGCTCTTTTAAATGTTCCACAGAATCACAGAATATTCTGAATTGGTGTCTTCAGATCAATATAAATACCCCAAACCAAATCATGGTCCAAAAATGGCACTCCACTGACAGATCTCTAGTGAGGAGATAATTGCCTTGGTGTTGTGTCACATCAGGGAAGCCATTAAGAGAAAAGCCAAATGTTTGGTTGGTCAGTTTGGTGGGCTGTTATTCAGCTTGGTCAGCAACTTGGAGACAAGGACAACTACAAATGCTGAGTCTTCCACCCCCCTCCAAGGGCAGAAAGAGGGAATAGGTAAAAAGAAGTCTGTAATGCCCTTAGCTAGCAGGTTCAGGATATGACTGTGAATCTACAACTTTGTCCAAGGAGATTTTTTTTTCCAAAATTCAGTGAATTTTGGTGTAGCAAGGCCTGGGTTTCCAGAGACTAGTCACTTGTTCCTGGATCTGAGCTCTGAACAGAAACTTAGTTGTAATAGAGAATCTGAGCTGAGCTTTGCTGCCCAAGTCAGATCTCAAACAGGAGGAATTTCCTGAGTAAACATGGGAACATCCTGGTGATGCCGCAGAGTGCTACAATAATATGGACTGGTCAGAAATCCACAAGAGCTCCTCTGCAACCCCATTGGCCCACAAGCAAAGCGGGAACTGAAGGGTCAGCAGAAATTTGGGAATCTCCACAACCTTTGAAGCTCTTTTTGGAAACTGCGCATTCAAAAATCGTTCAAATTGGAGTTTATTTGTTGAACAGCAGTAGGGCACCAGCGTGCACTGAGACTGATGTCAGAGACTCTTTCCATATAGGCAACTTGAGAGATTTCAGACTGCATTAATCTGAGATAAACCTCTGCTTTAAAAAGAATAAATAAATCCAAACTGCACCCTTGCTTAGTGAGGGGCTCAGAAGTGAACTTGAGACTCTGCTGCTTGGCTGCAGTGGAAATGCTCCAGTAGAAATGCTTAGTGGCTATGGCCAAAGCTGGACAAGAATCAGAACAAAGCAGACTGGTAAAATCTAAGGATTTCGTTACCAATTTCTTGAACCATCCAACCTCTTTTGGACCAGGTTTTCTGTCGATTTTCTCCCAGGTGACATTGTTTTGCTCTGATGTTCAAGTTATTTAAGAAGCACCTCTTTAAATGCACACAGAATTGTATAAGAATTACAAATCTTTTGAGGTAAAGCTCAAATTTTCTCTTATTTTTTTAAAGTTATGAGGAAAAACCAACTTAGACTCTTTCTATGCCAACAGAAAGACAAGAATTTTCCACCTTGCCGCTTAATTGGCAATATAATAGTTTAGAATGTACTTTTAAGAGGTTTGGAAACACTAGCTGCTCTTATCCCATCCAAATGGCATTAGTGCTTTGTTAACACTCACTCATACTGCACTTGACATGCAAAGAAAATTCTTGCTGCTGTATCATAAGGGTAATTTCTAAAATGTCTCCAAAACATTAAACCATTGCTTAGATGAAGACTTAAATGAAGCCTTTGACATAACTAAATAATCAGAAATAAAATATAAATTATTATTATATAAAATATTACATTTTTTTGTAGTAGAGGTTTAATTTTTTTCTGGTCTGGCTTCATCAAGGTGTAGTTGAGCGTATTCTGGCTGAAAATGATGTTCCCAAGTTCATGAGATGAATTTGCAGGCTCTAAGTGTGCAGGCGTGAAATCTGGCACCTTCCAAGCTGCACATTTGTACTTACAAATTCACTCAAGATTTATAGTCATTACTTACAGATGATGTCATCAGCCATTGCACATATTTCCTACCTCATTTTCCCAAGGTAGGATTTAAATTTTTTTGAGGAATGAGGAACTGGCAATGAATACTGATAATGAGCAACAAATATCAGGGACAGTTTCAAATTAGTTTTAGTACCAGTACACAATTCCTCTGCGGTTAATATTCTGCAAAATGTGTTAATGCATCAGCAACTTTGTTACCACATAAATGCATTTACCACAAAATTAGAAGATCTTTCTCACACCCGAAATTTCAAAATTGCTAATGCAGCAAGAAGGTGACCAGCTCAGAGAAGCTACCCTCCAGAGAACAGACATAAAATCAAATCCTGCCTTAATCAGGCAGAATTACTTTTGAGATTACTAGAAAATTTTATATGAGTTAGTCAGATAGGTCTTGGCCTGTTTTCACTCTAAATAAATATCATTTAGCCATTAATTTATGGTAATGGACTAAATTCTGCTCTGTAGTGTTTGGGTAAATCTGGAGTCACTGTATAGCTTTTCAGTAGGCTTTTTCTGGATGGTCACCAGTGCAAATAAGAGTAGAAGAATCTGGCTCTTCTTACATAAGGTTGCTATTTATTCAAAATATGCTCCTACAGGCTGTTCACATTCTTTCTGCAAATATTTTAGCTGTGACACAGAGCTATGGATTCAATGTGAAGTGAATCACAAAAATATCAGAATTCTCATGAACATTACCTACAGTAAAGATGAAATCTCTATTGAACAGTGATTTTAAACAGCACAGAGACATTTTTTGCTGCCCACAAAGGGCAGTCATGAGTCATGACTTACTCCTGTTTTATCACAACAGCCTGCTGTACCCAAAGAGTCTATTTTCCCAAAAGTCTGTATTTTGAATACACAGCATTTGTGTATAGTTCCTACAGTGTCCTTGGATTGGATTAGATCCTTGTTGTGAGCTGGCAGCAATGCTGAAGCAGCTCTTGATAAATTCTTTGGGGTAAATAATGTATTAAATATATTTACTTTTTTATTCTGATTACTGGTGTTCCAATGACAGACTTTCAGAAAATATGCGTATTTTTCATTTGTGAAATAACTGTCAGCGTCTGGCTTTAAAGTTTTTAATGTTGGAAACCTAAATGTTAAGTTAATGAGGGAAAGCTTTTATAGAGCTGTTTTGATTTTGCAACCATACTAAAAGATCATGACTTACTGACTTGCTTCATCTAATATGCTTCATTGACAGCAGAATAGCACTTCAAAGTCATTATATTCCTGGGACTGACCCCTGGAGGTGTTCAGTTTCTCCACTGAAGAATTGGATGAATTTCCCCCTATAGAAGAGGATTAGAATTATTCAGTTTGCACCATAGTAAGTATTTAAATTTTCTGGAATAAACTGCAACCAAGTGTCTGAAACCAAATTTTATTTATACTGGAAATGTCCATGCTTACAGATACTGATATTTATTGACATATAAAACTACCACTTCAAAAAGTGTCATCATCCTTTTAAATTTCACCTAGATATTTCCATAATTTACTATGTCAGCTTATCAATACAAAGCATTTTGGTTTGTCACACGAGATGTTTTTTGGTCAGGAAACTGAGAGTCATACAAACAGTATGGTTTAGGTCTCCAAATCATGCAGGATTTTCTGCATAGAAATTCTCACTGTTTACCCAAATGCGTTTTTTTTGTTTAATTTTGTTTTGTTTCAACGAGAGGATTTTTTTTGTTTTCTATTTGCAGTGAAAATTCAGATGTTAATCCAAAATTTCTTCTGGGAATATTTTTTTTTATCTATCTCAATAAATAAATAAATAGATTTGGCTTTTTCCCACATTACACATTAAAATCTAGCAAACATAATAAGCATGACATACCAACACTAACTATGAACTCCAAGATTTGCAAAGTATAAAACCTCTTACTGTGTTTGTTTGAATCTCCAGTTCTCTTCGGGTGAACCTGGTTGCAACACAAAATGCTGTTGATTAAAATATCAAAGTCATGGCCCAGATACTCAGCTGCTGCTGTGAACCATTTGAGACTCAGCCATTTAAACACTCTCAGGAAAGGGACCTCGTTTTACAACTGCTTTCACTGTGACCCATTAAGAATCTGGTTGTTAAAATTCTGCAAAAATAATTACTCAGAACCTCACATTGTTCTTTTCTTTCATTCTCTTTTTCTTTTTTCCTCTTCTTTTCTTTTTCTTTTCTTTTCTTTTCTTTTCTTTTCTTTTCTTTTCTTTTCTTTTCTTTTCTTTTCTTTTCTTTTCTTTTCTTTTCTTTTCTTTTCTTTTCTTTTCTTTTCTTTTCTTTTCTTTTCTTTTCTTTTCTTTTCTTTTCTTTTCTCTTCTCTTCTCATCTTTTCTTTCTTTCTTTTCAAAGCTGGACTTCTTTAATGCAGAAACCATCCATTATATTTTGTCAGCATTCAGCTTCAGCACAGCCTTGTGCAACTCTGTTTCAGTTCTGAAGATCAGAAATGCACAAGTCAGCTCAGTGTTCAGACTTTCTATCTGATCCTCATATTACATCTTTTTTTTTCTTTTTTCTGTGTACATCTGGTAAAGTAGTTTTCTAAATTTGTCACTATTAGAGCAATGCAAACTATTTACGAGAAGATCTCCAAAACACGTGGAACTCACCTGCTTCCATGTTTCATTACAGAGACGAAATTCAGCCCAGTTTCATCAAACATTGTACAAAGTTCACAAATCTTTCAAATACACCTGGCTGAGGTATAATTCTGTCTTTCAAAAGCCCAGAGTGCATGTGAAGTCAAAGGAACCTCTTTAGTTTTTGCTTTTAAATTCAGTTTTGTTCTCTACTGGCTCAGCTTATTCAGGTTCCAAATTTGAAATAAGACTTTTCCTTCTCCTTGAACTTTCACCCAGCTCTTCTCTGTCTGCCAAAAATGTGAACAGGAATAGTTCTGAAGACCTCACCTCAGGCAAAGCTCCCATTTCTATATTCCTCAAGGGACGCTTGATTGGCTAAGATGATGGATAATGAGCAAGAAATAACAGGGGCAGCCTCAAGTATTTTTAACACCAGAATGCTACTCCTATGTCGTCAGTAGGCTGCTGTGAAATGCATCAGCAGTTTTGAAATTGAAAAAGATGCTTCCCAACAGACAGTCAGTACTTGTCTGTAGTCATTATTTGCTGTTTATTTAGCATGGCCTGCTCAGAACAGTACAAGGTGCAAAGATGTGTAAACTCTAACCAATAACTCGAAGCATGGACTAACATAACAACATTTTTATCTGAGAGTTTGGTGTGTCCAGGTTGATCTGGCTGGAAACTGGCTTAGCAAACCCATTTTTTGTTGCGTCCTAAAGCACCACGCTAAAAAACAGACACTTTCTATACCATTCAGTCCTAGTGAGAATCTTATTCCTCTTCATATCCCAGTGCCTTTCTAAAGAGCATGATGTCATGTAACTAATAGCTGTCGTGTGCAGTTTATCTCTCTGCAGAGTGAGGAGATACTCCATGCATATCAATGCATTTGGGTAACAGTTTTAGGGAGGAGGAGAGGGAGAGCTGAGTGATAAATGTGCTGGATGTATCTAGCAGAAAAGTGGGTTGGATGAACGGCGTGTGATAGGCAGGACAACACAAGCTGTTGGGGGGTTTTCAACATTTCTTTTCCTGTGAGAATTAGTTCCAGAAACTTGGACCAATGTCTTGAAAGGAATGTTTTCTCCTCTGCTCAGACAAGTGTTACCTTCTGGGTAGAAAGCCTGGGGAGGGGATTTTGCATCCCAGGTTCCCACCCTGGTTCCAGAGACATTCTTTGAAAGGCTGTCCACACTGCCAGCTGCAGACAGATTCACTCCTCCTGTGTTAACCCCAGAACCAGAAGGGTGGTTCTGGATAAGCTGCCAAACCAGGCCTGGAAGGAGAATAGTCACGTTCACACACAAAGGGCAGGGTATATTATCTTGGGCATGGTGCCAAGAACATGCAGCTATACTGCTTCCAGATGCAAACTGGTGAGTCCACAACCTCCTATTCTGCACTTGCATGGACTCACTAATTTTGAACTCTGGGCTGTGGTCTGTTTTGCCCTTAGCTATCCTAAGCCTGGGCCATCAGTCATCTTACAGAAAAGGGGAAAAACCTTCAACTCACTTTTTTCCTTCTTAGAGGAAGACAGTGGAGGGAGAGGATATTCTGGGATAGTTATAATGCTTTTGTTGGTTGGGTTAGGCTACTGCATTTAGTTGCAGATTCCTGGAACAGATAGCTTAGGGCCCAGGTATATCACATTACTGAATTCCAGATGGGAGGTAAGAAAATCTTGTATAAACTCAGACTAAGATCTTCATCTACTTCGATAGATTGAATCTACTTCTCAGAAACCAGGAGCAGAGGAAAAGAAAAAACAGTGCTGCATTGAACATTGGAAGTTTTGAGGGTATTGACTAAGAATTGAATGGACTTACACAGAATGGAATGGAATAGAATAGAATAGAATAGAATACAATACAATACAATACAATATAATAATTTCATTTGGAAGAGACCTACAAGAGTCACCTAGTTCAGCTGCCTGGCCACATAGAAGCACAGAATCATTTAAGTTCAAAAGGACCCTGGAGACAATTTACTCACCCATAAACCTAACACTGCCAAGACCTCCACTAAGATGTGCCTAAGGGACACACCTACACATCTCTTAAATATCTCCATGGATGGTGACTCAGCCACTTCTGTGGGCAGCCTGTTCAGTGCTTGACCATTGTAAACCTCTCCTGGTGCAACTGGAGTCAGTTTTCTCTCATTCATTCCTTCTGTGATGAAGTTGCTAAGGCCAGAGCAGTTGGGCTGCACGCAGCTGACAGCATTGGATTGTTGCAGTGCAGCTTGGTAAGGAAGTAAAGCTGGCAAAACACCCACAAACATCAGCTTCATTATCTGGAAGAATTACAGAAATTCTACCAAATCTTTACCTAAAATTATTTTCAAGCCAGACTGATTTCCGCATCATAAAAAGGGGAAAAAGTCTTACCCAAGAACAAGGAATGAACAACCAGTCCTGAATCTCTCATTGAAGAAGACTAAAAAGATTCAGAGCAAACCATGCCCTGTCTGACCAGAGTGCTTTCTTTACTCTGTCCTTTCATCCTGACATGGGAATTTCAAGTTAATAAAAGCCAGTGGAATTTAACTCAAAATCATGCTGTGTTGTTAATATCCAGGAAGAATCCTAGATGCCAAGGAGTAACTAAGATATGATTTTATAGAAACAATTAGTTTTTTGTCCAAGATTGGGGCTCTCAAAAGAAACTGATGAGAGACAAAACAACAGGCAAGAATTGTTTCCTTCTAGAAACCTTCCAAGCTAAATAACCAAAACCAAATCTGAATCTTAAAATCCACCTTTTAGAAACCAGCTTGGAAAATGATACAGCTAGTCAGGAAACCACATTGCCATCCTTCAGGCAAAAATGAGATATTGAAAATTTTCCTTTGGAGAATTAGGGTGAAAAAGCACAACTAAAAACAATATTCAGAATGTCCTACCCAATCTGTAGAAAGATTTTATTGTTCTGATAATCTCTAAACAGTTTATTTTAATTATGAACTAATAGTAGCTGAAATTATGAAACAAAAGGCTTGTGGACCTGAAAAGCTGTTATTTTCCATTTTGAAGTATTTAAATGCAATACTTTCAAAAGCACTTTTAAAAATCTGATTGCTGTCCAAGTGTTAAAAAGTTATTCCAAGTGAACTTTCTCCATAGAAAGTTTCAAGCTGAAAATGGTAAACACACCAGATTGAAATGGCTGTGAAATCCTACATCAGATGCAGAGGCAGTGGTAGCTGGAGATGCACAGATTATGGTGGTCATCATTGACAATAGGCATCATTTTAGTAACCTCCCACTAATCTGGTTTTGTCATCACAATCCCACAATTTTCTCCTAAGGTCAATAAAATAACAGCCATAAGCTTCAGTCCCCAGTGCCTGGCAGCTCAGAAGCTAAAGCTAAGATTTCAGGACATAAACATTTTCAGCTTTGTGAGGAAAATCCTCAGCTACCCCTAAAGTGGATTGGAGATTAGAGGAAGGGGAAGCAGATGTGTACCTAAGGACTCACACAGGAGAGGAAGGGGAAATCTCCTCTGCTCACAACATCCACCTGCTTATTATCCACTAAGGTAAAACCTCCTCCTGCTTTCATCTGCCATAAATATTAAACTGAAGGGGAGTTAAGAGAATTTAGCTCCATGGAGGACTGAGATGTTAAAAAGTAACATTCTTTCCACTCCTTTTGTCAATGCTAAAGACAATGACAATTTTCCACTATGTGTGTTTTGGTTTTTATATCTTGTTAAAGGCAACCCAGATTACTGGGGTTAGAGGGAAGAAGTTGGAAAATCATTCATCCTCAGTCAAGGTGAAGGAAAGAAAGGAAATTGGAGAAAATTAGTTTAAAATGTAGTTTGTGTAAGTGACCAACAAACAGTACATCAGAATTATAGCAAACACAACAATTTTAAACTGAGAGAAATTTGTACATAATGGTCTATTTTCTTTTGAAAACCACCGTCATTGAAAGCTATTGATATCATGAGCTTAATATGGTTCAGAAAAACAGGATATATAAAAATTTTAATAAGTATTTTTAAAAATAACTTTATTATGTCTAGAAAAAGCAAATATACTTTTGCTTGAGCTACCCAAATTTTGTGAAATCAAAACGGGGAGTCATTCTTGGCAAAATATGGTCTCTTGTCCTATAATGGTCACATATCCACTCTTCGGGTTCACTTCATTCAGTTTTCATCTCTTTTTTTCTTCTTTTAAACACACAATACAATTCAAAAGACACAGAAATGCTTATGAGGCTTTACAACAAGTCTGACACAGAAGTTACTGATTTTTAAACAGTATAGGACATTGGTTTTTCAGAAAAATGTTTTGTCATACAGTTCAAGTTAGATTCATCATAACATCAGAAAATTTCTGTGGCATCCTCAAGATAAGACCAAGTGGAATTTGAACAGTATCATGGTTATTTAATAAAAAAAAAAAAAAATGGTCCTACCAAGAACTTCCAGCAAGGAGAGTATTTATATCTCTAGGCAAGCAGCTCTTTCTTCAGTTACTGTGGCATACTATCAGCTTTTTACAGGAGAACAGATTTCTTCACTGAAAACTGAACGGTAAAATTTATACATGTGTTTGTATGTACATATATAGTAATTAGTGTGGATTTTGAAAACAATTTTTCTGGTAGGAATTAATCTCTACTAGATATTGAATAGTAGATTCATAGTGAAAAACAAGAAAAATACTCCAAAAGCCGTTAAGTTTTTTTTTAAAAAAATTTTTGGAAAAAGTATTAGCCTTTTGTGGATTTTAAATAATATGGAAGCCTAGTGTAATTACTTCAGTATTAACTGCACTACTTTTTATGTATTTTCCAAGAAGTGAAAAATTTTAAGATAAGGGATCTTTGGGTTTGTTTTTTTTTTCTCTACCACTCAGGAGAAAGAGAGAGAAAATCAAACCAAAAGAAAAAACCAAAACCAAACCAAAAACAAAGCCAAAACAAACAAACAAAACCAAACAAACGAGCACAAAAAGCAAAACCCCAACTTGATAGAGATTTCCAAAACACTGTCCAGGAGAAATTCTGCTAATTGCTTTGATTTGCTGGAATGTACTGCACCGTGCTACAGCTCTAATTTGGATTTTAGACTGTCAGTAACAGTAGAGCAGTGCTTTAGGAACTGGTCTGAGCACTAGATTTGTCACTGGATTGGTACTGAGGTGTCAGCTGAAGGCCACTCTGTATCCTGCAAGGACATCTATCAGCAAGAAGTGTCTGAGGGAGTACTTCACCCCATCCTCACCTGTGCTTGGGAGAGGTGTGCTGGATCATCAGGGGAGATGCCATTCCTCCCCACACTCTGGAGAGGTCTATGTGTAAAACTGTGCCAAGCGTGAGAAGGTGCCAACCTTCTCAGTGACTACAGTCAGAGCAGGATATTCTGGCTCTGTTATAATCATGCTCTGAATTGTGTTTTGGATTATAAAGGGGAAAAGCTTGCAGAGACCAGAGCTGCTTCTCCAGAAAACCAACCCAAACCCTTCACTTTTAATCAGAAGTGTTCACACTTTAATCAGTGCTACGAAACTGCTGTTTTCCACACATCTACTACACATTGTATAAATGCATTATAAAAATATTTTCCCATGATGGATTTCCCTTTTAGGTACACTACACAAACATAGCTTAATACCTAGTATTTGTCATATTTCTGAAAGACACAGAGGTTGTCTGGGTTGAAAGTGTGACAACACTCATATCCTGAATCTGAGTTTCTTCTAAAGAGGCAAAAATTATGTGATTTTCCAAGCATTGGTATTCAAGTGGATTCTTCTTCACATAAATTTCCACCTTAAATAAGGATAAATCCTTTGGCTGGGCTCCACCTGTGACTTGACCTGGAGTAGATGAAAAGCTCTGCATATTTTTTTTTTATTCATCCTTAATTGACGTATTTCCCAACAGAGCACTCCTTGGACTCTTCAAGAGACAGAGATTAGCTCATCATCATGACTTTTGCTGTTACTTGTAGAGAAAGAATTATGATGACAGCTCTGGTACCTCTTATATTAAAAAAAATATAATTAGATCTGTATTTAAGTTTTGAAAAGTTGAAGTCTCAAGTTTTTGGATAAGATTTCAGATAGGAAATTGTCTGATATTTTTAATGAAAACCATTGTGACAATTATTGCCTAATAGCGTGGTCCTCAGAGTGTTATTTCAAATATTTTATCTCATTAATTGTACCCTTGCAACTTCTAACATTACACAAAAATGTAACATGCAATAAATACTATTTTTAGATAACACATTGCACTTTAATGTCATTCTTTGCATATAATACATTCTGCACAGTCTGATATCAACTTTAATTAGTACCAGGCACTCTGGAACACTGGTAAAACTAACATTCAGAATATTTGTGGTATTGTCCTCATAATTTGGCAAGCTGACTACCTGATGCAGGGAAGCTAGACCTACCAAATTCTTTCCTATGGTACACTGAGAACTGGCACAATGAAAGAGAAAGATATTTTCAAATGTTAAACCAAATTTCAAATGGTGCACAGAAGTGTGAAATAATAATTTACAATATTAAAACTTTTGTCAGGTTTTAATGTGGAATAAAAGCATAAGACACTGAAAATTAATACAATAATTGATCAAAAGGACATTGTATTTCCATAGTTGGATGTTTTATACTTCACAACAATTTTCTAATGGTTACGAAACACCGAGGCAAAAGACAAAGAATTAGCAAAAACGTAATTGCTTGAATATATTCACCATGTTATTTGTTATTTACTAGCTTTGGTAAAACATTCTTAATAGTAAGAAATACAGAGAGGCCAAGTTCAAATTCCAGGAACAACCAGCACTATGAGGTAGATGGTTATGAGGAATGGAGTGGGTGTGGGATTCAATTGTGGGGTCAAAACTGAAAAATAGAAACAGAGGGAGAAATATAGACCAAAAAAGTAATGGTATGGTATCTTCCAGATATTAACTGATGATGTAATTTTCCATGTGCTTTTCTTTGCACATGATGCTGGTTGCTAGGACACTGCATCAAAGAAATGTCTGCTAAAGCACAGTACAAAGTCTGTGTACCTTGCTTAAAGTTCTCAAGTTGTAGATGCCAGCAGCTGTTTATATCTCAAATACCCACCTTATAGTAAACCTAGACTGTCTTCCAGCCCTGAAAAGATTAGGATAATTTGGTGACAGGTAATATTTATAAATGTGCACTATGTTAAATCTTACCTTGAAATTTGTTCTTTGGAGCTTAACTGTATGCAGATGTTTGGACCCAGTCTTTCAAGTAATATCAGGTGTATGAGGGGCTGAAAGAGGTGCAGTATTGTTCCAGGAATTCAAAGGTGTCATGGAAGTTTACTACTTTTGTGGATCTGAAAAATGATATTGTACTTTTAATACATTATCAAGTACAGGTTATGGAGTTACTCTACAGCAAACAAGAAATAAAAACTAGATCCAGCTTTCAGCTTATGTAATTTTTCTATCTCTGTGATTTCAGTTTACCTTAACCAGCTTGGCCAGCAAAGGACAGCAGCTCACCTGTGCTGGAACATCAAAAGGAAAAGAAATTTTTGTGAGTACTGAAGGATACTGTTGCTTGCTCTAGTTGTTCTTTTGGACCATCAATGATAATTAGTCACTCAAAATATTGTTAGTCTTGAGCAGAGTTATTACACATATTTTTTGGAAAAACAAACCCCATGGCAGAAGGCAGATGACTCAGTTCAGTTCCAGTCCACTTGTAGTTTTCTGGTGTTTCCAAAGGCCAGCTGAAGAGATGCTTGGGGGTTTCTTGTGCTGTCACTAACCCATCAAAGGTGACTAAATAGCCAGGGAATGGGTATAGGTAACTACCACCTCATTTCACTGATTCCCACCTGCCACTGTTGCCCTTGAATAAGGATTCATTCTGCTCATAATTGTTATATTTTAGCACCTTAGGATGTGCCAAGTTGTGCTGGAAGACAAAAATATCAGTCTGTGAAGAACCCTTCCTTTCTTTTGCTCCTTCCACTGCACAGCTCAGTCAAACCTGAAATTTGAAAGCAGCAGTGGATAAAAAACTACAGCATATGGTGAGTTATAAGCAGGGGATGATTTGGTTCACTCTGCAGGCTGAAGGAACCACCCACCCTAGAACTGCGATTTACTCCCATAAAAGCCAGTGGGAAAAATTCAACTTGAGTGGAGGTGGATCAAGGTTCTATATCTATTTCTGACATTTTTGCTAATATTTTGAGGAGATAATATTCCGGAGTTTGAAAATCTCCAACTATATATGTTGCATATACATAACATATACATAACGTATACTTTACTTGATCAGGCTGATGGGTGCAGGCATATGCCAGAGAAACACCTTGCCCAGGGTTTTAACTTGATTATATCTTCAGCAACCCAAAGGTAAGACCAGCTGTCCATTCCAACATTCACAGTGTTGTGGTCTGTAATTGAAATGTCCTGAAATCATTAAATTTATGCAGGGTTCAGTGACATGTTTTAATCCACTGATCACTGCCTGGAGTGGATTTGACTAATCTTTCTGGGTAGAAGAATGTTCTTTTGCCTTATAGGATTGGCAAATTATAAATCTTTCAAGACTGGATAAGGCTGAGATTAGAAGACAAAAAGCCACATGTTATAATATGTATTTTTCCTCCCTATGTAGCTATTTTTGAGTATTCTTTACAATGTTTTATTCAGGATGTTGCCTTTTAAAGTTGTGTCAGCACTTCCATTGAAAAAAATGTTTCCAGCAATATAATGTGGTTTGAAATTTGTGTCTACAAAATCTATCTTTGAAAAGAATATTTTTTAATTGTAGCAGACAATTTTTCATTCTAAATTAAATTTACAGTAAGCAATGTCTTCATTATTTTTTCTTGGCTGTATTAGTCCATTTTCATAAAACTAAAAAACTGGCAGTCAACCTTGTACAGAAATGACAAATGAGCCTGAACCAAATCCCAAGAGAAAAGTATAAGCAGAAAGTCTGCAATCAGGCCATCATCTCCTTCTGAGTCTTTCAGCTAGATAGAATCTTTAGTTTTAAACAGTATTGAATGCTTTAGATGATACTGGGATGAAAGTGTTGCATCCATATCGTGATCACCCTTTTCCTGTGTGGGTTAGACCTCCGTAGGTGCCAGTGAACCGTGGTCTGCACAGCACTTGACCAGCAGCCATGCAGCAAAAGGGGAGCAGCTCAGCTGGGGTGGCCCATGCTGGCACCAAAAGTGGAGATCATTGAACTCAATTTCAGACTGCAGGGGCTGTGGTGATTGCTGCCTTCCTGCTACTAATAAAACATCTCTATTCTCTATGGTTGTAGGCACAACACAACATTGGAAATACGGCATCTCATCCTATAGGATATGAATTGTCTGCTGAGACCACCCTTTCTCTTAGCTTCAAAGCAGGTATGGGAAGGGAATTAGAAGAACCAACAAATCTTGCCTTTTTTTTTTTAAAATAGCATCTGAGCTCTTTGCCTTTTATGCTTCATCTCCTTATGCTGCTTGGAAATAAAAAATGAGAGCAGCTCATCCTGTCTGCTGTTCTGCTGCAGGAATCAAGAAAAATTTCACTGAAATGATACAAGGAATTGATTTCATCCTTTACGTTTGTGACTTTTTTTTTATCCCTTATCCTGCTCTCTATATATCGCTTCTCTGGAACTATGAACTTTCAGGAGTCAAGATTGCTATTTATGGGGGGATGGGTTTGATATTTATAGGACCTTTTTGCACCCTCCCAAAGCTCCCAGGTTTTCTGGTTGTCCAAAATAATGTGTATTAAAATGCATAAGAAATTTTATGAGGCAATTCTGGTGGGATAATTTCTACAATGGTTTCCCATAAGATGACTCCCTTAACATTTTTCAATGCACTATTGTGGAGATTCTCCAGTACAAAAAGAACTTCAGGGTGTCCTTTATGGTCACAGGGCCTTCCTTCTGTGGTGTGCTTTTCCAGTAATGCTCCTGGATCTCTCTAAGGAGACTGTCTCTTTCTTTAAATCATATGAAATCAATCTTTTGCTGAACAAAAGAATGAATTGGACATAACAGCCCACGCTTCTTTTTTTTCTTATAATAAGAAAAGTCCCATCAAATTGCTCTTTGACAAAACATAATTCAGTTATATTTTCATTTTGCAGGAGATCTTGATGCTCCTCCACCCTTCTCACATTAACTTTCTAAAGGAAACCATGACCTGCAGAGGTACAAAGGGTCAGTGGGCCAATTCCCTAGTTAGGGGTATGTTATGTTCAGAGTCTTGAATATATCTTATGATAGTTCCCCATCTCTGGAGTATGTAGCTGATCCTCACAAGATAAACTCTGGTGGCACAATATCTTGCAGATTTGATAGTTGAATGATCATCAAACGACTGAGTTTAACTCAATCATTGGATTCTATCTTTCTCAAACAAACTTAATTTCAGGTCAGATCTCTCACATCTCTTTCTGACCTCAAAGGCACCAAATCTTTGTCCTTTCCTTCATTTTTAGGGAACATGGTTTCACAAGGGAAAAGTTGCAATTGACAGGAGAGAAATGATTAGCAGAACCACAGCCAGGGTTTGTGGGCAAGAAAATAGATTGTCCCTAAAGCACACACACCACAGACCATGGAGCTCTAATGCTTCTTTTTGCTGCCACGTCTCCTACCACTATTTGAATATCTCAGTAACATATGCACAAGGTCCTCAGACTTCCACCCTAATAATCACTCTACATGCTAGCTCTGGACAAACCATGACTGCTAAAGCAAATTAATCATAGCCTTTGTAAAGCAACTTCTTAGACTCACTCATTAGTGAGGCTTCTCAGTACTTAAAAAGGGCTCATAAGAAAGAAGGAGAGTGACATTTTACATGTACAGACAGAGATTGAACAGGGGGAATGGCTTAACATGAAAAGAGAACATATTCAGATTAAATGTTAGGGAACAATTACTTACTCAGAGAGTGGTGAGGCCCTGGAACAGATTGCACAGATAAACTGTGGGTGCTCCATCTCTGGAAGTGTTCAAGGCCAGGCAGGTTGAGGCTCTGAGAAACCTGCTGTAGTGGAAGGCATCCTTGCCCATGACAAGGGGTTGGAACCAGATGATCTTTCCAACCCATTCTATGATTTTTTTGATAGAAAACACCAGAGAATTACAAATCTGCAAAAGAAACAACACCATGTCAGCTTTCTGCCATATCTGAAACTCCCTGGCCTTTGGTCACTTTTGTCATCCCTCTTCTATATCATCAGCTTTCTTTTTATGATATTTGGCTGATGATCATGACTATTTTTAAATATTAGACTATAACTCTTTTTCCTGCTATTTTATCATTTTGTTAGAGTTTGATATCATTAGAAAAAGTCCTACTATTATGGGGATCATCAATTGTTGATTCACCTTTCACTTCAGATGTCAAGCTCAGCTTCCACAGAAGGATTTATTTTGTGTTAATATGGCATTTGTAGTACACTCAGAATGACATAACCAGTGTGATAGTGTTTGTTTCATTCATGAAGTCAAGGCTGAAGATGCAGAACAAATCAGAATAGTAAGCTTACTTTTTCTATGTGTGCTCTGGCTCAGCATGTACTAGAGACAAAAGATAAAACAGCAGAGAACTTCAGCAGTATGCTTTAGACTTCAGCTAGGTGTGTTCCTATAGGTGAGTAAGGAATGCATTGACATTTCCTAAGGTTAAAAAAAATAACATAAATTTCCTAATGGTCTAACTCCTCCAAATGTTTAGTAAAAGCCTGAATTGCTTTGGAGCATTACCACTTATTTGGCTAAGATGCCATCCCCTGAAAGTTGGACTAGGGTGCTCTTGTCAAACCACTGGAATTACTCACTTTGGAGTGGAGTAATGTTACATAGTATTCTTTTGGGGTCATTCGTCTAAAAAAATTGCCAAAAAGATCTTCCCTTTTTTTCTGTTTCTCATTAAAATCATTGACAGAGGGTTGGTGGCCTTAGTCAACAGCAATCTGTGCTGAGGCCATTATTCCCACCTGGAGGAAGGACCACACATAGCAACTGGTTTTTTCCATACAAGGCATGCTACACCAATAGTCATAAACAGAGAGAGTGGGAGGGCAGACAGGTGTTATAAAGCATATCCTTCACTGTGATACTGTCAAGGCTTCTTCTGTACCGAATTTTACTGCTTTTTACCCTTTGGGATATCAATAGGGTTACATCAATAGCAATCCTATGACAAAATATAGCTTCATGCTTGACTTTTGTTACCTGAGGGTATAATGAACTTTGTTTAGGTGTGTGAGTTTTCATTCATTGCCAAACACAAACTAGTTAAGTACATAAATGTATCCCACCTCTTTTCTTCTTCCTTTCCCATTTTTCATTGTAGTCTATTTAACAGTTATAGACAGATTTCTGATAGGACCATAGGAACTGTTTTAGGTATTACATTATTTTTGTTGTAAGAGGGGTAGGACTTCCTGCCTTGAACTTTCTACTTTGGTATCTACAGTGTGGATGGTTCACTAAATCCCCTTTGAAATCTGTGGGGAGAAACAGGAACTATAAGAATGGCTATTCAGCTGGCTAATTCTAGGTATCTAACTTAACCTGGGACAAATCAAAGTCTGGAAGTGCTCTTTTTCTTTCCACTGGATGTAGTGAGAGCTTATAAGGACCAGTTTAGATGTAAACATCTATATTTGGCCAGATGGAACACGTCTGGCTCTCATTATTTCTATGTATTATCCAGAAGGCATCTAATTTCAGATGTTAAGTAACTAACAATAGTAACAAATTCTTTACAGAAAATGTAGCAGCAACAGGCTCTTTTGGACACAGTGATGTGTGCTGACACTGGTCACAAATCAAAAATCATGCAAAAAAATATTTAAGCCTGTATGAGTTCCTGAAAAGGAAAATGAGTTTTCTCTCTTTAAATGTTAATTGATAAATGAAAACTCTGAAAGAAATCAAAATGCCTTTTTTTTTTCCTTTTTTTTTTTTCCTTTTTTGTTTTTTTTTTTCCTTTTCACTTACATACCACCACTTATCACATTTTAGTGGTTAAAAAAACCAGTTTCAACTGCTCTGGCAATTAACTCTGTGTCATGTGTTATTTGGGAGGAAGGAGCAGATGATCACATTGGCACACAAGCTGCAAATCCAGTCTGTGCAAACTGAGCAAAGAGCACTCCCCTTAGGACAGGATGATATTTTAGCAAGAGAGGGGATGCAAATCCAGCCCCAGCTCCATGCTTTCACTGAACAACCAGCCCTGCACCTGTACTCTCAAACCTCATAAATTGCCCATATCTGTCTTGACTCATTTGCATGATATGTGAATTCTTTTTTAATCTTTCTGAGACAATTTAAATCTTTCAGCATCAAGAGAGCTACTCCTTATTGGACTGAGCCAGAGTGCAACTTCTCTGTCAAAACTGCTCTAACAATGAAGTTTTGTGCTGGGTGTCTTTCAGAGGTATTTATTACTTGAGGCCATACAATCTTCTACAGGCCAACATACGCTCTCATTGTTTTATGTGAAGAAAAAGTTACGCAAGGCTGGGTTGGAAGCTCCTTGGAAGCAAATAGAGAACTATTGTGTAATAACAGATGTTATTGTATAGCATTTTTCAACATTTACTCTAGACCAGAAAATAAGGACCCACTTTGAACGGGGAGCATTGCATTGACATGCCTACGAGTCAAGGCTGTTCTTTCTTCGAGTGCTTTTTAATAAAAACAAAAATTGTATCAAATATCCAACATGGGCAACTCTGATAAAATCACTAATGGTAGTCTAAAGTATTGGCAGTCGCTGAATGGCAGAAACGGGGGTAACATATAGGTGCTAATAATTTCTGAAAATTTTAGATTAAATGAAAAATACTGTTGGCTGGATTTGACACTGGAATGTTGCACACAGATAGCTATGAAGGGTAACATTCCCAGGACACGGACACAGTGTCACTCATGTAGTGAAATTCACAGAATTCACAGAATGACGAGGTTGGAAGAGACTTTTAAATGGCACATACTCTGACAGTAGATGCAGAAGAATATTTGAAAGTTGGTAACGTGTTTGGGGGGATTTTTAGATAAAAAGCCCTAATTTTCCCACCATTACTGAACACTATTCAGATTGCTTCTCAGTTAAACTAACTTTACCACAAGCTACAAAGAAAACCATGGGTGCTACTGCTCAGCTTGCACTGAGGCAGAGGATTAACTTGTCTTCTGAGAACCTCACAGTGTCCTTGGAACACATGGCAATGAAGAGAGGGTTGTTTAAATAAACGGAATTTCAGTCTTTGTACTTTTATTAGTAACCCACACATCCTTCTGGTGCTCTGTTTCCATCTGCATGAACTCAAATTTTAGGACATTTTTCAAAGCACCCAAAAAGAGCCCAGTGCGAGATTAAATTTGATATGTCTAAAGCAGAAATCCCCACAAAACATGCCTAGTCTTATTTTTAGTTTCTACAGAAAGCAGCTTGGCACTATCTACTTACTGTGAAACAGCAGTCATAGCTGAGCTGGAACTTTTTCTGGATGCAGCATTTGCCCATATTGAATTTTTTAAAGCTTGTAGCTTCTGGTAGCACACCAATAACTTCAAATGTACTAATTCACCCTGCTTCTCAGCTTACAATTAATCTTTTTCTGTCATGAATTCATTTACAGATATTTCAGATAACTAGTTTGCATTTCATTCTGTTCTGAAAGGTGGTTTGTTTTTTTTTTTTTCCCATAACCAATTTATATAGGGCAGAATCAAAACAAGTTGTATGTCAATATAAACTTCTAGGACCTTCTAGTTTCTGTTCCCTTGCCTTCTGTAGTTTTGATACAAATCTATCCCTTTTTACTTAAAAAAAATTGCAGAAGAGTGTTACAAACATAATTTTGTTGGTTATTTCAGACAAAAATTTTCCTTTTTTAAATTTCAACTTATTGTCTTTCATGTCTTGCTCCTCTTTCAGTTCTTCATCTTTCCCTGACAACAAAACATCACCTGCCACGTCCATCTTTGTGACACTCAGCTGAGGGGTTGGAAGCCTGTGACCAATGGGGTTACTCACCCACTGTGACTCATGTTCCAAGATCAGCTGATGATAGCAACAGTGTTTTAGCCCCCCAAAATCACTTTTTCTGTCCTAAATGATCTCCACCTATACCATCTACCAGTCTAATTTTACCAAAATCAGCTTTAGGCTTTATTCTTGCTATTTTTGTGTGGAAGAAGCATCCACACATATCAGAATCCTCTTCAGACAGCTTCTCTTCCATAACAACGTCAAACAACATGAAAATGGCTGGCCTAAAAGTCAAAAGTATTCTTTTCATACTGTCATTAGCAAACTCACTTCCTCCTGTTTCAAACTCTCCAGGTATGGGTGCATGTTTCACTCTGTGTTTGTACAGCACTTAACACAATCTTACTGACTGCCAGCCCTGGGTAGCAGCTCAAGCAGAGCTTGAAACACAGGAAGCAGAGCTTGAACAAGATGATCCAAGGAAAAAGAATATCATATTACTTCTTCAGTTACATATGCTCTGTGGGACAGTTTCTCATTTCAGCCACCACAGTGTAAATCTGGAATAATTCCACTGGAAAGCTGCTCTTCTGCACCAGAACATGGTGTATTGTATCTACTGTTTGCTGTTAAACACAGGGGATGACTTTTCCATTTATACATCATTTCTTTCAAGCTTTAACATTATTTCAGGCTTTGCATACTAGGCTAGTTATGATTCATATGCCACCAAAATAAATCTCTTCCTCCTGCCTCTGCCTTTTTTTTCTTATTCAACAGAGGGGAAGATGTGCTAATTAAGTCTCTTTTTTATTGAAGACACATGCACATTTTCAGCAGTTTACTGGAAGTGTCATTTCTTAAAAAATATGGGAAACTGCAAAAAAAAATCATCACTTCAGATATGCCTGCAGGAAGAAGGGATACTTCTTATCTGCTATTCAGAAGTACTTGTGTAGTACTAACAGGAAATTTCTGTAGGGTTTCACTTACCCCAGGCGTATCCTGTCCCCATGGGGACCGTCTCAGTTTTACTTACATCCATCCTATGTCCAGGTACATTCCTCCAAATCTGTCAGCAATGTTGACAAGGGCCTGGGGCTGGCAGAAATTGCTGCTGGTTGCCCACTGGGGTGTGAAACACTTGGGAGGTTTGGATTTCAGAGCACACGCAGCAGAAAGGAGGAGACTGGATGTGGATGGCAACAAGAAGTGTCAGCTGGCAGGGACCTGGGCAGAAAGGACAAAAGAGTGGCTGGCAGCAATGCAGAGATGTCTGATGGGGAGCCAGGAGAGCCCGTGGCAGATGTGTTGCTTTGGAGCAGGAAAGGTCACTGGGGGTTTGGGATGAGAGGGAGAAAGTGGCAGAAGCTCAGGGCTGGTAAGAAGCTCTGATTTAGAGGCAGAGGCACAGAGAAACCTGTCCTCTTCTCTGTTCTCATTCCACAAACTTTGTCTTTGCTAGTAGGAAACTGTCAACTGACATCCTTAAAGTAATTTTTATCAGAGAGTAACAGTGCTCAGTTCTGGCTACAGCTGGAGCTGGGGGCCTTCAGAGCAGTACATTGCATTAGAGGAAAGAGCATGTGAAGTGCTTCGATTCTTCAGGTTGTCCTGAGACTCTGAAAAGTCAGGTGACAAAAGAGTTATGTTGATTTGAAACCATACAGTTCCCCAACTTATTCCTGTCTAATAAACTAAATTAATCAACCTTCATTAAAAAAAAAGAATAATATTCAGAAATAAGGGATAACATCACTGATTTTCTTCAAATTAATTTATTTCCACACAGATAAATGTCTTCAAAGTGTCAATCAACTTAGAAAACAGAACTAGAATGTTTTTCTTCCAAGAATTTCAAGATATTCTGTCCAGTTGCCATGAAAGAAAGAGAAGAGTGTCATCTGGGAAAGAAAGGAACTTCATTAATTCTATTAATTTACTTCTGGTAACATCCATTTGGCAAGTCAATTAAAAAAATAACAAACAACCACTGTAATTCTTCTAAAAACAGAAGGGTAAATAAAGTTTCATAGAAAACAACGAAATAACAGTTTAAGTGTCTAATTAGAAATTGTAACTGTTTTGCTGATAGACTAACTGGAGAGATTATTTTAGAGTCACAGAAAGCACTGGGACTGCTAACGAAGTACCACAAAGGGGATAAGCGATAAACTTCAGGGATGTATTGGCACAAGAAAAGGTTTGTGAATGTGTCTTGAATATCTCGTTGCAACTTTCAGCATATAAACCACACTGTGCAAGCATTTTAAATGTCCTGTGTAACTATAAAAGTTAAAGTTTAAACTGAGTCCTTTCCAAAAAGCGTGTGGAGACTTAACCATCAGACAAAGTATTGGCTATGGCCAAATGTTAGAAAGAAGCTCCTAAGATCTATAAATAAGCAAAACCTGACAGATTAGCTGAGGGGAGCAAATGCATGTCTCTGCTGACTCAAATATTCACTCCTGCTACTAAATAGTGCTTTTATAAAGAAGCAATAAACTATATCCACTAACTGTCAATGTCTCTATTCTCAACTCTGTGTTATGAAGATCTCTATCTAGGAATAAACTTCCTCCAAGATAAAACAAGACTGTGAGTTTTGGAGACAATAGATAGATTGTCCCTGTAGCTGAAGAGACTAATCCTTAGGCATTTTAAAGAATACAGTGTATTCTTCAAATTGTACCTAACACAATTACACTTTGTTAAAAATTGGCTCTTGGTAATATGGGGGATGGAGGAATAGGTACAGTTCTAACATTTTTCTTTTCTTTCAAAAGACCAAGTGGTCGCATTTTGTCTCTGATTATCCTTTATTGTCTTCCCAAAGCTGTATATATGTGCATTCAGAGATATTTTTCCATATGGATTTAGGAAGCGTGGTACACAAATACATTTTCATTAAATTAGTGACTGTGATACAGATAGCTGGTATTAAATTATTGCAGTTTATACAAATGAATGTAGACAATATAAATCTAAGCTATATATCAAGAATATAAAAAGAAAAAAAAATCATGTTACAATAACTGCTTTTGCCAGTAATGCAGCTGGAAATACAGCTGTGACTTTGCAGAAAATAACTTTTATCTCCACTCTTTTTATGTAGAGCAACAATTAAGTAAAATAGAACCATATGATATTATGGATGGGAAGGGGTTCTTTGAAATCCTTTACTTAGGAAAAAAAAGAAAGAATATGAAAATGTGTCTTAATATGCACTGGTTCCACTAGATCAATGTCAAAAAGTGAAGGGGACAATAGAGCGGTCTGAGATTGATAAAATGTAATTGGCTCTCCTCTGCTTGTGGCACATGTAGAACTTATGCTCTTGCATAGTTTGAGCTACTTGTACACTGTGACATTTCTAACTGCTTCCAGCTCCAGCTTTGTCACACCCATTGTGCTTCCAGCCTGGGAGCTCCCCTCCATGCAGCACACAGGTCACATCCATCTGCTCCACGCCACAAAGTCAGGATGGCCTGCAGCTCTGATGATGCTGAGCTGCTTGTGGAAAGCAAACACTTGTCCTGGACACAGTGTCCTGCAGCTTTTGGAGGGCAGGGTGCGTTCAGCCTCTCTGAGCTGCTCTCTGGAATCTGGAAGGTATGTGTGCTCTAATATAGGTGTTGATGGCCTCTGCCAGACAAAAGCTTTCAGCTCTTCCAGTACCTGAATACCACGAGTGTGATCACACCCTCTGCGATTCCTAAACACAGCTTTTCCTGCCTGACCCCTGTGTGTGCCTCTGTACTAGAGAGATGTACAGAACAGCAGGTGACACTGCACAGCCACTCCTGACACCAGAAGGATGGCCTGGGGGGCTGCAGCTTCTGTGAGGTTGTACTGGAGTTTGCTGGGCCAAAGTTAATTTTCTTCATAGCAGCAGGTATTCTGGGGCTGTGTTTTGGAACTGTGCTGGAAACAGTGCTGGTATCACAGAGATGTTTTTGTTGTTGCTGAGAATGCCTCGTATGGAGTTAAGGCCTTTTGTGCTCCTCACCCCACCCCACCACCAACAGGTGAGCAAGGATCTGGGAGAGGACACAGCCAGGACAGGTGACCCCAACTGACCCATATGGCATCAAGCTGAGCATGTAGAGCTGAGGGAAGAAGAAGGAAGTGGGAGATGTTCAGAGTGGTGGAATTTGTCTTCCTAAGTCACTCTTATTCATGATAGAGCCCTGCTTTCCTGGGGATGGCTGAACAGCTGCCTGCCCAATGGTTCTAATTTATAATCCACATATGAGCAAAAATCTCAAAAATAGAGAAATGTCTTCTCCACTTTTTTCCAAGCAATGGCTGCCTCTGTAATGGCAATTTGCAATGCAACATATATCAATCAATTTGGTATTAGAGAAGACTAATATTAGAAAGTTTTGTGGGCTTGTTCTTATGTACAAGCGAGTTTGATGGAGGTACTGCACAGACATTAGCTTTGCAGAAGCAAGTGGAGCTTGTTTCACACCAAAAGTGTTATGACAGCAGATGAGACTGAGCCATTTCTGTCCTCCAAGATGTTGTAACACAACGCAGAGTGAAGAGCAAGTGGAATAACTCTGTTGTGTTGTGAAGCTGCTACAAAGCTGGCTGGCAGACTACAAATATTTGCTTACATAACAGGTCTGTCAGATTCGAGCATATCATGTGGGTCTGAGAAAATCATCGAAGGGCTTTGGTTCTTGTCAACTTGTGACTTACACAACCCTGTTCCCATATGTTTTGCATTATTTGAGAGAAAGCTGGATCCATTTCACTTCAGATGAATTTTAAAAGCGATAAACATGTATAAATCTGAGAAAGAAAAACATTTTGCTATTTTGTCTTGCGGGACTGGCCTCCTGAGATGGGGAGAAAGGCATCTCCCTCAACAGGAGCAGTGAGATAGAGATGATATCCTAAAAGTCACTGTGGGATGTAAAATTGTGGTGATGCAAAGTCACCCTCTTGGTCCAATCTGGGAGTACGGTTTTGTCTCATTTTAAGTTATGAGAAAACTCCTGGACCAGCTTTTATTTTCTCTCTTTTCTGTGTCTCAGCTTTGTCAAGACTCACCTAAGCTTTCAGCATATGGAAATGTTCTATTTTTCACCCCAACCAAAGCTTCATGACAAATCTGTAAATGTGCAGGCCTCTCCAGAGCACAGAAAGTCAGCTTTCTGTAAAATATCCACTCTGATCCTAAATGAATGTGAAAAAACATGTTTTCAGTGTTCTGTGAGGAAAATCTAAGCCCTGAAGTGCATCAGAATTTAAAATTGCACTGGGATTTTTGTGGGGATTTTTCTCTTCCAGAAGGGCTCTATAGCCAAGGAAACCAATAACATTTTGCTGGACAAAGTTTGTTTGTTTTGAACTGGGCTGACTCTAACAGTAAACTTCACAACTTTGTTTTTTCTTAATTGTGTTGCGCATGTTTTGCCAAATGTTCTTGCTGATAATCAAAGCAGCAATCTCTCCTCGGAATCTGCCAGGGCCATTTTCCGCTGTATGTTTTTAGATGCTCAACCAAAGTATATATTGGAGCATAAGGGAGCAAATCTGAGGCTGAAATCCTCATGTATCAGGAGCAGGTGCCTCTCAATCTCAAACATCAGATGAGGCCAGTGGCAGCTGCCCTTACAGGATGGAAATGCAGACGTTGCCCATCTTATTTTAAAAAAGACAATTGAAACCCTTTGGGATTCCAAATGGGATACTTTCTTTTTTGTTTGGTGGAAAGGGAAAAAGCTGGGGAGAGGTCTTGTTAGTTTGCTGTTAGTTTTGTAATGAAGATTTTTTCAGTATAACTTAAACTGTAAAGATGTGATTTTTAGCTGGGACCTCTTAGCTATAAAGGGAAAATTGCAACAGGACAAAAATAGTTTGGTTCCAAGAAGCATTCCAAGATTTCATATTGTTTCACCCTGAATTTAGTGATAAAATTTTATACATCGAAATTGTTCTCATAGGGAGAGGCTCCAACTCACTGTGAGTCACTAATTGATCCCTATCATGTTCTGATGTTCCGACATACTTGGTTGAAAATTAAATTGATATCTCTGAAATTCATTGCTTTAATTTGGTTTATTGAACAAAGAGGTATGCCCGGTACTCCAAAACAGTTCCACATCAACTGTATCACTCCCAGAACTCTATTGATCCATTCAAGAATTTTGCTTAAAAAAATCTGGTTTTAACATGTGGATCAGACTTTTAGACCACAGTATGTTTCCTGCAATGTATTATCAGATTTATCAAAGAGAGACCATAAACACTTAATTTAAATATGAATTTTTGTGTCAAGCCAACAAACTAGTAGTGCCAAAACTCAAGAAAGTCTGGGTTGGACAGACCTGAAGCAAAATTTTGATCGAGCTTTGGCTTTGCCAATGAATTTTTTTTTTCCCTGTAACATTGAAATTTACTTATGGAAAAGTGAACAATACACCAACAATAAGGGTTCTTGAGGTCTCATGTGTATGAACTACCCAAGCACTGGATTTACTGTATAAGACTGGTTATATGCCCCTGAAAATTGCTGGAATATATTATATATATATGTATATATCAGGTCTTGTTATACTTTTTTTTTAATTATATAATGTTAATTCACATCAGAAACAAAAAAGTCATGTGTCCTTATAAGAATACAAGGGAAGAGAAACAAGACTTTCTCATTATTTTGAAATGAGAAACTCCACCAAAAATTTTGTTGGATAATTTATCATGCTGACATTACCATTTCTGAAAAGTTTTATTTTTGTAAAAGACTTTGAAAACCAGTTTTTATCTCCCTCTTGGTAGCAAAAGACACTCTGAAACTAGTGAATGTATGTTAGAAAATGTTTACTTGAACTTTCTAAAACAAACTGTTCATCTTGGGTGTAACAGAAATGCTCTCTTTTATATTACTGTTCCCACATCACTCTACAGCAACTGGCCAACCAAAACACCTACTTAAAAAGATGAACTTTACCATTGCAAGCTCCTTGGCTACTCTACCATTGAATTTCAGTAGATAAATTTGCATTTAGCTTATAATTTGTTCAATATGCCTTACTAATTTGGCAATATTTATTTTGGCACATAAAATAGAAGGCAGCTGCTTTAAATGTCCTGCTAGGTTCTTTGTTTTGTTTTGAGAGGTTTCTTTTTTCTTTCTCTTTTTTTTTTAAATTTTTTCTTACCCTTTTCTTTTTCCTTTGTAAAAGGATCTAAGATGTGAAAAAGCTCCAGTGTCGTGGACAGGGCTGAGTTTCCTGTTTATGAGTCACCATAAATATGAAAGGTGCTGGTTGACATTTCTCAGCTGAGGGATTCGACACAAGTCTGTGTTGAGAGCAAATCCCCAAGCAGGGTGGTCTTGTGTTGACTTGTCGACCTTGTACATTGTTGAATGGAATCACTTTTAGAGAACAGTAGTTAAAGGAAAAATCAGCTCCTCTAGCAGCTCTTCTTACTGTTACTCTATTTAGAAAAGTGTGTTATTGTATCTTTGTCGTGAAGAAGTGATTGTTGAATCATGGCTTTTAAAGAGAGAGCAATTAGCAATATATACTTGGATTTATTCTTGAAAAGACCTTAATTTCCCTCATTTCCTAGTGTTTTTACATTCCTTCTCCAAACTCAAGTAGCCAAAACATTGTGTAACTGTTGCTAGTGGGCAACCAAGGTAAACACAAGTAAAATTTTTTGTATATTTTGTGGGCACACCTGCCTGGTGTGTCTCTCAGCCACAGCAGTGCTTTCATTACAGAGATTTCTTTAGCCTACTAATTGCAGGTGCAAAAGGGGAATGGAGATATGCTTAATGTCTGCTGAAAACACTGAGCTAGATAGAGGAGGTGTTGTAAAGAGCATACATGGAGGTTTGTGCTAAGATGTGACTGAGTCATAAATCAAGTGTAAGTAAAGGAATGTGCACTGGCAAGAGCGTCACTCAAAGTGCCTGCTCTCCACGCTGTGCAAGACACTAATTGCTGTGAGTGCCAGTGAGTTTTCCATCTAAACTCCAGCATTTTGGGGTTTAGCTTTAAATTACCCTGGGGCCAATTCCCTTTGTGGCAGCATGATGCTGTAATATATCAGTAATTAAATCAACAATAGGTATAAAACATACAAGAATATATATGGGAAGCTCTGAGCAGCGCTTCCTTAATATACACGTGGAAGGAAATGCTTCATGTCGGTGGCCACAGCAGTAAGAAAAAGATACTTACAGGACTTTCATGTTCCTTGATTTTATTCTGCAAGAAAAAAAAAGCCAAGCATGTATTTTTGGTCTGTAACATTTTGAAGGTGAACAGCTTTCCAATAAGAATGCAGATTAGAGGCTAGAAAATTAAGAGAGAGGAAGAGATTGAACTAAGTATCTGTGTAAAAGAAGATGACACAGGAGATAAACTGACAGAAGTGTTAGCTAAGCCAGCTTGGGATAAAGACTGGCAATGGTTAGCAGCAGTCATAGTTAACTTTTCTAGTTTCAGAAAACTAAATTTATTACCTTCTTTAAAATTTGATGAAATTTTAGATACTTTAAATAAATTAAATATTTATTAAATTTCAACTACATTTCAAAACAAAATTTAATATGTAGACTGTCAATATTTAAATTAATATTTAAAATTAAAGTATCATTAATATGATAGATGTATTATAATCTAAAATATTTTATTGATATAGGTGTATTGATATTTTATATTTAGATTAACATTTAAAATATAAATATTACTGTCTGTCTGTAAAGGTGCAAGTTTTCTGCATTTAACTATCAGCAGCTTTTTATTTTATTTTTATTTTATTTTTTTTTTAACTATCAGCTCTTTTTATTTTCCTTTTCTTCCTTTTCTTCCTAGACTTTGTCAGCTAGCGTATGCAGGTGCTGTTCCAAAGAGTTTAGGCTTTACTTCTCATTTAGCCAACATATGGCTGAATAAGCCAAGCACCAACAAGCTTGCTCCTGATCTTACCTTTCCTACTTACACTTGTCCATTAGAAAAACATGATAAATTTACATCACTGAGTAAGAAATAGGAAAAAAAATCAAAAACCACTTTGAAGGTTCATTTGACAGAGATTAAAACCATGGAAATATCATGATACTACCCTACTGCTGTTATAATTCCATTCTACTGTGTGATACACAAATTGTGATCCAAAAATACTGCACCGACCACCATTCACACGACAATTTTCTTGATAGTAAAATTATCTTTCTGGATAAATGTTCACGAGATGCATGATTTTAATGTTTTCTGGAGTGGGAGGGAGGAGAGAAAGTTCCTCATTTCCCTCCTTTTTATTTTTCCTGGTGTTCCCTAATAAGTAACTTCTCCTGATCACCATTACTTTTTTTTAATGTTACCCTAAATATATTTTTTTAAAAATACTAAGTCCAGAATTCAACAACCTCAAGGATTCTTTCCTCCTCTCATGTGATTGAAAACAAGTACTCAGTAAAATGATGCCAGGGTTAAATAACTTGACTGCCAACATTTGCCCATGTCAAGACAAAACATCCCAGGATACTTTCATATTTTGAAAGAGGTAATCTGTTTTTCTTTCCCAGCTTTGGCTCAAGTTCTTCTTTAGTTTATAAAGCCTGAGTAAGTGAGTAATAGTTTTACACATATTCCTGCAGTATATTCACAGCACAGGAGAAAACATGTTATTCAAATTAATGAAAAACTTCCAAAAGAGCATAGCTGGCCTCACTCCATCTTGAGGATCTAAAATGCTGTTCACATTTTTATTCTCCACCATGAGATGCAGTATGCATAACATAATACGTAAAAGGAAAAAGCTGAATTGCAATTTATGTGGAAGGCCCTTCGTTTACACAGGCACATTAAGAGGAAAAACAAATTCCCATCCTAATTATTCTTTCATACATTTTATTATTATGTTCCTGTAGGTAAATGTAAGACAATTTTAAAGGGAAATCATAGTTAAATATTGCTGGCTCATAGACTGAATGTAATATTCTTCAGTTTCAAATATCTGTTATCTAAAGATAACACATTTTGCTCACCAGTCATTTTAATCCTTAAAATGAGACATATATTAAATAATTCCAGGTAAAGAAAAGAGTCAAATTCCAGTCACATGTAAAATATTCTGTCAATAAAACTAATTCCATATAATTTATTCTCATTTCATGATTTATTGGTCAGCTTGTGGCTCCTGTGAAATAAAAACAAATCTTCCCACAACGGTGGAATATTTCTTGGCTTTAAGAGATTAGGTAAAGTTTTCTACAATTCTTACCAGCTGCTGAATTAAGAAGAAATACAATGTAGATCAGATCCTGCAAATATTTCAGAGAAATTATTCGGAGTAGTTTCTGATAGAACAACCCTAAAAAACCAGAAAATACATTTCTTTTGATGGCCTGACAATGACAACATGTAGCTCTAGATCCCTGCATGCTCTATTGATCTGACCCATAAAAGGCCCATGGTTCCATCTCTTGTTTGTATTCTTCATTTTATTATCATTCTCTCTCTAAGGTCAGCTGTGCTGGTCTCCCAGAGACCATTAGCATGCTTTTGCTTATTTAATTCACTAACTGCTGAAGTGCATGCTGCTTTTAGTGGCACTCATACAACTCCAGGCACTGAACAGTTTGGTTTCATGTACTTGAACTCAAGTGACACAAATATTTCAGTGGTGAATCAATACTGGGAAAGGATGGTCAGTAAGGTAGGGAGTGTTTATAGAAGATATTTCATCACTACTAGTAAAACATGTCTTATTGTTAGTTCAGGAGGTGTTGGTATTTAGCTCTTTGAAGGAGGCTTCTGACAAGCCAACAACCCTCAGCCTGCTAGTTAAACAAAATTTTAAAAATTACACAAGCTTAGAAATGCAGCTTTTTGCAAAATGTCTGCAGAGAAACTATTTAGGAATTCTGATTTCCATAAAAAGAGACAACCTCTGCTCCCTCCCCATGAGCAACACTAGCTATATGTAAATGTCGAACATAACTATATGGAAATGTTGAACATAAAGTACATTTTTTGATTTCATTTGGCCTGATTAATAAATGAATACTTACTCTTTCCCTACAAAAGCCACCTTGTAACATTTTTACAAATGTTCCAGGAGCACCTGGAAGTTGATGATTGTCTCACAGGACAATCCTAGCTGGAACAGGAACAGTATTCCTGTTATCTGCTCCAAAACCAAGCTTCTACAAATACATTCATAATGAAACAACAGTAGCTATTAAGGCAGCTGATTCTGATTCAGAAATGGCATTTGAGGGAATTTTTTAAGCTCTACAATAGCCATTTCCCTGTAATATAAAGAAATTCATATAAATTATTTCATACCAAAGACAGCTATCTGCTTTTTGCAGAACTTCTTCAACTTCAAATGACCTTTTCCATTTATTGAGAGAAGATAGACAAAAAAAGAGAAACAACACTATAAAATATTTTTGTACTTTAACACTTTACCTGAACTGAGTAAATTAGACTAAGGCAAATGAAAAGCTATTTTTGATTTCCTGTTAACACCACGAAGAACTGAAGCCCTTGAAGCACACTTGTGGCTAATCTTGAGTAATATAGCTGGCAGAAGGACCAAAAGAAGATTACAGTTATAAAAACACAAGGAGGCCTTTGCCAAGAAATGCAAACAAAAAGGAAATATTTTAAGAAAATAAACAAAGCTACTGAGTAAAACATACACAGGGAGGAAAAAGGGAACAAAAGAACATTTGAGTCTTGATGTCTTAACATTTTGTGGCAACACATGCGATAGTCCAGCCAGAGTGTGTGAAAGAACATTACAGCTGTGTAAGCTATGAGATATCCACACAGGCCTGAGACCAGCAAGCCATCAGGAAAGGCCACCTAGTTTGCCAGCTTTGCAGGTCTTCTCTGATTCTACTAAAAATAATAAGTTCCATCCAGTCCCATCCGTGTGATTGCAAAAGCTACATAGCAAGTCAAGGGGCTGTTTGCAAAGGGAGCTTTAAATAGAAACCCTTATTCTTTTTTCAAGGTGCAATAGTTTATAGCAACTTCCTGGGGCTATAAAATATATACTTTAAAAGAAGACAATCTTCTTCTGTTCCACCTGGACTATGTTATTCTACTGTTATTGTGGCTATCTGCTGCAGACCAGCAAGTGGCTGTTGGAGGCAGAAGGCTATCACAGATACTTGGTCAATTGTACAGCAGGCCCTGGCAGGTGAATAGTGTTATCTAATACACTAAGGGAAGAATGAAATCAGCAGCTATTATACACCCCCCTCCAAAAAAAATTAAACACACTAGAGAATTCTCACATGCCAAATTCTCCATTCATCTTCATGGTCTTCCAGACAACATCTGTATCATCAGAAGCTGCTCTGGAGTCTCAGGTTGAACACATTGCCTGGGCACTGCTTTGTGCTGTGGCTTCTATTTAGAGCAAGCCTTTTGCTCCCTTCTCCCAGACTCACTCCACCTTGGGCCCTGTGGACACAACAGTCTCCAGCTCACAGTCTCAGTCTTGGCTGGTCTTGGCTGGCCCTGTCTGCCCAAGGGACTGAACAGCAATCATATCAATGTGGTGCAACTCAAATTTTGGACTTTCTGTCCAGAAACCCATAAAAAAAACACCTGGCTTCAAAGATAAATTGATCTAATTGAAGATCCAGGATCAGTATCTTAATCTTTAATTTCTCCAGGGTATAAAGCATAAGACATCAAGCCAGGGTGGAAGAATGAATGAAAACAGACTGGAATTAAAGACAAAATATTTCTGTAGCTGCAGTTTGTTTTAAAAATATGTGTATAAGGAATAACACAGAAGCTTCACTGTAGTGTTTTACAAGACGGTTTAGATTTCTTTTTTTTTCTTTTTCTTTTTCTTTTTCTTTTTTTTTTGTCATTTTTGCAACATTTTTTTAAAATATTCTATTGCATTGTACACTATTTCAGCTGGACTTCTTTTTTTATAAAGTAACTCATATATGTTATTTTATACTTTTATACTTGCTTTGGACTTTAGCATTCTGAAAAATTATCTGCGCTCACTATCCAGGACAGGGTGTCTTAGAGCTCTGATGTAGCAGAGTCCTCCAGAGTTATCAAAAAACTGTGCTGAAGAAGTGAATTATCAAAATCTTTGCAGCATGGCTAAAGAAAAGGAGACAGAGAGAAGAAAAACAACTTTTTGTATATTCATATCCTATTCTTTATTCTTGCACTCTTTCTAAACAGTAAATGAAAATTTGTGACATAACAGTAGGAGAAAATTGGTGTCTGGAGAGACACTGCCTGTATGAGAATAGATCAGCACTAGTGTGGTTTTAAGTTTATGCAAAAATATCCCTAATATTGCTGCAATCAATCTCGGCAGATAGCTAGAAGAACTGAAAGTATGAAAGATCTAGGACTAGGAAGACCTATTTGTCTGTCATACATTTTCCATATGACAAAGACATTTTTAGCTATGTCAGTTTAGTTGAATTTTTTTTGCACAAAACCATTCATTTTAGACTAAATTTGTAATAAATTTGCAATTATGCAGTTGAAGTATGCAATATTTCTTCACTTCCAGAGAATGGAAGGCTAAGGCTGGATTTTCTGTTTTACTAGAGACTTCCCACTGAGGAATTGTTTTGCTCATGTTTTTTATTTTCCTGTAAAAGGAGAGTAAGAATCACCCTCTGGCCCACAAGGAGAATAAAAATGACTAAAACACTAAACTTAGATGACAATGAGAAGTTTAAAAATTCATATTTCAGTTTAATTACTTATCATTTGTCACTCATTTGAATGTATGATATTTTTATACTTGTGCAAGAGCAAAATTCAGCTGCCTAAGGACAAACAATAAATAGAATTTAAGATTTGGAAGTTGGGGTTTTTTTGAGTAACCAGCATATGTGACCTAGCCAAGACTGGCAGATACCTTGTGGAGCTGATAGAACGTTTGAATGGCAGGCTTGGAGGCTGTCACAAGGCATTTCCAATGGTGTGGGATGCAATCCCACCCTCCACAAGCAATAAGAGACCCTCCAGCCCCTGACTGCTCTACAAACTCTGACAGTGGCACCTCAGCCTCAAACTGGATCTTGCCCTGGGTGACTTTGTGAGCCCTTTGAAAACTGCTCCTCTTGCTGACAACAGGGTCCTTGTGCTAAACATGTGAAGGCCTGGAGTTTTGAAACTTTAACCTGCAGGGAAAAGATGACCAAGTCCATCCACATACATAAAAAATTTACCCAAACTGACCTTGCCCTGAAGTTGGTGTTGTCATAGATAAGTAGACAGAATGTTGGAAAAGAGGCTGAATTAATGTGAGACGTGTTAATTCACAAGTTCATATATTTTATGCCAAGAGGAATGCTTGTCAACATCTACAATAGTGATTTGAGATTATTTGTTGCAGTTGATATTTGCAGCTATAGCAAACATACAGAAGGTAGCAGGATTATTTCAAATTTTATTATCAGCTAAGGATCATTATTTCAGCTGTGGTCCTACTTAAGCCTTGCTGATATAGTTTCATTTAGCATTGTGTATAACACAGACCCAAAAATTCAGGTTTTTTCCAGTTCATAATTTCTATTTTAGACACAATATATTTTTTGAACAGGCTAGTCTGAACTTATCAAATTTCTAAAAGGTAAAACATTTTCTCATACTTTTATTTAAATTGTACCAGCTTGATTTTCACTGTCAAAAATGTCTGTTAACTTTCTACTGTGGACTTGAGCTCAGTATAAAACATTTTTGATAAGTTGTTACTTATTAAAATCAGTCTTTGGAAATACTTCACAGTCATAGCCCTGACCCCAATTTAATTGTTTCAGCTTCTTCATTGTTGTTAAAAAGCATGCTTTCCAAACTTTGAATGCTTTTAACTCTATTTTTATAGACTTTTTCCAGCTGACAAGTCCTTAAGATCCTGACCATAGGAACTTGATTAATTTGCTTTTTACTTCCATAAAAGTTTTACCGATTACACCTGGCCTTAAGCTGCAATTCCAGAAGAAATGGAATTTCTCCTTTAGATCTGGGGCTACATCTGCTACTCCTGCATGGACATCTTAGGTGTCCATGGACACCAGGTGTTTGTGGCTCAAAGGACACTAGGTTCCTTTTTCTAGGGAATGGACCCAAGCTCAAGAACTATTGAGAGCATTGCAAGAATTTCCTGCAGAATTGGCATAATGTGCCACACCTGTATGACGTGTGTCGCGTGTGAAAACAGCCTTTGTTTCCAGGCTACAGCTCAGCAAGGGCTTTACTGCCTGCCTGTGATGACCAAAAGGTTCTGCTCCAATAAGTACCTTCTGAAACAGACTCACATTTTTTACAGCTGGGATTCTCCTTCTGTGGTCTTGATAGCTCAGCTTCAGTAGGAAAATGATCTTTGATCAAAGTCTTAGATCTGGAAGATTAAAGATTTATTACTTTGGTTTACCTACTTTTCTGCTAATATTCTTGGCACTCAAAGCTTTCATGGTCAACAAATACAGGGGTTTTCCTTTCATATTTCTGTCTTGCTTCATTTCAAGACTGCTATTTCTTGCACTGTCCTAAATGGACAAAAAGAACAAATTATTACCCAATTCTCTGAAGCACAACCCTACATATTTGAACACTGTTATCATGTCTCCCCTTCATCTTCTCTTCTCTAGACTAAACAAACCCTCTTCTCTCAATCTCTCCTCCGAGGTCACATTTTCTAGACCTCAGATCTCTGTGCTGGGCAGTGTCTAATGGCTGAATGTTCTTCCTGATGTGTGGGTTCCTAAAACCCAGAAAAGCTTTAGAAAAGGATTAACAGTATGGAGTAAGGGGATTACAAGTCTTACACTGAACTTATCTTCTGTGTACTCTTTATATATGAATCTTGCCTTTTTTTTTTTTCAGAAGACTATGACATCATGTTCCCAGCATCTCCTACAGGAGATGGCCAAAACCAGACTGTAAAAGTATTTTAAGGAGTAAAATGCCAGCTGAGAATTTTTATTAGTATTTGGCATTAGTATAGTGTTGAATCACATACAAGACCATAAGCGTTTCTCTTAGTATTGGAGTTATATTTTCATGAAATTCTGCTTTTCTATCAAAAGAAAATCATCAAGGAAAAAAAAATTAAAAAGAAGCATTAGGATTCAGCAAGACTGAAAAAGCATTTTACATCACAACTATAATTAATCTAAGTAAAATGTCTTAAATAATAATAAAAAAAATTTGGTTTTCTTTTTCCTGAAAGTAGTTTAACAACAAAATTTTCCCATACTAAAGATAAGTATATTTTCATTTTTCATATTAGCTCTCAACAGGATTTTTGTTTTGCCATAGTACTAAAGCTTGGCATGTAGAAAAAAAAGGAATGTGTTACTTTTATGTATTATTAATTTTTAAAACATTTGACCTCTGAAGATATTTAGGTGATTGCAATAGCTTTCATCTTGAATGATGTTAAGGAATAAATTTATTTCTTAGGTCTCAATATTTTTTTCCTAAAAAAAAGGAAAGTAAGGAAATTTGCACATGGAAAAAGGGAAATTCCATATGGAACACAAGGTGACACGTTCACCTACTCCATGGGTGTTCACTTATTTTCTGTGCAAAACTGAAATTCAACAGCATTTCTACTGCATGTTTGTCTCAAACTTTTCTCTCTGACATGTATACAGTATTATTCAGTGCTCCTGCTTTACGATAGATTACTACAACCTTAATCTATGCACGTAGAATGAATGCATGTGACTCAATACATCTTTCCACAACTATTTCAATGTGAAATGGCAAGCTTAGCCAGCAGCCCTCAGCCTTGTCCTTCAGACACTGATATGTATGGCTAACTATGTCCATAGGAGTGGTCCCACTGACTTCAGACAGGACTTTCAGATGCTCTGAAGTGACTTAACTCAATCCTGCCTGTCACTGGGAAGCATTATGGATCTGATACGGAGGACCAAGGAATGAACCTGCTGTGCTCTGAACATGTCCTGGTAAAGCAGAAAGTGAGGGTGGGTTGTGTTTCTTGTGCTGAGTCTCAGACACTCACTCAGGGCTCACTGTTGTGAGTTTAAGAATCTCAGCACCCAGCAGTCTGTATTAAAGCACAGATAACTAACAAGGGTAAACTTGTGTTTTGCTTTACTTTTTAGTCACTTAATGCAAACTGTATTGTTAAGAAGTAAAGAATTCTTGTTTCTTAAAATCACAGGATTTATAAAACCTGTGTCTTTCTCTGAATGTTTAGAAATTAAATTACAGAAATAGTGTTACAACTAGTCCTGTTTCAACAGCAGATACACCTGAATTAAGGTCTCTCTTGGCATATTAAAGAGACAATTACAAAAGCAAATAAGATATTGTTTCTAGAACAGAAAAGACACTGGACTTTTGAGGTCCTATCCACTTATAAGCAATTATAAAGCAATTATTAATTGCAAATGTGAATGGATTACGAAACACCATTTCTCTAAGCAAATTTAAACAGTACCCTTGATCTCTATCAGTAAGTCTTTTTTTCCGTTAACTAATAACACATTGAAGCTCAACTTTTCACTGCCATCTGTTCAAATGGAAACATGTGGTAGTAGAGCTCTAATACTGTGCCCTTGGTAAAGATATACCTTGGAGATTTCTTTTGGAAAACTTCATCGTTAGCAAACAATTTGTGGGCAGTTAATTTGCTCCCTTGCTGGGCTTTGCATTCCCACGTGTGAAATGTGCTATTCTGATGGCAACGTTAAATTAAATGAATGTACACAGGAATGTATTTACATAATATGGATCGTATTTACTCTGTGGGAAACTTGACTGTCCTGCAAAATATCATTATTGAACAGAACTGAGAGCATTTTAATTTATTTTTGTTGTTCTTGAGCTCTTCCTGTAGCAGAACAGATTGTAGAACGAAACGTCCTCTTCTTGCACCAGTCCAAGCCTTATTACGTCGCAGAAATGAAAAACACCTTCAATATATGCAAATACACATGGAGCCACACACACTCATCTTGCAGTACAAATTCTCAGGGGGCTGTGCAGACTGAAAAAGCATAATTTATTCACACTATAAACACATTTCCTTTGTTGTTGTGGTCTTTTTCTTTTTCCTAACAATCACAAAACAAACTATTTTGAGAACATCTTCAAAAAGTAATGCCAGATTGTGACACTTATGGTGAACAGTGTGTTTCCTCAAGCAGCAAAGTTCTTCTCCTATGACTATGGTCATCACAATTTTACTAACTAAAAAATTGGATAGATAGAGCAATAAATATATTCTGTGATCAAATGTTATCAACAGTAAAAGCCATTAATTTTAATATCATAGAGTTTATTGACCATGTTTACCAAAAGAAAATGAAGACTTAACAATGAACACAAGCATTCTGCAAACATTGTTAAGTGTTTGTTTTAACAGAAAGATAAAAGTTGTTATAAGTCTGGAGATTTATAAATTAATTCAACAGATCACTTGGTCACTACCAAATTAATAGTTCTATAAATCATGAAAATATTTAAAACTGATTTAAAACTTCCGTGGGTTAAAGTCCACAAAATACGTGCCACAACCATTGTTACAGTTCTCAAGTCATTGCCTTCTAGACATAATTTTTTGTACATGGGGCAATGCAGCCCTTCCTTTAATGTCAAATGTTTGGGCCCAGCCCTGCACCTGCCAAAACATCACCTGCACTCCTGGATGAAGACCATTGCTATCAGGGGAAACTAGGGGAAAGAGTATAACAAGAGCAACCTGCAGGAATATTTCTTTTGCTCCATCTTAATTCCATTTTCCAACAATCAAGAGTTTAAAGGCTTCCAGAGACTACAGTCTGTAGCTGCATTTCCAAATCTAATTCTTCCATGACTTTTTAAACCCCTCTGTACTTTTTATTTATCTGTAATATTTATATGCAACAATGAGTTCTATGTTACAGGCGAAGTCTTTCTTTGGTGGCCTTTTCTACAAGTTCATGATATGAAAGCAGGACATATTCTTTTGCCATCACTATAGCTCTCTGATAGAAAACTCCCATGCATTATGTTTTCAGAAGAACATTAGCAGTTTCTCCCTTTTATAATACTGCAACACTCAGAGTAGCAGAATTTCTACCACACAGGGGCTTGTTTCTCTGATGAGATGTCACTCTTGAGTAATGTGACCTAGAGAAAATTGTCATTAAATGATCTTCAAGGTCTCTTCCAACCCCATTCCTTCTGTGATTTTATGATTACCTTGCCCTTTCCTTGCAGTCTGATTCTGCCCTTGCTGTGTTTGCCCATGCAGCTATGCTTCCTTCCTGTTAGGCAGCTATGCTCTCAGCCATCTTCATGGAAATGTTTCTTGTTTTCTAAAAATTAGGAAGTGAGGAAGAAATAAAGCACCACTGGGGTGCAAGCCTGCATCTTAAAGATAGTGTAACATTCACTGAAATGAAAGTATTACTGGGAACATATTTTTCTTAATGCAAAAAGTGTGGTTTGGGGAGTACGCATGAGAATATGCAGAGAATCTTTTTATGAATTCAAGTTTTCTTCATAGAAATATTCCAATAAATACAAAAAATTGCATATTCTTACAAAGAATTTAACTGCAAACTACCTTTACTGAATACCATTTCTGCAACTTTTGCACATAAGGTTTTCTTGTTTTGATTTTAAGCGATATCCTTGACGCTTACAAACAGAACTTTCCAGCAAAAGTAATAGTTGAAAAAGCCACATATTTCTCAAAGCCAAGCTGACCTAACACAATGTTAGACTGAAGTTACATTTACATGACATGCTGTTTTGTTTGTTTTCAGTGGGGTTACCATCTTATAACAACATTTGGAAATGATAAAAGGATAAAGTGAGGACCCCCTGTCTGTTTATACTGACACTGTATATTCATAAACAGGAACGAATCAGTGAGTACAAATCCCCTTAATTGTTTTATGGTTTTATTTATTTTTACTGCATTTTATGTATCCCAATGAGAAGCATTAGGTTATTAATCATGTAGTAAGCCATATTATATATTAGCAGAACTGTATGTAAAACGCCTTCCAGTTTTTTTGGCTGCCAAAGAGATTACTCTAAATCATCTATAAAATAACTCCACTCCCAGTATTTACTACAAAATGGCTAATATCACCAGTGTATTAAGTATTTATAGTATTTTCTAAAGTAATTTGTCATCATAGGGAATATATAACAAATAATGAAGATCTGAAATATTTCTAAGATCTCAAAATTGTGCAATTCTGGCACTATTCTTAGGACAAATTCTTAGGTGAAACCTAAACCAGCCTCTGGGACTTTCAAAAATTATCTTTGTATTGTAACCTTTTTCAGGAGAATGTGGAAAGGCAATCCTAATGTATGTGAGAGAGACTCTGTGCTGTCTTTGTGAGCAACATTCAGTTAGGTGAAGAATCTTCACATGCTATGAATAAAATTTTGTCTGAGAGAGAATATACTGACCATCCTGTGTGCATGTGATGCAGATGGACTCATGATGATCATACAAGTACTTTTTCATTCATTGAGCTCAGTATTCTGACATTCACCTTTATAAGAACTCAAACTGATTTATTTGAGGCAATTAAATATGTAATTTAATAAATCATGCACTGGCTTATATATATGAATAATATCTGTTCAGCATTACAGACTGAACTGTATTATCTGGCAGAAAAAGGCATTCTGCCTTAGAAAGCTGGTTTGCTGTTAATCTGTTGACCCAGAGCAACAGGCTTTGAGGTGCACAGCAATAACTGTTTTAACAGTGAACAGGAAAACCATATAAGAGCTTTGATATAAACTAGAGAAGGAACAATACTGAAACCAGATGAAAACTCAGGGTTGCTTTTAGAAAATGTGAATGTAATCTCCTAAAATATTAAAACTATTAGGATAAATAACCTTTCCTGTAAAAAAGCACTGTTGGATGTTTAACAAGATAGCTGGACTTCATTTATATGCAATGCTGCCCTGCTTTCACCAGGTGATGAAATTGTTATTTCAAAGAGAAAGATGCTTTCTTACTTGCACACTAACATTGTGGCCAATTGAAAGAAAGCAATCATCACAAATTGATTTGCTCTGGGAAGAAAAGAATTCCATGTTTGGGTGTAGAGTGGAAAGTCACATTTTTATAGCTCTGACTCATTACGATGTTTGATCATTCAAATAGAGTAAAGGATCATTTACTGTATCACAGAGCCAATTCTTACTTCAGAGGTATGGAATAAATTAATTCTTGTCTGCATGGGTAATCAAGGCACCTGTGATGTCTTCATCACTGTAATACTGGCAGTGTTTGCTATCTTTGTATGGTTTTCCCAAACCTATTTAACTACAAAATCATTCTTTTTTTCTCATCAAATAATGCATTTCAAGTATATCTTCAAATTGTTAGATTTTGGTAGCATCAGTGATCAATTAAAGTGAGCATTCACAGAAATTTAATTTTAAAATATTGTGGATTAATCTCTTAATAGAAATATTTAAGGAATAAAAACAGTTGAGATGATTCCAATCAATTACAGCTTAGTATTACAAAAAAATGTAAATTTACATAGCAAAGCTTCATAACAAATAATTTAAGTAGAGAAAAATCTATTTACTGACATCTCTGAATAAAAAAAAAACAAACCTAAAATAATTTGAAAACTTTGATTCTGATCTATTACTTAGCTTCAAAACAAACCATAAAGAACCTAGCACTATCTCTGACATGTCACTTCACTTGTAAGAGAAAAAGTCTTATTATTGTGAATTACTAATCACATTCTTCAGTTCCATAAATACTTTTCTTTCCCAGAGGATTTTTGGCTCATTTGGTGCATAAAGAAAGTCACTAATGGTTTGCCTACATCAGTAATACTTTGTAACTTTGACTGTCACAAAAGCATAATTTCTTGTTCAATTTGCTGGTTAAAAAAATATGCCACTAGTCACAATGGAGAAGTCCTGACAAAGAAAAAAAGTAGAATTTATGTTCTGAAGTCCTTTCCTTCAGGAGTTCTTGCTGAGAAGGCCCTGCATTCATGCCTAGGATTCTGCACAGGGTCAGTGTAAAAAACTGTTTCCACCACTGCTGACACCCACACGGCTGCAATTGCAATGGGCTGAGAGAAGAAGCTCTTCAAATACCGATAAAAACATCACCAAGAAACTTCTTTCTCACATCATGGAATGACTTCACCTTATTTCACTAATGTATGCTCTTTTATGTTTGTTCTTGGTCCTTTGCACTCCATTGCACCGATATTCTTGGCACTGGAGATGCAGCCTCAGGAAATGGTGCAGAGATCCTCAAGAAATCAGCTGGAGGGGAAGAGAGTTTCCCTGACAGGCCTATGGTTGAGGGATGGGAAGCAGAACACATTCCATGGGGCACAGGACAGTGACACCTGGGCAGCATTACCTGCACCCTGCTGACAGGCAGAGCCGAGGGGTGGTCATCCTACCACGGGGTGTGGTGTCACCTCTGCTGGCTTGGCACAACCCTGATGCAAAGAATAGATGATTTAGAAGAGTTATTGGATGATTTCACAGTGCCAGAGGTATATAAAATTGTCTTTACTTTAGCATGTTTGAGCCAGCATCACAGCCGTTCTAAATCTATTTAAAGAAATCAGTGCTGTGATTCTGATCTTTTGCTTTCCTAATGGTTAAATTCCACTGGAGCTGCTCCTGATTTGCCAGGGTGCATTAACAAAAGGAATCAAGCTGAAGCTGTGCTTCCCAATCTCTCTCACACATCTTTGTACCTTCAGAAATATTTGTATTTCCTAAAAAGAAATTCCACTTGATGTTGGAGGGAATAAAAAGTTTCCAAAACATATTATTTCCCCAGACTTATTTTGTTTCCGGCAAATGTAGAACAATGCTCAGAACTGAACTGGAATAGCAAATGTCTTTTATTTGAAAAGAATGTTTGCATTGTTATATGCAGTGTTGAGTCTGCATAATAGGAAATCATGAATTGTGCATCCCAGATCAGTAAAACACTCAAGCATTTGCTTAAAATTAAACTTAAGCATGTGGTTAAGTGTTTTTCTGACTTCTAGCACTAATAAAGATGGAATCTGAGTAGGTAACCAGCAAGACTTGTAAGATTTTCAAGTTTTTATTCCATGGGTCTAAGCTGGTGTGTAGCAGCAGAAAGTTCCAGATGCCTGCTAAAAGTTTGCTTATACATCTTTGATACTTTTAATGGCCTATGGAGCTGTAAAATTTTATCCATTTTAATAATTTCCTCAGTTTTCCTATCATGAATTTCTTCTATGAGTTTTAGATAGCCATTGAGGGTCAATTACCAAAGGTATCTAATAAGATTTATAAAAATTCCTTAGCAGGCTGAACATCCTTAAAGATAGTTTTAGTATTATTTGTTCACTTTAAAAATCTAGCCCAACATATTTAGTCCATTTCCTGGGCTAAAATTACTATGACATTTGGAAATATAACCTAAGTAACACTATCCCATTGGTAATTTTGACCAAGTATCACTAACATCGTTAAACTCTACCAAATGTTCATGAGATTGGGCATAATATATTTAAAAATACTGAAATAGATGTGGCATATCTATCTAAAATAATAGTTTAAATAATTGTGACAGTAAGAACTTTGTGATAGCACAGTGACATTCAGAGTCCAATATTTAGAATCATTGAATATTTTAGCCTGAAAGAGATTTGAGGAGGGCAGTGGCACCTCATGCAAGAGATAGCATCAACATAACAATATTTTCTAAGGTATTTTGGGGACCTGTTTGCTCTTGCTTCACTGTGGGATATGTATTAGTGAATCATAGAATATTAAAATGGTTTGGGTTGTTGGGATTTTAAAGATTATCTTGTTCTAACCCCTCTGCCATGGGTAGGGATGCCAATCACTAGACCAGGTTACTCAAAGCCCCATCCAGCCTGGCCTTGAACGCTTCCAGGAATGGGGCATCCAAAGCTTCTCTGGCCAATCTGTTGCAGTGCCTCACGACCCTCACAGTAAGGAATTTCCTCCTAATATCTAATCTAAACCTGCCCTCTTTCAGTTTAAAATCTTTGCCCCTTGTCCTGTAATAATCTGCCCTTAGAAAAAAATTCCCTCACCCTCATTTTATCAGTTTCTTTCCACTACTGGAAGGTGCAGTAAGGACTCCCTGGAGCCTTCTCCAGGCTGAGCAGCCCCAGCTCTCCCAGCCTGTCTCCACAAGAGAGCTGCTCCAGCCCTGGGATCATCTTCACTGCCCCTCTCCTGGCTGGCTCCAACAGGTCCATGTCTCCCCTGTGCTGGGACCCCAGGGCTGGATGCAGCCCTGCCAGTGCAGAGCAGAGGGGCAGGGTCCCCTCCCTCAGCCTGCTGCCCTCGCTGCTGGGGAGACAGCCCAGGAGGAGGAATTGCTATAGAAGGTCTCTGTTCCTCAGCATCCCATCAGAGTAGGGGTGGCTGCATCACTGCTTCCTGCTCGTGCACCTTGTTCATCCTTTGTGAGCTCGTCCTCAGTTCCCTTGTCACTCTTCCTGGTAATATTCCACCGTGTTGAGTAGCACAGAAAATGGTGCCTCTCTTTTGCAGCACATAAACCTCAAATTGTATTCATGTTATTTTCCTTGCTCTAATGCATTGCAAACTCACTCACAATGCTGCTCTCCATGATTCTGGCTCCCTTTGATTATTAGGTCTAATGTAATTTTTCACGTGATGCCTTTGTACATTTTCCAAGATGAATCTCATTTTGTCATTCTTCCTGTTCATCTTTCTAATATTTCTGCTGATCTGTTCCAAAATTTATTGAAGTCAGTGTGAACCTTGGATCCATATCCAGGTTCCTTTTTACTATCTGTCTTTCATCACCTTTTACAACTCCACCCTCTTATTCATCATAAGGAACTTTCATTATTGGGTGACTTACTTCTTCTAGAGAAAATGTTAAATAAAACCATACTGCATACACATCCTTAAAGTCCCTCACTAGGAAAAGACCTTCCCACAGACCTATACTTTAATATTTTGTCTCCTGCTTTTGTTTATAGTCTTTCAGCCACTTTTCATTCCACAAGATAGTGCTCATGCCCTAGAAAATTTAAATTAATTCAGCATTTTCTATCAACTAGTTTCCATGTCGTGGGCCAAACTCTTCTCCAGTTATTCATGCCTGCACTTCTTAATGTCAGTGGGATTACATACAAGCAATGTATGAAAGAATCTGGTCTTTCCTCTCAATCACAGATTTTGAGTTTTGTTTTACAATAATCTGTAATTTGAAAATCAGTATATCTGTTATCTGCATTTTCTGTGACTGCACTGCAAACTTTTATCCGAGTAGATGGAATAATCTAATTATGCCAAAATATTAAGAAAATATTTTCTTAATCTCTGAAGTGTGGCCTTAATTTATGATAAAATACATGATGAAAAATGAACTCCCTTTTTACATACAGGAATAATTATATATATTCATATATAAATTTATTAGAAACAAAAATTCTTCTCTGTCTACAATCTAATTAATTCTATGGCAGTAAACATTTTTGAAGCTGAGTTATCTTTTCGAAGAGTGATGCCTATATTCAAATTAATATCTGGAACTTTCTGAATTAGTGGAATGAAGTTGGGATTTTTTTCCCCAACTTCTTGCGTGTTGGAACAACTTCATTGTCATGATATGGATCTGACATACTGCAGAAGATGCATCTTGAAATATTTTAAGTGACAATCTGAGAGAAATGGAATTTGAGTCAGAAATCATAAAATTTACCATAAGATCAGCCAACACAGTGCCTTTTTATTTAGCATCCTATCTTGATACTTAAATACTATCCCCAATTAGCATTAATAAAACTTGTCTAAGACCAGATCTAGCTGAAATAGCTGAGGAGCCTGTTGGTAAAGTTCCTAGGTCACTGATTAAATCCAGTACAGATCAGTAATGACTGAAAACTATGTTTGGAACCAAACATGGAACATTTTGGTTTATTCAGCTTAGTATCCAGTTCTAAGGTGAGAATATAATTCAAAAAGACATATTTAAAACTGTTGTTACCCTTGGGAATATCTCAACAGAATAAAAAGCTTGAAAGAGACTTTCCTCTGATCACAACAGAGAAGTCACAAGTTGCAAGATGAAAAATGTTAGCAAATAATCTTGCCCAGCTGGAGTCTCCTCTTGCTCTGCTATGTTCGTCAGTATATACCAATTGAATGAGGTAAAGAAAAATCATCCATGGGTCTTCAAAGGTGCCTATCACTTCTCCTTAACTACGTAGAGAAATTAATCACTTATTTTATGCAAATGTCTTCATTTGGAACTTTAAATTTGAGTGAAAATCATATGCCTAAATTAGGGAAACTTAGTCCAATCGAGTCCAAAAGAATTTTTAGATGTGTCTATTCAGATGGACAACCCCAATCCACTTAATTAAATGTTTAGGTTCTGTGTTGAAAGTTTAGTATTCACCCGTTCGACATAGGAAAAAAAGTGATTCTACTCATCACAGCTTGAAAAGTTGTATTTCATGATAGAAACCCTTTCAACAAGTGACACTGCAAAAACAGATGAAAGAAAATCTTTCCTTTTTCCTGGATGTCCTACTCACAGGGATCCTCTAGTTTGAAAGGTGGGTAAGCATCACCTATGACACCATCACCTCAACCTCACTCTTCAGTTTTTAGAGGTGCTCACACATCTGTTGGGAAGGCATCAAAATTTCAATGGAACTGAAATACAGGCTTGTTTTACATCTTCCCAGACTGGAGCACTTACAGGATGACCAGGGAGTTAGGATGTCCCAGATTAATCCCTTATCACTTTTTTTAGGGGAAAAAAAATAAGGTATGTGTTTGAGCAAGGAAAGAAAAAATAAAAAGAAAAAAAGAAATAAAATAAAAAGAAAAAAAAGAAAAAGAAAAATTTAAAAAAAGAGAAAAAGAAAAAAGAAAAAGAAAGAAAAAAAGAAAGAAAAAGAAAAAGAAAAAGAAAGAAAAAGAAAAAGAAAAAGAAAAAGAAAAAGAAAAAGAAAAAGAAAAAGAAAAAGAAAAAGAAAAAGAAAAAGAAAAAGAAAAAGAAAAAGAAAAAGAAAAAGAAAAAGAAAAAGAAAAAGAAAAAGAAAAAGGAGTGAGAAACAGCTCCTGCAGCAGGTAAAAGATAAATATACCAAAGCCACAGACATGAAACAGACACTGCTCAGGTACACAGCAGGATGCCTGTTTAATGTCCACTTCGTACCTATTGCTTGTACAAATAGAAAGCAGTAGCTTCAGACACAGCTTTCACTTTACCTGCTCCGATACTGAACAGAGCTGCTTTGCTACAGGAGACAAGAAGCAGTGGAAGTACAGGTGCTGAGAAATAATAGCCACAGGAAAAACCTGGACACACAAAATCAAGCCAGCAAAACTTGGCTCTCACAGCCTGGAGAAAAAACAACCCAACCCTTTATATTCTACATTAGATGCAGGAATCCATTTTTATGCACGTAGACACACAAGTCCATATATATATGTACGTGTGTACGTATGTAGAGGAAAGGATAGACAAAGGAATGCAGATTACAGCTCATGTCGTTTTACTAATCTGGTCGGATTTCAGTGCCAATTTGATTGTTTATTACCCCTTTCTTTTCTTCACTGACATCTTCTTGATACCAATGTTCTAACAATATGTTACCTTTATAAACGATAGCTTGAAATTAAATTTTAAAAACTACCTATATTATATCAGTTAATTGTCCGGTGACTGTGGAGAAATGAAACCAGAACTATGTATTTCAAGTAATGCCCAACACATGGCAAACATCAAGTGAGGAATGCAAGGCCTATGGTAGTGAAGAATGCAATAAATATAGGCCAGATCATAAACACTGCTATAATAAGACAACTGAGGAAGAAGATTTGGAAAGATATAATTGATTTCTGTACCTTCTCTTGTGCAGGTTCCATAGAAAATGGATAAACTCAAGACCATCACTTCCATGTCTAGTTTGACATAAGCTTTTTGAGCTCAGTATTCTTGACTTTGAAAAAGGGAGAAATATTCTCTCCACAGCCTGAGTTAATCTGAAGAAGTCTGACTTGTGTTATGCAGGAAATAAGAGCTAGATGTTTACAGTGCTACCTCTGGTTTTGAAAATCTGTTAACTTTGAAATGAGCTGTGCTTCACATCATTTAAACATGGTAGTTCACATCTTATTTGCTTCTGCCATCCACCTTACACACTAAGACTGTTGCAGAGAGTTAAATGGGAATATCATAGTGCTCATTTGAAGTTTTATTTCTCAATCTAAGGGTGATAATTCAACAGTGATATCAAAGACAATTGGCATTGTGTCAGAATAAGAAGTATATAACTTGGCCCTGGACTGTAAGATCTTCATGGTAAAGTTGCCTTATCTTTTATTTCATTATATTGTCAGTTTTTTGAATACCAGTAATGAAATGTGAATAAAACATTTAAATCCTCTTTCACTGGCCATAGGGAACATTGTGCCAAAGCAAATGTTCACTCTTTGTACAGTTTTGCTGATCAACAGAATTGGAAGGTGTCACAGAGTGGCTTTAAATTAGTTGAACATATGCTACATTTTGCTATGCTTCAAATTCCAGCTTTGCTTGTTATAGATTGTGATGGCTTTAATACATACCAAAAGAAATCTTTATATTGAAAAAGGTGTTGGACCTATCAGTCTGGTAACAAGGATCGTTTTATCAACCTGGCAATATGTACAATCCAGAGGTTCAGCTCCAACAATCCCATATATTTTTACAGGATAAAAAAAATAATATCAGTGGTCTCCACTGACCATTTCACAGTATAATAGCTGCTGACAAGCACTGAGCCCTTCCATGATGGTTCTGGCACCTTTAACCCTGTCCACAAGAATTGCTTGTATATTAGTCTGAGATTTCTAATGGTAAAATTAGGATATTGGATATCTGGACCCTGCTTCACCTTTCCATCTCCTAACTGATTCTCTGTATGTGCTATATGACAGTATTGTAAACTGTCTGTAATAAAACTTACACAGAATATACACACAGAGTGAGGGTTAATTTTACTCTTTCTAAAATGCTTTGAGATTCTCAGATGAAGAGCAGTCACAATACCTGGAAAATATTAAGATTTTTCTTTTCTTAAAAATAAGCAGAGAAATAGACAAGATGTACTGCACATAGAAAGCATTGCCATACATATTTCTGGTTGTACATATGCAACGTTTTCCTTCCAAGGACAAATGTCCAGTATAGGTAACATCAGGGAGGTTCCACTGACCTGGTGTACTAGAGGTGAGGGTGTACAAAGTCCATCATTCATTGTGAGGGTATGTGTACCTGAAACTCACAGAAAGAGCAAAATATCTTTGCTTTCAGTGCTTCAAGGTCAATACTTTCATATTATCTCTAGTTAAATACATAGAGCAAGTGAAAATACATATTCAGTATAGCATCTTCTGGCTCCCTTCAGTTCAGATGGATACTCTTTTTCAAATATGTCCCATTTTTGATCTGAGAAGTGGTGTTTTGAGCTTGCAGTATTTCAAGCTTTACCTAAGCTTGAAATCTCAGGTCCTAAGCATTTCCATGGACATCAAAGCAAAGCTCCTCTGATTTCTAAGCTGCCTGTTCGGCCCCAACCCTGCCTGTGGGAAACACAGACAGCAGAAACTGTTCCCAAGCCTGAAGGTTTTCTCCAAAGCTCCAAGAAATAAAATGTTTTGGCAAGGGACTACGTTGCCTCACATCAGTGGAGACTGGCCCTTCAAGAGGAGACACGAATCATCCCTTGGTCTTAGGCTGTGGTGGAGATGGATAAAAATATCTGTCTTACCTTCAAGAACAGATGATTGAACAGAATAAGGTCAGAATCCAGCAAGAAATTCAGACACGTTTATTTAACTCTCCCCATGTACTGCGTGGGCCAGGGTCCTAAGGGCCTTGAGTGGTCAATGAGGATGCAGTTAACAAAATCAAAGGAGCCCAGAGGGATTCAGCTTCCTACAAGCTAGGGACAGACTCAGCTGCTAAACACAAGATTCTGACATCTTTTGAAACACTGTAGGGTACCACATTATGTGACACCTCCCCTCCCTAGATTAGCATGTGGGTGGTAGCAAGTGAGGGGTCCCACAGAAGCATCATGCTTTGGTACGGACATGTCTGAGTACACAGCTGAAGCAGATGAAATCAGTCTCAACCTCTATTTAACCATATTGAAAGAAAGAATTTAGAAGATGGTCCCAAGAATTGTTAGTTGTATTAAATGCATAAGAAGTTTTAAATGACAGTGAAAATAGGCCCTGTCCAACTCTTGTGGCTGCTGTGCCTCCTGGTACAGATGTTTCTGAGTTTCATTATGCCAAATAAATCCTATTATTCCATTGAATACTTAAGGAGTGAGACTCAACAGCAGGCCATTTCTGTTACGAACAATGACTGACTCAGCAAGGGGAACTTTGAGCTGGATTTGCACAAAAAAAAAAAAGAAATAAGCATGGGCTGTCCGAAAACAGAGTTTCTAGAAAACCATTCCAGTTGTCTTAAAGCTTGGGCACATAGGCTGCAGAAATAGATTTTCTGTTCCAGTTATTTAAAACTGTCATTTGCATGTAATCATTCCAAAGTTTGGCATCAGAAAAAAATATGGAGACAACAGCACCATCCTACTCAGAAGCAGGGCTAAATAATTTCTGGCCATATATACATAAGGTGTAATTAAAACTTTTTCAGAATGACAATCCACATTGAAAAGATATTGAATATATGATGCTTAGTTTCTCTGAAATGCTATATTTCAGTTTTTTCCCCATCATTTGCTGACACATGTGGAACATGTGAGTTTATAGTTACCCTATCAAAAAGTTGTCCTACAGTCTCTTTAGCCATAAACATATTTAATCCTGATTTCAAAACCCACTGAGGTCCTGATCTCCATTGTATTAACTCTTTTCCTCATTCTGGTTATCGCTGGCTTCAAAATGCATGGCAAATATACTCTGACCTAAATATATTAGCACAACAACTGACTACCGTAGAACCAGACTGAAATCTGCTCAGAAAATAATAAATGGTAGAGCAAAGTCTCTCAAAGCTGCAACTGTAGCACATGCAAAAGAACACATAACCTCAGCACCAGTGCTTGTTTTCAGACAAATATGGAAACCTTGTACTCTACCTCTTGCAGTCAGTAAGCTGTTTAAAAAAGGCCCAAAGTTCATCTGCTCAGTTAAATTTTCTCAGTCCTTTGGCCTGTCCATATGCTCGAGTGACCTCATGAACTCTAGGCATCAGGATACACTGCACCTCACTAAAGTTACCACTTATGCATATTTTTAGATTTTGGATTTGCAGCATCTACTCTCACGGCATGAGAGACAAAATCATATGGTTGTGGACAAATCTTGTTAATAGGTGGGCTGACTAGAAGAGCTAAATAATAAGTTGCTCTGAAACTCAGTCAGAAGTTCTGTGATGGGATCTTGGTAACGGTGCAGACGGCACTTTGTTGAGGGAGAGAACATTTATTCAACACAAATTCAACTCCTATAGGTCTCTCTGGGAAAAAGCTACTTTTCCACTTGCTTCAGTTCTGAAGATGTTGCTGTCAGATCAAGAGGTTTTAATACAAGTTGAAACTATGGGAGCATATAAAGAGGAAAAAAAAAAAAAAAAAAAACAAGCCAAACAAAACCCAAACATTTAATCTCTAGGTAAGGGACTATATCCTAATTAGTTATGTCTGCTCTGATGTCTGGCTACCAGCTGACAGACCTGACAGCTGATCTCTCTGAACCAATCCAAATTGGAAAAAGATTTGGGTTAGGGTCACTTTTTGAGTGGGCAAAGGTTGGGGCTGGTTGTTATTTGAACTGAACTAGTTCATTCATCTCTGGTTACCTATATGTCAATACAATAGATTTGCTTAATGTAACATGCCATGGGCTAGAATCTTTCTGTTTTGTTTCTACCTGCACATTTTCCTGGGCTGCTGCCAGGAGATGAAGACAATATTTCCTGGGACAGGAGGAAGTTCTGGACACTTCTGGAAGAGGTCCAGAAGGCATTGTGAGTACAGGCACTCTGCATGTAAAGCCTTCAAGCTTTGTGTGCTTTAGGTAGAGGTTAGGTCAGGGGCTCATTTAAGTGCCTGTGAACATCACAGTCTACATGAAGATTGGGGATTTTTAATACTTTAGACCCTCTACCATTATTTACCTTTTAGGATGTACCGAAAAGACTCAAAATAGAGAGTAATATAATATGCAACCAAATCAACAGAAATTCTTCTATCAGTTTTAAAACAAAATGGTTTAATTTTTCATCACCTAGGTCCAGGACAAAAAAATCCCCAAAACACTAAACAACTGCACAATTAGCAATCATTGTTTAATGAAAACAGCCCATTTTGCTTATCTTACACTGATCTTTAAAAATTCAGACTCAAAAAATTCAACCTTGTATCTTCATTATTAGTCTTGCATAGTGACTTCTGAAAAAATAAAGCTGCTCAATTCATAGATGAGAAGATAATATCTGAGAGTCAGCCTAGGCAAATAATTAGAGAAAATTTTGCATTGGATATAGAGTTCATAAGTCCCCAAATGCACACCTAAAAGCATAGAAGTAAGAATCAGAACTGATAATGTCCTTTAAGTTAGTATTGCATTGCCAAGACTCCATTTTGAAGATAAGTATCATCATTATCTTACCATCATTAACATGAACATAGGTGATTTCTCTAAATAACAGACATATTTTCACTATTTTTTCTTTCTGCTTCCAGGACTGAGGTTTGGGAATATTTCATTATAGATGATAGAGATAAACAGGGTACATATATTAAGTAAATAAATTAAACATTGTCTACTATTGGCCCTTCCATAAGAAGTTGCTGGGCACTGTTTGGAAGTACACAAGCAATGCATGGACCAGGGATTCCCCAGGGTCAGTGTGGTTGTTGTCCTCTAGACCCTCTTCAGACTAAAGGACTTTGATACATCTTTGTGCCACCGATCCCGGCACCAGAGAACAGCCCGTACAGAACTTGTGTTGATACAGCCAGAGAGTCCTGGGCAGGGCCTCCAACAGCTGCAAGTGCTCTGTAGTTCTATTAGGAATAAAACACAGAAGAAATTAATATTTCAGGATTCATATCGCATGAAAAGAGCAGAATTTTTTTCAGCAAAGCATTTCCATTTTTACATTGATTGACTTGTCCTCCTGAGGTCATAAAACAGACAAAGCATAAACAAGGAAGTACAAAGCTGTATATTATATACAGCATATTTAAAGCCTATAAATGATCCTTCATTTAAGATTTTTCCCTTTTCACAGATGGATGACTGGGTGGTATTGTTTTGCTACCTTCCCCTAGCTCTTCACATCTGTCCTCTGACATGCTTTCCAAAACTTCCCTCTCCTGACCTAGTCTCATTGCTGTATCCAACACCACATGTGTAGGATGTGTATAAACTTGGCTATTAATTATAAAATCTTGTCCACACAGTTCAATAGAATTACGACCCATTTCACTTCTGATTACTTACTCTCCAATACATAAGCTTATTATCATCTTCCTTCTTGTGTTGTTCAAGAAGGTAACGGGGGTCACCAATATAAATTCCAAGCATGTAGACTCTGAATTTTCATCTGGCAAACATTACAAACTTCTGCCTTCATGATTATTTTCTAGCTTTTTTTATGGTTTTAGAGTACTGCTCACTAGTCCCACTGATTATAAATTATAGGATTGGGAGAGATCTGATGAAAATATTCACCTTTAAGAGGCCCAGAATTTTATGTCTGTGAGAAAACACATATTTTTCATTGCTAACAGATGCAGTCCAAGCCACAGCCAAACAACTGCTCATAGCACACAGATATACACCTAAATTACACACATTGCATGTACACAGGAACACATATCCTGTATTTTCACAATTATCTAGCTTTCACTTTATCATCACAAAAAAAAAAATTGATGAACAGCCCAGAAGAGGCCGGAAGGCTTCACAACTTCTCTGTGAAGCTGTCTGGAATGTTCAGGTGACAAAGAGAAATGGCCATAACTTCAAAATGAGTCAAAATAATGAACGACAGTTGCAGAATTTTTTTCCTTGTGCCTAAACTCCTAAATGCACTGTTTTTAACGTACCAGTACTCCTTAAGATCCACTTCAGCTTCTGGAACTGGTACTGAAAACACCATCATCTTCTGGTTTTAACTGGAAACTAATATTCAGCGTCTATATTTGGATGCCTCTTTGCAACTAAATGCTTCAATTTCCACATCTGAAAAATGGGGAATAATGATATTGCCCTTGGTAGAGCACTTTGAAATGCAAGACAAAAAAAAAGATTCCAGAAAAGCTGGCATTATTTTTGTTTTACTCTTACCATCTGTGGAGGTAAAAAAAAGAAGAAAAAATGATATAACAGAAACAAAGATGATGTGTTTTGATTATCTGGGTGGTGAGTGATATTTGCATGAGAACTTCACCAGTTTTCAAGAACAAAGACAGCAAAAACTAAAACCCAAGAGTTTATACTGCACACCACTAGCAGGTTTTGGGTCTGACTTAAAAGAGAGATTGTAGACCAGTTAACATTCTATTTTTGTTTGGTAGTTTTATCCAGCTGTTGCAGACATGTAGCTAGAATTTGGCTTCTGGACTCCTCCTCCATGCATGTCAAGATTTGAGACCTGGTTTTCCTGTTTTAAATTGGGCAGCCATCCTGGAAACCATAATAAAATGCAGCACTGCTGACAGACTTTCTCATGGAAAGTTGAACAAAATGCTATAGAAATTGCTATATGCAGAGATGTGGTAACAGCTTTCAGTGTCTCCTGAAAGTCCCTGAATATTGTCCTTTTTCTACCTTTCTGTGTTCCTATTAGTTCTTTGCTATATTTTTTAATAAACTCACTTTTACCTCATCAAAAAGTAGCCACTTTGTCCAAGTCAGTTGTCATAAAATTCAGTGACAGGCAAATCTAGAGGACTATATGGATCTGGGTCATATATATCTTTGGATGAGTTAAACCTTTTTTCTTTCCATTGGCTAATGAGGATGCCCAAAAGACAGGCTCAAACAAGACGCCTCCGTGTTTGATGGCATGGTCAGACTCAGGTGAGAAAAATCCCACTCCTGGTTACACATAATAATGTGAAAATCTTTACAGAAAACACGGAGAAGCAAGGTCCTGTTCCCCAACCTGGAAGCTCAAATCAAAGTGATGGACATACCAGAGAAGTGAGTGTATACCAGCAAAGGCAAAAGCCATGGAAATAGCAGTACACAATTACTCATTTTAGGGATCCATCTGGTTGGGTGTGTTGTTTCATTTAAATGATGTGTAAACGCATTTACTTAATGGCCCTCATTTATACATTTGTGCATGTCATGTGAGCACTGCAGCACACACGGTTTTAATTTGAAAACCTAAGGCACAAGTAGCAGACCTCACCTTTGCTGGATGCTGTCGGGTGTCAAAATCGAAAAGTTCAGCTTGTGCCCCTTCCAAGGTAATATAATCCACACGCATCTGTGCACCCTGAGGTCTGCACACAGCTGCACAATGTTTTATGAGATGTTGCAGTGGCTTCTGCTAGACTTCCTGACGTAAAACTACAAACAATCAAACCCTCCTTCCCCCACATCCCATTCTTTCAATCAAATGCCTGAGAAAGGAGAATTTTAAAGCCAACCATGTCCTTTAAACACTTTTTCTCTCCAGAGCAGAAGTTACCTCAGTATTTACGGGAGAGCAGGATCTTGGGTATTTCAACTTTGAGCGGAAGGAAGCCAAACTTCTTAGCTTTGGTTCAAAACAAAAGTTTCTCTCAATAAAGTCTAAATCAACCTTGGAAGGCAGAAATAAGTATGCTCCACTGAGCAGAAAAGCATGAGCTGACATTTAGAAACTGCTCACTGCTCTCCGAGCCACCCAAGAGAGAAATGATTCTGCATTAACAGAAGAAAAATGCAACCCTGAAAATTGATATCGGTGTATTTACAACAGGATATCTGAACACAGTACAATGCCCTGCCACTCTCCTTTTTTATATTCTAACTTTTTCACTCAACTTGTATAATTCTTTAACCAGTTCCAGGTCAATAAAATAAAAAAGCAATTTTTTTTTTCAATTTGATAAACCAAACTATTTCCCAATTGATGCCAATTCTGGAGAGTGAACTGGTTTTGTTTTTAACTCAAAGACTTAATTTTTATGTTTTCAGAATGAATTAATTTAGATCCATGTAACATTTTAGTTTAATAAAAGATGGAAATCTCTCTAACCAAGTAAGCATAAAGTGACTCCAAATTCTTTATTTTTAAAACTATCAAAAAATGAAAAAATAAAAATCAGGAAATATCTCAGCTACCTCAGATGCCAGAAACCTGGCCCCAGATAGAAAGTAGGATACACCTTGAGTGCAAAGATATTTTAACATTTATTTTCCTTTTCCCAGAAAATGAATGTGAAGTTGTCAGTACAATATTTTCAAACTGAAGAGTAAGTTGTATTAGAAATGAAACTTGTTGCCATCAGGACTCCTCTGAACCACCCTTCAGATGAACTACCCTCCAGTTTCAAAAATAACATGTTTCAAAAATAATGCTTTAATACAATGTTTATTGTACTTGTTATCATATAGGAAATCAGTTAGGGACTCCTGTTATCACAGTCACAGTTCCAGTGATTAGACATCAGGTACATGAAATGATCAAGCTTTCAGCCATTTCATAGTGCCATGGACTTTTAGTGTTAGTCTGGGATTTCAAAGAACCTTGGACAGAAAGAATTCCAATTCTAACACAGCTGCATGGGAACTGAGTGCCTAAATCCACCAGTCTCCCCTGAAAATTCAAACCTTGGTGCTCTTATACAAACATTTGCATTTTCACTCTGCAGTATCCTCAACAATAAACTTCTAGGTGGAACTCCTTTGATGGTGGCCCTTCTCCTGGGAATGACAGGGAAAAGAAAAATTCTGTGAATGATATACCCTCCAGTACCACTTCAGTTAGCAGAGCTCCTGTGTAAAACTTGAAGCACAAACTCATGGTGGTGTCCTGCTCTACAAATGTGGAACAGCCTGACTCTAAGGGATATACGATCACTCTTTTCAAGTGTTACCCTGGAAACAATTTTCCTCTTGGCAGACGTTGCATACTCACACAGGAAACTAAATTTAAATCCTTAGGCATAACATCTTGGTCATGCCTGCCCTTTTGTTTGAACTTCTTTAATAAAACTCTTGCCCTCACACTTGGCTGTACTAAATCCAAATATGATCTGTGCTTCCTCCTCATTATTAGTTCACAGGGAACTCTAGTAGTTGTATGTGGGGTTATCCATTACCTAAAAGGAAAATGTGCCAACTTGGAGCTCTGTTCATTGACTTACATGATGTTTACGCAAGGATTTTCATGCAACCGGCTTATAATGGCCATGTAATTTGCCTCTTCTGAACAGCTTTACAGAACGAGTATTCATCATCAACTCAGACTTTTCAGCATACAACAGGTGAGTCAGTTCATAGGTGAACTGGGAATAAACAACGGATGAAGGTGGAACATTTTAAAAAAGAGAGCTAGGCAAGCAGAGCTGGTGCAATCAATCAAAAACATGATTCTTAAATGAGTAGTTTCAGAGGCGAGTGATGACAAATGAATGGAAATGTTATGTACACAACTTAGACTCATACCTGGCTGAGGGCGTATAGTGCAACTGGAAATTTTGGAAAGAAATTTCTCCTGGCCGGCAAGAGCAGCACTTTCTAAACAGAAGAGAGACCAAGCAAGCTCTCCACCTTTGCTGAGGAACATGGGCACACCCAAACAGGACAGGGAGAGGAAAGCATCTTGTCATTCTACAGTACACATAGGCTTGAAGTCATGCCCTATTCTAACAACCACCCCTTCTCAAACACTTGCAGAGTGACAGTGGTGGCACACGGCTCACAGCTCAGGAGCCTATGATGTCCTTTAGTGATGGAAAATTGCCAAAATTTGTGTCTGAATGAGAACACTCAACCTCTCAGAGCCCTACTGGAAAAGCTGAGGCCTCCCACATTAATAAGGGGGTTTAGGGATTTTTTCCCTTGCCTCTTTGTAACTTTTTTTTTCTTTTTTTAAATTGATGCTGAAGCAATCCCAGTAGACCTGGAAGTGCATGCAAAGGAAGAATAAATTGGACCCAAGTCTCAAAAGGACGAAATAAGGATTTAACAATACCTTTCGGACTTAACTCCACTGATGAGGTAGGTGCTGGCAGGGGACTGTGAGGAATTGTGGAGAATGTTGCCTCCTGCTTTTTTTTTTCTTCATAAAATAGCCTGTAAGGCAGAGAGTGCCTGAGACATGAGCAATGTTTTTGTTGGGAATGGATGAATTTTAGCAGTGGGGGGAAAAATAATTTTCAAAATTTACTTTTCACCACCGTGCAACACCTTGAAAATATTTTGGTGAAAAAGCCAGCTGTTCCAGGATTCTATCAGAGGCCCAGTTTCTTTGACTGGTAGAATGAAAAATGCTACCAGCATGTTGGAGGAAATAAAAACAGCTCTAGTCAAACTGTTCAATGCAGGAACTAGAAAAAGAAAGTGCATGTGAACGTCTCTGTGTCTCATCTAAAGCATCATTAAGCATAAATTAAGAACACATAACTTTTTTCTTTTTTTTTCTTTTTTTTTCTTTTTTTTTCCTTTTTTTTTCTTTTTTTTTTCTTTTTTTTTCTTTTTTTTTTTTTTTTTTTCACAAATTCATCACAAATTATGGCTGTGTTATGCTGGGTGCTTTTCAGAGACATGCCAAGAAACAGTTGCTGTACATCAGTATTTAATGCAAGTAAATGGGACATACCAAGCATGAAAGAAAAAAGTTCCAAAGTCATTTTACATGTCATGATCTGGAAAATGATGTCTTCCAGAAGTTCTCACAAAAAGGTTGTGATAATAAGGAACAGCACACAGAGCTCTCAAATCTCATTCTAAAGCTAAGAATTCAACCATTTTCTTCTCAGAGGTATGCTCTAAATTCCTCATGGACATACAAGGTACTACTCCACTGATGGCAAAGGAATTATTTTTACTGAATGACACAGGTAAAAATAAAAGTCAAAGTTGGCCGAGAGCACAGTCACAGGACCAGATTCACCAATATGTTCAGTGGTTTTATGTTACCCCAGTGATACAAGACAGCTATAAAACTAGATTAAATAATTTAAGGCTGCTGTGTGTCACCAGAAAAGTACAGAGCAGCTGCAACATATATGGGAAATCTATATTGCAGTGTTTTACCATTCCTACCTTCTCACTCTTCTGACTTTCTCATCAAAGATTAGTACCAATTCCAGATGCTATGAAAATATACAGAAAATAAATAATGGGAGAAAGAAAAACCAAGCATTTAACAGCAGTAACCCAAACAGGTCATAATTTCTGTTTCTTAAATTAGTATGCAAGCAGATTTTCACTAATGCGTTTTTTAAATTTGCTACAACCAGATTTCTTTGTAGAAAGAGGCAGCAATATTCAGTTGGCTTTTATTAGCGCCACACCATACTCCACAACTCTGAAACCAAGAGCTTTTGAGGAGAAATACATGAGATCTAGAGTAGGCTGAGAGCTTGTTAACAACTTATTGAAACAATTTCCAAAGATTTCACATCTGCCATCTCTCATGTGTATCAGACTCAGGCAGTTTCATTGTGCACAATTATCACCATTTGAAAATCATATAGATCTGTAAAATACACTTGGAAAACAGTTTGTTGCTGCCTAGGTATAGTCTAAATGCCATACAGTGAAATGGCTCTAAGCTTTTCTTAAATGTAAAATTTCAAAAATTGCAAATAAAGTAAGAAAAGATATGCTACCTTCTCAAAAATTTCTTTCCCCTCTTCAGACAAATAAAGAATTTCAAATATCAGTTTCAAAAATGTGGGGAAAAAATCCTAATAGTCTGTATCTGAGGTTGCTTTCCCATATCAATTCATGTAATACTGTATTAAGGCTTCGGACTGAAATCTGAAACAGTTGCAGAAGCGCAGAAAAAAAATCCTTAGAAAAACTTAAATGAGTTAGAATTTCCTAGCAGTGAGAATGATTAAATATTGGAATGGCTTACTCATACTGGCCTATCTGTAAGAAAAGACAGGAGATGGCTCACAGCCTGTGTGCAAGGAGGGAAGAAGATCTGGCTGAACATTGTGGAATGTGTCTTCCTGGCGTGGGAATCTTGGAATCTGGAGTCCTCTGTTCATCCCTTACCTTTTGTGCCATGAACATTGCTGCAATGTTTGCTACTCCATAATGAGATAATGAGGCAGAACATACCTTCAGGGAATTTGAGGATTATAATAAATGAGGGGAAGTCAGTGAAAAGCTGAGTTGCTGAGATTCAGAGGAAACTGGGTAAACTTGAGGACAGGGCCAACAGAAACCTCCTGAAGTACAACAGAGAGAAGTGAAAAGTCCTGTACTTGAGACAGGAAAGTCCAGGCTTTAGCACAGACTGAGAACTGTCTCAACCTGGTGGGAAGGTGATCCCCAGATTGAACCTGAGCCCACACAGCACTTGTGAATACCACTGCATTAGGAGGAGAGGAGTAAAGGGTTTAAGGACTCACTGTCACCTTCCATTTGCCCCCCTGTTCTGTCCTGTTTTCAGCTCCTCAGTACCTGCCTGAAGTTAGACAATGGAATTGGGATTTAAATATCATATGGGACAATTCTTAGGGAAATAGATTCTTAGATTGGGTTTACAGATATTTAATGCTTTGGGACAAACAGGAGGACCAAACGAAACAGTTTTTGCTTGTCTCTTCTGTCCCTAAATTCAATGAAATCTAAAATAACTAGCTCTGTGAAGTCAGTTCATTTCCCTGATGGTTTTGGCAGCGTTCCTCTCCCACCCTGTTGCCAGAAAACATGGCAGAGTAAAATGCCTGTTGGACTGTCACAGCTTTAGGCCTTATGACTCTGAGGGACAGATGCCAAGGCAATCGGCATGCCAGGGAAACTGTACACTTCACAAACTCTGCAGAATTACATGACCTTGCAAAAGAGAAGCCACGAGGTCAGAGGAGAAAAAAAAAGACATGGAAGGAAAGAGCAAGGAGCTACAGAGCAATTAATCCCCCCATTTAGCCTGCATTGGACTACTACTGCCTCTATTTCATCTGAGCAGATGCTATCTGAACCCATAATCTGAATACAGCAATACAAACAGAGAAATTCAATGATGGTAGCACAATAACCTCTCCCTACCAGGAATTTGATAAAGGATTTTGCAAACCACCAGACTCCACCTAGCTCGGCACCTTGCCTATCCTTGCTTTATGTTGTCTCAGTTTGTCTTGCCTTGCTTTATCTTATCAAAACACTGTTTGAACTAGCTGAGAATAGCCCAATCCTAATTTTTCCACCAGATTTTCCAGCCTGTATTAAATTTACCACTCATGGATGAATAATCTGTTATCCTCCTGCAACAAATTAATTGCAGGCTGTTACAGAATGAGTGATGTGGGTACAGATTCTGTAAGTGTCTGCTATATAAAATTCAATATAGCCTTTGCTGTTGGGATAATTCTGTGCCAATATACTTGGCAAAAAGTACAGCATGTGTGCACACAACACAAGCAACAGGTCAGTTGACAGTTGAATATTTATATGTTTTTCAAAAAACATGGGAATTTATAGAAAGGATGGTTCTGAAGTGTTCCTGCTACCCTGTGTACTTTATAAACTGCCTTGGGTTCAACATATGGTGCTTTTTTTCTAAAGTATATGTAAATAACTGCTTCTGATTACTTTCAGAACTGCACCCAGATCATCACTGTAATCCTACCATAAAATACATGTCAGTTATTAAAAATGAACAAAAAATCCACAGGCATGTGGATGTCATGTTCTGCTAACCTGGTTTTGCCATCTACACATATGGTGCACGGAGGAGTGGAAGAGCTATAGCATAATTAAGATTCAGTCCTGCAAATAACTTCATAAGCTTAACAGTCACTGTTTGAGGGATGGCTCTTCTGAGGTCTGTATTATGTCTGCAATTCATACCACTTGCTGAAGCTGATTTATCTTGAAACTATCTTGTTAAGTACTGCTAAAAATGCAAATATTCCAGTACAGAGCATAGTATGGATGAATTCAATGAATCTTTACCCAGTCTTCTTGTGAGTTTTGCATCTTGAATCCCTTCCTACATTTCTAGCTACATTTCTAGTAGGTGTCCAGTTTACTTAGAAAAGGCTTGTGTCTACATGTATAATTTGTAAACGCAGTTTTAAAAAATCCTCAGGCAGTGAGAAATATTTGACACAATTAGTCTTTTGCAATAATACCCATGAAAATATGTTTACACATGGATATGTATCCCTTCTGGGGACAAAGATTCCAGAAAGGGGTATAGTTGGAGCACTGAAGAACATGAGTCTCTGCATTGAAGGGAGCTCTGTCCAGAAATTGTGGTTAGTTTTAGCTTAGCATAACACTGTATGTAGTGAATCTGCAACCTCAGTTGAAATCAGCAGGAGCTGCATGTGTGCAAGGGAAGGAATTGGCCCATTAGGACCTAATATGGCACATTAAAGGAAGATAGAGCTGGCATCTTTCAGAGGATTTTCTGATATTCACATGCAACTGTTCACTGTGGGTGGCATTGAACTGGGTATGAATGGATTGGAGCATAGACAGGAACCAGAGCAACTGCAGCTAAGAGGAGGTCTGCAGACCACCCCCAGGGTGCTGTAAGACCACCAGTTTCCTTCAGAACAGTGAAGGAGGCAGGGGGAAATGGAGACTACAAGCATTACAGCTTCTTGCAACAGAAAGCAATTTACTGTTACCGATGGGAACTGCAGCTGGGAACTGCCTTTTTTTTTTCTTTTTTTTTCTTTTTTTTTTTTTTTTTTTTCTTTTTTTTTTTTCCCCTAGTACTTGAAACTAAGTCCTGAGACCTTGTTGAGGAAAAAATCAGTAAACTTGGCAAATGATGAAAATGTGCAGCTTGGGCAGAAAGGGTCTCTGATTTTAGTCGAGTTTTTGTCCAGCCTTTTGAAGATCATATCTTGTTGTTATGATGAAGTGCACACAGAGCAGTCTGATGTTATAGTTTATTCTTGTTTCATAATGCACAGGTGCGTGAACACATGCATGCTAGGCTCTTTGTCTTTGTTTTGAGGCTGGTTGCTCTCGCCATGGTCACAGCTCATAGATAAAAGCCACATATCTGAATCCAATATGCTGTGTTTAAAGCCTTTAGATACACTGGTCTCTACACTCCAAGGCTGTGCTCTGGTTTCTCCTTTCCTTATGTGTGTGGGCCATTCCATGCCCCTCATTACTCCTCAGATTCATCGTGCCAGACCCCTCTTATGCTGGCAGCAGCAGCATGTGCATTTGGTGATTTATAATACTGAGCTCCTTGGGGAAGAGTGTGTTTCACTGGCAGTAAAAGGAGTTGTTGTGCAGGTGGAAACTTGTTTAAACAAATCTGAAGTTGTGATATAATGGAGGTTGGTAGTTTAACATAGGCTCTGAGTGTCCAGAAAACTGATGTTATTTTATGCAGAAGAAAGCTGCCTGAGCTCTTCATTTCAGAGATTTCCATCAACTGAAAGGAAAAAGAAAGTACTATTGGGACAAATATGAAACTAAAATCAAATGTTCATGTATATAAGACTGCAGGTGACATGCCTAATCAACTGCTTCCTGTAAACATATTTCAGAAATAAAAATGTCCTCCAAATCCAGACCTTCTGCAAAATATGGAGACTGTAAGTGGGAGAAAAAAAATGTACTGGCAAATAAATCTGAGATGTTGCTGTCTTAATTGTTCTTCTTCAAGTAATATACTCCTGTAATAATAGCACCCATTATTGATAACAACAATGTTATTACCTACAGGCAATAAATGGGATTTTCTATTCTGAATGTTGAATGGAAAGTTCAGAGTGCAAGTTTTGTTCAGATAACCATACAGAATTCTGAATGTTTATTATGAAATCATCTGAACCTATCAAATCTCCAGTTTGAATTGGCAGTCTCCTGAAAGCCAGTATTTCATGTGAGATTTCTGGCACTTACCTTTCAGGTGCTGGCCAGAAACATCATTTTTGTGGTGTTACAGTTTCAGACCTTGATGACAATTACTATTGTAATAATAAAAGCTCTCTCTCTACTTGCTGCAGAAGTTGAAAATACTTGGTTGCAGTTTGATTCTGAAACTGTGAAAAGGTTGAGGAGAAGGTTTTTATTTCCTTTTCCATTATTTTTTCCTTATTCTTTTCATCTCTTTTGAATCAGTTCATCATTATCTCAGATGAAATGTCCCAATAGTGACACAACTTTATATTTTGTTAAATCTGGTGGTTCTTGTGCCTCCTCAAAACATCAGAACTATAGAGCAACTGTTACAGTAGTTTATTTCTTTGTCGTCAGCTCTGTCTGTTGAAAATTAAAACATTTTCCTCATCTTGATGTGTGGCATATCTGACTGTGAAAGGCCTCACCATCTGGTTTAGGGCCTGTAGAACTTAGCATGGAATGTGAGCACCACTGTAAGAAACATCCAATGTTTGTTTTACTTCATTTCAGACACAAACTAACTTACAGAATCTCAATACAGAGCATTTTATTTATTTATTTATTTATTTATTTATTTATTTATTTATTATTGTAAACTGCATTAGATTAAAAAAACAGATTTCACATCCCATCTTTTTAGGCTCCAGGAATAATCTGACTAGGGAACTATTTTTTTTACAAAATATCCTGACAAAACTGTGCTGTAATGCAAGGCTGAAGTTTCTCCCATCTAATTTTAGCTGTTTGAAACAGATATTTATCTGAATCTAACCATGTGTGTTCCCTCTGCTGATTAATGAGAGCTCTCACTCAGCCCCAAGCTCGTCAAAAGTCTGAAAATCTGAATCCTAAAGTTTGGTCGGTCTGGATGAAAGAAAAGTATTTGAATTTTGCTGTCACAAAGTTTCCTCTGGATTCAGCAGTGTATTCCACCCTTTGGAGCTTGGGACACTTTAGCCTTTAATGTTGTGCCTTTGCAGTCAAAAAAAAGTCTGTAACAATAAAGTAAATTGATAATAACTCAGTTAATTGGCATTATTATATTTATTGGTACAGAAAAAATATTAGTGTGGACCTGCTTTCTCACTCAAACAAGAGGCTGACAAAGTAACTTCTGGGTTGTTCATGTTTAATTACACCTCAGAGTTGCTATTTGAGGCAAGGGAAGCTTCTGGATTTTCCTAAATGGATGAAGCCATACTTAATTTTAAAAAGGCCGTTTCAAGACTATCAAATTAAAGAACAGAGATATTCTCCTTGGTTCATAGGTGGTGTATGCTCTTCAAGCTCATATATGCTCTTCAAGCTTATATGTTGTCATATAAAAATCTGTATTTACTCCAAGCTTTGTTTCTAGTGTGTATTTATTTTCCCAGGTTTATCACAGTTAGCATCTGTGCCCATTTATGCCTGTCCCAACAGGAAGAAATTTGTGTTTCAGTTGAAATATGTTTCCTATAGAGCCTGCAGGTTTCCTCACTAGTTAAACTGTGACAGGTAAAATTTTGCATCCTGCTTAAAAATCTTCACTGCCAGTCCCATGACTTTAATTTAATATTTCAGAGTGAGTCCTGACAGTGTTCTGTTAACTTTCACAACTCAGCCACAAACCTGGACGCTGACTATTCTGGCTTATGAAAGCAACTGTGAAACTTAAATCTTTAAACAATTATTGAAGCCTTGAGGTTGTAGTGATTCCACATCAGTTAAACTAATTCTTCTAAGACATATCATCAGACTTGGCTGCTAGTAAGAATTTCTGCAGTAATGTACAATTTTTCATATACAGAACAGAAGAGAATTATTCATTCTTTATCTCTGACTGCAAGTTTGCTTGAAATCTTCTGCAAAGTTATGTACCATTAGTCTAGCATCTGAGGGTTATTTGGCACTCATAAAAGAACCAATATCTCCTTTCTGCCTTTGGTACACCATTGCCCTTACGTTAAATCCCCGTCCTCAAAGCACAATTCAGATTGGGAAACACTGACTCCCAAAAGAACTTTCATAAATAGCTCAAAGATTAGGAGTCATTTGTAAAATAAAGAGAATACAAGCAGGTCTTAAACAATATACATAGAGTGGGTTTGGGTGTTGTTTTCAGCTTAACAGCTCATCATCTGCTGATTATGTAGGATAAAAAAGGGCAAATAATCCAGCCATCATGTTAGAATCTCTTTACTTAGAATATTGATGACAATGGTGACTGTCTACACAATCGATAGGAGATTAAAGAATTCTTTCTTACTCTTAGCGCTTAGAATACAATCATGCAAATATGAAACCATTTGCCAAATGTTCCAAAATATTAATATACTTATGTGGTAGACAGAATCTAGTGAGAAATATAGCACAATTTCTTGATATCTCATCATCCTACTGAGACACACTCTTCAAAAAGTAGAAAACCCAACAATCCTGGGCCTGCTTCTTCCTGAAATTCCTTAGAAATCAGAAGTTTTCAGAAGTCTTCAGATTTCATGATATTGAGGCAACTGATGCTTTCCTCAAAATTATTTTTAGAAAACTGGCATTCTGGGCACACACCCATTGCCCTTTCATTCCCTTTTCGGTCTCTTAAACACACAGTTTACGGAAGACAGAGTGTAAAAAGCTATTACTTTCAGCTGTGTGATATGTTGAAAATAATTCTCCCACATTCTGTTTTTTTCTTTTTTTTTTTTTTTTACAAAGAGCTCTGTCAACATCCTAGCAGCTTCATAATGCATTGTCTGGGGCCAAAAATTAAAAGTTCATTTATCTTGTAGTTGCAGACATGCCTGTGAGTTGAGTCATATAGTAGCTGGTCAATATTCTGTCAGTTCTTGCTTGGGAGAATATCAATAGGAGCCTTCTTGAAGCTGTAGTGGTTAAAAACATAAGGACTTAGGGTTCTGGCGATCCAGAGATTATTTCCTAAATCAAGGCTGAGTATGGGATTGATAATTTGTTTTAAGATTGTTAAATTCTGAGGCATTGTTTTAATTTTCTACATATGTAGAATTTGGCAGGAAGTAGTGAACGTGCTTTGTTTGACATCTGCTGACCTCATTTAATAATTGTTATTAATTCCTCTATTGCAACTTCATTAGGATCGTATTCCTTCCCATGTGGATGCCCTCTGGTGGTGAATTAACACCTCACCCTGTGCTGATCATCTCTGATCACAAAAACATCAATTCTTTATTGCCTTAGTCATACAAATAAGCTTTAATTTTATGTAAAGACTCCAATCAGAGATTAGACAATTTCTGAAACAGAGATGCTAATTTTAACCTGAGGGAGAAGGAAGAGTGTTTACTGTAAGCAGAATATTAATGAATAATTATTCAGATGGTTAATCAAATTGAAACTCAAATTTGGACATTATTGAGAACATACAAAATGGAAAACTGGTTTGGCTTCAGTTAAGATTGGAAATCTTGAAACGAGCCTTGTCCCTTGTTAATCTGCTAATTCTGTTTTGAAACCAAAACCAGGAAATGCAAGGGAGAAAATAAAGGAAAAAAACCCTCATAAAAATGGAAAATCAGAAACACAAAAATGTTTGAAATTAAAGGAAATGTCAGTTCTCATTTTATTCAAATCAAGTTTGGTTCTAATCTCCAGTGCATTTCTCCATCCATAAAAGAATTCTACTCCTAAAATATGTATTTTCCTCTTCATGTGACATGGTTGCAGAAAGAGTCATCAGACACTGATTAATATTTCTAAACATTTAAAACCGTCTAAACCCAGTATGCATTTAAAGCAAAAGCTAGGTTAGAAAACTAAGAGGTCAGATATTTAGGATTTGGTCAAAACACTCTAAACAGAAGGGAGTTAAAAAATTTTTTAAAAGGAGAAAAATTAGGACAAACACATTCCTTTCTCTCTTGGGGATGAAAACTTGTGCTAATTT
>VZSR01003806.1:12701380-12726270 GCA_013398615.1 Brachypodius melanocephalos
TCCCAGGCAAGTGGTGGAGTCATCATTCTTGGAAGTGTTAAAAAAATATGTGGATATGGCAATTGAGGACATGGTTTAATGGTGAACACAGTATGGTGCTAGTTTGACAGCTGGACTTGATGGTCTTAAAGGACTTTTCTAACCTTATTGATTCCATTACTGATTGGATATGTTCAAGGCAAGGTTGGAAGGACCTAGATCTAGTGAAAATGTCTCTGCCCATATGAGGGGGTAGGATAAGTGATTTTTAAAGATCTATTTCCTCTAAAAGTATTCTGCAATTCTGTGAGTGTGAGTACCATTAGGAAACCCATTCAGCCCATCCACAGACATGACCTGCCATCTGGAAGGACACCTCTTTCTTTACTGGCTACAAATGTAACCCATGGTGGTTTTGCATTTACTTTAGTTTTTGCAAAAAGAATTGTTATTCGGAGGGGAATCTAAATTTTTGGCCTCCATCATCAGTATTGCCTGAAAATAATTTATAAATTACAATTAGCAGAGAATTTCTTTGCACTTATAAAAGAAAATGAAAGAAAATGAAAGAAAATTTTGTTGCTGAATTATGTTTCATTTACTAGCGTGTTTACTAGAAATAGGCAAACAATTAGATAAAACATATATTCCATACACAGTTCCTCTATATTTTAAAGATGTCGTGGTCTATACCAAGAACAGATATGTTGCTCTGGTGCTGAGAGGGTCAACATGTTAAGCAGACTCATTTCTCTGTGGTTTTACTTTGCTGCAAGACTCTGCCTGCATAAAGTTGGACAGTGCATGTAGGTATGGAATTATTTGCTGCTTCACTCAAATGCAGATTGATTAAGGAAAGAAGAAAGCAACTTTATTACAGCTTGAAACAGTATCACACAACTGGAGTTAACCTATTAAAAGAACAGGATCTGTTAGAAAGGAATATTGATTATACTTAAATATCTGGAATATTAAATATTGGAATATTTAAAATATTTCAAAATTTATCCAGTTTAGAACTGGTTAGAAAAATCAGAAGCAAATATCACAATAATAATTTCTCATGTATCTCATATTCATGGGGTTTTTTACACTAAAAACATAACAAAGTTGTAAAAGTCGGTCACTCCTCACATAAAAGTTTTGGGAAGAAATAAACACAGACTTAGTTTTTGATCGGATTTTTAAGAGACATTTAGGTAAAAAGAAAAAAATAATCACCCTGACAATAGAATTATGGTAGGGTTATTCAGCAACCATGTTCTGAGTGTAACTAAATGTTATTTCTGAGTAAGTCCTGGTACTTGTTTGTCAGTCAACACACTGACCTTAAATGTGAGACTTCATATTAAATTCTGGACATTGGCTGCATCCACTTAAAGTGGTGCTTTCCTCAGTGGTGCAGCACAAATTCAGATGAACAATGATTTGCTTCACTGCTGTCCATGTGGGCTCTAGCAGGACATGTCTTTACCAGCAGTGGAGTTCATGGCAGCCACAGGTGCCAGACACTGCACAATCATGCAGAGCTACATCCTGCAGGATCAGGCACCCACATCACCAGTGGATACTTTCAATAGTCTCTCTGAGAATGAGTTCAAGCTCAAGTTCCTGCACCAAGAACTGCTTCGAGTGCTTCAGTTGTGGTATTGAGCGTGCATCATATGACAGCAACTGAAATGGCAAATTTGCACCTAAGAAGGACTCATTCAGGTCAGTAAATCATTTGTATAAATCCACCCATTGCATACTAGATTTAAAGAACTTGATATTCTGGAATAAGGTGATGGCAAAGATTTTATCCCTAGTCAAATTCCAAACAAGAGTTCATACCTATAGTTCACAGAATCAGTTTTCAAAGAGAAAAATTTAGGCTTCATGGAAACTTATGGCTGGAATTGTGCCATGAATCACTGCACTCTTGTTTCCATGCAATGGTAATTACAAGTTTTCTGGACTTCCAATAATTTTCTTAGTTAAACATCTATAAGAACTTGGCTTCTATTTTACTTTGAAAGCTTTTCTGTTGTCTATTTATAATTTTCTCTTTTTGAAATTGTCAATTTATTCTTACCCTGCTTATGAAAGGCATAGAAAAAGTCTCACAATCTTTCTCATCCTAGGTCTTTTACATACCTTCTTGTGCCACCAGTTCATGTTCCACTCCACTCAACTGCAATCTTCCCTTTAAAAATAGCAGTTCTTTTTGAATTTTCAGAGAAGTCATGTTTTCTTACTCTCTTGGATTTTCACAGAATCACAGAATCACAGAATATGTAGGTTGGAAGAGACCTTCAAGATCATTGGGTCCAACCCAGCCCTAACACCTCAACTAGATCATGGCACCGAGTGCCACATCCAGTCTCTTTTTAAACACATCCAGGGACGGTGACTCCACCACCGCTCTGGGCAGACTATTCCAGAGCATGGGTTCTTCATGGGCTGCAGACAACAACTGCTCTGGCGTTGTTTGGAGCCTTCTTCTTGGACCCTGGTGCACTCATTCTTGTTTCTCACCCAATTCTGCTCCCTTCTCCTATCTCCCTCTTGTGTTATTTATCCTTTCTTGAATGTGTTTCCTCAGCAGAACCGCTCCAGAGGCACGACCATCTCCCAGGTGGGCTGAGCTCTGGCACATTGAATCTGTGCAGAGGTGGCTGGAAGTGGCTGTGGCAGGCACTGGGCAGCCCCTGGTCTCTCCCTGCAGCCCACCCACTGCCAAGACCCTGCCACAAAAACCCAAAATATCTCTGAACGTCCCTGTGACACCCACCCTCGCCTGTCTGAGGATGTGTGGTTTTGACGTTATCCAACCTTTCCTACAGCAGCATCTCGAGAGATGTGCAAAGGCCCCAGCCTTTCTCATAGAGCTCTGCCAAAATCGAGGGAAGAAACTAAGGAAACCTTGAGGAAAGCTAAAAGAAAATCAAGTCTTTGCTTTCAGAAAAGGCAGCAAGTATCAAGAGGTACAAACCCAGTTCAGTTTAGAATATTTATATAAATCAGCTACAACAAGCATAACAATGCAGTGACATAATGGCCATTTCAAATCAGAGCAGAAGAGAGCGATATTTACTGCAATACCAGTTTTATGGCCAGAATGCCATCCATGTTATCAGTCTAAGCAACATGTTACACAAATAATTTGTGTTGAAATTGTGAGAGTATCATTTCCAATAAAGTGGTCTAATCCGCATCCATTTTATTAGTAAGCATTTCTCTGGGCTTTTTATTTATTTCTGTTATAAAAACAAAGCATGTTTACAGATGCTATTGTGCTGATTTATAGTATCTTTAGAGAAAGATCCTTTTCAGGTAACAAAAATTATGTCACTTTCATTTAAATTAAAATATAACTCTTCTGTGGTCATTAAGTGAATTATATTACTTGAGGTAAAGCATATTCAAAGATCTATACGTAAATAAAACCAGGTACATTGCAAGCACTATTGTGATATTTATCACTGATGGAGCTTATGATTGCAGAACTATATAAAAATCTTTAGGGGTTACCTTAGCTTAATGGTGTTCTTCCCTTTCACTCACCATCCATTTCTTATTGCAAACATCTGCTTGGAAATAAAAAGGGTTTTATATTTCCCTGGGACATACTTGGCTCTACAAGAACATTGCTCATTTTATTTAAGAAATACTTAAGTCTAATCAAGTTTTTAATTCCAGAAATATTACAGCCACTCATCTTGAATGACTTGCAACTCTAATCTATACATTTAAATATAAAAATGAAAAAGAATCCTTAATGAAAAAGAATAACGTAATAGCTATTGTTGGATTACATAGCAGAAAATGAACTCCTTTGCTTTCTCTCTTGATTAGTGCTCTGGCATTTATTCAGTGGCTTGGCCTTGCTCATTTTAGCCTTGGTGCAATAATAATAACAAATGAACCCTATTACTCTTACTGTTTGCTTACTTGTGTTTTAATGTTAGGTACTCTCCAGTTCATCTTGTAAATTACAGCTAATATAAGGGAGAAATATCTCTATATGAATAAAAGAAAACAAGTTCCTTATAAACTTTACAAGATACATTCTTTTTGAAATAAATCTAATGGTTTGGGGGGAAGAAAATTATGTGTTTTGCACTCACACTGATGAATGCAAAATTATATACCGTATTTCACTTACTAATATGAACTAGTAAAATTCATGGCATGCTGTTTTACAGGCAGTAAAATACTTTTTCCAGATGTGGCTTCATAATTCTCCAAAGACTATCATAGTTATCATAAGATTTATGGGGGATAATTTATTAATCACATTTTTTTAACTCTGGAAATCTGTTTAGTAAGATGAAAGGGAGATTTAAAATTAGTCATTTTAACCAAATGTGGATGGCATTATGATATCAAGTTACTCCTTTTGTTCAAATTATTTTTAATGACTTTATTTGTTTTATAGCCTCCACAAGTCAGTACCAACTTGGTGGTAATGATATATCCGGCAAAACTCTAACATTTTGAAAACCAGCAAGAAAACTTTTTCTAACACACTAAATTAACTTAACTGTGCTATACTATTGTTACAGCTTATTTAGGGATATGTAAGCTACTTAGATTTATTTTCATAAGATTTGAAGGAGACAAAGCTTATAAAAACTATGCCTCATGACTTTAACCCAGCTTCCTTAATGAAAGTTTGTAAGTTGATCATATGCATAAAACACTGCAAAGGCCAAATGCTGATTTAAATTCTGTATTTTACAACCAAGTTTATACTGCTGAAGCAGTTTTATAAAATCTGTAGTGAATGTTCAATACATGATAAATCTGATCGTGGAAGCTATTTCATGCACAGTTAGCCTGTGTAGCATGGCTAGGCTAAATAACTTTCTTAAAGCTTGTACCTTTGGGCCATACCCAGAGCTCCAGGTTAATTGATTTCAGCACCAATTCCATGGCAGATCAATTTCTTCATCAATCCCTCCAGCTGAACCATGGGGATGGTGGCAAATGCAGATTGTGTGTGAAATTTGGGAATGACGTCCCACACAACAAAGGCTCAAGTTCAGTTGCCAACAAACAGGCACCTGGTGCCCACTGATTTGCTTTAGCCTCCTGCTAAGCCTCCAGTGGTTGAACCAAGACAGTTTTGTTCCCCAAAAGGCTCACAATTTCCAGTCCTGTCCAATTGTCTTAAGGTATTTTAGTGCATTTTAAATTCCACTACAAGCCTATGTTTAGAGCAATGGGTTGAGCCTCAGCTCTCCGTTTGCTCTAACAGGATCTCAGATACTCACATTCCTGGATCTGAAATTCCTGTTTCCAAGATGCATACTTCCTGACATCCAAAAGCACCTTAAATTGAACCCTGCCATGTGTGTCACCAAGCCAAGAAGGAGACATGAAGGCAATTTGATACTAAATTTGCATTTGTCTTATTGAGTACAACAGAAATAAAAAAGTTTGAAATGGATTAGGGTTACTGGCTGAAGTGTGAGAGAATACTGAAAAAGGAACTGAAGGAGATGGTAAAGGATCACATCAGGTCCTGTTATAGGAAGATATTCAGCATTTGGTATACAGATTTATAAATTGATGTTCTTAAGTAGAAGTGGTGATAACTACTTTCCATCTAACACATATGACACAAGCTTTATCTTTGTTGTGTGACCACTATGACACTTATCAATGCCTTCACTGCTTCATGACAGACTTCATGCAAACAAAGTGGAAATTAAGCATTTTCCTGCTTCTTAAACATTTTCATATAGGCTTTAGAACTGAAAATATTCCACCTTCTTTTTAGCACTGCCTAACAGTTAAGCAACCTCTTATCTCTATTTCTCATAGAATGGTTCTTATGATTTTAAGATCTGAGAATTAAGCTGGTTGTATAATTCTACACCTTGTGTATTGTCTATTGTAAGATGATGCCTGTAGTAAAGTCAGCCTTAACAGCCCTCTGGTGCAAAACTCATCTCCTTTTGATTTCCAAACACATGTATTAATGAGTTGAGGAAGATGATGTGCCATTCATCTGGAGCTGAGCTTACAAAACAAATGAAGAATCTTTCCACCCCAGTGCTGCTGATATCCTTGCTAAACTGCATACCATTAATTTGAAAATCTTGTCTGAGTAACATGAGTTGGTTTTGTATGTGATATTGCAGAGGCAAATTATCAAAATGAATGTTTCTGGTATAAACCTTGATAAAGGTTATACATCCTGCGCGAGCACAAGTAGATACATGTATGTGTGTATTTGCATGCATAGATTTTCAGGTAACTAATCTAAACCTCAGAAAATTCAATCATGTAGCTGATTTCTGTACTCAAATTTGGAGTACAGATTCTACATGCTATTGCTATGCCATAGCTCTGAAAATAATGAAGGTGTCTTGCCTAACTGTAGACTACATTACAGATGTTTACATCTAAGGTAGTCAATCATGTCTCCCTTTGTGTTCAACAGAGAAAAATAAACATTTTCTGGGAGTAATTCATCTGGACCATTTCTGATGTGTTTTAGAATGCAGATGAATTGTTCTGTGCAAAAGCCTGTTTCTTTTTACTGATTACCTAGGGCCTGGAAAACCAGTTCAAACTTAGATGTCTACTTTGTAGATGTCTAAATTTAGGCAAATTAATCCCATACTCTGTGTTAAAATAATTTCCTACTGATTTTGAGTATTCCAGATGTTCACAATTTTACCATATCACGGTTTTATTCAGGCTTACAAAAGCAAATAATCCGCGTTAGGGGAACCTACCTTTTAAATGAAGTGGTTTTTTTCATGCTGCAGTTCTCTTTCTTTTCTTATCCTTGCCAAAATAATTTTCTTTAAGAGAGTGGAGAAGTATAAATCATTTTTACAATTTTGGAAATTGGTTTATAGTATTTTAAAATATCTTTATGATTTTGGAAAATTCTGGCAATTTCTTTTTCTCCCATTGCTAGAAAGACTGGTGTGATATTTGAAAAAATAAGACATCAACATGCTTATTTAATCTTTCATATGGTTTTATTTTTCACTTCCAACTGATACAGAAAAGCTGGAAGGCAGTTCACAGTCTCTAACAGCAAGTTCACACAAAGCTTTATATGCTCAGTGAAACCATCCTCACTGTTGGTACAAAGAATATTGGAAAGATAACTTCTTGGAGTCCTCTACAAAATAAAATAAAATTTAAAAAAAAAAAAAAGATTTGTTTTTGTTTTTTTTTTTTGTTTCTGACACTTAGCTAAACCTTTCCTTGAAAAATAGTTGAGTAATGAAATTTGCTGGTAGAAAAGAGATTGTATTACAAAAATATGTGTTTATCTTAAGAGTGGGAATATTTCACAGATGATTCAAACCATGATTAGGCTCTAATAATTCAGGCCCCACAACTCTTTAGAAACATTAAATATCACAACTTTACTACTTATATATGGTTTCTATTTTATAGCTTCTTTTATGCTGCCCTGAGGGCTAGAAGAACTTTTTTCAAGTGAATTCTGGCATATTCACATATTATATAACTCATTGAGGGAAGAGAAACTATCAAAGATCACCAAATAACCATAAAAAATTCTGTAAACTGGCAGTCCTGTGCCATTCTCTAAAAAACTGTAAAAGCCTTACAGATCATTGTGCCTTATCAAGGAAAGATAGTAAATGAAATCATGATTTTGACACTGCTGTTCAACAGGTTGGCCTTCATCAGTCTAAAGAGTCCCCAGTTGCTTCAGATTGTGTTTGTTTCCAGAGAAGGTCTTCAAGACTAAGTTCACTGAACCTCAACACCTAAGAGCAAAAGTCTGCTCTCTATTAGGGAACTTTGTCCCTTCATGAAATAACAGAAAAAATGCACACGTCCAGAGTATGAACTCATCTACAGGTGAATAATGCTCTGAAAGTGCCTTTTTCTCTCTGTGCACCTAGGGAAATATTCCTAGAAAAACCTAGAAAATATTTATGAATCTCACTCTCATTGATTTTTATGCAAAATGAGTCAGGCTTATTAGATATCTTTGGGGTTTCTGTCACAAAGTTTCACCTGTAATTTTTTTTTACTTTTTTCCTGGCAATCATGTTCATAATTTATTGGTAGGACTTAATTTTGCATTCAGATTTACAATTAACCTCTTCTTAAGAAGACACAATTATTATCTCACTCTATTAAGGGCAAGCATCTTAATAGCTATGAGAAAAGGCTTGTGCATAACACTAATCAGGTATTTAAGTTATTTGTCAGATTGCTGCCAAAAAGTAAATTGCCAAGAAGAACAGAGCTTGACATAAAAAAGTTACACTACTAACAACTAAAAAGACAATCATAAAGTCTAGCTCTCCCAGATGTGTACTATAATATTTATAATAAAATCTGCACTGAACTTTAAACTATTCTCCTTGTTAACTGAAATGTGTAAATTATGAACTGGTTGGCTATTAAAGAAAACATCCATGGATAAGACATCTTCTCTAACAAAAGAATGATTGTAACCCATTTCAATTATTTTGGAACCATCCCAGATTGAAGAGAGCAATTCCCAGCTCTCAGGATAGCATGATGGAGAAGGCATCATTCTTTTAACAACCATGTTGGAACATGATCAAGCAATTTCTCCATTATCTCAAAAATGCCTGACAAGGATACCTGAGAAAATCTTCTAGAATATCTGATTATAAAAATCCAGAGTACCTACTCCCTTAACTAATCAACAACTAAATTTTTCACATTGCAGTTTTGTCCAAAAAGCACACAGAAATATTACAAGATATCATTAAACAGAATAAAAACGTCCTTGACTAGTGTTTCACTTAAGAAACTTATCATCAGAACAGAAGAGGACATCATGATAATTCTTTGCCTCCAGTACAACCTTCTTTTGCTGTAGGACCCTGCCAAGGTCTTACAACTTTTTAACATTCCTAATCTCCATTCAAGGCAAGATCTGTACTTCAATTTTCTCTTTTCATTCAAGGGCATAACACAAATTATCATTAAAAACATATCATACCAAACAGAATAAAAAAACAGGCATAGTCTAAGTGCCTTGTTCCAGGACATCCTTTATAGGAATATAAACCCTATGAACTGCAAGATGGATGCAGCAGGTTAATTGCAGAAAGCTTTTGTAGATCAAAGAGTCCCTCTGGTTTTCACGCTTGTTTGTTAAAACAGCACAAAATAAATGAATGTTGCTCTTTTACTGTCAACAGCTTGCTATCCTCTGCTTGAACGTGCCTATCTTTCAGCACTGACTGAAAAGATGAGCAATTCAAACTAGATATGTACTCTGTAGGTAGCTGACTTCAGATGCAGTAAATCACTTCCATTTATTTCAGAAAACAAATTAGTCAGGAGCCATACAGACTTCAGTGGGACTTAGGAGACTTCTTTCCTCCCACTCCCTTCTGCCAGCCCTCACTACTCTTCTCTGTTTGGAGATCCTGCTCACTGCTTCTTTCTTGGTCTGGTTCCCATGCCAGGATCTGCTCTGGCCCAAGAAAAGCAAAGTGTAAGATGCAGGGGCTTTCAGCACAGCATCACCTGCCTCAAGCAAAAGGAGCTGCTAGCAAACCCCAGAGCTCAAGGCTGTGATTCTACCATAGTCCCAGGGCTTTCAGGTCATCTCCATGCCATCCAGATGACTCTAAAGAAGGAGGCAGAGAGTTTGGAGGAGAAGGACCCACCCCATCACACAGCAATGAGACACAGTGCCCACAGGACCATTTATCTGCTTTTCCTTGACTATTACAATGCCAGCAGAACAGCCCTGGCGCTTCATCTTCCCTCTTCCATGGTGACACCAAACCCCTCTGACTCTCTGGGGCTTACTGACTGGGAGGACCTGCACCATTTCCAGCTCAGAAATGCAGCTGTGCTGTGCAGGGGATCTCCACGAAAGTGGGCAGCCAATTTGCAAATTTATATTTCAACTCTGTTTTCCTAACTCACAGTACACCTTTTTAGGTTTTCATGATCTATGAAATGAACTTTCAGATTTTTGCATTTATCTCCAGTTTCATGCTGTTACTTAATTCAGACAGCATTTTTTTTCTTTCTCTCTGAATGGAAAAAAATATAACACCATGTAAATTTTACTGTCTCCATTGTCTTTTCTATATGCTCTTGGGAGGGGCCAGAATCACTGAACTTGTTAGATAAAACCAGGAAATCTAAACTAACCCTTTTTTGATACAAATTACTGCCTCATGGCTTCAGACAGACAAATCAAGCTCTGCACTGAGAATTGTTTACAGTCTGAAAAGTCACAGACAGGTACACGAAGTGATACCACATTTCATTTTTAATATTCAGATGGGAATTCAAAGGATTACTGAACAAATTATATCCTCTGATATCTTGAAATTGACAGATGATTAGAAGTAATGTTGTACTTATTGCTTCTGATTTTACTGCTTGTAAAACTGATATGAAAGACTTAAACAGTAGGAGAGGACCATCTTTACTTAATTTCTAAGTTTTATTCAACCAAAGGGAACATTTTTTTCCCTTTTCTGGGAGTAGAATGCACAGTGTCTTTTGCAATAACTTTGCACACATGTTCATCATGGCTCATAATGGCGAGCGGTTTCTCATCTTTATGCCATCTTTTAATCATAAATTTTCTATGAATCACGGAATGTTTTCACTTGAAAGATTCATGGGATCAACATCTGTTGTATAGAATGATACAGCTGAAGAAGACCTAATGCAGGAATTTTTACGTTACTTAAAGATCAGAGATTGGAGAGAAAGTCTCTATACACATTCTGAAGCCATTTATGTGTTTTCCACAGATTCTTTCCAATCTTTCTGTCTATCTCATCTCACACCATCCAGGCAAACTTTCTTTTTGCTTCTCTTGTACCTTTTAAATGAGAACAAGAAAAAGTGTTTGCTGCAAGAAAGGAATGAGTCACTGTTTTAAATAGCCAACAACAAAATAATTTTGCTGAAAAATGCGTCATTATGGCTTATATACTATCTAAATGCATGAACTTGATATTAGTTATGAGCCAATAGACTCTTGTTACGTCTAAGGTTCAATCTGTTCATTTGCAGGTTTATTTGCAAATATTTTATTGTATTTTAAAAAGTGAAGGCAGATAAATTATAGAAGAAAAAAAGGTGGTGGGTTTTCTTTAGTTTTCAGATTCCAGAAACAAAGGAGCAGAAATCATATATTATTTATTTAAGGTGATATATGAAACCTATACCAGAAGCAGGAACTGAATTTTTTTTTATCTAGGAACCCTACCAGAAGTTTATGTCTTGTCTCTTGTCTCTAAAATCAGCCCATCATCACATTGTAGTTTTTCTGTTGAATCTTATCTGATAGTTTTGCCAATCCTTAGACTGTGGCTTGGGAGATTTCCAAGTTCTGATGTACAGTGTACATGTTTGTTTCTTTGTGTGTGGTGTTGGGTTTTTCTAATAAGAGATTCAAGAACAAATAAAGGCATAGAGTGACAGTGAAAGAAGTAATTTTCCGCATCACATCTTCCAATTATGCATAATCCATTTTGCATGTCATGTTTTTTGCATCTGCAGATAGTCAGAATGAGTCTCAGCAACAGCATGTGTACGTTGAGAAAACTTCTGTTTGGAGCACTATATAACCTATATTTTTTGCAGTCTACCATTTTTAAATGGCAAAAGATTTCAAAAAATCATCAAATGCTCACTACGTCAGACAAAAAGGATAAGGTACACACGCATCCAACTACAACCTGCACATATAGAAAAGATTTAATGATTGATATAGTTATATAAACTTTTTAACTAGGCAATTCTAAAAGCTTTTCTTATCCCACAGTATGATGCCAGACTCTGCTGATATTGCAGGGTAGTTATGAATTTGATAAAAGACCACGTTCGCTTTAGACTCACTATGTAATACTGAGTCCAGGTGTTACAAAGCTTGCAGGATATGCTAGAGGGCAGCTCTTCCCTGGATCTAGCTACTTCTCATTACCTGCAACCCAGGAATTTGACTCAGATGGTGTCCAGCTTGCCTCCAAAGTCTAGTGATCTTTGGCAAGGGCAAGTCCCACTGGGACATGAAGACGTCTGGATCCATGGAAACACAGCTTAGTGCATCTGGAAGTTAATAGTAGGCAGCAAAGAGAATGCTGAAAGAAAAAAGGTATGATTGAAAAAATATGGCTGAAGGGTGGGATGTGGATGAAGGAGACTGGCAAAGTAGGGAGAAAAAAGAAGAGTTGTGCACAGATTGGTAGGGAAAAGAAAGGGGAACTCTTTTGTTATATTGAAGATTCGGAGCTTATCAGAAAAAAAGGAAAGAGATCTCTTGATTGTGTTTTAGTACAGTGGGTATAAAGCCTATGTGAGTCAAAAAGACTGAAATCAGCTGGATGAAAATACTGCTGAATTATTTCTAATGGCTTTTTGTTGTCAAACAAGCTCTCTCTCCCCACTATTTCTGCATTTGTCAGGCTGTCTTGGCCAACCTGAAGCAGCCCAGAGACTCTCCCAGTGAATCCATGCACCCTTGGATTTGGTCCCACAGGGGAACCATCTCACCAGCCTCTGAAACCCAGCCCTTCTTGCATGAAACACATGAAGCTATTGTTTAACAGTCCAGAGCAACAAGTTGAGGACAGGAAATGAAGAATAATGTCTCCACTTGAAGCAGCTAATTATACTTGTGTTGATCTAGTGTTAAACTCACCTGTTTCCATTGGCTATACAGTCTTGTGTATCTTGCTTGTGCTGAGGTTTTCTAGTGGTTTCACCTTGGGCTGCAGTCTATGCTATGCAGAAATGTGAGAGAGCTTTTTTAAACACCATCTGTGCCCTGCATTTCTTTAAGCCCTGCTTACCAGTATAGCTGTGCTTTTAGCACCAGACTGCTTTTGGTTAGGATGGAACACAAGAATGTTAAGAAATTTAAATAGCACCTTGGATAAATATTATCAGCTAGCAATAAGATCTCTCCAAACAGGGGAGAACTGGAAATAATACTTTCAATACTAATGTCCTCTTTAAAGGAATATATAAGAAAATCTTCATACACAGCACCTTTTCTTTTATCCTTCAAAAGTTCAACACTCTTTTTTTTTTTTTTTTTAATCTCCAAGTCAAGAATTGATTTCTGAAGTTAAATGTGAACAGGATGTCTTTGTTTTAAAATTAATTCATGTAATCAGCACTAACACCTCTGTGGTTAGGTTAACTTAGCCAGTGATAAAAGAAAATTATAGCCCTGTAACTGAGTGCTTCTTAGGGCTGCACTTATTCACAGTAAAAATCTGGAGGCATTGTGTCCTGAAGCTGCTTGAGGTACTCATGATTTCACAAGAAATTGAAGCTCTTGCCTATTCAGTATCTACCTACAATTATCTTCTCGTCTACAGAAAAGCTTTATCCAGTTGAGGGATCTGTCCTCATATCACAATGAAATACAAACCTGAGCTTCAGTTCCTTCACCACCTTCACACTGCACACACCACCAGGATTCAGTGGTGTGTGTTAAGTGCAGAAGTTGGATGGAATATCCGAGCCCACTCCGTAATGAAGGCATAGCAGTTGTGCATACGTGGCTCTGTGGTTCCAGCCATGACCAGCCATGTGTTCCAGTGTACCCCCAGGTGCAGACTGGCATAGAAATGTAGAACTCCTATAAACAGCAGTGTTCAGGCATCAGGTTTCCAGGAGTTGTCCAAGAAATGTGTTTGGGTGGAAAACAGAACTATTCATTCAGGCTGACATTTGAAACCTTCACAATTTGGGGTGAAGAGAATGCTTCACATTGTTTTAGTTTTGTGAAGCTGGATTTTCATGACAACTTTGTATTGTGTTGTTCACATAGTGCCTTCCTTGATAAAAGGAACATTTTTGAATGACAGTAAGTATATTCACCTTCCCAGACTTTTAAGAGTAGCTGCAAGAGCATACATCTGTTCCCAAAATTTAGAAGAAACTTAGTGTCTTTTTCTTCTATTATGCAGTGCATAAGGAAAACTATGTATATCTTTGCAGAACCCAGGTTTTTATGTCTCCTCTCAAAATTACTGCTTGTATCGTTGACTGCCATTGTACTGGTTTCTGGCTCTCTACAGCTCCCACCTTTATATAAGCACACTAAACAGAGGAAGGTAATGACTTTTAATTACTAGAACACCTCTTGGTACGGTTTTGATCCAAAGTAATACTCTTCCAGATGATGTCTGGACACAGTTTTCAGATCTCAGCTGATTCAAAGCCCAACAGACTGTTTGGAGGCAGTGAGGTGGTTTCATAAAGTAGAAGAGTTCAGCTGGCTGATCATGAGGTCATTCATGTCAACTGGTCACAGAGCCAGAGCAGAGCTATGGTCCATTTTATTTACTGGTAAAAATGCAGCCTCGGAGTAACTGCATTGTGGCTGCAACAACACAGTGTTAGTAACTACTCAGTGTTTTCTCAATTCAATTTCTATGTAAGGAAAAGCCATTCTACTTTTTAGTTTCTACAGCAGCCCCAGAAGTTTCCACCTTTTGCATTAACACAGTGAATAACATTTTTTAAAGTTTGATTTGCCTTCTGTAGATAGGCACACCACCAATTTGGATGGCTCCCATTTTGTTGAAGATGTAAGTAGCCAGGAAAATAAATGAAAAGCAAAGAAAAGAGAATTTTATGCAGTGTGAATACATGACAGATGAATAACACAAGTATGCCCCTCAGCCAATAGGAAGAAACAGGGAATGGCCAAAGGTTACGGCTTACAGGCATAAATTTATCCTTTGTGATGAAATGTAACTGGATCCTACCAGTCTCAACTTTGAAGTCTTCACGAACCTGTAAGGTTACAGGTCTGAACACATCTCTACTCCTACTTGGCATGTCTCTTGATCTTCTGCATTTTTTAAAATGTAAAAATATAAGAAAGAAACTAAAACAAACTATGACATGATAGGAATTTCAAACTTCTTAAAGAAACTCTGCAGATATATATTCCATAGCACAGTTAATGATTCTTTTAAAAATATAGGGTACAATACTCAAAGACAATCCTTTCACACATTTCTTCCTCTAAAAGCATGTATACAGTCAAACAATAACCATCACATCTGTCTTAGGAAACAGGTCTGTAATTCTTCTTCCAGGTGCTGAAAAAATTGTGTTTTACCACTTTATCATTTGCAACCACCCTTTCCAAGTACAAAGTGAAAAAAATCAATGAAGATATAGAATTGGTCAATGAACTGTCTGTTACATTTCTAGGATTTTCTAGTGAAGTCTTTCTATTTCAATACTAATATTAATCTGAAAGGAGAACTAACAAACTCCTTTGATAAGGGTGGTGAGTGCTTATTTTCTTGAGTAAAACTGTCTGTAATTCCCATTTAGTTACTGGTTTTGGGATGCTTTTTAGTACACAGTCATTCCTCCACCTGCAGGGAACTCTGGGTTTCAGAGACTTTCTCAGAAATGTTCACGTTTTTTTCAGGGGATAATCCAATTTTGAGTAGTAAAGCTGGAAAAGGTTAGATGAAGACACCATCATCATCCTGGGGGATTGGATGGTTAGATGCAGAACTTGTTGTTTTTATTATTCCCTGAGTAATTTCAGCAATATTCATTTGCCTGTTAGAACAGTCTGCTGTCAGTCTGTATGGTCAGAACCATCGTGCAGCACAGCAGTTCTGTGCCACAGGAATGCAATGCTCAAGTTTGTGCTTTCACCACAGACTTTTTTTAATTTTCATGTTTGAAGAAAAAAAAAAAAAAGTCAATTAAAGTCATAAAAGCTGATGGGGAAGCAGTTTTAAAGTTCCAAAGTCAAACATCTGAAATCTGGAAAAATTCAAATGAAGCATTCCCCATACCACATGAAGTGGACCCTCCACACTAGAGACCGAGCTGTGCAATGCACGGAAGGGATCTAAACTGAGGCACAGCCACCTCTGTGGAGGGAATGGTGATGCAGCATTCCCTGAGCTTCACAAAAGCTGAACCTTTCATTTTGAAGAATTTTCAAACCAGTAGATTGGACGTGTGCTTTTCTCTGTGTAATATTAGCTCTGTTCTACATGCAGTCAACCCTTCCTGGTCCATGTCCTCTCTGATCGAGATCAAGCCCAGGGAGGGCTTTGTGCCTGTAAAAGACAAAGCTATGACAAAAGTAATTTGACAATTTTAATTGCAGTGGGGGTGGACTGCAACTTGCATCTGGAAGTCAGTGCAGAGCTCTCAACAGCCTCCATGAGTCTTCTATTTTCTCCATGGTCATTAAACACCTGATCCCCAATGAAACGGTATTCATTGCATAGGACAAAGCTTTTAAGATTCTGAAAAAATCTCCAAGTCTCGTTCTCAAAAATTAGGGATATTTTGATTAAATTCCCCAGGGAAGGCTTTTTTCTGTAGGCAATGTGGTGCAATTAAAATGCTCTATGCCTATATTAGTCTTAAGAATATATTCTCCTCTCTTATGATTCTTTTTTTATTTTCTAATAAATTCATAGAGAGAATATAAAGAATGCATATGTAGCTTATTCTTGAAATTAATCGCCCACTCATTTCAGTACATTGTAGCTCTGACCAACCAACATAAGAAAGTGGAGTTTTACCCACTCCTTATCCATAAGGTTAGAGAGATGAGGCAAAAGCCAAAGACTGAAATCCTCACCTGAGACATCTCCATGGTCTGGAAATAGTACTGCAGAAGCCTCAACGATTGTGAGTCATGAACTGTAGTCAAACAGTGACTTTTTAAATTAACCAGGAGCCTGTTACACGGCTTTGGTCAGTCCTACCCACAGCGAGCCAGGACTGCTTCCAGGGGAAACAGGCAGCCAAAAAGCAGAGTGCTCAGTTACCTCAGTACCTTTATTTCCTGTCAGATAAGGAAGGCAATACTTCCTGAAGGGTCCTCACTGGATCTACATCTCTTCTGTCTTCCCAGGAGCCCTAGCAACAGAGAGCTTTTTCTCATGGGTCCACTTTTCCCAGCACAAGATATAACAAAGAATTTTTTTTATTCCTAAATCCCTCTGCTGTTAAAATTAACGTATAAACCATATGTGCAAAAGATGATTTTCACCATGTTCGAGTCAATTTTTGAGGACAACATACCAGTTGTACATCAAAACTTAGTGAATCTAAAGATTTCACGCACATGTTTTTCTGACTGCTCTCAAGACCTAAGCTATTTTCATCAATATAGAAATGTTTATGTTTTAAGTGCCTGGCCATTACAAAATCCTTTCTCATTCGTGATCAAGATATTTAAAAGAAAGCCCTTGATCTGAGATTATATTATATTGTCTATACCTTTACAGAATTTTGAGGGTCTATATGTTTATCAAGGACATTTTTATCAGACACCTAGGATTTTAGGGATTCGTGATATGCATGATATAAGAACTTTTTCTAAGGTTATGCAAGTTACTTTTGGAATAGGATCAAAACATAGCCCAAAGCTCCCTACCTCCTTACTTACAGAGCTCCTGTTATTGTATTTAGGTTTGGATAAACTTTCCTCTGGAAGGTGATTGCTCACAGCAGTTAATTTTAAACTTGCAGGCTTAGATCTGGCTCTGTGTGTGTGAACAGGCTGTCATCATGCATTCCAGGTTACTCTTAGAAATGAATGTGTCTTTCCTCAACATTTCTCACTGCCGAGGCATCAGACATTCCTTCTGCTCTGCATTAATCCAATTACTAAACACCTGCAGACATGCAATAACAGTTTTTGTGCCAAGTCCCTTAGAAATGGTTTTATAGGAGAATGTAATCTGCTGTCCTGCTATCAGGAGTCACATTACACACCTGCCAAGTCCTGAGCTGAAAAATAACAATCAGCGTTCTAATTCAATGCAAGAATGTTTCAGGGCACATTAAAGAGACAAAATGGCATTCTTCTTAATTTTACTGCCATGGAGTCCATTAAACATTTTGAACTTGCAGTTAATTTTATTAAAAGCCAATTTCAGTACTAAAATATTTACAGTACAGCATGATAAAAACGGACTTCTTATGGCAACTTAGGCAAGTTCCAAAAGATCCATTAAAGAGAGAACTGTTTCAAGCACATATATAGTGTCATTCCAATTCTGTTCTTGGGGATTTATCTGATAATCACCAAAATGCACTTCAAAGTGGAATTCTAAACTATGAAATAATTTGTTTTTCTTGTGCTTTTTTTAAGCTTTTCCCCAAAGATGTGTGCTGTTTGTATCTGTTTTTAAAGTGGTTGTGCTTCTCAGAGCTGAAACAAAACCCGGTTTGAGAAGGGAAGACTTTTCAAGGCACAGGTTTCGCTGGATGCCAAAGAATGATACAGTAGAATGGAGCAGAGATGTGGAGAATTAGTCAACTGCTGAATGCACCAAAAGTTTTTGTACAGTCTTGTGTAGGTCATTTCAGCCTTTTGTGGCACAGCTTAATTTGCACATCGATGAATCACAGGAATGTCAGTACGAAGGGTAAAAAAAAAAACTGAGGCATTCCTAGAAAGACTCTGTGGGTTCTAAGTTTCCTGCATGAAAGTGTGCCCTTTACTAAGCTCATCTTCGCATCTGTAAATCTATTTATATGCACCCAAACATCATCTTATTTCATCATGGCCCACTAGCCTGAATTACAAGCACGGGGATTAAACAGTTCAAGATTATTAAAAGAAATCCAACAATACCAAGCATATATTGAATGAAATTCCCTAGAATAATCTGTAAGGTTGTTAGCCCTGTTTACCTTGGCAAGGAATATGCAGCAGTGATAGCATGCACTCTGTTCAGGAAGAGAAATTGGATTTGACCAGTCACCTGCAGTTTATTGCACTGCAGTCACTGCTGAGGGCTGTCCATGATCTCCTGAAGGGTCTTTTGCACAGCTGTGGACAAGACAGCAAGAGAGCTCTGGCCAACAAAGAGCATTCCAAGGCTATGGCCCCGTGTACCCCTTCCAGCTAACTTTACATTCCCCCATCCCATATGTAACCTTCAGCCCCACACTTGAAGCAGGCAGTCTGACAGTAATAATAGTAGTCACAAGAAAAGGCAACCTCTGTCATACTAATAATTTTTGAAAACTTAAATGCCCATGATGTGATTTTAATTAAAATGCACACTGCCTGGCTTGTCTGTTTCCAGGAGAAGGTTTCTCCTGCAGGAAGATGGTGACCTGTTGTACCTATTTGCCTCCCACACTCCGAGGTCAGTCGCATCATTACACAGCCTGATTTGTAGAGAGCACATATAGTGGTACATAAACATGGGGATGAATCTGTTTCACTTTAAGTTTGGTTTTGCCCAATAACCTTTGCATGAACAGCATTATAGAATGATCAAAATAAAGAATTTTTTTAACTTTGAAAGCTCCTGTTGGTGTTACAATTTTTCACATTCTCTGGTATGGTTTCTAGCAAGAGGAAGGTATTTATCGGACAGACTGGTTATCTGACAGATCCATTAACTATAGTTTGCTCATAACTAAAACATAAGTATTGTGGAGTATGAATTTACAAGCAGGACAAACTTCTTCCATCAGTGTGTGCCATGCAGAGAAGCATGTACAGAGTTTTAGCTCTATAATTGTGTATATCTGCCCCCACCCATCACAGTCTATCTGGTCCTAGGATTAGATATTTCTTCTTTAAGACCATCTCAGAGTTTTATACAGCATTTTGGAAATTTGTTTTGTTTTGCTTCATTTTACAAAAAAGAGTCCAGATTCTCATGTCCTTTTGGGGGGAGTTGGTTGGGGCACCACCAACATCTATGTTTACTCATGAGCAAAGCTGTGAGAAAAACTGAAATTTTTAAAATCAATCTTAAATGCATTAGAGCAGGACTGCAGAAGCTGGAAAACTCATACCATGTTTTCCTCTACCTACAAAAATCTTGTATTTTTCCTTCTACAAAAATATATAGCAAACTCTTTCCCAAGACAGTGCAGGTAAAATTCTCATAAGTTATTACGTTCATGATCTGATGGCAATTCTAAGACGCTCAGAAGAAAAGCCCTGATAAATATCACAATTTACTATACAAGGATCTTCTCCAAAGTAAAGAACTGCTCTGCCTCAGCCTTTCCAAATACTTCTCTGCTTTCCCAGTCTAGGCACTACTATTCCTTGCCATGTGGCACTGCAGCATCACCAGCTACTTTGCACACACAGAAGCTCTATTTGCAGGGAATCTGCAAAGTATCACCCCACATGTTCCAACCAGCATGCATTTAAAATAGTCTAAATATTGCATTTGCATGACTAATTCCTATGTTATGGACTTTCAGGGATCCACATAACTTTCCTTATTTAGATTCTGTTTTCCCAGAGGCAAGTTTAATGCCCAGTCCCCTTTACACAGAAGTCAGTGAGAGTACGGATACTTCAGCAGGAGGAAGGTCCACATAACTGGGACTCCTGTGCTGCCTAAAAATGACACAATTTTTTGGACAGAGGAAGGTCCCAAAGGCTCCATATGTTGCTCTCATGCTGGGCTGACTTATTTGAGGGGAAGGTCAGCCCATTGTGCAAAGGGTCAGGGAGTGAATAACACATTTGCTGCATGCCTGGAAGAGAAAGCTTGAAGCTGGGAAGTAGGTCAGTCTTTTTAATTCCCCTCAGGCCCAGCATCCTTCAGGAGTTATTCCAGCTCAGAGTCTGCACAGCTTCAGCATGTGTTTTCAGATATATCTCTTTTTATCCAAAAGCAAAAAAATCTCTAAGCTTTGGAGGATTAAAATGCAGGCCTTGATTACAGATCAAAACAGGAGTCTTCTCTATGCTGGTGCTGGGCTTGAAAAGACAATGACAGATGTGAGCTGAAGAAAGAATTTTATCCTCCTCCATCTATTTTCTACAACACTATGTGAAATGATCATTCACAAAAGGTGTTTCTAAGACCGTCATTCCTAGATTTTTTTTATTTTTTCTTTTGCATGTGTGAATCAGCAGATGTATAGGAGGACATGAACTTTATACCAGTGGACTACTTTTCCCGAGGAATCCATTCCCTTCCTACGATGGTCAGTCAAAACCTTCCCTCTGGATAGAAACTTCCACAGCTGTGCAGTTCAAATGGCATAAAAGCTTCTCTGACAGAAATTCAGATGCTATTATTATGCATTGGAGAGAAAATATAGAGGAAAAACAATCAATTTGCTGTCAGCTTTGAGCTGGTTTTTTTTGCTTGTGTATCATTTGACTTTTTAAAAATTGTCTATTGGTTCTAAAATCAAGGTCAAAATAAGAATTACATTTCATATTTCTTCAGACAAAAGTCAGTAGTTTAATATTTCACACAGAAATAGAAAATAAGTACTTTGACCACCTGCAGGTTTTTTACTTTGATTAGACTTGAGCTCAGGCAGAATGAAGAATATTTAGAACTTCTGGCTGAATTTACTAAAATGAGACTAAATCACAGAGGACAAAGATCATCAGGTAATCTGGCTGTAAGGGACAAGTATTGCAAATAAAATGATTATTTATTTGAAGAAATGTCCCGATGTCAGAGTTATCATCTCATGGAAGGAATATGTATTATATGCTGGAGGAACTGATTAGACAGAGCACTGGAAAGCTGTCTTGAAAAGAACTAGCCACAACTAGAACAAATTATCAAAAGCTATGCACAGAACTAGGAGATGTTTGCAACCTCCTAAATTTGTACTCTTGCCTTGATCTCATCCACTTATCACAGCACACTGATATATCACACCTAAACTATTAGGGAGCCTGTTGCTACCAATCATCTTCAGCCCTTCAGTCCACCATGATCCTGTCCTCTCCTTTTGTACTCTTCATGCCATAGGATTATGAATGCCAAAAGGATTAATCTCCAGTTTAATTCTGCACACTGAACAAAATTAAGAACAGTTTGAAGAGAATAGACTTAAAATCAAGAATATGGAGTATCTAAAACATACAAAAAATAGATGCTCTGATACACTCTTGAATGAATTTATAGTAACAAGTATCCTAGGGTCATTTATCACCATTTTAATGTTTTATCATCTATATTTCACCTTTGCTGTAAACCCACTGTCCAAGTGAATATCTTACTCTCCATTTGTTCAACACAAACTTTGTCACTGTATTTGGCTGAGGCAAAAATTGCTGAAAGGCATAAAGCTGCTTTAAAATCATGGAAACCTGCATCATCTTTGCTCAAATTATTACTGAAAAAAATCAACTTCATATGATACCCAGACATGACAGTCACACCCCTCACTCAGTGAACTGGAGGAACAGTTGAACACCTGCAAGGATAAAGCTGTCTTTAACACCAACATTGAAAGGAAGTTTCAGGAATACACATGGCTCAATGTACTACACCATCTACCCGAGGATTAAGTGAAACAGCAACACTTTTGAATATCCTGGAATGCCGTAGAACATTTCAGAAGCATTACCCAAAGTTCAAGAACTGGAGCAGATTAGAAAAACACAATTTGCATTACACTTTTGAGAGTATTCATAAAGCTTCACTTTGTCGTCACAAGCCTGATCTCTCTAGACACATCCTTTACAGGGAGAGAAGAAAAGTGGGCTTCCCTGGGGAGCCTTTGGGAGTGACTCTACCAGAGTGAGCAAACCTTTGTGAGTAACCCATTTCAATGTAAACACCCTGTTTGGATTACCTATCCCCATTCTCAGGCTACCTCTAGCCATAAATCTGAATGCAATTCAGAGGGCAGGTCATGTGGCAGTCCCTCCCTCTTGGCTGCAGTCCTGTGGCTCGGTGTGAGCACTTGGTTTAAGCGCTTTGCTGGAGCTGCTCTGCACCTCACCAGATGCAGCCCCAGATGGGCAAGTGCATATCTGTGTGCAGGAACTTACCCGAGGTCATCAAGGAGTTAAAATCACACAGTACATCTACCACAGCCCTTTGAGCTGTGATCCAGTCAAATTTTACAAGGCAAACAGGATTAAGAAGGGTCATACAAGAAGCAGAGACATATAGAGATCCCCTGAGGTTGCAGGGAGTGATTTTAATAATGTGAGAGGTGGCACTTTTTCTCAGTTCACTAATACTGAACACAAATCAGACTCCCCAGCCAACTCTGACTAGAAAAGAATCCACAAACTCTTAGAAAACAGGAAAGAAAGCAGAGAAATATGTTCATTTTAAAGTCTTGGCAGGAGACTCTTATAGTCCTGTTGTAGTTAACTGCTACAGATAACCAAATCAGTAAATATTTGCTATGAAAGGTTAAAAAGTGGATGCTCTCCATTTTCTCAAACAGAAGCAAAAGAGGATGTTTTCAAATTTCTCTTTGACTTCCTCCCAAATTATGTTTCTAAACAAGTAAGGTTTTACCTTGAATATTGTGAGCAGTTTTGGGTGCTACAGTATAGGAAAGATATTGAACTATCAGAGAATGCCAAGGGAGGAAACAAGGATGGTGAAGGGCCTCGAGGGGAAGCCATGTGAGGAGTGGCTGAGGTCACTTGGTCTGTTCAGCCTGGAGGAGACTGAGGGGAGACGTCACTGCAGTTACAACTCTCTTGTGAGGGGGAGAGGAGGGGCAGGCACTGATCTCTGCTCTGTGGTGACAGGGACAGGACCTGAGGGAATGGCCTCAGATCAGGGGAGGTTTAGGTTGGATATCAGAATAAGGTTTTTCACCCAGAGGGTAGTTGGGCACTGGAACAGGCTCCGCAGGACAGTGGCCACAGCACCAAGCTTGGCAGAGTTCAAGAATTGTTTGGACAAGGCTCCCAGGCATATGGTGTGACTCTTGAGATGTCCTGTGCAGGGCCAGGAGTTGCACTCAACGATCCTGACAGGGCCCTTCCAAATCAGCATATTCTGTGATTGTGATTCTATGAACAACAACAAAATTTTACAAACTACATTTTCAATTGAAAATTAAACAAAAAAGATATCCTCAAGAATTCATATATCACAAGGAAGGTCATCTCAACTCTGGTGATTCTCAAACAGTTTCAGGTATATAAACAGTTTTCTCACCTTTTGGTCCCAAATAATATGCAACATTCTATTGTATTTGGGGGGGGATGGGGTGGTGTTCAACTGATGATGACGTTTGAGGGTTTTGTTTTAGTTTTCTTTTTCTTTTCTTTTTTTTTTTTTAATTCTGAAATGGAAATGTTTCAATGCACACAAGCAGAAGTCTCACACATGGTCATCAGCCTGCTGGGTGTTTGGGACCAAATAAAAAACATGAATGCATAGCACATTATGCAATACAATACAGTCCAATCACAAAGCTGAGCAGAATTTACTCATCCACACAGGAGCCAATATTTTCAGCCATTTATATTTGATTGTTAGGTAAGTAGACCAGCAAGGCAGGTTCAAGCAGACAGGTCCAAGGCTCAGAGCTCAAGGTTTAGTGCTCCCTGCTGACCCACTGTGTGTTTTTGCTGAAGCAGGAGGGCTGCAGGTTTCCAGCCCCAGGCCTTTACCATCAGTGGGATGCTGAACACCCATGTGAGACGTGCTCCCTTGGGTGACCTTATTGCAGCCTTTCAGTACCCAAAGGAGGCCTACAAGAAGTTTGGAGAGGAACTGTTTACAAGGGCGTGTAGTGATATAACACAGGAGAATGGTTTCAAATTGAGACTAGGTTTAGATCAGATTTTAGGAATAAATTCTTTACTGGGAGGGTGGTGAGGCTCTGGCACAGGTTGCCCAGAAAAGCTGTGAATGCACCTTCCCTGGCAGTGTTCAAGGATAAGTTGGGGCTTTGAGCAATCTGGTCTAGTGGAAGGCTCCTATCCATATCACGGGGATTGGAACTTTCATGTCCCTTCCAACTCAAATTTTCTATGATTCTACAATTCTCTGAAACCTCCACTCAAACCCAACTTCCCAGGAAACAGAATAGCCCTTCAGTGGATATTGCAGCAAGAAGGCAGCTTTGACATTTCTCCTGACAGCTTTTCAAACAAGGGCCTTGGAGCAGAGGCAGGGAGGGCCTTGCGCTGCTCGGAGCCCGCGGGCTCGGCTGGGCTGGGCTGGGCTGGGCTGGGC
>VZSR01003806.1:12726370-12737154 GCA_013398615.1 Brachypodius melanocephalos
AACACCCCTCTCCTCCCTGGATGAGCGTTTCCAGGCTGCCTTTCTCTATCGGCACTTCGGAACTCAGCACAGGCTTAAATACACCGAGTTCTGCTTCTGTAGTGGACCTAAACCACAGAAGCTGGCTGGCCGCTGGATCTGCTTCTGCTATGGGGTTTTTGTACCTTTTCTTGCTAAGTTTTCCTGGGGGGAAATAGAGTTGCACCTCTAAACCAACAAAAGGAATAGTAATGGAAATTAATTAATTTCACAGACAAGACCGTCATAAATTAATAGCATCTTACCTTTTCTCCTGGTGCAGAAAAATAACTTCGAATGGGTGCCCAGTTCACTTTCTAACATGGAAAGGAAAGAAGTTTGAAACCAGATTTACAGTCAACTGTCAGGAGACAGATGAGAAGACCAAACAAACTGTTGTCCTGGGAGTAAATCATGCACCCACTGCCTAGCAAAAGCATTCAGGCACTGATTTCAGGAGTTGATTGTACTCAGTAACTGCTTATCTGATCACCTGATGGATGCCACATCGTGCTGGGGATGGAAATGTACATCCCTGTCACCCTGCAGGAAGATAAAGCAAGGTCTAAATCTGAAAAAAAAAAATGTGTTATGAAGGGGATGAGAATTATAATAGAAGTCAGAATTGTATTTCAAAAAATCATCAGTTCATAAGTTCATGGATTGAAACAAGGCTGTTCAATGTACCCCTGTTACAGCTCCAAAATGAACACTAAGGAAAGAGCAGAATCTTCACATTTTTGCATTTTTCTCTCTCTATTAATAAAGAATGTATGTGGAATATAAATCTGGAAGGAAAGCAATCACCAAAAAACACAACTGCAAAAGTAGTTTCTTAAAAGAACTTATCCACCTGGTATACACAAAATAAAGTTTAAGATCAGTGAAGTGACTGCATTTTAAAATAATGGCTCTCTGCAGATGTATTATAAGATATCTCAGATACATAAAAAGAGATGATTGCAGGAGTCTAAGTCTTATTACTTTCTACAAAATAAAGAAACATTGTGGAAAAGACACTAATCCCTTTTAATTAATCGAAGAAGCTATAACAGTAATCATATTTATTCATGAGATTCTACTATAGGAACAAACATTAAACACAAAACCAGTCACTGAATTATTTGTTCCATTGAGTAAATGAATCCAGCCAGATCTTCAAACACTTCAGTGCTCTGACTATGAATGAGTAATATAAAGTCAAATAACTGACAAAATATGTGATGACAGTTTCAGAGTACGGGTCTCTGGTATGAATGTGTAAACTCAACCAGTCCACCTAAAATAAGTCCCAAATTTCTGCCTAAATGTCCTGGACACAGTAAACTAGAGTTCCTAGGTTAAATTCTTCTCCTGTGGCTATAAAAGTCACCCAGACAGCACTTCTCTACAGGCACTCAAAGGCATCCATTCCTACCACAGACCATGCTGGAGGATTGGGCACTTCCATTAGGAGGCCTGGCTACCTCAAAGTGGAAGCTGACAGCATTCAAAAAAGGCACAGCAGAATGCTCCCAAAGAGGTAAAATGCTATTTTATTGCACAAGCAGTGCTTTGCTTTCTGTTTCCTCTTTGTGAAAGGTGCAACTGCACACCACCTTGCAAATATTTCCTAACCCTTTTCAAAGGCCTCTTGGGACCTTGAGGAAGAATGGAATGAAACTCATTTTGTGCTCCTGTAAAAGTTGTACAGTTGGCCTGTGGACAATCAAAGACTCTAACTGATTTCCAGTCTAATATCTGACGCTGGTGCCACTCTAGCCTTGGCTTTTATCTATATTCTAGAGCATGTGGGAGTACTTCTGGCTGCCCTGTTCAATAAAATGCAAACAAAATTAAATTCTTTCCCCTTGCCCATTTTAGCAAGAGCCCATCATAAAACATATATAACATTTGCAAACATATTTTTATTCCTAGTATTTATTCCGATGTTTTCTCAGCTATTTTGGCACCATCTTCTGATTCTCTTTAAGCTAGTTTTTATTTCATTCTATTTAAAATCAAAGGTATGTCCTCTCCTAGGCTTCTTCTCACCATTGAAACAGTTGAGTTTGAGTAGTGTTAGTCACGGAACAAAATCACTGAGATGTTTGAGAGGCATGAAGAGCCACTACTGCCCTCCCTACTCTTTTGGAATTTCTGACTGCAACCTATAGTTTGTGTGGGCATCCTGCAATACCCCCTTCACATAAGTCCAGCTTATGGCTGCTAAATACAGCATAGCAAAGGGTGAAATATTCTGGTTTCTACTAGGAAAAGAGTTTTACCAATGCTAAGTATGTCATTCTCAGTAGCACACTTCCATCAGTGTGTTATGCCTTCCTTTTTCATTACCTCCCCACAAGACAATCTCTACAGTTACATACATTCTGACTTTACTTTTTTAAAAATTCGTTAGATTTTTTCAGTGAATTATTTCATACCAGGAAAAAGTAAAAAATGTTTTCTTTTCTTTTTAGACTTTAATAAGAAGTTGAAGTACTTGAGAAATCATTTCATGATAGTCAAGAAAATGAAGCCTTTTTTCTGACAGGTTTGTGTTTCATGCTTGGCTCACAGTTTTAGATGAAAGATGCAAATGTTACAGCATTAATTCACTCTTTATTGTCATCAGACATAGGGGAGAGATGCTGTGAATATTCCAAAGTGAGGGAAAATAAATTATTAGATATCACATAGTCTTTAGGGGAGAGTATTCTGCATCCTTCAGTGACTAATTATGAGCACAGGTCACAAGAAATTTTTTCTATATTTTCTAGTGAAAATGGAGTTTGTGTCATTTCTTTTCCTTCAGCAGCACTAAGACGGCCTCCTACATTTACCTGGATGTCTGTTTTCACGGTGTGTGTTGGAATTTCATCCAAAAAATATATCAAATGTGGCTGAAACCAGTCATCAAAATCAAGAGGAAGTTCTAGCTCTGAGCACACTAACTACAGGAGAAGGGAGGCAGAATTTACACTGTACTGTCCTCACTCACTGTGTTGGGAAGAGTCCAGCACTGTGTCCCGACAGAAGACACCTCTGGCATTGCATGGCCAGTAAAATTTGCAAAGCATCTGTGGGACATTTTCAGTTAGGAAAGGAGGTGTCTACCACTTTCAGATGCCTGAGTTTTAGGCAGAAGTTGAGTACACTGAATTCTGCCATTAATCCCCTATGAAAATCAGGTTAAAAGTAGTACTGAAAGCCTTATGCTCCATGCATAAGCAACTTTTATTGGCTGAGAAAAAAACTGATAAGATGTGAAAGATGTTTTTAAAAGAGAAATTGCAAACACAAATACTGATTTGATGCTGGATAATGCCACAATCTTCTCACTAAAGAAGATCAGCATGGCCAAGAGGATGAAAGTTAACAGGCTGCTCCATCCAGCTAAACGTCTAGAAGCAGATTTCCCTCCTCATGTTGAAAACTCCATTTCATGAGAGAGTATAGACAGAGGAGGCCCAAAGAGAAAACTTACAATATAAGCAAAGCATTTTGGCATAAGATTTTAAGAATGCAGAAAGATTATCATTTTGTGAGTTGCAGATTTCTGTTGTACATTTGTGCTTAGGTAATCTCTTTCCAGATGTACATCTTTTGTTTAAAATGGCTTATGGCTAATTCTTTTTGATTCACAGAAGGATTTGATTGAAAAGAGTGAATAAAGCTGGAGAAATCTTACAAATGCAATGGCTGGGATCTTTCTTTTCAGTTGCCAGGGCAGAGGTTTCCATTGTTTGTTTGTACAATAATTTATCTGGAACAGCAGAAGGTGTTTTCAATGAATGAACCACCTGTGCAACAATATAGGAAAGAGAAGAAAGATAGCTTTCGGCATTAGTTATTTGTATATGTAAAAAGAAAAAAAAAAAAAAAGAGAAAGAAATATATTTTATCTATTGATTAACTGGATGACTTTCTGAGGAATTTCACTTGGGAATACTTGAGAAATGCTACATCAGTTCCTTTCCGTGTCCACACACTCTGCCAGTGAGATTTCTCAATTAGATGTTCTGTGATAAAATGTTAAGTTCAGTATTCAGGCAATCCGGCTGGAAACCCCTGTTACTAACTGCCCTTGTTCTTGCACTTTACTTGATCATTGCTGAAGTACAGCAAAATCGTATTGAAAGTGCCTTAGACTTACAACTGCCCTCTTCTTTTCTGTCAATTCCTTTCCTAGCTTCTTTCTCCATTCAGACCTTCCATTGCTACTAAGAAATAACCTGAATCTTTTAGTGATTACTTTAGTTGTGTGAGTAACAGATCTCTACATATAATTGGGAAGGAGTGAATAGTAATAATTCATATCAGAATTAAAGTGGAATATTTTCAGAAATCTGGCAAAAAACCCCCTCTGGTTTGGAAAACTTTTACTTATTTAAAACTTTTCTATTTCACTTTTGACTGCCCTTCAAAAAGAACAAATTGTTTTTTGTTTGTTTCCAAAAATTATACATAAAAAGTTGGAACTTCCATAAACCTCACAGAAATATGAATAAATTGAACTGTGAAATCCCTTGCATACATGAAAATATGTACAAAATAACACCCTAAATTTGAAAATAGCTTTAGTCAGCCAGCTTTTTATGTATTTACTCCCATGTTTCCCAACCTCAGTTGCTTACTTGTGGCTTATTTATTTCTTAATGTACTTATCTACAGAGGAATATGTGGTTTTAATCTTCCTAAGACATAGTGAGCCTCCCGAAGTCAAAACAGAGAGCTTTTCTGTGTTTAGTATTTCTATAAGCTTATGCTGAACCTTTAAGACTTTGAAAAAAAAAATCTTCCCATTGTAACTTTACACTTTTTTCTCCAAAATTCTAGTCTGTATAAAGCACATGGTATTCCTGTGCTAGGTGGAAATTTTTACCTTCTTTTCTTACTTTCCCTCCCTTTTTAGCATATGAACAAGGATAGTCAAGGGTGAAAGCAGTTTTATCATTCCAAAGGTATGGTCAGGGCAATGCAGGCATTTCCAGTGAAGCACCCAGGTAGAGGGCTCCAGTTATGGTCACTACTGCTGCACATTCTTCTGGTGGCCAACACTTTCACAAGGAAATAAAGGGAGGAGAAGAGAGCTGTGGTGTGTGTGCCCAGTGTGTGAGCACATTCTTCTGAGCGCCAAGTACGTCAGAGTGGGAAGCAGCAAGGGAGTGGAACATAAAGCCCATCTCACATATACTGGGAGGGCTGCATTTGGCTCCACTGCAGTTACTTCTGATTTACTCAAGTGTCAGCTGGAGAAGGACCACAACCCATGCTTTAAAATGTTTTTATATGCTCCTCTGAGTAAAAAACTTGGAGGACTTTATGAAAACAAGCTACTGTTGCTGATTTGCCAGGTAGGCAACCTCTCTGAGCTCTGGTTTAGAGCTGATCCAAATAAAATGTTTCTCACAGCTATGACTGTGTTGCACTAATTCAACTAGAATAAACAATTACATCAGAAAAATGTGTTTACTTTGGTTCTGGGCCACAGAGACTGGGCCCAAATATGATGTAGAACATATGCCTGTTATTGGTTATAAGGACAAATAATTTTACAGGTGGACCTCAACATTCCTTCCTTTTGCTAAGTATACTCCTCCTGGCAAAGTATCTGGAACGTCTGTTTATTATTTATGGAGTTAGACATCAACTTTCTTATTTAAATAGACAATGTAAACAGTAACTCTGAGATTAGAAACAAACAGAAAATTTTATTTCTCTCTTTGTTTACAGGTACATAACTGTGATCCTGTCATTAAAGCTACCCCTGTTAACACCAACAAGGACTGACATCTTCAGCTCCTCAGTCATCTTGCACTGGGGTAACTCAGAAATAAAATAATCAAAAGCCAGCAAAATTTCAATCATGTAAAGAGAAGATTAAAATCAGTTGTGTACTTTTTTTACTGAATACATCAAAGTCTTGATCCAGACAGCCAAAAGCAAAGGGAAAGACTATTTAGTCAGACTGTTAGTTCATGCCATACAGTATCATTTCAGTCTAGAATATTCATCTCTACTACCAAGTAAGTTAAACAGAAACATTACACCATTTTTATTTGCCTAGGTTTAGCCATAGTGTTCCAGTATGAAAGTAAAGGAATTATAAATTGGAGTTTAGTTTAAAAATGCCTGATCTAAACTATCTGAGTAAAGGTCCTTTGTCTCTTGGTAAACTTTCTGTTGTTAACAGAGTTGAGTATAAGCAATCAGTATGGAAGAAACTTTACAGAGTAAATATAGGGAATACATCTGAATAAGGTGCCACACATACTTAAGCCATTGTAACACAGCAGCTTTTAAAACAACTAACTTTAACAAAAAACAAACAAAAAACAAGCCTTTGAAACAACAAACTACTTTTTGAAGTTGCAATTTATAAATTAAATAAAAAATACAGTGAATAAAACAATTTAAAATTCTCCCTACATTTGTCCCAAGCTTGAGGCTTGTTTTAATCTAAAATTCTGGGTTTAATCTATTGAAAAAAATATAATGAGAGCTGTACAAATTTAAGCTACATCAAAACTGTATTTGTCTTTTAGTTTGAGAATATCTCCACCACAGAGAACTAACAAATAGAAATCTTTAGCTAGTATCTGTGCCACCAGCCCATAAAAAATTAAGCAATAAACACCCATTGGAGTGGGTGGGAGATTATTGTGAAGCCAAATTGAATGAAATAAGGATACTTCTGAACTTTTATTTCGTTTTTAAATTCAAACCATAATCTTTCCTGAAGTTCCAGAATTGAGAGAAAATAAACAGGGTTTCTGGGATATTGCAAGAGCAGCTGCTAATACATTTCTTTCTAGCCAACCTTATTTCTCATAAGAATACTCCCATGAGATGCCGCCCCCCCAGAAAACACCAAAGGCACTGAAATGATCCACATGAGCCTTTGGAGTGCTTTTGAGGTCCACCTACTTCCCCCACCTTTGGAGATCCCTTCCATTTTCTCCACTAACCACGTGTAGGGTCTCACTGAAGTGTGACTAACATTACCTGACCACCTAGTGATGAGTAGTGAGTGACCACCTCGTGAGAGTAGATGGAGCAAACTAAAGTCCCCCAAGGGAATTTTGTAACACTTATCCATCTATCCTGAATGAATTCCGACGGGTCAAAACACTGTGCCTTATTCCCCAAGCAGCTGCATTCCCATGCAACAGACTTTGACATTCCTTCCAAAACCTGTGCAATATTTCACTGCTTGCTGAAACTGATGGAACAGGGCTTTACTGATGTTGTTCCTAACTAACATAATAGGAATATGTATTCCCCATAGATTTTGAGTGTTGTCATTTCTGGATGTCAAATTTTGCTATGGATAGAACTCCTTTTTCCAGAGAAAGAGCTATATCTATGTCCAAGGAGAATATAAAAGTCTCCTTTGCTGTGAAAATCAACTCTGCACAGTCTTCAGGACTAAAATCAACCCTAACATGAAGTGGCTCCTTGGAGAATGTTGTTCTTCCTGGCAGAAAGTGAACTGAGATCCTCCCATGCAAAGCAGCAGAAAAATCCAATGTTTTCATAATTGATATGCAACCTAAACTGCTCCTTTTTGTGTTGTATGAGCTGCAAAACGGCTAAAATGCTACTAGGAATGTCTTCATTCTGCACATTAAGGAAAAACTTACAATAAATTATGTTTGTATGCTTTTATTAACCCTTGAACTGCTGCTGAGCAATGCATGTGTTTGAACAAGAGTTGAAATGCTATTAAAATATTTGTTTAAATACTTTACTACAGCCTAAGAATTGAGCTCCAAAGCCTGTGGGATTTGGAGACTCACAAGAAAGTTAACTGAGGGAAGTCTGGGAGAGGTCAGCATGCTCAAGCACACTCCTACAAAATCTTCTGCCTCCTTTATCAGCTTTAATAAACTTGACTCCTACTTTGTGCTTTGAAATTCAAAGGACCCACGCAAAGATTTCTGAGCTATGTAAGCTGTGTTCACAGCAATCTCATCCATGCAGAATCAGTTCAATGTCTAAACTTTGGGCTTATTTGCTATTGGTTTATTCCAATTCTACGCTTTCACAGTTGGCTGCTTTCTGTAGCATTAGGCTACACAAGAAGCAAGCCACCTGCAGATTTTATTAAAAATGACATGGGTTGTGAAACTACAATATTACCTCTGATTTCCTTTACTCAAATGAAATACTTTTCCTCCTGTGAGACATATCTTTTCTTGTTTTTGCATTTCATACACTTTAGCCAGATTTATCTCATGCCAAACAGTAAAACAGTTCTCACAGCACTGCCTGTAACCCAGTTCACCCAATTCTCCCTTTGCCTATGCCCTTAAGTCTTTAATCAGTAGTAATCAGAGTCACACCTGCTTTTTCCTTCTGGCTCAAGAAATATTTTAATCTTTTTGGCCTGATAGAAATCTCCAGCAAGAAGGTCAGAGCCCTGTGAACAGGGTTACAATGTTCCTGGAGAGGGTGGGAGATCACATTCCAGAATCTCCCAGGGTAAAGGGGAACACAAACCTCCCTCTCCCAGGAAGATTTGGTCAGTGGGAGCTTTTGCCTGGGGTTTTGAAAGAAAGATGCCATCGCAACATTTTGTTAAGATTCTTCTCTTGGAGCGTGTTGGCACTCCCTGAGATGCCTCCAGCATTGTAATGCTTTTAGGATTTGAGAGACTTGTAAAAAAAAGATTTGTAAAAAAAGACATCTTTTTTTAGAGCCTACTTGAGTCCAAGCACAAACTAGGTGATGAGCTGCTCATTAATGTCAAAACTGGGCTAATTCTCTATGTGACAGCTGCCCAAACACAAACAGTAGGATTCATCTCACCCAAATACAGATCTCTGCAATGCAGAAAACCATGCCTCAGCCAATACACTTTGCCCGATTTTTTGATTGTTAGTGAAGTCTTATAACATCTAGTTCAGGTATTTAATTCAGGATGAGACCACTGTCACCTTAGAAACAACTGTTTCTCTTCACAGGTGAAAAGGGAGTGTTGGCAGTGACAGAGATCCCTGCAGTGCAGATGACTGAATGTGAACTCCACCTCCACACCTAAAGAATATTCATGCCAACAACACCACACCTGGGGGCTACATTCTGGCTACTTTTGATCCCATTTGTGAGTGGACTTGGGTGTTTAATCCTTTATGGGACATAAAAGTTACTTACACTAAAGTCAGGGAGTCTTAAAGACCTTTTTAAAATATTAACTTTCTATTATGGTAGGAGCGGAGCAACCAGGTGGTCGTGTTAAATATAACCTTACACATTCCTTTTCTCAGTCTATGAGGAATACAGGCACTTTTAAGGAATGTTATACTGTTGGTTTTTGGTGTTCAGGTTTATGAGGGATCTTTTGTAAACAACCAGGGAGTTCAACCTATCTTATGCTCTCTGATTAGATTTAGTCCTTGGTGAAAATTACTTCCTGAGAACCTGAAAGTGGCTTTTGGGTTAAGACTTCTAAATAAGGTTTAGCCTGCATATAGTCTGTGACCACCTATGTTCAGTGACTGTTGTACACAGTATAAATAAATTACTCTAAGATATTCTGTATCACTGATTTCTCCCCTGATAGAAAGCTGGGTTGCAAGCCTTCCAAATCCATCAAAACCAGGCAATAATCTTGTATTTCAGGATCTATCCTTACTTTCCCAAATGTGCACAACTGCCATTAATTTTCATTGAAATCATTTGAACTCAAATGCAAAATAGATTTTACTTTGTGATGCAGTCAGTTAATATATGAGAACCTTGTGAGCCTTAGAATCAGTCTGAATTGTGAGTGGGTTATTTGTTTGTTCATTTTATTCCTTATTTATAAAAGGGATGACGGCCCACCCAGTGGAATTTTCCCATCAAAAATAGTATGAAACAGAATAATGGAATGCAAGATTGATTAGATGGTGTGCTTGTTGGCAATGGGTGCATGTACTTCTTAATCTTAATGGATCATAAAAAAAATCCTTTCATATTTGCCATAATGTATGTGCTAAGTTGTGGGTTCCTAGCCAATGCAAAGAAATATTCTATGATTTCCAGAGATGCAAAGAAGGAATTTCATAGAGCACATAAATGGGGCCTCTGTTTAAATGCATAAAGATAATTTCTTAATTATGGCAATGACATTCATTAAAAAGCTTTCCAATAGTACATGCAGTTCCCACACTGGTCTCTCTCCCACTGTCTGACAGACAGACAGCTTGGTTACACATGCTCAGAAAGGAGGGTGGGGGCCCAGATTCTTGGCTGTCTTGAAGTGGCCACATCCTGCCATCTGCTGCATCCTTCTGCTATTGGCAAATTCAGGGAAGAATGTTTCTGAGGTGTCTTAAAATGCTCTGCACCTCTGAAGAAATGTTTTATGTAAGGGCAAGTATACAAATGCTTTCAGGGAGAGAGAAACCAGCTTAAAATACCAAGAAATAAAATATTTTTTTTAAAAATCCATATATTTAAAGAAAAGATCACAGAATTGCAGAATATTCTGAGTTGGAAGGAACCAGACCAAGGACCATCAAATACAACTCCTTGCCCTACACAGGATAGCAACAACAATCACACCGTGTACCTGAGAGCGTTGTCCAAACACTTCCTGAGCTCTGTCAGGCTTGGTGCTGTGACCACTGCCCTGGGGAACCTGGTCTAGTGCCCAACCACCCTCTGGATGAAAAACCTTCTAATATCCAACCTAAACCTCCCCTGACACAACTTCAGGCCATTCCCTCAGAATCTATCCTAATTGCCACAAAGACGAGATCAGTGCCTGCCCCTCCTCTTCTGCTCATGAGGAAGTT
>VZSR01003806.1:12737254-12753179 GCA_013398615.1 Brachypodius melanocephalos
AATTTGTCGAGGTCTCTCTGCAGGACCTCTCAGCAGCTCCCAATTTTGTATCATCTGCAAACTTTCTAAGTAATTCTTATAGATGTGTCAGGAAGTCTCATCCTGATGGAGAGTTAGTGTCTAAACTTTACCATGTTTAGTTGATCACGGGAGTACGCAAAATTTAATCCTTAGAGTCTTTATAAAACTACTAAGTCAAGAAACAGTCCAAGTTTGTATAGTAAAAAAAACAGGCACCTTCTCCTTGGATCACCTTTTACTGTTGCAATCACAACAACTGCATAATTTTTAAGATGTGTACATTTGCATGTAAAATTAACTGACAATTTCATAATATTTCTTCCTTTTGCTATTCCCTTTCTCTATCTCCCTTTTTAAAAAATGAACTTGGGATTTCCTCCAATAGTTTCTTTGTTGTCTAAAAGTTCACACTGTAGGTTTCTCACTTCTTCATCGCATTTGACCAAGATGCCCTCCTGTTCCTTAGCTGTTGTTTAATATCAAAAGGGTCATGCTCCTTAGAAAGAAACCTCTTGATTGTCTGGAAGCACCCTAGAAATGAACAGAAGAAGATAAAAGAACAACAATATCCCCTCTGGCAGCTGAACATGTTGCTTTTGCAAACCAGAAGATCTTAAACCTCAGTCTTTGGGTTGGTGTCCCACACCTGAAGAACTTGTGTGGAACGGGAATACATTCTGTACAAATGATGATGAAAAATTCATAGTCTTAACCCCTGCAGTATGGTTCTTGTGACATTTTGTCCTGGGAAAAAAATTCTTTGGAGGATGGCCCTCCATTATTTCAGAAGCTAGTATTTTCTAAATTCAGTTAGTTTTAGTTACAAAATATTTGAGTATTTATTTTTGATTGAGCAAAGTCCCCTCTGAAATAAATGACAGCTTTATTTCAATAGGTATGTTCAGGCCAGGCCCCAATTAATCAGCACTGACATTTACAAGAATCACTGCTCTCTGCTATGCCAGAGGGCTTGGGTTCAACTCCCAGGAGCAGAGGATTTGGACCTATTTCATCATAAGGACTTCTTATGACTGCCTTTCTCTGTCATGTAGCCTGTTTTTAATGGAAAAACACTATAGAGCGATGAGTATGTTTAGAAAATAACTGAAAAATGTAACCTTCTGAAAAAAAAATTCTCGATAGATTGTAAATGTCCACAAAACTATTTTCTTTTTAACTTCATGTGCCTTTTCTGATGCAAAGTTTGTCTGAAATATGCCCATTAAAACTATAGTCCATCCTGCAATGTTTTGCCGCATTGTGATCTTTTTTCTCTTAACAGTAGAGTGACCTCTGGAAGAGTAAAAACGTATGCAGATTCCTTAACATTGTCTGAAGGGAAACTAGAAACTACATCATGAAAAACTGATCATGTGAAAATGATGTCTGACCTGCTGCAAACTGCAAACTATGCAGAGTATCTCTTGGAATAGTGCAAAACACAAAGCCCAAAACTATACCAGCAACAGTGCTAACAATTTATTAGTAGAAAGTAAAACTAGCAATTATCATCACAAATGGGTAATGCCAGGTAGGAGATCTGCTCTCCAATTCTAGTTTTGCAAAGAAAACAGCCTTGTCTACAAAAGAGGAAACGGTTCATGACATTAACTTTCTTTTCTACAACTGCATGGGGAGGTTTCACAGGCTGCCTCCATGACCTGGGCTATCGAAGAACTGGAGATCCCCAAAGGGATGATCTCTCTGCAGATTTGGAGGTTTGAGCCTGGATTTTCTTCATTCTTGACTTTCACATACCTCTGTGATTCCATCAGCTGCCAAAACTTCATTCCCATCAGGAGGATTCGTAAAAACTGCAGGCTGTCCAGGCTGCCAAATTCTGGGACAAATTGTTCCCTTCGGAGAACTTTTGGAGAGGACAGAAACACAGGACTGATAATTATATTATGAAGTAATAAGAATAGTTTCTTGAGTTTTTGGGCCAACAGGGGGAGAAGAAATTATAGTGATAAAATCTATTAAATCGGAATTGAACCTTCTGCAAAAATCACCTCTAAAAGGCCAGGTATCCACGAAAGTCTGTGTGAAACATTAAAAGCCTCAGGGTTTAGAAAACATCTTTCTTTTGCACTCGTATCCCAGCACATGGTACAAAATCCAGTGATGGTGCAGATGCATCTTTGTTTGCAGCTGCTGATCTGCTGTCAGCCAGACAATATATCCTGTAGGGTCCTGTAGTCTGAGCAAATTTTGCTGCAGCTGCAAAGTTCATTCCTGTTCATCTGGATGGGTTTTTAACAATGGTCTCTGCTCTCCCCACTGCCCAAACAAAACTGTCTATAAATGGAAAACTCCCTTCCTCTCCCTCCAAGGCCCTGAGGTAGCAGAATGAATGCAGCACATGTGGTGCTAAGTGTCTCAGAGCTAAAACATGCTTAATACATGCAAATACCAACATTAGCCATTATGAACAGGCATGATTTATGTGCCTGTCAGCAAGACATCAATCATGACTACAGAGTCAGCAGCAGTATCAACAACAGTAGCAGGAGTGGAGGGTCAGAGCCAAGATGGGATGGTCCTTCCCAGCCACCCGGGGGGAAGAGAAAGATGGATGAAGTAGTAAGAATCCCCAAACAGTGTCTTTTAGGGAAAGAGATGCTAAATTTTAAACCATCTCTTGAGCCCAGTCAATGTCCAAGATTATTTCTTTGTTAGATCTATGAGAGAGAACCAGCAGGGACATTTGGAAGTGCCATCGGAGAAGGGACCTACACATTCCAAAAAGAAGTCAGGGTTTTAAAACTGTGACATCAAAGGTATTTAAAAGCATCTTTTCAGGAGACATTTTTACCAGTGGGATCTGATTTACTTTCCTGTGCAGATGGCAAGTGTATTTAACTGTGAAGCTTTTCTTTAACACAAATTAGAGCCAAGAAAGAAACTGCATCAGAGCTTTCTTTGTACAGATGATGGTGTAACTGAGGGAACATACATCTAAGGATGTATGTAATACATCTATGGATGATTACCACTCTGTGATAACAACTTTGGCTTCTGAGTAATCTAGAAAATACCAGTTCATGCTGAGTAGGGCTGGGAAACTTGTTATATTTTGGATTTTTTTTTTGCTTTTTTTAGTTGGCAGGAGAAGGCTGAGCTAGAGGAGATGTTGGCTGAAATGTCAGTAAAAACAATGATGTTTTATTTAGATATCTCAGGCTGTACTTGCAGTTGGCTGGAGACACTTGATAAAAGATAGTTAGATTTTACTAATAAACTGATAGGGAAGGAAATTGATGTCCCTGAAAAAAATTTGTCAAGGACAAATAGAAACAATTCTGTCTGAATGTGTTAAGAATAATTGATATGACATATTTGCTTCTAGCTGGGACATACAGCTGAAGTGTTAAAAAATGTCTCACAATTGCCTAAAGATGGATTGTCTGTCAAATTTACAGGCTCAGACAAATGCAGGTAGCATCTCATCCCCAAACTGGGTGGACTATGAATCAAATGATGACTAAACCTTTTGAAAGCAAAGGCAAAATTACTCATGACAAGAACGAAGCCAAAAATAAATCCATTTTTTTTCTGTCTTGAATGGCACAAGGGGTTTTGCTAAAATATATCCTTTTTTGCACATCTTCAGACCAGCACCTCAAAGATATTGAGGAAGCTGATGAAATATCCCAGCAAAGAGGCATTAGAAACATCATAAATATATTGCAAACTGTTCAAAGAAATATAAAAAATAGGTATGGAGAAAGAATGTATTCATTACAAAGAATGTATTCATTACAAAGGAAGGTGTTGTGGTTTGAAAGCAAAACAAGTGAGAGGCGCTAAATCAGAAATACAATTTGATAAGAAGAAAGGAAAAGAGAGTAAAATAAAATTAAATAAAAGCAATAATACCAAAAGACCACTGACAGGGTCAGAATACAACCCAAGCAGAGTGATGGAAACAGTCCAGATGAGGTGGTCTTCCTGAAGAAGTGGTCCCGTAGGAAAAATGTCTGGTAGCTCTGGTCCTCTGGAAAGCCAGCGGGCAAGGGCTGCCTGTACTGTCCCAAATCCCAGATTATATCCAGGTGAGAATGCTTGGCTCCTCCCCCTGTGCGGAGCATCTCACAATGGAAAGATGAGTCACACTGATGGGTCCTGTATATCACACATTAACTCCCGGAGAGAGTTATCTATAGTCGTTAACAGAAGATAAGGAGAGAGTGGTGTTTGATAAGCCATTAACAGAAGATGGCCCAGAGGGAGGGGGCCTGGGAAAAAAACACTGCTCCAACAATTGGAATCAATGATTCATGAAGATGGTGATAGAATACTTTGTGCTAATCCTATACTACAACCCAGGACAGAAGGAAAGAGAATCCAATTGAGGTTACATTTTCTGAAAGCACAAATATTCAAATTGACATCTTAAGAAGTGTGAGTAAGTGTAAATAGCAGAATAAAGCAGGGGGAAATTCTGATCAAGTCACACAGTACAAAAGACCTAATAACACATGCTGTTGTGTGATGACAAATATTTTAAGAATTTTTTGCTTGTTTTCTTAATAAATATTGTAAACTGTTACAGACTTTCTGGGCTCTGCTTTAACCTTGTCAGCTGTAGAGCATTTTATGATATTGTTTCACAGAAATTAGCAAAGTTCAGTTGCACACGTTAAATATCCATTCATATATACTTTTCTGTAGTCATTTGAGTCAAATTCATGCATGTAAATGCAAAACAAAGTTGATAATTTCTGCTTCTCCATTCCACTGCTGAACTTCTCTTGACTGATGAAGCTCATGTGGATGATTACCAACTGAAATATTCAGGATTTTTAAGGCTGCAGGGAATTTTTACTCTGCATTACCTTTTGATAACTTCTGTTTGTGTTAGTGTCTCTCTCATAGCCAATCAGTTCTGATGGAAAGACTGATATTAATAGAGAATTGACAATATTTATTTACGATTATTTTTTCACTTATTAACTTCCTTCATTGTTAAGTTCACCTCATTTATATCTCGATGTGGCCACAGGACTTTTGAGGCACAATTCCCTAATAACAAAATTAGGAGTGAAATCATTGCTTAAACAGTGCCATGAGAAACAGTATGTTATCAACTCCAGATATGGAGGATAGCTTTTGTACTCTTTGTAAAATTCTCAACACACTGCTTTGCCTAACAGGAAGTTAACTCATGCTAAAATATGATTGCTAATTTATTGACTTATTATTTTTTCCAGTTTTAATATTTATTCTTAATGTCTCTTTTCCCAAATCTTGCACAAATTGTCCATGTAATAAAATGTCTTCTGATCACAAACCAGTCATAACTGAAAAGCAGTTTCTTCTTCTTTAAATATTACTGTTGCTTTTTGTTTCAGACTTTCTGTATATATTGTTGTTATTAATCAGCTCAGGGAGTTCAGTAAGCTCTATTAAAATAAAATGCTCCTTTTTTGCAATCAATCCCGTCAGAAATTTTTACCAGAGAATTAATTTTTTACCCTGAATTAAGTTACTTGTTCAGATCACTAATAAAATATGCATTAAAGAATTTCATTCAGCCCCTTGGACAATATGAAAATTGAAAGTTTGGTGGGGGTGGAGCTTTTTATATGTGCATAGCAAGACTTTCTGTTAGGTTTGATACTTGAAAGAGAAAGAAAGAACAAACCACACAAGATTTAAGCGTTCAGTGAGTACCCACACTTTTCCTTGACCTTCATATCTACTACAAGTCAAAGAAACACCCAAGAATGCAAGTCCCAGTTCTACTAGGCTGCAAGTTCCCAAGATTTTTGTAGCTGAATCTCAGTTATAAATCTATCCATTTCTTCATTTCTCCTCTTCCTGTGTCCTTTTTGCTCTTCAATAAAACTGCCTTCCTCTGGATTATATTTGCATGTCACTGGAAAGGCCTGTTTCATTGGTTAGAAGCTAATTTTTAGGTTACAGTTATGCTAAGCACAACAATTACATCTTAAGAGTGACAAAAACTTGTCATTTTTATACAGTATTTCCAATATTATGCTTTATTATTTCTAAATAGAGCAGCTAAATTAGTGCAATCAGTTGAGCTTTACTATCCAAAAGTAGAAATCCTATGGCAAACCTGCTAGTATTAACAGGTCTTTCTCTTTGGTAATGAAAGGTCTTCTGAAGACCTAAGCTGTGAGAAGATACAGAGATGAATCTGTGATGTGAAACAGAAATATGTGCAACTTCTAGGAAAAAAAAAATAGATACTTTTGTATACAAGGGATAACCTCCCTGTAACTTGCTTTGCATAAAGGCAACTGCTGAAAGGTCCTGGGAAATACAAAGACTCTTTAAGAAGGCTTTGCCTGTACTCTGTCTTCATTACAGTAAAATGCATTGTTCAAAATTTTTCATGTAAAACTACTCTGATAATTTCCCTCACACATATTTTGAGACTGAGTCTAATGTGCTGAAGATCTTTAACAAGAAGTTTTTCTCTTTACTCAACATGTTTGAACTTTAACACTTAACTATATTTAAAGAGGTTTTTTTTGGTATAGACCAACTGGTGTAAATATACCAGAAAGCCTTTTGCAGTAAAGGTATTTTTTAACATCTTAACTTTTTTTTTTTTCTTGTTAGATTAAGATCATAAAGAAAAAGGAAGTGTTTGTCAGTATAACTGCAGCTGGAAAGGAAACAAACAAATGCATACCTATATGTAATGCTGTATCTCACTGTTATCATTTTTAAGTATAGACAATACTAATTAAAAGTAAAAGGATGACTAATAAGGGAAAATTTCTGTTCTCAGATACATCAGTATAAAATCTGAGCACATAGTTCAGATGGTTTACATTGCCAGAGATGCTGTAGCTCTGGCAAGAGGTATCTTTATGAGGGAATTACAGTAACAAGTCATTTCATTTGCCCAGTGTTATGGAAGTGTTAAAATAGAGTTGGAAAATGCTTTTTACCATTATTTTTCCTTAAAATGTTTTTAGCCTCCTAAATTTTGAGCTCAGTATGACTGCAAAGGATTTGGGCATGGACCTCGCTATATTCTGAGAATCAAAAAAAAAAATCATAGCTAGAAGGGGGTTGGGTGTTTCTGAGTGTGTGTGGGGGGAAGATGGCCTTGAAAATATCTTCTTATTCCAGATCTGTGTATGACTTTCAGAATATGTTCATAATCCTGGTCTGTTTATGCATCTTGTGTAGTCAGGTTAGGTAAAAGTATTTGTGAAACACTCAGATAGACCAAAAATTATAAATACATATAAAAATATCTTCAGAATAGCAATCAAAATCTCATGAGCCCTTGCAATAGACCACCTAGAAGTGTTTCCAGAAAACAGAATCTAATCTGTAGCAGAACCAACTGTACATGTGGACAGACCTTGAAAGTTTCAGGTAACATCTGTAAACTAAACAGTGCCAAGACCCCTGGGCTGGCCAAGTGGCACAGTTTGGGCACATCTGTGAAATTAAGGTTTTTTAGCTTAAATTGTAACTCCACCCAGACTGCCTCCTGGCAGTGATCCCCCAGCAGTGTTGACTCCTGCACATTATCTAGGAATGCTTGGGAAGGGGTTAGCTGGAGAGGGTCAAAGCCATTCCAGGGTCTGTGCTAACAATTTTACAGTGCAGAGTTTCAGTGTCTGGGAATGTTTCCAGGTAGTCTTTAACTTGCCATTATAGAAGCAGTTTCAGAGCTCCAGAAGTTGAGCTCCTCAGCCAGATGTTATCTGGCTACACCTCCTGCCATATTTCCTTTTCTAGTGTGGTTTGTCCTGTATTATTGGGAGGGGAGGGGAAGGAAAGGGGAAGGACAAGGGAGGGGAAGTTTTTTCTTCAAATTTATTCACTTTGACATCATTATTCTGTGGACATCAAGGTTGAATTCTGTGATTCTGCTGTTTTCCACCTGTTCACATTAGTAATTGCACAGGAAAGATAAGAGAATAATAGGACAAAAGACTGTCTTTCTTTAAGGTTGTATTTTTAATACTTTACTATCATGTAAATGAAAACCAGATATTTTTACCTGTATTTTTAACAATCTAACAATATTTTATATGATCTGCTGAAATTAATAATCTTTTATGTCAAATATCCTCACTTGTCTAAAGCTGGAACAAGTGTTACTTTCTTTCTTACTTTAGATGGTGGCAGAAATTTTAACTTCCTCATTGTTCACAGGAAATCCAGGAAGTTCAGTCCTTACACAGAGAAGGTTTAATGTTCTGTTGCTGGTGGTGATATGCTTCACTTAGAAATGTTAGGAACACCTTTTTTCTTCAGTTTTTCTATCTCCCTCTGGCTTTGCCTTCATAGGCAATCAAAGCAGAACCCAATCCTAATGTTAGCTATTTGAAAATTAACACTGAATGACATTATCTAATTCTGAATGACTGAATGACTGAGAGAAGAAAAGAGTGCAAAATGACATATCCAAAACAACCTCTAGACAAGAATCTCAGTGTGATGGGAAAAAACTACTTGTGTATTTCTAAGGACTTCTAGCATTTAAAGTGGAATTCCTGTGCCCAATCCTGTTAGTGGAAATAGTCCTTGATATTTTCCAACTCCAAGAGTGTGCCCAGTGATCATTTAGGGAAAATATGAAATTACCCAGGCAAATCCATCAGACACCACGCTAGCAATCAAATATGAGTGGTGAATAAATTTGTGTCCTGAAAACGCTGTCATGGTTTGGTTTAGTAGTGAGGCATGGTCATTAATAATGATATGGTTTAGAATTTTCATAGCAGAAGAGTTGCAGTGAAGGAAAGGAGCAGAGTTCAAAGATGCAAATAAGTGAGAGCACTGGTAACACAAGGAATATCATGATAAAACACGCCAGCCTTCAACACACTAAATAATTACAGTAGACTCATTTAATCAGATGATTAACGTTACACCTTGGATTCCTAGTTGGAAATGACTTATACACAAAACTTTAAAAGCCTTCAAACTCTAGATACCTACTGTCCTCACCTTCCTTTTCTCCTCAGTACAAGTATTTAATTTTTTGTAAAACAAAAACTGAACTGCTGCAATCTAAATTTTTTTTACAACAAATTAAAGCTAATTTACCTTGTAATGCTAGACTCTAAAGTGCATAATTTACTTCATAAATAATTCTTTTTCTCATACAACAGGACAGGACAAAGCATTCAATGTGTTAGCTTTATGAGATTCTTTACTATCCTACTTATGAGTGAAGAGCTTTAACAGGTGGTACATGGTAATCATACCAAGAGCTCACCAGCTGATAAGTGGTGACTGACTGGGAACGTGCTCCACTTCCCCTTTAGTGTAAATCGTGTGACCTCAAACTGTGTTTTTGAGAATGTAGAACTCATTACTCTAATAGCAAAATCATTCTATAAATCTCATTTCCAAAGCTTCAACTAGAAGTTGTATCCATGAGACCTCTAAAGGGTGAGATAAAGCAATCAAGTCAGAAAAATGGTTTGCACCAGTCAGAGAGTTGGACAGGAGAGGTTGAAAAGTCAGACACAGGCAGGAGTAATCCAGGACCAAAATTTCCAAGAGACACATATTTTCAGTACTAATCTTAGAAAATCATAAAGAAAAAACAGATCTTTGTGACCAATCTGAAATGCTGTCCAGTATTTGCTGAATACTAACACGACTTGAATTATTCCTACTCATTTGCTGAAATAAATCTTCTTGTGGTGATCTATGAAAACACCTAAAAGCAGATAAAATCTTGACATCCCTGATCAGCCTCTCCACAGACAATGCTGGCAGCTTTTTTTGGACTGGAAAGTCCGCTCCCTAGTGAAGCTAAAAGTCATAGGCTTTAATGACGGGAGACCTCCTTCTGCATGGAGCCATCTGTCCGAGGCACACTGAGCCCTAGGAGTGTTTACCATAGATGGATCTACAATGCTCTACACAGTAAGATGCTGGCACAGTGTTCACAGTATGCTAGGAACACTAGGAAGCCACAGCAATATTGGTCAGTCCTTCATAACTTCATTTCCCAAATGTTCGTAATTAAACAGTTTTTATTTAAGTAATCAGCATGAAATCCTTAGCTTTGTTTTTGCAACCGGTATTGTGTTTATGGAGCCAAATATTGAAAACTTTGATACTGAATACCTTGTATGTGTTAATTTTGGCAACCTTTAAAGATTCTGTAGATGCCTTGCTATGTTACCACCACCCACTCTTCAACCCCCTGGCCATCAGCCCCTCCAAACCACAGAGACATGTTTCTCTTTTAATACTTTCTTGCAGTATTTCTCATGAAAATCACAGGGAATCGTGTGTGATTTCAGCAGAGTGAAACTTGATCTCAAAGTGTCTGTAGGACCAGAAGTTTTTAAAGAAAACATTTCTTAAATCTTGTGTTCACTGCTGCTTCAGCAGGCCAATTAGACTTGATGGGAATTCTAGAAAGCTGTCGCCAGGCATTGCAGCAGGAATAGCAAACAAGGCCCAAAGCAAATAAACGAATGGGTAAAGTGTGGCCATCCTCAGAACCTCCTTGCTGATGACCTCCTCGTCTCTGCAAAGGGATGCTGAAGGTACTGGATGAAGGGACACCAGGTTAATTAGATTTGACATTAGTTAACAGCAGCAATTACCAGAGAGTAATTAATCAGGGAAAGTCTCCAAACAGAAGGAGAATAAATAAACGGGTGGTAACATTCTGATCCATTTACCCCCCTAGATAAGGATGTGCCCCAGGTGTCAGGCTGAGGTGGGACTAATCTGTCTTGCTCAGTTTCTCCCTGGAACTTGGGTGACTCTTCACACATCCATCTTCCTTTACATGGAGACAAACAAGCATTCCCTAAGCCATTAATAGCACCATTCCTATAAAAACTCAGGATAGAAAAACATTAAAATTCCTCTGTCCTTCCCAGATTTTTTTCTTTAATCACTCCCCAACCTTTCTTAAAGGACTCTTCAACAAAGCTCTGAGAATGCAAATGAAATTTCTTTCTACTTTCATTAACTAAAATAATGTCAATACCCTAGTAGCAGTGGTTTCTACATCCACAAGCAGCAGTTTTTCTTTGCAGCCAATACCAAAGAGTTTCAGCTACTTCATCTGTAAAGAGCAAGTTCCCTGGTTTTCGTTCTCACCCAGGCCAATGGGAGTAGGTCACATAGAATATCCTAAAAAACTACAATGTACAAGATTATTTAGGAATCAGCCATGGCCTTACTACAAGCACAGGCAGTTGCATTTCCCCCGAGACAGCTCACCAGGCTGAGTTGTGATGCAGCTCCTGCTGTTCTGCACTGATCCACAAGAGTCCTGTACCTGGCATAGATTATTTCCACTCCCATGTCCCCAGGATTAACACCACAGAAAGTGATTTCCTTGGCACAACCAGCTGAAAGATATGAATACTTCTTGCAAGAGATCATTTCCAAGACCTTTCTGCCCTAGTTATGAACTGAATTCCAGCTTCTCTGAGTTTATAAGGATAATTCGTCCCCCAGCATACTTTTAAATGTAGAACGACTAAAAAGATGTCAACAATGCTCATACAATAAATATTAAGGGCATAATATTCAGTCATATTGCATTTGGTTACTTTATTCAGCAAGACAGGCATTCTACAGGTAGATTATTGTTAGATTTATTGGGATTTCTCCATGAAGATGTCTTTGTCTTCACCATAAATAAAAATCCTTGAAATATTGATACAGAACCTGAAATATTGATACAGAATATTGATACTATTGATGTAGTATAGTATTATGGACTATACAAATTTGATGTACAATTTCATACAGTGCGTATTTTTTTAAACATAGCTAGGTTTAAATAACCTAACCTAATAAACACTCCTAAATAACTACAAAAATCATAATTTAATAAATATCCCTTGATTGTTTAGTTTTTACATGACTGACAACACGTTTGTGGGGAAGGAGCAAACAAAATTTTAATTATAAATGTATGGTTGCTTTCAAATAGTTTACTGAAAAAAGATAAGTTTATAAAACTCTGCAGAAGTCACTAAAGCCACTATGGAAAAGAAAAACGGGAAGCAAGGAAGAAAGAACTTAGATAAAAATAAACATAATAGACCAAGTTATGAAAATGAAGGGTAATACATCTAAATAATGGCACTGTGATTAGCAATTAGTTTTTGAACCTACTTTCTACCATCAAACTAAAAAAACAAAAAACAAAACAACAACAACAAAAAAAAAAAAAAAAAAAAAAAAAAAAAAAAAACTCAAATAAAATAAGCAATGCAGACTTTTGGAAGATGAGGACACATCACACTGGAGTGAGGTCTGTGGGTGAGAATTTGGCTCCTCTGAAGCTAAAGGCAAAATTCCTATTGCCTGTAGCTGTGCTGGAGTTTTCTCCATGCACGTAAACTCCCACTGACCTGGAGTGCAGAAGCCAGCCTCTATTCCCTTTTGCCTTTCAGATTTTTTTTTCTTTCATATGGTTTGTCATTATGAAACCTTAGATTGCATGTTGAATGGTAACTTAGACAACATGTAACAAAACAGTGTGCAACACATGAAGATTCAACACTTCACCAGCATTCCCTGAGTTTAAACAAACCCCTGGCAAGAACTGCAACTGGGCAACCTGAAGGTTTGCTCATGTTTAGAACAAATATAGAATTTGATCTCTGTGCTGACACATCTTTATAACTTGGCAGAAGAGAGGGAGTGTTAATCTGAAGATGAGGCAAGGTATTTGAAGCATTTAACTTGTCCTGGGATACTGCTTAAATTATTTTGGAACTGCTGTTGAGTACATCAGTGAAGGGAAATGGACAGCTCAAGGGGTTTGAGTTAGATGGAGGCAGATGCTTCAAGTTACCAAGGTGATTACACCTTCCCTGGACTTTCTCTGTGACCATAGGTACATCACTTAACCTTTTTGTGCCTCAATTAATCATTTGTAGATACTAATAGTATTCTCTGTCTAAAGGAGAAGTTGGGTTAGTGTAAAAGCAAGAAAATGTGTGAAGTTTTCAGAAAAGAAAGAAAGAAAGAAAGATAAGAAAAGTACAATACATGATACTTTATTGTAGATATGAATTGGTGCAGATGTGCAACAGGGCAATGCAGGGACAGCTGCCTGGTTTGCAAAGACATCACTGCATTTATGCAGAGCTGCATCAAGAGAAAAAGGTCTCAAGCAGCTTCAAAGAGGCATGGTCACAGCAAGGCAAGAACATGACTGTCATCTTTATGGATTCCTGTCAGTGTGTCTGCAGGGTGCTGACACACATGGAGACTTTACTGACTCCCATTTCCATGAGCACAGGCATATTTGCCTCACTCCACTGCAAATGCTGACATGTCCTTGGGTTTAAGGAATGAGTGATCAGAGATTCTAGGTGTAAAGCACTGTGAAGCAGAGGGCTTGGTGGATTTTGGGGGGTATTTGTAAATACTGCAAGAAGATTTTTTTTTTCCTAGTTCATTTTAAGTGCATTGTAACAAAAGAAAAATCAACGTTCCTTTTCCTACAGCAGTGTGAGTTGACACAAGGCACAAATACAAAGCCTGGTTTGTTATTGTTATTTAAACTTCTTTAATCCTGCTTACTGCTGCTTGTGGAGAAGGGAGGCATAGTTGGAGAGAAGCCATACTTTTTCAAATTGATTAAAAACACCTTTTGAACAATAAATAACTTTAGCTGGCTGACCTCTAAGGCAAATGATACTGCAATGACCTGCAGTATAAAATAAGATTCCTTTTCCCGACATTTTTGAATGTTGGCTTGTCAAGTATTCCTTTTGACAAGCTTCCGCCTAAAAGTTCTGTTGTCAAACAAGTATGCTTCCAGTAGACTTTACAGGTTAAAAATATTCAAGAGAAAACAACATATTTTTGCTCAGTGTGGGTAATTTAAGTGCTGTTTGATCACATATAGATAACAGTGGAGAAATTGCTGGCATTGTTTCATGTCATCTGATAAAACAAGGCAATAAATTTTACTGCAAGTTGGCAGCAGGAAGAGCTCCTGCAGGTCAGGTCTGAGGTGAGCACTACTTTTATAAGTAGTGAAGGAGACAGTGAAATTAAGTCAGATTGCAGGAGCTGGAGAAAGCAAAGAGCATAATGCCAAGGATTTGGACCTAGCGTTTTTTGATTTTTTTGGTTGGTTGGTTGGTTGGGTTTGGGTCTTTTTTTTTTTTTTTTTTTTTTTTTTTTTGGTGGGGGGGAGGGAGTTTGTTTTGTTTTGTTTTCCTCTGCAGAACTAACTGGCTTATAAATTGGTGCCATAGACATTCAATCCACAACATCTGTCAGTCATTTTTAAAAAAATGTAATAGTTCAGAAAAGCTCAAAAAAGTACACAGGGTAGCAAGAAAGTGACATAAATGAGCAAGGAAAAAGGCATCTGGTATGAAGACACATTGGTTTACCCTTTGAAAGGATCTCACTCTGCAGGGATCTCAATTGCTTGTAAAGCTTGGCTGCCTAAATGAAGAGTCTACAAATGAAAAATATTGTTATTTTCCAAATGTCACCAGGCTGCAAGTGCTTGCCTACTGTTAACCCAGCTGTCTACCCAGCTCTTCTTGTTTCTTTTTTTTTTTTCCCAGCTAAACATAAACTGATATAAAAGGTCTCCTCAGAAAAAAAGATTTTATGTTATTTCCCCTCAGTCCTAATGTATCAAGTTTCTGACTGTTTTCCTCAAGGTCTGAGGGGACAGGACAGCTCAGCTCTTCTCCAGCAAAAAGCTTCCTGAAGCCTTTGTATTTCTCCACAGATACTCCTTTAGCACACAGTTTTTATCACTATATCTGCTGCAATTCAAGGTGGAGGAAAGAAGATCTGTTTATGCTTTTTTATGAATTTCAAATTTCATATAAAAGCATCAGTCTCAAGCTCTAAGTGTTAAGTTCAGTACAACCTCCTCTCTCTCAGCTATAGCTGAAAACTTTGGAGCTGAAAATGTCCTCCATGGGTTACCAGGTTCCACTGCAGTTTACAAAGAAAACACAAACATCGTTAAAGCAAAGCATTTTCTTCAAAACTGTTTATTCAAGCTCCCAAGAGTCCTTTACAAGACGTGGCAGAGAATCTAAATTTCAAAGTCAAAGCATATGAATTCTAACCTAAGCATTCAAGTGCTGCAATAGGCCCATTGCTTCTTGTAAGAAATGCTAGTTCACAGATATTGGAAAGTTTATTTTGACTTTTAAAAGGATGCAACACTTACTAAAAGTTAGCTAGGAACTGAAATCTGGCATCAGATTAAATCTTCTCCCTGTGATACATGAACCAGTAATGAATCAAGTCCAGAAATCTTAAGAGCTAATTCATTATTGTGCATAAGTTGCATCTTCATATCCTGCAGTGACAGAGGTCATTGGCAGAGAAAATGTAGCTAAAAAGGAGGCATATCTGTAATGGTGACAAACTGTCTGAATTTATCTTCTTTTCATGATCCCAGAGAATGAGTAACTTCAAGCAAATGTGATGCATCTTAGAGTGCAACACTGTAGAAACTAGGACATCCTTTTACTTACCCCCTCGTGTAGACACTGGAACTTTTCAATACTTGACTTCTTTTTAACTTATGTAACTTTTTTTAAAGGTCACTGGAGCATTTGAAATCTGTTTAATTGCACTAACAAATAATTAATTTTATTGTATTAATTGTATTAAACTTTTAGCAGAACAGAATTATCATTTACAAAGAGATAACATTTTATACCATCATAATATTTTTTATGAACAAGTGAACATTCCAGAAGGTTTAAAAACCACCGTTGTAACTCATAATTTTATCTAGCATTGCACAGGCTTCACAATAAATGCAAAAGACCAGAATCCTTGATGTCTAGGTGTGTAGCTTATTACACTGGGAATGTCCACCACACAAGAACTGTCTTCTGAAAGTTCCTTAAAACAACCTTAGATTTTTCCGGAAGGAAGGAAGGAAGGAAGGAAGGAAGGAAGGAAGGAA
>VZSR01003806.1:12753529-12884674 GCA_013398615.1 Brachypodius melanocephalos
AGGAAGGAAGGAAGGAAGGAAGGAAGGAAGGAAGGAAATTTTCTAGGCCAGTTAAGTATGCCTTACAAAGAATAATTTTAACAAGACTTTATAGTTAAAAACAAATTTTAAAATGAGTAACATTGAGAAAAATTCTTTTGGAAAGTAACAAAATTAATAGATTTGATCATAGCAAAATAGCTCTGTATATTTCCTTTATAAACCATTTCACTAAAACTTTTCCCTCTGTAGAAGTTCTTTGTGAATCAACAATTTTTGAGTGCAAATTATTCTGTGGGAAAATTTCCAAAAAGCTCTGGCTGTAAATATCAATTTTATGGTACCTGTACAAAATAGCAAGCAGTAAGTGAGAGTGTATGTATAAACATAAGTAATATACAATTTACTTGTCTTGCTTTAACCAGGATTTTGAGAGAAAATGAGTCTCTTGCTTTTTTTTTTAATAGATAATGTGTGCTAAATTCATGTACATTATATTCTGTGATCTACTGACATGTTTACATACATCTTCTTTTAATAAAAATTATTTATGCATTTCTAGGACCCACATTCTGCTACTTGTTTATAGAAGTGTTATCAAAATATTGGTCCACATTTCCTGTGTTTTGAGGTTGAGATTCCTCTGTTCACACAAACATACACGTGCACAATGGTGAGTTCAGCAGTGAACCTCTGACAACAAGTATACAATGAAAACTGAAAGCACACTGAGGTTTACTTAGGCAAAGTTTTTATATGAGAGCTAGTAGGAATCATAACAATGTTGGTCAAAAAAAAAAAACAGCTCACAAGAAAAATAAACGGCTTGAAATATATTTGAATGTCTATTTTTTTAAAGTAGTACTTTAACCTGAAGAAAAGAAGCAACACATCAAATTTTCCCCCACAAAATTGGTCATCCAGTTACGAAAAGCACCACCACATCTCTTTCCAAAGACCCTTGCATGCCCTGCACAGAGCAGTGAGCAAATTTAATTCTCTACCAAACTGGAAGCACCTGACCAACTCCCTCCCACATCTCCAGTCCCACGAGATTTCTGCTGTCGCTATTTTCTCCATTTTGTAAATCCTTTAAACACAAAAATGGAAATGAGGAAACAAGCCTAAAGATGTGAGGAAAAGAGGGGGGAAAGGGGAGGATTTAACAGGTTTTTGAGCCATACACATGTTAGCATATGGTTCACATTACAGGCCAGTGTGCTCAAAGCCGACCACCACACCACACAGGTGGGAGTGCGAGCCTTGGAGCCACTGAAGTTGGAACACCGAGAATTTTCCCAGTGTATCACAATTACAGAAACATCTGTGCTAAACAACTTTGTGCCAATCTGATGTGAAAGTTTGGTGTTCAGCAGCCCCCAACATTTCTAATTTCTTACTTGCTGTGGGGTGGTCTAATGTGGCACACAGTGATCACTGGTTTCACAGCTATGAAATTGCTTCTCTTTCACACCTTCCTTTTATGTGTGTGCTTACCAATTCAAAAGACTTTCTGTTTTCATATATAGCATGATATGTACTTAAAGATAAATAAAAATTAAATTAAAATATAAATATGAGGGAAAGGTCTAGACTGTGCTGGATTAAACATATTGAACAGCTACAAATATTAATTTCAGTGTTAGAAGCAAAAATGTAATTCAAAACTGAGCTAGTATTGCCTAAGGAAGTGAGTGTGGGAATGAAGGTAAAAATTAACCACTTTTTAAAGATAGTATTCCACATTTTATAAAGGATCAGAAAGTGACCTCTGTGCCAACTAGGGTACTTTTAGATATACAATAAATAGCACTAACAGGACTGCAGCAATGTCTACCTGGAATGTGGCAGAAATGAGAACAAAATGTCTCTGAGACTCAGTATTCATAGAACCTGTTCCTAATTGTGTGAAGCATATACAGTTCCCTTACCTGTCACCTGTCCCCTCTCACTTTTCTTAAGTGGCATGGCCAAATCTTGATAATATTGTAATTGAAAGAGGATCATTTAATAAACTGCAGAATTCAATCAATAGATTACATCTGACCGTTGCTGATATTAGAGAGCCTGCTCTGGGGTTTGTCTCACTGACTTTAGCAGTTTAAGGGTTAGGTGCCTGCAGCAATATTTCAACATCTGTCCAAATCTCAAGGAATCAGAAAGGTACCTCCAGAGGAAAGTCTATCCTGTTATCACCACCATTGGCTGGAAGCTGGGGTGCATCACCATCCAAAAAGACTCATATCTATTTCTGCACTGCCTACACAATGGACTTTAGTAACCAATTTAAACCAAATGCCTAATGTTTGAATGTTTAAAATCAGATGTCAAGGATTCCACTGTCAATAATGTTGCTGCGTCAGAATTTATAGCAGTGACAAATTTCTTTGATGCATTTTTCATCTTCTCCTCCAAACCTGTTCTTTCCTGTGCTGATCCTCAGCTGACAGGTGGCCAGCAAAGCCCACAGTCTGTCAGGATTAACCCTGATCTTTTCCATCTACAGACAACCAGCACAATTTTACTCAATGATAGATGGATGAAGACAGGAACAGCTTTTCTAAAGCTCTTTATTTTTCTTAAATAAGTGATGTTGAGGATATATCTGGGGCAAAATCAAACTATTTGGCTTGCTTGCTTAACATTCCTCTCAAAAAAGGAATCTGATTATTTGCGCTGTATTTACAATTATATATTCGGTCAGATTGAATCCAGATGTCAATAAATGCCCAAATATAGAGTAAAGAAGAAAAAGGTAGCAGAAGTGGAAAATTGTACTACTGGTGGTCATGACTATTCAATCAAAACTTAAGCTAAATTTCTGTTCTTAGTTTAGAGTATATGCAAATCCATGCAGTAATTAAACCTTGAAAGATTTAAAATGTGACTTACTAAGATGAGTCCATCCATGCCTTTGAGAGAGGTGTTTCAGTGATGTTGGATACTCTGTGTGTCAGAGACCTGTTTGCCTTTCAAGTTTTAGGAAGGCAAAATGTCTGTTTAACCCAAATTTTTCAACTGTTTCTCGTTCACTGCACATTTCCCTGAGTAACAGCTCATAGCTACGTGCAAGAAATATACTCCATGCAAACAGAGCTGAGTTACCAAAGATTCCCATTCTGGTCAAAAGGTAGCCAATATTATCAAACCAATTCATCTCAAAAGAGGCCATTTCCAATAGCAAGTAATGTGCCAGATTTTCTGCACATGAAAATGACCACAAGTCTCGTTTTTCCTATCAACATTTCCCCATCTGTAGCAAAAAAGTATTTGGCTCTTCATCCTCCTCCTCAAGCTATCTTAATGAAGACTGTTCTTAAAAGACAGACTTTTTGAGTTATTCTTTTTATGGGAAAAATAGTGACTTTTTTGTGGGATTGTTTTGAGTTTTGAGTTTTGTAGTTTTGTTATTCTCAAGAATTGCTGGAACATTTTTTACATAGATTTGCAAAAAAAAAATTACTTGCAGACAGGAACTATGAATACAAATGTTGGGAATGGATAATGATCAACTAAGAAAACGATAAGTGAATTAAAGAACAGATAGAATGGAAGAGTGATGAAACTTTAATTATATTTGCCATTGCTCTTCCAGCTATCAGCATTCCTAAGTAAAAATAAATTATGAATCTTTTTAACATTAATTTGTATTATTGCTTCACATTATTACTCTTTGGCTCAATGATATAAATAATAAATACAGAAGAATCTATTTGTGTCTGAAATATTGCTTGTTTCAAAGCAGCATCTTACCAATCCAAGAATATTGGGCCAATAAGGAAATTAATTTGATATTTAGCATCATTAGATTTACAATATCTATTTGGGCTAATAAATATTCTGGAAATGTTCTAAAGGATTTTTAGGATACAATATACAACAGGGGACATAGCAGCAGATTGAATGAACGACGGTAGGAAGATGCACAAAAGGATTAATGAAATCTAAATGTGCTTTAAGACTAACTTTTCATCCCTTTGTATCTTACATTCTAATTTATAGAATTAACTTGAAGGTAAAAAACAGTATGAAATGCATATCCACATATTACCTGCCCACGGCAGCAGAATTGAAACTAGATGATCTTTAACATCCCTTACAATCCAAAATACTCTCTGTTTCTATTATTATGTGAAATGTAAATTCTAGATAAAAGAAAAGAAAATCTGTTCTAAAAAATATGGAAGCTAAAAAATAATTATCAAGGAGACCAAAAACAGCAGGGTTTTTTATCCTTTTCCTATGTAAGAGTATGACTGGATTTCTTTCTATAGTTTCAAGAACAATAAACAGTCAAACTTATGTAGAGCACTGTAGAGTGTTCCCTCACCTCACTCAGTGTAAACACAGGGTCAGTGAAATTGCAGTAGGGTAAAAACAGAGTTGCAAGCAGATGAGAAAGATTCCAAAGCTGCAGAAAGATTTGCTCATGCAACCTTCAGTGCAGAATCAGAGCTTAAAACAATAGTAATCTAAGTTGTTGTTGGGGAGGGAATTTTTTTTTATTAAAAAAAAGAAGAGAGAAATAAACTACTTAAAAAGAAGAAAGAAAAACAGGAAGAAAAAAAAAGAAAATAAAAAAGAAGAAAGAAAGAGCAGAAAAAAAATAAAAGGAAAGGAGAAAAAAAGGGCAGATAGTGTGATTGCATCTCCTCGAGTAAATACTGGAGGCCAGTGTGTGGCAGGGGGCCAAAAGGACGTGGCATGACTCACACTCTCACCACATCAGCATTGCTGCAGCCAGATAGCTCAGGCAGCTCCTCAGCCCTTGCCAGGCACTGTGCAGGAGCTGCTTGCTGGCCAGGGCTGAAACCATACCCAAAGCCATGCCCAAAATTGCGCTCACAATTTAACAGCATGCCCTGGCCATGTTTCACTCACCAGTGCTGACACTGCCACAGGGAACTCATTTGAGGAGGAGTGTTGGAGGAAGGCTTGTGCAAAGAAAACCAATGCTGTGAGTGTATGGTGAGCTTTGCCTGTGAGTTTTTGTTATTCAGCTGAAAGGCCAACTTCCAGGGCAAATCTGAACACATTTCAATAGAAGATCAAGTCTCACAAAGCGTTGCCCAAGTTCTTACTGTCTAATAAAGAGTCAGCAAATTTATGTTGTAGTAAAAACAATTGGGAGTAAAATTTCTTTAAAAAAATACTCCATTCATCTGACTACAAAGTAAGTTGCAATAAATACAGTATTGAGAAACAGAGCAGCTTAGCAGGGTTTTAAGTAGTCTCTGCCATTCTCGCTGCTGCTCCCACACATGCACACACACGCAGGCTGCCACACTCTCCTCTCGTGCTGCTAAAAGCAAACAGTGGATATGATGGACAAACATTGCAAGCACAGATGTGTCCATTATAACCAGCGTGAGCCATGCTCATGAGGAGTGCTGTCACTTCTGAAAATCCAAGTGTGTCCGGCTGCGAAAAAGCAGTGGGGTGTGAGAACAAAAGAAAGAGATGTTGTGATTAAGACAGGGCTAATGCTTCATTAACAATATCCAAGGCCTGCCTCTACAGCTTAGAAGTTAAGGACATATTTCAAAATTACCTTTTTCCTTTTTCTCTTCTTGTTGTTGCTGCTCATTTATTTTCTCTGCTTTTTGAAAAGGATTTGTAGCTTCCTTTCTTGCCCTTTTGTCTTATGGCTCTTAAAATATGAAGCAAATGAAAACATAGATGTAGTGAAAACAATATTTTTTTTCTTTCTGATCTCTTTTCAACTCTCTCTGTGATGTGTGAGTCTAAGGCCAGGATGGGGGGCAGAGGCTGCATTCCTTGGTCCAGTGATGGTCCTACCACAGCTGTCAGGGGTCCTGCTTGGCAATCTGAGGGTTGTGTCTATGCTGATAAATGAAAAAGGCCAGTGAGTGGTCTTTGGTGCTGTAGGGCTGCTGTCAGATGTCCAGGGACAGTTCACAAATTAGCATGTGCCAAAACCCTTAGGTTAGCTAGGTTTTGGAACAGGTTGCCAAGACAAGATGTGCAGTATCGGTGCTTGGAGGTTTTCAATCCTATCACGGAATCATAGAATGGTTTGTCTTGAAAGGGACCTTAAAGACCATCTCATTCCAACCTCCTGGCATAGGGAGGAAGACCTTTGACTAGACCAGGCTGCTCAGAACCTCATCCAACCTGGCCTTGAACACTTCCAGGGATGGGGCATTCACAACCCCTCTGGGTAACCTGTTCATGTGCCTCATTACCCTCACAGAAGAGAACTTTTCCTAAAATCTAAACTAAACCTGCTCTCTGTGAGGTGGAGAGCTGAGGTGGCTTTCCTGTGAAAGTTCTTGTTTCAATCCATAAATAGAATAAATAATTTAATCAACTACATATAAATCACTAAAATTTGTTGAAAAGTAATGCAATCTTGAATTCTGTCCTTTCTTTCACCTACTGAGATTCAAACTTTCCAGTGATCATGTCCTGGGATGCTCCTGGAGGCCGAGGGACATCCAGAGGATACCTTGTGCAGAGAGCTGTTATAAGATACATGGGCAATGCTTGTATTACCAAATAAAATGAGAAGAAGGTGCTAGCTAAAGAGTGAACAGTAATTGCCTGTACTCTTTAGCTGTTAACACCCTCTCTGTCATGGCTGTAGCTCCTGCCAGATGCCACTCTCAGACACAGATCTTGGCAACATTCGGGGACTACCTTTTTTGGGCAAAGACAGAAAGCCAAACTGTGTGATTGCAAGCTGTGCTGCCCTGCAGGTTGGAGACAATCTGACACAGGCAGTCCTGCTGCCCTAACCATAGCCACGGACAGTCCTGAGCAAAACTGGTAGGAGTGTAATCCTTTCATGATCACCACACTTCAGTTTATAAAACCTGTTTTATTTTCCTAATAACTAAATGACCTTCCTGTGTTAGCTTCATGACTGGAGATTAATACACTCTGGGATCACTGCCCAGTCACTTCTGCCAACACAGGAGCCATTCCAGGAGACATGTTCCTCCGACTCCCTGGTTAGATTTCAGTATATTGCAATTTTCCATTTGTAGATTATAATTTTTCCAGCCCATGGTGCTCTGCTAACGTGCTAGATCTATTGGAAAGTAGAATCAGCAGCACTTTCCCATGCTAATTTATCTGTCACTGTGGCAGTATCTAAACGTCCACTTGAAATCTCCCTGAATAAATAAATCTTCCCCTATTGTAGTGAACTGTGCAGTAATTTGTTCTTTACATCATCCTTCTTTAGATGTTTAGCAGTAAGGCTGATTATTAGAGAAAAAAATCTGTGGTGAAACTGTACAGTACATATTCAGCATCAAAAAACTGATCACAAATGTGAACAATGCATCATTATGAATCTCATCTTGCCAGTCCTTCATATATTTTCAACTTCAAGTTCCTGTGGGAATGCCTACAAGTTTATTTTAAGACATAAATTAATAACAGATACAGGCAGCAAATATACAGGCACTTCCCAGGCATGACTGGAGGCCACCAGCACCCTCTCAGCTGAGCAGATCCCTTTAAACTGCTAAGATGACACTGCTCAGTTTAAAGCAAGAAAATCATGAAGTGTACAATGGGTTAGAATCTCTGTAGGCTTGCCTGGATATGAGGTAGAGGCCTTCTGAGTATACTTCCCTACACCTCTCCTGTTCCAGATGCCTTTTTACCAAATGTGGGGCATCCTATTAGTGGATCAGACAATTTGGGGAGGATAACAGAAAGGAAATCCTTCAAAATTAGCATCTTAATCAACAGCTCAGAAACCATTCATTTCAATTGTAGTAATGATGATAATTTTAACTAAATTTTTCGTACAAGAGGTCATGATGTGTGGACCTTTAAACTTCTTTTGCCAATGTTAGCATGCAGTTCTCCTTTCTCTTATGTAGAAAGAGCACTTCTCTTAAGTGCCTCACTGATACAGTGAGAAAGTATTGCCCTGCCAGAGTAGGGAGCTGTGGCTGACATTGCCCTGGCTTAGAAATAAAACTGTGACTGTCTGGGCTGCTGGCACTGATGCACCATTCCAAAGCCTGCAAGAACTCCTCTTTTCAGACCAGCACTAGCACAAGTGTGCAGCAGGACAAAACAAGGTACATGGGACAGGGACAGCAGCACTGGCCTGCACACCAGGAGGATGTCAGGATCCTGGGGCGGTTTTTCAAGATAGGTGCATAGAGCTAAACAAAGGAATATATGTGGATTAGAGCCGTAAATGGGCTTGACAGGTCAGGCAGGTGAGGAACACGGGATTGGGTCCTTTGGGGACCACAAAGAAGATACAGAGGTCGGAAGTCAGGAGCTGCTTCTGAGGGCAGTCCTCAAACAAGCTGAGATTTAAAAATACCTGGTTTATTTCACAGACTGCCTCCCACCACTGGTAAGCAAACCAGAGCACCAATCCTGTGGATGCTCAGCTACAAATCAAGGACCGATCTTGCTACCAGAACAGGGACTGACACAAGTGATATTAAACATGTGCATACAGTTTGGGTGCTACCGTGATATGCATAATAAATAATAACATGCATAAAAACAGACCTACCTTTTAGAAGTCATAGCCCATCTATATTTGTGGGTCCACAGCCATAAATGTTATAAATATAGCTGAAATTGCCCATTGCCCAATATTCAATGCAGATATTCCAGGATGCCATAAAACACACAGAAAAATGTGAATTGATTGCATAAGCAGCTTTTTTAATGAATAAGGTCTATAGATTTTATTGTGTTCCTCTCTCTCAAATCTTGTAAAATACATGGAAGTCTTAATTATATCTGAAGATATCTGAACTATGTTGGCCTTTGATTTTATAATACAATATGCAATTCTTGCTTGCATAATAAACCAATAAATTCAGTATTTGTAATAAATGAGTTTAAGTTTATAAGACTATCAAAATACCTCCTGGCTCCTGTTAGTGTTTAGGAAACATTTCAGAAATGTTTCAGGTTCCTGGCTGGTAGAATTGCCTTACTTTCTGCTGAGCTTCTATTGATCCAAAATCTTGAAGTAATCAACAGTTTTATGTACTATAAGAGTAACACACATGCAAATGTTGTGTATGTAGGTGAGAGATGTATAGAAGGAATGGAAGAAAAGCAGTAGTTTCTGTGTAAGTACTTCCTCCAGTAAGAGGTTTGAGTTCAAGAAGCGCATCCTGAGCCAGTTATAAATCACATTTTGCTTCAGAAAGTTCATGAAATAGATGGGCTGCATTTCAAGCAGTACCCTCAGATGCCTGCAGGCCCATAGACATTGTGTTTTCTAGTGTACAGCCAGCTGGTGAAATTCATGCAGAACTACAGTCACGTGCTTGGCTTTGCAGCCTCATGTTGGGACTTCGACTCAATTTTTGGTCGAATTCAACCAGCAGCCATGTGAAATGAGTTCCACTTCCCAACATGGAGATAATTAATGCCTGGCTCACATCAAAAGGAGACAAGAATCAGGTGTTGTAGCTGAATATAGTTTGAAAATGTTGCCTCTCATTCTGTGAGTTGGTGCCCCTTGATGTGGCTCCTGCAGCTGCAAAGATCCAAACCCGTAGTTGGAAGAAAAGGCAGTAAAAGGAGATGTAACTTGTTTGCTTGTCTTACCAGGTGATATATGTAAAAGGGAGAGGCATCTGATTCTGCTTTTAAGCTCAAATTTAAAGCATGTATTAACATAGTCTTGTAATGTTTTGTGACAGAAGAACAGTAGAATTTTCTTGTCAAAATACTAAATTCCACATAAAGGAGTTACAGATGCTACATTTAGGTAGATTAGCTAAATCGTGGCATAAACTGTAGTTTCTTGAAATTCTATCCCTAAGGCAAAACAAAAATGTTCAATGGTTGGGTACTTTTTGTTGTTTGTTGTTTTTGTTGTTAAACAAAATTTTAAAAATATCTTGCTTATAAAGTGTTATACCTTCTAAATTATGCTGGCTTTTGGCTAGGTACATGCTTTCTGTTGAAGTTCACACCACAGCTTGAGACACGTTAATTTAGGGTAGGCGTCTACTCAGTCAGCTGTTCAGAACAATGTAGAAATATCCATTCAAGTCCTTTCATTCCCTGGAAGCCTGAGGAACATTTTGGATATTGCCTTTCAGCACTAAAGCTGGTCAGCTTATGGTAGCATTTTCTCATTTCAGTTTTTGCAGGTCCAAACCACAACGATCCACGAGGGGATTAAAGCGTATATTAATGAGCTTTTCGGCCCCTGTAGATTTTTCCTTCTAATTTGCCAGAATTTTATGTACCCCTTTCCTGACCCTAGAAGTGATATTTTCTTCCATCTGGAATGGTTGTTTCATGTTAATGCGTTGGTTTGAATATAAAACATAAGAATGTTGGTTAGCACAAAAACTAATGAAGGCTCTGGGGTTTTTAGCTTTCTGGCTTTATTTATTTTTTTCCTTAAAGAAACATTACTCATTTATTCAGGCCAAGAATGTAAGGCTTCAAGTGTTATTCATGCAAATCTAATGTAAAACACAAACATCAGGCAGTAAATCCATATTTAGGCACCTAAATAAGCAGCCTGATTTGACATATTAGCATTCTGGTAAAATCCTGTATTTTATTGTGTGACCTCTATAATCTGAATTCAGTCAGATTTATTAAAAATTCAAACTCCATCTCATAGGAGGGACCTGTGTGCTAACTGCTATGACCACTGTTATGACAATTGGACTGGAATAAGATCCCAGAGAACATTAGAATTGGACAAACAAACATTTTATTTAAATCTTTCATCTTCTAAATGACCATTGCAAAACAGAACCGTACCTCCCACTGTATGAAAATCCAGCTTGTCCAGGCTGGATTTTCATACAGTGGAAATGTATGAAAACATTATCTTATGCATACTTAAGATGCAGCTTATCCTGTAGAGGGTCTGGTAGCCAAGTATATTTTTGAGGTCAGAGTTTTCTTGTAATGTTCTCTTGCCAAGAATTCCAATTTGTTCCAATTTTTAGGTTTTTTATTTGTTTGGGGTTTTTATTTTGTTTTCTTCCTTGTCTTCTACTTATTACAAAACAAAAGTGTGAGTATTCTCTTGAGTTAATGTGGAATCAATAATCATTGGGCCCACTGAATTTTTAACTAAGCAGTTCTACGAGAACAAGAAGGAAAAAAATATGCAAATGGTAAACACAAAAGTGCTGAAGTAGATACCCATATATAGTCAAACATATGAGTTAAATACGAAAATATTTGGCAGAAACACATGACAAGAATCCCTGTCCAGAGCCAAAGCCTCATAGACAAAGGGCAGAATTTACCACAAGCTTCCCTATCTCAGCTGCAAGCAAGGCACGTTTTTTCTTTTTGGGTGCATCTGGACCATCATCCATTATGCACTCCATATGACACACATATCTCAATGGGGTTTACTTCACCTGCTTTCATGAAATGAACCTTATTCTTCTTGCTCTCATATAATAAGAACATTTGCTACTGAATATTAAAATGTGGGAAACATGTGGCAGACATCTGTGGTGTGCTGCCATCGCACTTGACTTGCACAACAAAGTGAGCCATCTCACCTTCCAAAATCAACCCTGCCCCCTTCAAAATACATCTTATTTCACAAATGCAGGTGCAAGGCAATGTACCTCAGCAAACACCGAACATTTAAGAGCTTCAAAGGGGTTTTGTTCCACTGAGTTTTCCTTAGATGTGTCATGAAACAGCACAGGAATCAGTTTTCACTTTCACTCTGTTCCAGGAGTTTTCAGTCAGTTGTGCTTAGGTTTTTCTTTTGTTCTGCTTTCACTCATTCTTTTTTCACCAAAATTTAAAATTACCCCTAAAAATGGAGGTGACTGTTAGGGGAAGGCAGTTTCACAGATCCACACCAGTGTGATCCATTGGCCAAATCATGGCCATGACTGCATTCTTTAAACTCCAATGGTGAGAGTGAGGTGAAACACATGATCTTCTTTTACAGTAAAAGAGATTTGAATTAATGTATCTTAAGTCAAATTTCCAATGTCTTAAGTGCATGCACAGGCCAAGACTTTGTATCTTGTGTTCTTTTAGGAATCACAGTAAGATAAATAGAATTGAGATCCTTTCCGATTACATGGGTTCCTGAAACCTTTTCATTATCCTTACTTAATCCACTTTACCACCTGATTCTCACTGCCTCTCCTGAGCACCATTGTCTCATCAAGGTCTGGCTTGCAGACATGGAAAGTGGAAAATCTGCCCCACTCTTAGGCTGCACCCAGAGAAGGTGTATGTGCAAATGTCAAGGCTCTCCTGCCCAAATGTCGGCATGTGCTGCCTCTGTTCACGTAACAGAGTAATCACTTGCACCTGTGCCATATGAGTTCAAAACTCGGGGGGTTCGCTCTTATTTATCATCTGGCTTGAAATTATATATATTTTCAACATCATTCTAACCAACCAGGTAGCATAAGAGCATATTAAAAATAAGTTCTCCCTCTCTCATCTATCACCTGCCTTAGTGATATACATTTACACTTGCTTTGCACTTGCCTGGTCACCAGCTTGAGGAGCAACAGCCTGAAAAACTCAACCCATTTTGTGTAGAAGTTGAACTTTTGTCTTGTATTACTTTCTTAAGGTTTATTGCATCAGAAATTCTTCCCCTGATCAGATATTAGTATGTAAATGAAAAGGTATTCAAAATTTGTTCATCTTGCATTAGAATGAGAAAGATCATGAAATAAATCCAAAACAGACAGGATTTTTGGAATAAGTTCAAATAACTCAAAAGGAAACAAAAGAATTTCCAACACATAAGAAATTCCTATAAGCAGGTTATGGGTCATTCCCATCTGGTGTCTCCAGTTCCAGGATAGACAATTCCAAGCTGACTGTTCCAGGATATCTGCACCTCCCACCTGACTGTAACCCTGTGCAATCTCTGTTAGGGCAAGAGGAGGTGATGCTCTGACTGTTCACAGACAGGAACAGGAGCCTTTTGTACCCTATGCCACAAGGTCTCTTTCAATACCAAAGTCCAATGCACACAGACACATATGCAGTAGAAAAATTATCCTTTAAAAAAGAACTGAAGGAATGTCTGACATTCATCACTATACCTGGCTCTGCAAGGTTTACCATTGTGAGCTGGGTCATGAGTGTTGTAGGCACAGAATATTTGCAATGGGTCATGATTACTATTATTAAATTAATGATTGCAGAAATTCAAAGCAATTTTGACTGGAAAGACCTTATTTTAATTCACAATTGGAGCACTTCCACCACCCTTGAGGCACAAAAATACCTTAAAATGGATATAAGTAATCCAGTAATCCTAATCAATCCCTCTCCAGTGGGTATTTATGCTGTTTTAGTGCAAAAAATGAAAGTTTATGCTGAGAACAATTATGTGTGCAAAGCACTGGCTGTTTGGACCCTCTGCTGCTGTTTCTTTGATGGCAGCACTTCAGCGTAAAGTACTTTGATGATCCCTCACAGTTTCACCATATCAAATTAAAAATAGAAATAGGCAGATATTTCCTGGGGAGATGGTCATTACCCCATGTATGTGAGTCTTTAAGAAACATTTGGACAACGCCTCTAAACACTCAAACTTTTGATCACCCCTGTAGTTGTCAGGCAGTTGGACCAGATGATCATTGTAGATCTCTTCCAACTGAAATATTCTATTCTATAGCATGTAGGAAAATAATCAATGGAAGTTATACACAGCCAGATCCATGTATACACCCATGATACAGTAAAGTTTAAAGATTACCCTAAAAGTGTGGTAGAAATCAGAACAAACAGTAAAAATATTACACAGACAAATTAATCTAGTCTAAGTAAACATTGTGTATTTACTTTAAGGTACTCTGAGGCTTTATAATGTCTGATACCACAGATTTGTCATGAGGGAGCTGCTCTCTAAAATTTCCAGCATGAGACTTCAGGCATGTCCATGTTGTGTTTCCAGATGAGCCCCAAGTTATTTGTTCCCTAAGGGTCTGTGAATATTTGCACACCTTGTGCTTGTCATGGTGTAAACATGAAAGAACAGTGCTTGGCTCTTTTTCCCCTGTCAGCCTGCACTGCCTTTTGCAGTGGCTGGGCCAACTGCACACTCACAGCCATGGGTTGTATTGCCAGGAACTTTTCTTGGTGGCTGTGAGAGGTCACATTTGTCCATAGAGCCACAGACCAGCCCCCACATCACTGTTAGGTGTCTGTAATTTGGTGGGCACAGGAGGGCATAGAATGCAACAGATGTGTCCTGGTTTCCCTTGGTGTACATGCCCTGAACACAGCACCCCTGAGTGGCAGCATCCTGTGATGCCTGGAATAAAACACAGGCCTCCCCTAAACAGCTAAAAACCTTTAGACATCACCAGAGGCATGGAGGAGCTGGTTCAATACAAATTCAAACCCCAGCATGCCAGCCATTAATCCACTGTTCCTGTTCCTCCTGCTTTATTAGGGTGCTGAACTATTCAAAGCAAAGTCTTTTATTGGGTGTCAATTTGCCACCTGAGTTCATAGAGTAGAATCACAGCATTATAGTTGGAGGAGACATTAAAGATCCTCCCATTCCAGCTTCCCTGACATGGACAAGGACACTTTCCACTAGAGCAAAAGCTTGCTCAAAGTCTCATCCTGGCCTTGAACACTTCCAGGGATGGGCCATCCACAACTTCTCTTGGTGACCTCTCCCAGTGCCTCACCACCACTGAAGAATTTTTTTCTATATGGAATTTTTTTGATTTTTGTTAAATCCCATGAAATGTTTTATATAAATGCAGATATGGTATCTAACAGGAGGCATCATGTAGACAGGGTATTTGTATAAGTCCTTGTACCCCCACACAGCAGAGCTGAGCAAGGCATGGCAAGGCTTTGCAGGAAAATTATGTGGATGTTGGAAGTAGCAGAGCTGTGTTAGCACATTGCTGCACCTGAACTAATAGTGCTGGCACCTGAACTAACAGTGCCATGCTGAGGTGATCACATCCTGATGTGGGCAGAGTTAGATCAGTAGTTCTACATTATACTTTGTAATGTATTTGTTCCATGGGCTGTCCTTCCTCAAAAAAAGTCATCATAACATGGCTGGCTCCAAGCTTTGAAGAGGGGCACCTTGTCTGTTGTTTGACAAAGCAAGGAAGATGCCATCTGTCTGTGCTGAAGGTACAGCTGTAGGTGGTGTTGCTCATACCAAACTAGGGAGCACTAACTTCCCTGAGGACATCAGAGGCAGAGGAATAAGGAAAGTGAGATGTGAATTCAGTTGCATTCATTTTTCCCTGTCCCAGCTGATGTGTGCAGAGAGTGAATGATCCTTGGCAGCAGACCAAGATGAAGGATATTGAGATCAAAGGAGTAACCAGCACACTATTCTGTACTTCACAGGATAGTGTGTATTTGGCACAGAAACACCTCTGATAAGCATTAAAAATATCTTTTTAATGGATATTTTATTCTCTTGACAGAGACTATTTAGGTCTGAAAGTGACACAAAAGTAATTTATCCTCACATGAAAAAATGCACTCTGCAGATAGAGATATCATATTAATTTTACTTATTCATGTAACACTCTGAAAACTAATCTTGGGTTCCTCCCTCAACACTGTAGAAAGAAAAAATTAATTGACTTGGGTACAAGGCAAGGAATTAATCTCCACCTACTTTACTTTGAGATTCTGCTTTCAAAGTAAAAAACTTAAGTCATCTCCAAACAATAATTTGTTTTCTACTACAAATTATGCTTCATAATGTATTTAATATGTAATTTACTTATTAGCACATTTATTTGTTAATTTCTATTTACCAGCACACTCTACAGTCCATCATATTTTTAATTTCTTCAATCATCTGACATACAGTACATAATGCAGCCATGGATGGACCTTATATTTACATACTCCCTTTCAACCAGAAGAATCCTAAAGCAGGTTCATAAACTATCTTCTATGAACAGGCTTTAAACAATGGTTTAGGACAAAAGTAATTATGAATCTGTTCTACCTTCATATACATTTTTCCTATCCTTTTCTGATTGGACATGAATTACAGATCTATCATAATATTGGCCATTTAATACTTATTTTTCTTGTTAATCAAGAAGCTTTTTCTCCTCTTTTTCACCTTGAACTTTCTCTTGGTTACTCCTGGTGTTTTATCAGAATTACAAAGCATGGAAAAATTTAGCAAGACATTGCAAAATTAGAAAAACTGACAGTGAAGGCTATAAGAGAACATTGTGTTCTGTCTTTGAAAGACTTCATTGCACCAACACCAAAATAGAGGCCTGTGTTTGAAAAGGAAGTAAATTACAGTCCAGAGGTAACAAAGGTAGGAGATTATTGGAATTGCATATCTCCCATGGGGCAAATTTCAAGAGCTATTTGCACAGCACTGTGAATTATCTAAGTCTCATGGAGCAGAATGAGAAAACTGCAGCGGGGTGTGTTCCCTTGTCTTAAAGACAGATGGACCCAAAGCTCAAACAAGTCCTTTTTGCAAGATCCAGAAAGGACAGTCCTATCTCATGGAGAAAAGACAATTTTGCTTTGAAGGGAAATTAACAACTTGAGATCAGTGTTACATCCATCTATATATAAAGCAACTGAAATAAGTATATTCCCCATATTTTTGTACAGGCATGTTTAATTCATGGGTCTGCATCCTTGGAGAGTAGGTCATACAAGATAGGTTCTCTCTGAAATGAATACAAATATATTTTGGAGAGATGGTTTCTCTTGGACAGTATTAATGACAACAAAACTTTTTCGTCTATTTTTTCAAGAAAATCAAGCAGAATCATAGAACTATATGAGTTGAAAGAGACCCACAAGAATGATCAAAGTGCAACACTTGGCCCTGCACAGGACATCCCAAAAATCTCAACATGTGCCTGAGTGGGTTAAACAAATGCTTCTTGAACTCCAGAAACAAAACAAAATTTTAGAAAACACTGCCTCGGAAATGGGTTCGAAGAGCTCAAAACCCAAGGAAGAATAAAGTCTTGAGACTCCCAGAAACACTTCAGTAATATTTAACAATATCTTTCGTTCTCTGTTTCCTGGGCTACTATTTAAACAAAAATCCATCCTTTTCTAGAGAAAGCCAACACTTTCTTCTAGAGGGCTACATTTAGAGACTAAAAGCTTGAAAATATTAGTGTGGGAGACTTTTGATGAACCATGCAGGCTGGCAAAGTTCAGAACTAATCAAGGCTTATTCAACTTCTGTAGCTTTCATCTGAGCCAATAAGTCATCCAGCAGCTGGTCACACACATTCCCTTTCCTTTATTAGTATCACCACCAGAAAGTAGGCTGGATAAATTTCTCATCCATGAATTTCAACTGTATTCCCAGTGAAACAGGGCCAGGTACAGAAGCAGCTAAGTAAAGCCCTGTGATTTTCCCTGACACTGGATTCCTAAGGTGCTTAAAGATATGGCTCTGGATGCAATGACTCACAGTGCATTAGCACAGCTTGGAAACAGCACAAACCAAGCAACATTCCCAGCCTGGACCCTCTTCAAGGGGTCTTATTGGCAGGAATCTGTCACTCAGCTTCAGGACCAAACAACAGCCCTGCCTTATTTTATTTAAGAGTATGGAAGTCATAACTCTTAGAGAAACAATCCTACAGGATTCCTACAATCCTCCCATACGTCTGTTCAGATGCTGTGAACACTCTTCAGCAAACACAAACTTGGGAAGTAAGATGAATTGACAGCCAAATGATTGATGGTATTTTATGGCTTCCCACAAGTTTTCATTTTGCAGCTCATATCAATTACCCTGTGAGTCTAATACATTTTTAGGTGGCAGGTTTTCATCCTCCAAGTTAGGCTACATGTATCCATCAGAAATATTTTGTTGGTGAATGTGATTCTGGTATTAAGCCATGATAGAAATTCCAGGGTCTTCATTTCGTATTTTTAGCTCTGATGGTCCTCAATTTAATCCACAGAGCATCACATCTGTCTCTTTAGTATATCAATCTTCAACTGTTGATCTTACACCACTGTTAGTTTCTGAGATGAGTGTCCTGGCTTTCTAACCTTAAAAAGATCTGATTTCTCAATAAGCAAGTTATGAGATTTTCATATTAATGTTCTAAACAGAAGAATCACAAAACATTCTCTAATTACACTCTTACTTACGTGAAGTTATTTGGCTATTTTAGTCACTTTTAAATTACTTCATTGTGTATGAAAGTATCCTTTCTACACCAAAAAGCTCTGAAATGCAGTAAAGGCATATGTGCAGAGTAGGGTTAGATCAGATTCATCATTCATGCATTGAATTTCATAACATATATACCAGGCTCACTGTCTTCTGTGGTATTTTAACGAGACTTGAAGCATTGCTTCAAGTTAAACTTGTTCTGTGTTGTTTTCCTGAGCAGAAATGGGTTTACATATATCCCCCATTGGTCTGCTGAACCAGCAATTCTAAGAGCAATTAGTATCAGCATTAAGACCCCCACCAAGACATGACACTGAAATTCAGCAAAGGCTGGATAAAATTGCAGCTTGCATTCTTTAAATATTTATACAGTACATCAAAACAAATGAAACTGGAGATTCCATTTCCAGCATGAGCTGCAACATTGCTCGAATGGGGTCTCCAGTGTCATGCCACTTATTTTCATTTCTTTGATGATTTTTTTTATGACACTTCTACTGAATTACTAATCAGGGACAAGGGACAGAGTCATACTGTTTAAAATCTTCAGTATTCCTAAGAATAAACAGATATCCAGTGAAGCAAGTTGGAGTGATCTTTAATTCTGAATTATTTTGAGAGCATGAAAGTCACTTGCACAGATCAAGTTTATCACAGCACAGAAAAGTTGCGTTTGTGTTAACATTTATATACTCAAAAAAAAAACCACCTAAGAAAAATCTAGCTTTTGAAAACAAATTCCTCATTTAATTAATCAGGCCTGAGATACATAGTTACTCATGGAGGTTAATACCATTTCTGTAAGAAAAAAGAATGCCTGTAAATTTTAATAGCAAGAATTATTTATCTATTAGTTTATTTCTCCATTTTGATGCAACATGAATGCAGTAGCAGATCATCTGTAAATATGAGTGACTTCCATGTGAGTATGACATTTCCAAATATTTGATAAGGTATTTAAATAAAATATAGAATAATAAAGTCCACTCCTGCCCCATGCTCTTTTACAAGCTCTTGAACTTTGTGGTTACACAGAATTGTGGAATCCAATCCAAAGAATGGTCTGCATGGATAAAGTGCTCCACACACACAAGTTTCTGCTGTTGTTATTATTTTTAATACAGATTTTTTCCTCTCTTACGTGACATAAATTTCTTTTACTAAAGATAGAATGGAGTATCCAGAATAAGGTTTTATCCCAAATGTGAACTCAGTGTATAAAATAAAAGAAGGGCATAATAACATATAAATATAAATAGATAGATATATATATTTATATATAAATATATAAATAACATATAAAAGGCTGCATCCAAGAAAATGGGAATCATACACTTTCTACTGAGGCTGAACAGACCAAAAATAAGAGTATGATGAAAATGAAACATGGAAGAGCCATGTTGGGCCTTAGGTAATCACATTCAAACAGAAGTAAAATTTCTGGGGAAGTCATAAACTCCTCTTTATTGATCTAAACTCCTCTTTATTAATCTAAAATAGATTAGAACGACTTCTGTCAGAAATTGCAGAAGTACAATCCTTTAAGGCAGGATGGGTAAGGATGGTAAGGATAAGGCAGGATGTGGGTAGTTTATTGAGGTGATTCCCAGCTCTGTGATTCTGTAAGCAGTTCTTGTGCTGGTGCTTGGAGGAGGAAATGAGATGCTCTGTATTTTCATCAGAATGGTGTCTGTAAACTTTATCCAGTTGCATATTGGAGGAAATGTCATTACAATTTTTCTCATTAAAGAAAGCAACAATGTTTGACCAAGATCTCTTGGGATTTTTCTTCAGTTCCCTGAAATGTAGGAGCAGAACACTGCCATCCAGCTTTTTGAAGAGTGATGATTTCTACAGGAGAGAAAACCACAGGACTAAGTCAATAAAAGCTTCAGCTGGTCCCATATGTGGACTCCAGTGGTAACCAGTAGAAAGATGTCCACAGAGGAACAGAGAGCACAGTGAACCATCATTCCTTGTTCCCTTTTTTCTTGCTTCACAAGATTCTACAGACCTTTTCCAGTCCATTTAGTTTCATTCACTGTAATGTGCCATACTGCCCCATTTTGGAGAAGATGGACAAGGGAGAAAGGATGGCTTGACTCTTTTATTCTTTTTCTGGTAGGAATTGAACAGTTTCAGTGACAATAAGACCATTAATTGTAGTGAGTTAACACACCTTATTAAATGTTTGAAACCTTTGACCCTGAGACCCTGCTGCCATGGGTATCATTATTTCCCTGCATGGGGAGAGGAGCTTTAAATTCTGTCTAAATTGCACAGTTTATCTTCTAAACAGTAGTTTAGAGTTCATGATATGCCAGGAGGATGAATTCCTACCTTATAAATCTTACCTACCTTAAAAATCCCATAGATGAGATGCCATATTTTAAAGCCTGTACTAAAAAGATTAAAATTTTATTCTCTTATGGCAGTGAAAGCAAATATTTTCTTACAACTTTGTTGATAAAGTTACGGTCCACACAAAATTATCCAGAACTGCTGAGCCAGAACCAAAATTTCAAGCCAATCATCCAAATGAAGTGTATTTTCCCAACAAGTGTGTCTCATGTAAACGTGATCTCCTAAAAGCTGTGAACCCCTTGGCTGAAGTCAACTCTAGAGTAATTCCCATCATGAATTTCTGCTACTCCAATAACTTATGAACTTGTGCAGAATTTCTTCAAGCCCATGTTTATTCAGCCATTTAAGCCTGAGTTTCAGAGTTTTGACTTTCAGAAACCTCTTCCTGCAAATTCAGAGCTGAACCAAATCCACCAGCTGAATCTCAGCTGTTTGTGTATTTATTTATGCATATGTATCATTTATTTAATTATTGTCCTAGAATAGAAAGGATATGAAATCCTCCGCCTGCTACCAGATTTCATTAAACATTATCTGCTTGAGTCAGGCTTACTAAAGAGTTGCTAAGGCTCATGTTCTATCCTTCTTCAGTTCATTGCAGTAGTGGCCAAAGGCCAGTTCTTCCTTTCTTTTCTCCTTTTTCTCTCCCCAGCCTCATAGCAGCACATTACAGTGAATTTGCAGTGTCTCCCATGGCCCATCATCTGAGCATGCTCATGAAGTTTTCAGCTCTCAAGTTCCTGAAGAAAATTCTGATTTGGCATGGCTTCAAGTTCTACTTTTAAACACAAACACTATCTTCCTTGCCTTGGCACTCTCCTTGTTTTTTCTGTCAGCCTTTTCCCCTCCCTTCCTCCTTGCTATGTCTGCCTTCCCCCTATCTCTCACTCAACTCCTCAGTGAATAAAGCTAACACTCTTAGAAATATCCGTGTTTATACAGTGATTGTCTCAGCTTAGAGCAGTGCTACTGGGCAACATCATAAATAAAACACTGTTACAGGGCACTGTTAGACAATCCATATCTCGCTCTTTCCTAAACTTGTATGTGTTTCTCTCATTTGGAAAATTGTTTTACTCCTTGTCAATGTTTCCAACTGTTCTAATTTTGTAGGTTTGGAATGGTGCTGCTTAAGGCTTTGCCTCACTATTGCAATGATTTTAGGGAAACTTTAGAATTCAAGACTGAGCACTTCAATTTCCAGCATTGATAAAGTTCTTCTGTATGACCTAAAATTTTCTGTGGTAACTAGGTGCTCAGAAAAAACATCTGTATCAACATCAGGAACATCAGTGCAGACGGAGCAGGAGCTGCTGAATGATACTTAAGGCAGCTCCACTCCCAGCATGGAGCATTCTGCAGTATGTGCCCAAGCTCCCAAGGAGCTCTGAATGCAGCTCTTGCATCTGGGTATTAATGAAGAGGATCAAATGATGTAACTGAACTTTGCCAACCTGTTACACAAAAGTCCTGACATAAGGAGGCTGTTTTACATCTTCCCAGTCTTTCTTAAGTGTATATGACCATGCATGGTTACCTCTCACATAGTGAAAGGGAAATGCTGCTGTCCTTGTGTAAAGGAACCTTGCCTGGTGAAATTAAGGCTGGGAGAAACTGCTGCTCTGATGGTTTCTGTGGTAATTTTGCAACTGATCTCAACTGCATGAGGATTTTCTTCTTTGGTTAAGATAAATGAGGTCTGGGGAAAGTTCTCTGAAGGTGACAGACATTTTATGGACAAAATAGAACTTGCAGACCATAATTGGTCTTTTCAAATATTTTTCTGACATGCATACTAATTTACTAGATTAAACTGCATTAAAAATTAATCTGCCTATACACATACTAAAGTAACTTTTAAAATTATTACCATGTATTAAATTACAAATATATGCTCTTGTGGGTTTGGTTTTTGTTTTTTTTTTTTTTTTTCTTAGGGGCTACATCTACTATTTATGATGGTTTCTTTCATTTGCATTTGTATTTTGTGACTTTCACAGGAGCAACTGATTGCTGCATTCATTGTGATTTATGTGCAAAGGGGAGCATATTCATATTAAGCATATAATGAGAGACCTGCAACATTAGTTTACATTTTGCTGGCAATCACAGTGACTTTGGCAACAGATTTTAGATGACCTTGACATTCACATCCAAAACACATGTGATAGCCAGTCTCAGCCTTTACCCAACAGTTGATCTTTTAAAACAGTGAATATAAGATAAAGATCTGTTGTGGTTCTCTTCTCGGCTCTCCATAACATTTCATAAATAGGCCAGTTTTAGCATGTTTATATAAATTGATTCCCCTTCTGGGAATGCTCGGCTGTGATAAACAGTTCTTTCCAATTAGTTTAGATTTTTGGGATTTTTTTTTTAATAGTTAGGGATTGCTATTACAGCTAAAAATATTTTAAATGTAAGTATCTGCTAAGTCAAGAAATTTTTTTCTGTCTGTTAGGGACAGATGAACTGCAAATGCCTGCTCCTGTTCACTTCAAAATCAATATTTCAGTCTCTATGCATGTGTACATCACCTTTTTGACAATACACAGAAAAATGGAGATCCTAGTGGGAAGCACAGTTCCCACTACCACGAGCCATTTTAGCCATAAGGAAGGAGTGATTTAGGCCAATGAGGCTTCTTTGGTTTTTAATCCCTGAATTTAACAGACATCTATGGAATAAACTACGTTTTGTCATATTTGCTGTAGAAGTCATTCTGCTGGCTTACAAACTTTTACATTCCTTTATACACCAGCCATCCTTTTAATTCTCATTAATAACGGATTTTATTTGATTTTATTGTCAAGCCCATTTCTAGAAACAATTTGCATGGAAAGTCATGTCAATTGGTGAATAGTCATCCAATAACCTCCATCAGCAATGAGTGGCACAAGATGAATCAATTGTAAGAAATGGTAAGAAATCACCACACAGGCCAAGTGGACTTCTAGGTTTTCAGCCATTATTTCTCATCTTGATGATCCTATCTTTCTTCAGAACACTAAACAGAAAGACAGTGACAAATCTTGTGCCTTGACTCCCAGTTTATTGCATCACTGAAGGTTGAGAGGAGAGACAGAGGCTCTGAGTGAGTCTAGCTCTGCTGCTCAGTTTGGGGTAGGTTAGATCTGACAGCAGATGGAATCCGTGAGACATGTCAATTTAATTTTAGGTTGTGTGTCTAATGCACATGTTGCCAATTACAGGGGTGTATGATGTCTTTCTAGAGAGGAGGTCTTTCTCTCTCCCACTGGGTGAACATGCTCAGGATAAATTTTGAAAAAGTTTTTTTTAAAATCTGTGCTCAGTCATGTTTGAACAGCCCACATCAATAGGGGAATATCATTCAAAGATTTTTTCTGACTCTAGAAACAAGAGATGCCTCTCCCTCTGCTCTCTTATCCAATCTCTAAGCAGTAGTGCACTAAAACTCCCAGAAACTGAGCAAAACCCCCAGGTTTCAGGTGGACTTCAGAGTTGATGTGATTGTACAGTTTCAACCAAGCAAGAAACTTCAAACTTCATTTGCTAGCATGCCAAGACCACACATAGGAGAAAACAAAAATCCCAAAATGGGCTCTCAAATGAGAGTTCAGACCCAGATTGGTGTTGTCCAGCTCCTCAGTGGAGAAAAACACAGAAGAGACAGGAAACTACTATTGGTGTCCAAGTCAATCTACTGTTAAATGCAGGACAGCTTCTGACAGCACACTTCCTGGGAAGGAGGTGATGTTTCCCCAATCCAAGTCTTCTAATCCTTGGGAGCAGTGAAAGGAAGTTCTGCCTAGCAGTGAGGCAAATCCTTTGCCAGAGAAACTGTGGTGATTATCAAACTGCTGGTAATGTGTTAATTGAGCAAATCATACCTACTGCTGGTTTTATGTTCTCCGTTCTAAAAAGACCTTGCTTGTTTTCCTCCCTATCCCATCACTTCTGGAAACCTCCACTCCTGCTCACTGCATTGGCCTGGCTCCACAACCACACCAAACCATCACAGATAGGACTCCAAACGAAACTTCCACTAGACTTCTTTTTAGCAGGAAGGTATAAAAATCATTGCTCTCCTTCCTAAGGAATATATTAATTATACATCTATAATTCCCAATTTTAAACATTATCCTATAGACATCATAAAAGGTTGAAATTGTTGTATCCCTAAGACTTTTTAACAGCATGTGAGATAAGACGTTTTTGCTGTATAAACAAAGACTTTAACTGTTCATTTTAGCTGTGTATTCATAAGTCTCAGAGTTAAGAGACATCCCTGACCCACTCCACAGGCTGGCACCTTTATAGCTTCAGAAGTATGTTATCTAGAGCTAACAGCTGTGACCAGTTTGGATGATACCCTTAAGACAATATAGGCCATTGAAGCTGGGCTTTCTAGAGCTCAAAACCTATCATTCAACTTTTGCAATAGCAATAAATAATAAACTTATATGTGCAACATATAACTCACGTTCATGCCAGCCTATGCAGACATCGTGTCTACAGAATGTCTATAAAAATTTGAGTAGAACAATTTGTATTTGCATATAATGTAGATGAAAATGTCAAAATATTTAATTAAAAGTATTTTATCCTCCTTTTCAAATTGATTTTTGCAACAAAAGCCTGGGTGTGGACATTGACTCAAAAATAGATTCTGAGACATTCCAACTTGACTGTAAACCCTTCAACACGATCATGATTTTTTGCTTCTGAATGCATGGGTATTTGTTTGACCCTGGCAAGACACTTCTCTATGTCTGGAATTAAAGAAAAAAAAAAATCTGGCTTCTGATTCGCTGACATGAGAGAAATGACCAAGCACCATCCAGCCACCATGAGTACAATAAGTTAAGCTTCACCTCTGTTGCAAAGTCTAACTCTAAACATTACTCTTTCTCTTGCCAAATGACCCCTTTCTGCAAGTTCCCGAGTTTCACAAGAAAAAGGGCAAGATGCAAATTGCGTTCAAGTCCAACTTGAATCTGACCCAGTTGGAATAAGAGAAGAGAATGAACTGCCACCCACACAGAGTTTTCAAACAGGAAATAAAATTCAGTTGTTTTATTTATGTATATTTATTTCTTTATGAGTATCTGCATTGTCTTTTACCAGAGAATGGTTGTCTGGGTGTTAGGCTGTGGAAAACACTGCAATTCATTTTGTATAGAAATATCTCTTTGCTGTTTTCATTAATTAATAACATCAAGCCACAATTTCCATGAATTTTGCTGGCATAATGGATTCAGACACAGCCTTAAAGGAGTCATATATGAGTGGTTTTGGAATCCAGAACAGCAAAAATATTAATTGGAAATATTACTCACACATCTAATCAGGAAAAAGGAATATTGCCAGGCAGCCAGTCCAGCCAGTGACAGTTCGAAAAGCAAATATTGGCTGTCTACACACAATTTATGTAGCAAAGATCATTTGGACAACATAAACACTAAAATACTCTCATATAGTAAATATTTGTTCATTAATTTGACTAATTTTGTATTATGCTTTAAACAAATGTTCTGAATATATTTTCCTTTTCTCCACTTATGTCAAACTTCTGTTACAGATTGCTGTATCTAAGTTACAGACTTAAAAACAAAGCCACAGACTATGTGGCTTCATATGCTGTGCATATAGAAGCATCAGTGCTAAGTAAAAAGAGTGGTTGGTTTGATTAAAGTGTTTTCATTCATTTTCTAATTTATCCTAGATCACAAACGCTGTTGATTTTGGTATCTCTTCAAGACACCCTATCACACAGAATCACAGAACCTAAAACATTGATTTCACGTGGGTGAATATGGGACTTTTGAGTTGTCACTGTGAACTGTTTTCATTAGAAAGAGATTAAAAGAATACAGGAAAAAGTTCTCAAATTTAAATATTATTAGGTGGTCTATGCTATAAAGCGATCAAACAAACCTTGGTACAACCAACTCACAATCTTAAAGTCAATGCTCATTTTGTAGCAAATTTCCTTTTGGCAGATTAATCCTCAATTCACATCCCAGCAGCAAAGATGGAAGAGTTAGACCTAAGATTATCTTCCTCAAGCAGCTTGTCAACATTTTGAGGGATTAATTCTTCCCAAGATCCAAAAAGCCTTGAGACTTTCCCCGAAATAGTTGAGAGAACCTGTAAGCTCTATCATCTAGACAAGGAGTTCCCCACAGGTAAAAGATGATACATGAGAGCAGCCAAGGAGCCATGCATGTGCCTATTCATATGTGAATGTTCAGACAGGAATTTCTGCCCTCAGCAATGCCAAACTCAAGAGTAGTACATATTCTCAGCAGGATTTGGTAGCTCTTTCTTCTGAGAGCAGCAACATAAAAAATACCCCAAAGATGGATACACACTATTTTGGAAATTGAGAGCCAGACTTAGCATGGCTTAACCACCTTTCAGTGTCCACTCTATTACTTTTTCAATCAAAAGTATGGGTTATAAATTCAGAATGTGTTGTTTTAAAAGTCCTTTCTATGCCTATAAAATTAGGCAGAAATAGCACTACAGTGTTCTAGACAGTGTTGAAATATCTCCATAAAGTGAATAATTTCACCCTAAATATATTTAAGCTAGAGTTCTGCTTGTTTTTTCATCTATATGATGTATCTTTTATATATATAAATATGCCAATTTTTCTTGCAAACGCATTTCAACATTTGAACTTTTTGTAAACTGTTCACTTTCAATCTGTTATGTAAAATTTTTTACCTGTGTTTCAAGAGGCTATTCTGCAATGAGTTTTTGAATCCAGATCAGGAACATAGCCTTTTAAGGACTAAACTGATTTATAGCTTTATTAAGTCAAATGTGTTTATTTGCATTTTTTCCTTGTTTTGTATCTTGACACCAAAAAACAAAAATAAACCCCCTCTTTCCCTCCATGGAATTCCCCATGGGGATGTCCACCCACCACATGAGAAATAAAAAACCATTTACATGAAGCACTATTTTGATCCACTAAGACTTTTTATAACCAGTTTAAGAGTTAATAAATTTCCCTTCCACAAAGAGACAGCAAATGGAGAAAACATCTCAGAACTTTCTTTAGATTTGACAATGTTTTGCTGTTGAAGTTTACTGAAGAGGATGAGCAAATACATCAGTATTGCAATGAGAGCCTGATACAAAACTTTGCACATCTCAGGCTGACCTCCCAGTCTTTTATCAGCATAAAATCTAATTGTAGGAAATTAAAATGCAATTTACATTACTTCTCTTGCCCAGGCTAGAAACGGGCTAATTCATATTCTGTGGTACTGCAATTTGCTTTCTCCATAGCCGGGTTTTCATTACAGCAGTTTCTACATTGACTCACAGGGCTCAGTGTCTGAATTAGGATTCCAGCCAAAGACAGAATTGCTGTGCCACAGCTCCCTCTGCAAAGCAACAAATGATGCTGAATGCCTGGACATTTTAATGTTAGTGAATCTATGGCATTCATTTATTAGCATAACAACTGTGCTGCTGACCTAGTTTGCTCATTAAATTAATGGGAGTTGGAGAAACTAAAAAGAAAATCCTAGAGGGGTTTCATGTCTGTGCCTACTTGGTTGGATCAGTAATTCCTTTTATTTTCATTTCTTTTCTCCTGGCTGTATAACCAGATGAATTTGTTTTAGATTATTTTCCTATTAACTAAAATTTCCCAGAGGTTCCTGGTATTTGCATTCAGCTATTTCAGTAGCAGATATAACACTGCACTGGATACACCATCTACTGTAACAATGAAGTTGTAAGGAAATCAGACACATGTTCCTTACAGATGTTTGACCTAAAGCATACTGGAGTTGCCAAATCCACCTTTGGGTCACACTCTTCTCCATCTGGAGATCTACAAACACTGGTCCAAATGCAAGGAGTGATTTATGAACTGGGTACCCTACTGAAACTAACAATCATGAACTTAAGTTCCAAAATCAATCCTGTGAGTGCTAAACACTTGCAGCCAACAAAGACTTTAGTTGGGACTTTCTGGCACTTTGTGTCTCTGAAAATTGGGACACCAGTTTTATGCTCATATGTTAATTTTAGAAGTTTGGCTTTGTAATGCTGACTTTCAAATCCCTGTAAACTTTAAGCCTCTCTTGATCTTTTTCTTCCATATTGTGTGCAGTGAAAGGAATTGGTCTCAGAAATATGCCAGGGCCAGACAGATCTGCACCCATCATTTCTGCTTCTTTGCTTGGCCATGGAATTGCCCAGAGGGGTTTGTTCTTTCATTCACCATTCAACCCCTTCTGATGCATCTCACTGCTCTCACAGGAGTGTCAGCACTAATGAGAGCTTTGTACTTATGATCAGCTTTATCTGTGCTCATTCTACTCTTGCAAGATTGCTATTGAAGGGAACCTGGTAAGTCTCCTGCACCTCAGGAGAACAGGACACTATGTTCCATCCATCTGGGGATAAAATGCTTATTTTATAAAAATCATGATAACTGTATAATAGATATTTCTCTCAAACTCAGAAGGGAAAAAAAAAATCCCCACCTGGTAAGGAATACAAGATGTCAGTAAACAAGACAAAAAGTCTTAAGCTATGTTTAAGACTTAAGCTCTGTGCCAGAGAAAAAGAGAACAAGGCTTCTTGGATCACAGAGTTTCTGACTAAATGGCAGCAAGCAGAGTCCTACTTGCTGACTGTTTTATACTGAGTGAAATCTGTGCAGGAACTTCGTGCTGTTTGCATAATGTGATAATCAAGCTGATACCAGTTCAGTGGAAAGACTGTGTTCCAAAATATTAACGTCTCCATCTGATTTCCCATTCTATTCTCTCCAGTGGAGGGAATTACTTTTATTGCCCTTCATGTAGTTTATGTACTTGATTGGGAACACTGGAAATCTAAGGAAACTGAGCCATTCATTTAAACATTGAGGTGCAGGAAAAGGGGAGCTTGATGAAAACACTGTGTCTCTGTGAATTTTCTTCCTTCCCCATTTTGAAAATCTAGTTTTCATTTTTGCAGCACTTTGAAATAGACTTATTAATCCATTGAGGGAAATAAACAGCTGCAAATAAACGTTTCCCAACTGCTGGAGAGACACTAACAGTTTCCTAAGCCATATCCAAGTGGTCACCAAATAAAAGCATAAGGGAAAACCAATTCTTGGCCTGGATCTGAGTCTGTGCTAATGAAGAAATCAACAGTAGAGGGCTGGGTGAGTCATTCTTCTTTAAGGATCATCAAATAGCCAGCTTCTTAATTATTTGTTGGTTGCTATGACCAGCAGCCAGCACTGTGCTCAGTTGTTCAGGGCAGCCTTCACCACACAGTCTAAATTTGGCATACTAACAGTATCCAGCAACTCACTGGATGTTCAGTAGACATCCAGCAATGCACTTGAGGGGTGGTGAAAGCAGAGATGTTTGTAAAGTGTTAGAGAAGTTGTTTTCCAAGTGAAGTGCATTTTAAGGAAGAACACAAAAATAAGAACACAATAGGCACCAAAAGAATTAACTGACAGTTCAAAGGGAAGTCATGGAAAGTGGCACATTCTTGATGGTCTGTGATTTCTCCTTCTGCCACAGATGATGTTATTTCTCATGTCCCTTTCAAGAACACTTACATAAACCCAGTTTCATATGTGAAAAGAGATAGGGAAAAGAACCTGCCAGCCTGTAGCAAATATAGTTTCATGCAAACCACAAAATTTCTCATCTGAAGTGAAAAAAAAATCATCTTGGGAAAAACAAAGGATTTTGTTAAAGTTCAGATCAAACAATTCCAAAACAAAAATAGAAGTGTGTAATTAGCTGTCCTTTCACCATGCTCAGTTGCAATGAAATGCAACTCACAAGAAAAAAAAATCCTTAAGCCCTCATGACAATATGGCCAGCTACAGCAACCCTTGAGCAGATCCCAGCGACACCAGCTGAGCATCAGACTGGAAGAGGCACCAGCATGAGGCTGCAGGTGATCTCTGCATGCAGCAGAGACATCCAGGAAAGAGGAAAAAGTGCAGAACAGAGATGGCTGTGCCTGAAACGCTGAAGTGGCCTCAGCAGTCCGTGTATGTTTGGGAGGAAACATGGGGAATTATTATCCTCGAGGTTTGAGTTTGACTGATATGAGATGGAAGAGCCTGAAGGAGCCTTTTCCTGGGCAGAGGAATAGTCCCACAGGCCTGTATAGCTGTGTATTGCTGACATCCTGCTTTGTTCTCTGCAGTCCTTCCTCTGAACATGTGTCTGACCAGCCTCGAGGGCTATGGCAGGTGAGGAAGGACAGCAGGATTGGGAACACACTCATCAATGTGGAGCTATTCCCAAAGGACACTGTTGAGCACACCGACCTCTCCTATCTCGTACAACTTTAGATGAGATCTGCTTTTACCTAGTTTTATATGTCCTTACTGAGAAGTTTTCTCCTCTCTTCTCTGAAAATATACCTGAGACTTCTTTTTTTTCAGCCTAATACTGAACTCCTGAAAAATGAATAGATAAAAAGCAAGCCTCAGAAGAATTTCCAAGATATATATAAACTGAAATATCTTTATATACATTTGGAAGAAAGCCATGTTGTGTCTGCACAATCCTTGGAAGGGTAAAAAAAAAGTTGTTAATAGATTAATCATTCACTCATAGAATGTGATTTGACAGCTCCAGTTTGAAACCAAAAGCCCAGAAAGAGAAAAAGTATCATGATGAGAGAAAGCTGAAAATTCTGAGGTTATTTGAAACAAGTGAAGAAAACGAGGATGAAGAGATTAATTTAATCAGAGACTTGGAAAAAGAAAGATTTGTAGTGAATTTCATTCACTAACTTGAGCTTGATGAAGAAGACCAGAGGGTAGCAAAAAAAAAAAAAAAAAAGGCCAGGTCGAAATAGAGTCACCAGATCCAGTGATGTGACAAATAAAAATAAAGTTTCAGCTGCATGAAGGCAAATTAAAATGGAGCTGAATTAGAGTCAGAAACACAGATTGAAATGGGCAGGACAAGAATTCTGTCAACACTGATGAAGAAAAAAGATGAGAGAAAGAAGTGTTAGAAATGTGAACTAAAAAAAAAACCCAACAAACAAACAAACAAAACCCCTGAGTGTCAAGTCTCTAGTAAAAGTTGGTGTATCCCTTTGAAAAGCCGGTAACAATTTCTTTTTTTCTCTCTTCTAAATGACATACAGACTAATTGGGACAGAAGACAAAGTGGTAAATTAAAATTTAGAAAAATTAAAAATAGACAAAAAAGTGATAGTTGGTCTCACTAATATGGATTTTGTGGCTGCAGCAAAACCATTATTAGGCCTAATTCACAACTTCATCTGTAAAACTAGAACAGCTCCATTTGATTATATCAAGTCAAGTTGCTGTAAAAGAGATGAACAAGCCCATAAACTCAGATTTCATTATTACATATGTGTAATGTAAAAATATTGAAAATTAAATATGACTTCCATCACTCAAAGATCAAGTAAAGACAGAAGGCACATTAGAAATCAGGAAAAGAGGCGTGACATTCATCCCATGGAAAACAGTTGAGGTCCCTTGTATGACCAGAACACTTTTTCTTCTACTCAGACCTAGAAATACAGTCCTCTAGTTCAAATTGCCTTGTTCCTCAGAAGATGCAATAAGAAAACAGAATGAACTGACCTTGCAAATAATTTAACTGATTAGTGGTGACAAACTCTGTAGACAAACTTTTGGTAATCACTGACACTGATCAAATTGTTGGTTTATTTTTCAATAGCCACTGAGTCAGGAACTATAATGCTATTATAAATTTTTGTATATGTTTGATGCAATGTCAGAACCCAGCTAAAGCACAGGAATAAAGTGCAGGGGGAGTCAGCACCAGCGGCCAAGTCACACAATGTCCCTTTTTAGTGATCTACCACCATCTCATCAGGTGTAAATGGCAGTGGAATTACAGCCCCAGAGAGCAGCATAGAGGATGATGTGAATCGAAAGTGGCAGAGATGTTTGAGCATGACAGGGAGCCTGGAACAGCCAGGTCTGACAAAGGGCAGAGGGAACAGCCCCGACACAGCACTGTGCTGGAGCCACTGCTTTGTTCGCAGGCTTCCTGCTGCTGCTGCTCCTGCAGGGCACTGCCCTCTGTCAGGAAAACGGGTCTGCTGGGGATCAGTGGCACCTGCACTGAGCCTGTGGACAAATGCAGAGTTCCACAAAAAGCTGAGAACATTGTAGAGCAGATAGGCTGCTTTTTCTTTGAAGTTCAGCTGGATGCTGAGCACACTTCGGCTGCTCCTTGAGCTTAAATAAGGTAAACTTGACTGTGCAAAACAAATCAGTGGCTTTGCTTGTGTCTCACAGACTGAGAAGTGATTCTTCCAAGGGAAGGGGAACTTCCTTCACTGCTGCAGCTCTCTGAGCAGTTAAATATGCATGTGGCCGAACTTGGTCCTTGTAAAACCCAATTGACTTCATTCAAAAAACTCCTATAAAGATGACTGATGTCATTGGAGTCCCACCAGGGATGAATTTGGCCTATGCCATTCCTCCTGTGTAGTCACTGGATAGGAATGTAGAGAAGAAAAGCACACTGGGCTCTAGGACTCCATCTCTCAACAAAACTGCCAGGGCTGGAAAAGAATTACACGTGAATATAAATTTTTCGTACACACTCCATTAGATCACCCAGATCAGCCCCTGCTTTCAGCTGTGCTTGTACCAATTGGAGTTTCTCCTTTCACTACTGAAGGTTCAGCAGGGGTTTCTGCATGCGTGTGTCAAGTCTCCTGGGAGCAAAATCAGCAGCATTCCCCCCAGTTTACAGATGAAGAAACCAAAAGAGGGAGCCGAAGTGATTTGCTTCAGTTTACATGTGGTGACAGAGGTAGGAAAGGTATTGAAACTACTTATGGCTCCTCGCCACCCAGGCCATGTATTCCTGTGATATATCTTTTTAATTTCCCTCTCCTTTCCCCATCTCCCTTCTCCCCTGCCCCCAACCCCATTCACATTGTCTCTAGCCACACAACTGGGAAGCTGGGATTAATCCATCCCTAGGGAAACTGGGATTAATATACAGCTCATGCGGAACCTTTAAAAACCCAATGATTTGTGGTCCTCTTTTCAGAGGCACATGCAATCCACAGCTGAAAAGTAACTATTTGCTGTTCCAGTGCACATTCTGAGAGAGGCTTTTGCTCTGTTTCATGAATGTACACTGAAGACCCCATCTGACAGGATTTCTTCCTGCATCCAACAAAAAAACAGGCTTAGTAGGCTGTGCAGAATCAGGCTCTTGTGGAGTACTAACAGTTTATGGGCAGGAAAAGAATGACTGGAATGCAAAGGGGGGGAAAGAGAGCAAGAGATGTGCCAACACATCTTTATGTTTTCCTTCTGTAACTGGAAATAGTTAAAAAAAAGAATTAAAAGCAAAAAAGTCTGTGTTTCCCTCATAAATCTTGCAGGAAGAGGCAACCAGAATCAGGTGCCCACTTTTTTACTCTTGCAAACTCCCATTCAGTGATGTTTTTATGATGAAAATGCAAAATTTAAAGCAACTGTGAAAACAGAATCAGCTCTCGACTGGCAGACAGAGGCCTAAGTAAGTTTTATTCACTGCATGAATGTCGGATTAAAACACATGCAAAGATAGAAAAGAAAAAGAAAGAGGGAAGGCAATTAATCATTTAAATTGTGATCCTGATTCAAAAGGCACATTTCCCATCTAATTCCTTTCATTTATTTTGGGGTTTAGTACAGCTTATCTCTTCTGACTGTCATGATTTCGTCTCTACTTTGCTTTCCTTGGAATTGCTGAACTGATACTGCCTAGCAAATTTCAAAATACTGGAGGGAAATGGTGAACTCTTCCACCATGCAGCTGGGAGCATGACCAGATAGATAGCCTTTGTTAGCACCAGGGCAAAAGTGGCCTTCTGGGAGGAGGAAATACACACACATTTAAATGTAATACAAGTGACATTAAGAGGTTGAATGTGCATCCTGTGCTCGGCACGCCTATGTAGTTTTAATACATCTGTATTTCTAATTATGTCAGTTCTGGAGGGGTTTGGTTTGGTTTTTTTTTTTTTTTTTTTCTTTTTTCTTTTTAATTGCACATAAAAATGCAGGTCCCAAGAAATTCTTGGCAGTCAGATCACCAAGCTTCAGCTTTTCGAATGAAGCCTTTCTCATGCCCAGCTGGGGGGAGTGGTTTCTCCACCTTTGCGACTCCGCAGCTATAATGGATCCCAGGAGCCAGTTACTGACACGCTTTCTTACCTTGCCACGGTGTTTCAGTTTCCCGGTGTTAAGGAGACAGTGGAGCCACCGTGGGAAAGCCTCGGTGGAGTGACCTGAGTCCCTTCTTCCCTCCCTGGGGACCCGACTCCGATTTCTGCCGCGTAGTTACGACCCCTGAAAACCTGGTTCCAAGCGACAATCGAGCGACAGGATCACGGGTGCATCCTTGCTCCCTTACGCGGTGCCAGGAGCGGCACAAGAAAGACGGGGAAGATGATCGGAGTTCTTTCTCTCTGGTTCTCCGTTTACGGAGGACACGGAGGAGGATGAACCACCCAGCCTTCAGGCTGCCCCTTAACGCCATGTCAGTGCTCGGGGCTGCTGATCCGCCCTCAGCGAGGCGCGGGATGCGGAGCCCCTGACCCTGCTGCGGGGCACGCCGGGGGCGGCTGGCGCATCCCATGGAGCGCTCCGGGGCAGCGACCCACCCCGGGGAAACGCGGCCGCTCCTGCGAGGATTGTGCAAAATAATCCCTCCAAACACCCACGGAGGACCGGGGAGAGGCGCGGGAGACACCTTCAAATTGCCTCCGAGAAAAGCTGCCGAGAAGATATTCCAGCCCGACTCGGCAGCGCGGGGCCAGCGCCGCGAAGGGATGGACGGATGGATGGATGAAGGGATGGATGCTCCTGGCTCCAGCCGGGCTCCCCGCATGAGACGCTGGCGGAGCGGCTCGCAGGGCTCCGCGCTCGTCCCGCCCTCCTCCCGCGCAGGGCCAGCCCCGGCTGCCTGCAGGTTACTGCGGACTTCACTCCGCACCCTTCGCTTGCTGCTTTTCGATGCCAAAACCAAAAGTCTTCACGCGGCGTGGGAAGCGAACGGCGAGTGGGAAGCAAAGCCAAAGCAAGCCTGCTTCAAACTCTGCCCATGCTCCCAGCCCCCGGAGCTGGATGCAGGCACAGGCGGCACTTCGCATCCAGAGCTCCCCGAGGGCCTTCCCAAGCTGGAGGTGGGTCCGCAGCCCGTTCTGCAAGTGCTTTTTCATTAGTTACCGTGCGCTCGAATGGATGTCCAATAAATAAAAGGGGAGAGAGGTTTCTCCCATCTCCCCTTACATTAAATGAGTTACAACAGCACTTCTTTTTGCTGTCCTTGATAGGATTCTTTGACCAAATAAAGATATAATTACTAAAAGCAGCAGGGGGGAAGGGGAAAAGAGCTTGCACCGAGCGGCTGAAGTCGATGGGCACCCGCGGCGCGGCCGCGCAGGAGCCGCTGAGCAGCTCCGGGGTCACCTCTGCCGCATCGCTAATTCGCAAAAGAGGCTTCTCTTATCGCGGGGGCACTGACTTGTGACGGGAGAAGGAAGGTTTAAGGTTTGCCGAGAGGACGAGAAAGGACGGCAGCCAGAGGCTTCAAAGGCTCAAGCGGATGCCCCAGCACTGAGCTCTCTCCCCGGTCTCGATCCAAAGAGGTTTCGCAGTGGAATAAACATCTCTGATCTAAGACAGCTGCCGGGAATCAAAGGCCGCCACAATCAGCGCGGAACCGGCCGAAGATGTGACTGAAAAATGCCCGCTCCTGACAAACCCGGCCACGGGGGTGCGAATGCTCTCTCCTCGCAGCGCCTCCAGGCCCCGAGAGCAGCAACAGTTCACCCATTACTCATCTGATTTGTTTTATAACACTTCTGACACCTAATCTTATCAGCTAATACCCACGATTTAGTTACCCAAGAAGGTGTGGGGTTTTTTTCCCTCACTAGCAGCAAAATTATTTGACTCTCCACAGATGTTTGTTTTTGTCAGCCTTAAGGAAAAAAAAAAAAAAAAAAAAAAAAAAAAAAAAAAAAAAAAAGAAAAAAAAAAAGATGGGAAGAAAAGGAAAATTAGGAGGAGGGAAAGCTAATTCACAGAAAAAAAGATCCAGAGTTTCCAAAACTGGTAGAAACTACCACCGAAGAAATAAAACTTAAACAAACAAACAAACAAACAAACAAAAAAAAAAACCAAAAAAAACCCCACCCAGATTCTGAATATTGACAAAGAGAGTTTACCAGGGAAGAGACCAGAAACCAAATGAACGCATATGTAGTCCATGCAGACTTGCCTGTAAAATAACAATTTATTTTAATACTTAAAAACCACACACAATCCAGTGATAAATGTCAATTACCAATAATCAGCATAAAGTGCCAAACAGCCATACAACTTTTTTTTTTCTTTAATAAACAGAACTTATTGGAATGTCTCTTAATTTGAATACACTGTTCAGAAAGCCAGCATTTAAAAAAATACGCTCTCAAGTTGAGATTTGTTCTCTCACACCAGGACACACGAAGACTTTAAGTACCACTAAAACCACGTTGTGCATACCATCAGTTTGATGTATTGCCATCTTTCTTTCCTCTCGGTTTTTCAAATAAGTCCAGAAGTTACAAACTTCCTCACAGCACACTAGACCACAAGGTAATAAAAAAGGTCTCCATGTCCCATGAACACATATCTGTCCCAACATCAGGAACTCGTGGGTCTGAGATCTGGATGCATTTTCTAACGCATGATAGGACTCCCCACTTGAGAGACTTAGGTCATTTCCAAACATTAATTTTCTTCTCCTTTTCTGAAAACAAACTAGCAAATGAGATTTGCAAGTTGCCCCTCTCCTTGTCTTAATGGTGCTGTGATTAGAAATCACAGTTTCAGTTCTTAATTGTCTTCTGGATTTCTTTGTATTTCCTGAAGTGTAAAAATAAGAAGCTTTATACAGTCAAACAAAAAAAGTATAAAATAAGAGTTTGGACTTTCTTAAGTAATACTTTTGGAAGATACGATTTTGGTTTGGTTTCTAGGGTTTTTTTGGTTCGGGGGGTTGGTCGGCGTGTCTTGTGGGTTTTTGTTTGGTTTTAAAGAGATTCCTGTCCAACACGTGAGCACCACCTTTTGGCATAAAGTTTATCAAAGCCACACAAGTCAGCTAGCACTCTCTGTATCACTCACATATATTTTAAATGCAAAACAATCTTTTCACCCACGACTTAAGAAGTTAATTGCTTGGATGGGGGATTGGAGGGGTGCGGATTTTGCCCTTTTTAAAGTTGAAACAAAAACAAAGCACAAAGTCCAGTGCTCCCATCCTGAAAGTTTTGTTTCTGCTCTAGTTTTGGTGTAAAGTCTGAAGGGGAGAAAAAGTTCATGGAAGTTGGAGATTCAACACTTAAGTTTAGCAGGTTTCAATTCCTTTACTTGCGTGTGCAGTGTCTTGTGGACCGCTAGTGTTCTGGACTGGCAAAATCCTTTCCCGCATTCTTGACACTTAAAAGGCTTTTCTTTAGAATGGATATATCTAGAGAGAGAGAAACAATTGAGATGTCAGAAATACCTGGCCTAAACTCAGCAGTGAGGGAGCCACCTGAGGGAGAACATGCTGGAGATTCCTTACGCCTACTGCTGAGATTGAGAGTGCTGGAGTGCAGTTCTGGGCAATTGTCTCTGTGTGTGTGTGAGAGAGAGGGGGGCATCAGAGGGTTACAGGGTGCCTTTCTTAGAGATAAAGAACTTTTCTCCTACTTTGTGGTCACCAGACTGCATGTCTTCATGACACTTCTGGATGATCATAGAGGCAGAGGACACGACATAAATAGAAGGTGAAAACATCTGTGGAAGCTAAAAAGGAGGCTGTGAAAGTTGTCTTTATAGAGTGAGTGAGGTATATCTTCCACTGTGAGTTACCTGGGCTCTTCCACCAACAGTGGGCAAAGGAAAAACTAGAGGGAACACTAGTTTTTGATGCTCTACTGGGGATATACTTTCATTTAGTTAATGCTGCCTACACACTAAGCATGTCCACACGCTTAACTTTTCTTATAAAAATCTTGATGGGTAACTGAGAGAGTGCAAATACACAAGGGAAAAAGAACAGGAAAAGAAAAATAGTTACCTGTGATCCCTCAGGTGATCCTGTCTTCTGAAAGCCTTGTGACAAATATCACATGTGTAGGGCCGTTCGTCGGTGTGGGTTCTTTCATGGATCAAAAGATTGTAGGACTTGGTGAAGTGCCTGCCACAGAATTTACACACAAACTCCTTCTTGGTTTTGGACGGTAACCTTCCCCGCGTGGGTTTCTTTTCTGGAGAGAGTTTAGTCACCTCAAGCAAAGACCCCAGCCCTGCAGGTGAGCCCTGACTGTCTGCCTGTCCCAGTTTAGAATGGTCCTCTTGTGTGGCAGCCACCGCTAAGTTGGCAAAGTCAAAGCGGGGTTTGGCTTTGAGGGTCATGTTTGCAGCCTCTTGCTTGGGCTGGATGACATGTGGGAAGAGCGGGAATGTCGGCAGCTGGAACCGCGCGTCCACCAGGCTGGAGACGCTGGGCACCTTGGAGAAGGAGGAGCGGGGCAGGTGCATGGCCGGGTAGCCCAGAGTCCACTGGTGCAGGTGCACGGCGTGCAGGGCACTGAAGCCGTAGAGGTTGGACAGGTGGTCAGAGGGCACGGCGGGCAGCCCGTTGAATGCTTGCAGGAAGGAGTAGTTGGTCAGCTGGAGGGAAGGATGGATAGGCACTGGGGCCGGCAGGGTTTTACTTCCCATGGTGGCCGCTCAGGAGGAGGATCTTGGGAGCAGGGGAGGAAAATATCTGGAAAATAAAGATGGAGGGGGGAAGAGTAGATTTACATGAAAACAAAAGCACTTTGTCTCACCCCTCACCAATATCCCTCTCCAAAGCCACAAGAGGAGGTTGCCTTGGAATTAGAGAGACCTGACCAGGTCTTTACTGTGAGTGTATCCCTTTACTGTGGGACTGTCCCTCTCCCCATCTCTCTCTTGCACACAAATATTGTACTACAGCCATAATCATTCACTTCCCAGCAGCATCCCCTGCTATGCAGACTTCCAGTGATCCTGTACACAGGGACAGATGCTGATCCTGTACACGAGATGCCATTTTGGCCCAAAAAGCTCAGTCATCTCCCAGTAATTTAAAATCCTTTCCTGGTCACCTCAGCCTTTAGAAATAGTGAGATACTGCCCACCACATCCCTCCACAGAAACTGTGTTTAGCCCTGACTCCTGAGGTGATGTGGGGAAGGACATGGAGCTTGCTGCCCCGGTTTGCTCAGTTCCTGTGGTCTGCCCTCAGCCAAGCCTTTGAAATGATGGAGGCACTTGGATGCTCAGAACTGCATGTTCTCCCTCTTTCAAAAAAATAAAATAATTTAGGTGAAAAAAACATTATGGGGAAAACACCGGCCAAAGTCCTCCCTCTTGTGCAGTGCAAAAAGAAATAGGAAAATGCTGATTTTGTGTGACGAATCTGAAGTGCCATTTGCTCTTCCCAGGGAGAAGTGCCTGGCTCCAAGCCCACATCCTAATCTAAGCAATTGCTTAATTAGAGCCCTTCAAAAGGCTAAAAGACAAGGGCTGGCAAGACCCTTCCCATGGGGCACCCAGACCAGCAGCTGCAGGGCCTCAGCCCTTCCCTGGGCTGGGTGCCACCACTTTGGTCTGTGTTTCAGGGTCCTGCCAAGCCCCTAGCCTCTCTTCTGGGCCAGATCCCTACCCATCCCACCCCACAAGATGGAGGGGAAAATGCTACAAGGCAGCAGCATTGAGACACATCTGGCCCAGTCTGAAAATTCAGCCCTGGCTGCTGTCAACCATTTGGCAGGAGATGCCTCCCGAGGGTTGTTGGTGGGGACAGAGCTTCCTCCCTTTGCGGGTGTGAGAGCACCCATGGCTTTTGGAAGCATCACATCCCTGCAGTCCAGAGAACCTCCTCCTTACTTCACACTCCCCAACTTATATTCACTTTCTCCTCACTGAGCTCTGGGATTTGCCTTCAGTGGGGCTATTTTCTGCCAGACTCCCCCCGGGTTTGCTGCAGAGTTCCCACAGGATCCACACAGGGTCTTCATAAGATCCTGACTGGGTTCCTGCTGAGTCATGGCAGGTTCCTCCACAGTGGACTCCAGCAGGGTCCTTGCAGTTTTCGGATTAGAGTTCATCCCCAGGTGAAGAGTAAAGCCCCTTTGGACAAATGGAGGCAGCAAAGCACAGCAGAGCAGTAATTGTCCCTCTGAGCTGGAGGTCTGGAGGTGTGGAAACTGCTGGTGGAAGAGGTCTAAAGACCAGGAAAACAAATCTGATTTATATGTGTGCTGTTGCCTGGAAAGAGGAGCTGTGGCTGGGAGGGTGTGAGAGGGAGAAGCTTACTCTGAGCAATTCTGTGCTCCAAGCCCACCTTTCACTCTGCTTTACATAAATCAACAGCAGGAAGAGAGGCTCAAACCTTAGAGGAATTCCACCGCAATGACCCGGAATAAGAGATTGTGACATTTTTTGTTTTTCAATTGGATACATTTCTGATAGTGACTGATTGAAAAATGCACACATTATATTCCTTACTCTCTTCCCTTTTCTCTCTTTTTTTTTTTTTTTTCCATCTATTTTGTTGTTGTTGTTTAATTTGGGCTTTTTTTTTGGGGGGGGAAGGTTTTTTTTGTTTGTTTTTTGTTTTTTGGGGTTTTTTTGCTTAAAAATTTAAGGCAGTTGAACCAACCAGACTGTTTTTTTACTCTACTGGGGATATACTTTCATTTAGTTAATGCTGCCTATACACTAAGCATGTCCACGTCACAGCACAAATGCCTCAGCTGGTGACCCTGAGGACAAAGTGCACAGAAAACAGTCTTGTCCTCTCCTCTGGGTACCTGAAAATGTCTGTTTCTCTCTGTCACAATGGCTCCATATCTGTTTCCCTGTCTATGTAGCTCTAGATCTCTCAAACATGAACCAGGCTGTTGCAAATGAAGTTTATCCATCTTTCTTTCTTTCTTTCTTTTTATCCTTAGAAAATACTTAATATGGAATATATAAGCAGAAATCTACTATGTCAATATGGGTAAATTCTCACTTGAAAACGTCTGAATAATCCTCTTTCGATTTTATCAATAAGGAACAAGGCATAAAACAAGGAGAAATACAGTCAGGTCATAATAGCATGCATTGCACCCACAGTTTTTTGGGTTTTGTTAGAGCAACTCTGTTAAATTAAAAACAAATAAATAAAAGGTTGAAAAAGCAAAAGACAAAAATGGGAAGAAAAAAGAAAGAGGAGAAGAAAATAAGAAGAAAAGAGGAATGGGAGCAGAGCGTTCATGTTACTACAAGTTTCTTGGCATTTTTCCAGAAATGTAAACTACACTTTTATTCTGTACAATCGGGATAGTCAAAAATATGGATGAAGAGCAGGCTATTTCATAAAGTCCCCTCACTCGGGGACATCAAAGCAAATGTGTTTCACAGTGCAGTAACTCTCTGGTCTCCCACTTGCCCGCAGAGAGATCAACGTTTCTTTGATTTCGGTGCCACCTCCACCTTTAATTCTGCTTCATGTAAACAGATCGTTATCGGGTCTCTCTCTCTCTCTCTCTTTTTTTTTTTTTTTTTTTTTTTTTTTTTTTTTTTTTTTTTTTACAGAAGAAGACCCCGCCACTTCTCTGCTTGAATTCCCCCATTGCAATAAAACTGTGTGGGGTTTTCTTTTTTAACACAAAGTAGATCGATGAGTAATTAAGAACGAACCACTTGTGTTCTGACTGAAACAAAATCCACTCATGCCAAGATAAATTTACTCTGCAAAATAGGATCATAAACTTGAAAGTCTACATCTGTCTCCAGCTTTCTTACCCTTTGTCCTGAGTGAAGATACGGTAATGCTATTGTCCAGTTGCCACTGTTTTAAGACCATTTTAATCTTAACCCTCCAAATTAAATTCTACCTACTCTATATGCCGGGAAAAAAAAATCTCTCCGGCTTTCTGCTGGTAGCGAAGCAAGAGGGGAAATTAAATGGATTTTTAAGTAATCTTGTGGCTAGTAGGTATTTTTCCTTTCTACATTGAATTATCAATTTCCGATATATCCTTTGAAAGGGATATTTGTTACATTAAATACCTGACTCATAAATAATGAGGTTTGCTAATTAGTTCCACATGGAAGAATGGAGGAGGTAAATTACCCTGAGAACGTTGCTTATTTTTACAAACATGATAAAGTAGCAGGCATAAAACGATGCATTCTTGCGAGAACCTCAAACTACAGCAATCAGGTTCTTCTGTCAAAAAAGTTCCCCGGTTTTGCCTGAACTTTTTCAAATCTGGTAGCTCGGTCCTTTCAGCTGCACGCATCGGTGTGCAGCATTTTGCCACCAGGTCGGCTATTTATTTTGTCTCCTTTGAGGGAAAAAATTCTCTTCCTAAAGTTAAAGCGGAAAAATGGAGCTTACAAGTTATCTGTGTCTGGGAAACTAAGTGGAAAGGGAATAAAACTGCCCTTTCGCTCCGCATTATTCGAGCGTGGTGCTCTTGAGGAATAAAATGCATTGTTCAGCATACATTTATTCAAAGTATTAATGAAGTGTGCAGAATCTATTAAAGCAGGTTTATTTGGGGCTAATTGAGCGCGAAAGAGTTAATTGCTAACATTAATGAGGACTGGAAGGACTCAGTCAGCGTGTGCCTTGGATATCTCCGCTCAATCCTTATAAAATCATCATTCACATTTTATCATGAAATCGGTGTTGACAAGCCTCCCCAGACCACCACTGCGAGCGCGGGTGAATGAGACGGGCTTTCGTTTCTCTAATAATGATAATAAATAAGAACCGGGGGCCGAGCGCACCAGCGATGGTTACACTGCCCGGGGTAGTTTTATCCCAAACAGCGAAGATCCCGGGGTTGGGCCCCTGCAGGGACAGCGGCTGCGAGCCGCGGGCGGGAGCGCGGCCGCACGGCGGGCGTGGGTGAGTGCCCGGCACGGCCGCAGGGCCAGCCTCCTCCACCTTCTCCCCGCAGAAGTTTTTAGGTAGGTTCCGGGGTATTGTATGTGTGCTTTTACAATCCCCTCGGGTTTGTAGCACAACATTCATCCTGGCTTTCTCCCTAGAGAAATATCCAGTGCCTCCTCTACGGAATAAATCGTCCTTCCTCTCTCCCGGCCGCAGGGAGGATTTTTTGCCTCTGTTCTCCTCTCTCCCCATGGTCACAGCACGCACAGCTGCGGGCAGGGGCGAGGCTTTGCTGTGACAGCCCCGGGGGCAGCCAGGGCACGGCGGCGTGTCCCGGGGCCCGGCCGCCCGCAGCGGGACTCTGCCGGGAGCTGCAGCCCCGGGGCCCCGGGCTCAGCGCTGCCTTAGAGGCCGGGCCTCTTTCTCAGCTGACTCCGGACTATCTGAACTGGACCTACTGTGCACCTGTCCGAGACCCTCCTGCCTGGCTCGCGATTTATCGAAGAATCCCTGCAGCGCTACCATAATCTCCAAAATGCTCTATTTTTACAGTTTCCCTCCCAAAAGCCAACTGTAACAACCATACCCTAATCCTAGGCTTGTCACTGACACTTTATAGGCTCAGCCTCTAGAGAAGCTTCGTCTCTCCTGTGCTGAACTTGTTTCAATCCACTCAGACAAATATAAACATCAAGCTCATTTCTGCTATGGCCTTGGGAAGAAAGAGAGAAGGCTTTTTGAATCCTAAAACACTGGAGTTGCAAGAAAAGGGAAGAAAAAGAAAGAAGAAACCTCGCAGAAATAAAGAAAGAAGAGAACGAAGAGGAAATAAAAGCCAATAATAGAAAGGAGAAAAGCTGGAAGGTCAAGGCCGTAAAGGACATGCAGACTTCTGTTTTGCTCGTATGTGTCATTTTTAGCTCGGGTTAGAAACACTGCTTCTCCGCAAGGGGGAAGACACAACTTTGAAAGGGGAGGACAAATCTTTAAATAGCATCAAAATACCCGAGACCCATGTGAAAGCTTACCCCAGCCCTCCGCCCGCCCCAAAGAGAACAGTCCTCCTCACGTGAAACACAATTTCCACGCTTCTGCACCATCCAGTGGACCGTGGGAGGGGATGGGGGCAAAGACAGAAAGGAGGAAGAGTAAGGGAAGTGTTTGAATCGATATCCCCAACCCCCGAGACTTGGCAAAATAAAAACCAAACAGAATGAGTTGTTCTTTTTATTTACCTAATCCCGATCTGTGCTCCACCGCTGGCAGCAGTTAAAAGATCCTGGGCTAAATTGGAGCTGGCAAAATAAAATAATGGAAAAAAAATAGGGGAAGGAAAAAAAATTAAAAAAATAAAAAAGGAGGTTGGGCTAGGTCAGTGTCTGTGCTGGCCCTGGGGGGCACAGCTCACCCCACCCACCCCACTGCTCCTCCAGCGGGTACAGGCAGATCCGAGCGGGGCCAGGTGTCCAGGTGCTCCGGCCGGCGCGGCCGGAGGTGCTCTCCCAGCTCCTGCTCCCGGAGCCGGCTGCGTGCGCTGGAGTGCGAACGCGCCCGGGAGCAGTCGCGCTCAGACTGAACCGATCCCTTCCCTCCTGCCTCCTCCTTATTTCAACCCCCCCTCCCAGCTCCCCCCTCAGCCTCCCACCGCACTCCGGGCATGCGCACGCAGGGAGAAAGTTTCTGGCTGGGAAGAACCAACTTTTCAACCCGCTTCTCCCGGAGGCGCAGCAGCCCGGGGCTGGCAGCCCGCAAACCTCTCCTCTCGCCCCCCCTCCCCGCTCCCGCAGCCTCCCCCGGAGCATCTCCCCCGGGCCCGCTGCTCTCGGCGGAAAGTCCTCCCGGGGATTCCCCGCGCAGCTCCGCGGGGTCGGGACGCTGCCCCGGCGCCGCTGCGCGGCCGCGCTGCCTGCGCCGATCCGGCCCCGCCGCTCCGTTCCGCACCTCCCGGCTGCGAACCGCGCCGAACCGCGCCGAACCACACCGCTCCTGGCCGTAGCGCTGCGCCCCCTCCCCGCCAAGCAGAGCCGCGGGACAGGACTCACCGGGACCTGCTCAGAGGGCGGGAGGGGGACAAAGGAAGAAAGGATGAAAAACTGGGGGTATGATGGAGGGAGGGAATCTGCTCCCACTCGATGGATCTAGGGATCTCAAGTTGTTCTGCCTCTCTAAGATCATCAGAGAGGATCCCGGGAACCGCTTACCTGTCAGGGGTCCACCCCGGGGTTAGAGCCGCTTCCTCCGCACGTCCCATCATCCCTCCTGATCCCCACTTTCCGCCCCAGAGCCCCTGACCTGGGTGCTTTCCTCCTGTCCTTCCTCCCACGGGCCGGGAGGGTCTCTCCCCGCGCCCCGGAGGGGTTCCACGGCGTGCGAAACTCCGCGGATTCCCCGCAGATAGGGAGCCGCAAAGCTTTGCTTACGTCCGGGGGGGACTGCCCGGGCCACACAGGAAAAGCAAAATAACCCTCGAAAGAAAAAGGTTAAACGTGCTTCATAATTAATCCTGAGGCCATAATCTCCTCGGATATTTGTTTTTCTATTCATCCATCCATTCACACTCCTTTAGATCCGTGAAGAGGAGGAAAATTGCTTGGGTATATTACATTGTCTCGAGAAGCCAAGGTAATATAATACGCGAGCGAAGACAGATCCGTCAGGATAACACGGTACCGTGCTCAGGCGCACGCATGTGTCTTTTTATTGTTCATGACACTCCTGTTATTACACCTTTTTTTTTTTTTTTTCTCATCTCCGAAGGAAAAACAACCAAACAAATAAAAACAAAATCAACAAAACAGCAACAAGAAAACACTACGTTATCATCCTGCAGAATAAGTGTTCATGAACATGACAGTAGGGTGGCGAAGCAAGCCTAGCCCTGCCATTTCAGCCCCAAATTCTCTCAATTTTTATGAACAATTTGGGGTCCAACATTGCGCTCTGCTCCAGGCAGGCAAAGAGATTTTCGTTCACTTTTCTTTTTGTAAACGAGTGGCATTTTTATGAGGCAAAGGAGAAGCAAAGACGTCCCCAGTTCTTCTTCAGTTCTCTCGCATTTCGTGCTGTTATTTTCTCTCTTTCTTTATTACACTCACACACACTCAACGCCCCCCCCCCCCCCCCCCCCCCCGAAAAAATAACCCAAAAGAAAACTACACAAATCCCCTCGAACATAAAAAAAAAAAAAAGAATCTTCAAACCCCAAACCCCTAAACATAGTATTTTCATTCCTGTCGAGAATATAATTCGCTGCTGTAAGCTGACTTCTTTGAATAAGTTCGCATTTTCAGATATAGTTTATGTCCAGTTGTCTGAACACAAATGTAAGATTCCCAAGTGTCCCCAGTCCAAGATACAGACCGCAGACAGGGTCTTCTAACTGGAGATGTATCTCTTCCCATAGGAAAAATCTTGTTATAGATGAGGGTGGGTGCATGCACTAATAAAACATAAATCGCAATTCTCTTTAGAGAAATAGCGGATTAGCTGAGACAGCAAACACAAAACCAGCTATGATACCTGCACGTGCTGCCTTTGAGGGAACAAAATAAAAACGACGCACTTCCAGATACAAATCCCATCATTCCGAAATAAATACTTAAACATAGAAATAAGTGGCAGTAAATCATCTAATTGTTTACGGGGGAGGGAGACCAAAAAAAAAAAATTCCCACGCGAAAATAGTTTATAATCAAAGCAGGTCGTTGAGATATCATTCTATTTTAGAGTAGTCCTGGAAGCTGTAGCTGAAAGCTGCCTGGATAATGTGTCGTCTGATATTTACGTATTTGTTAAAAAATAGAAATATTTGGACTTGTCAACCCACTGGCGATAGAACTGAAGTTTCAGGTTAACTGTCTTGTTAAGTGCATTTGTTTTAAATATCTGGTGTTTAAGTTATGAAGCGTATGTTGTTCCAAAACCTTTTTTCTCGAATGGATCTTTTATGATGTCCCTTGCTAATTTGCATTATGTCAGCTTGCAGCGGTGGGGAACCTAATACCGGGAACGGGGAACAAAACCACTCTGACACGCAGAGAATACGCTGCGCTTTTCCACGGCGAAGATCTGCTGTCGATTAGGAATGTTACGACTTCAAGAGAATTGTGAAAAGTGAAGGCATCTGCTCCCAAAGCTAGCCACGTCTGTAGGATCTAGACGTGACAGCGAAACCCAATTCGTTTCAAGAGAAACCTGTGGGACGACTGGGGATACCGGAGCCTCCATTCCTATTTCCTACTTGTATCCCCTTCCCTAAATCATCCCCGTCCCTATCCTGTCCCACGTATCTGCAAGTCAAAGACCCCCAGTTGTGCGCACCCCATTTTCGGGGAGCAGCATCCCGGACGCCAGCCCGCTCCCGGCGCACGGAGCTGCCTCTCTTCTGCGCTCCCGCAGCGCCGGAGCCGGAGCCGCCGCCGGGCGCTGCCGCCTCTCCCCGGTGCCGGCGGTGCCGTCGGTGCCGGTGCTGGTGCCCGAACCAGGGGCAGCGGCTTGTGACCGTGGTGGAGCAGACTCAAGGGGACACGGGGAGAACATCTGAGCGCATTTCCCCTTCCCTCCCGTGGGGAGCCTGTTGCGCTTGTCAGCTCCTCTCTAACGAGTTCTGGGTTCAAGAGCTGACCCTGCGCACGGCGGGCACTGGGGATCGCGCCTCCTCTAGCTCACGCTGCTGTGGATGCCGGTTATCCCTGGATGCACCTACACGCGTGCTGGGAGAGGGTACGCAGTCTGGCTGACGTTCCTCTTCCCTGCTGCAGCTGGGATACCCAGCTTCACCCACTTAACCTTTGCAAGGAAAACGATTCCCGGCCCCATTCCATAGCCATGGGCAGGATGAAAACCCCTTTTCTTCCGTGTGACTTTCTGCCCATCGGGGAGCTGCGTTTGCCCCTTTAAAGATCTTTTACTGAGAAGAAACAACTGTGCTCCTCGCGGAGCATCATCCGCCGCTGGGGCTGGGGCGAGCAGCTGCTCCGGCGGAGCAGGGGGAGGAGGTTCGTGTGCTCGGCGAGTCCAGGGGCGACGGAGCCCCTGGAGTCTGGAGAATGCAGAGGCTGTGGGTGGGGGATGGCCGGGCAAAGCCGCCTCCGCTCGACAGCCCTGCAGCTCCCGACGCTCCTGAGGAAAGGAAGCGGGAGCAAGACGGAGCAGCCGGCAGCGCTCGGCGAAGGTTTCAAAGCTTCTTCCCTCCCGGAACTTCACCGGGAGGATGGAGCAGCCCCGGCGGCAGGGGAGAGCAGGCACAAGTGCACTCAGGATTCCCCTCCTCGTCCTCACGCCTCCCCGGGCAAGGTGTAACGACCCCGTCATCCGAGGCACTCGGGATACATACATACATACATACATATATATATATATATATATGTACATATATATATATGCGTGTGTATGTACTCTGCTTTTCTTCGCTTTGCCTGGTCTCTCCTCTTCCTCCGATGATAGTCGCGGTGAAGGATTAGAGCGTGTGGACTCTGCCCTCCCCGGAATGGCCCAGGTTGAGATGAAAAGGGAGAGTCAGAAAGGGGCAGCAAAGGCCACGGGCTCTCGGGGCCGAGCGCGGAGCGTGGCCGGGAGCTGCGGGTGGCGGTGTGCGCGGGGCAGGGCCCGGAGGCAGCGCAGGCGCTCCCGCACCCCTTTCCCAAACCGATCCCCCGCTCCCTCCCGACCACAGTTCGTTCCTCGGGTTCCGTGTAGTCTTAGTATTTTAATAGCTGTTAATGACAAGAAAGGGAAGAATAGCGGCAAACAACGCGGGTGGAAACTGCTCCCGCCGTGCGAGTAAACGCTGTTCAAATAGCAACTCCTGCCTCCATCCCTCAGAAACAGAATCGGTGCAGAGATGGATACAACGCTGTTCTGCCAATTTTGAAGGTTTTTTGGTTTTTTTCTTTTTCAAACTTCTAGGGCTCCTTGAAAGTAAAAGCCAAACTTTGGAACATCTCTATTTTGTTAACAAGGGGGAGATAGTTTTTGCTTGATTGCGATGCTGAGATGTAAGCCGGCGCTTTAATGTATTGCCGCCCTTCTCTGGAGAATTCCTGCGGCCGGGGAGATCCGCGGGCTCTCGAGTCCCGCTGCCCCCCAGCGCAGCCGGAGGGGACAGCCCTCTGCCAGCAACTTCTGCGGAGCAGGAAGGAAAATCCAGAGCACGGAATGGAGTGATAGGGGATTTGTCTTCAAGAATCACAATGGATTTTGCAAGCAACTAATTAAGCTCAAGATCTCCCCCCACCACTCGTCCCCCGCCCCACACACCCCTTGCTTGCAAAGCGGTGTGAAGCTGGTTGTGTAAATGATTCCACTTTAACTTCCAGCCCCTTTAGATCACCAATAATGCCGTGGTGGTGCTGCTCACACTGGTGCAGTGAGAGTCAGCATTTCCATTATAATTTCCTATTTTCAGGAGTTTTTACAGTGGTCATAAAAATTCAATCCAGGCTCAAACTTGGCATCCCAGGGCTCCTCCCAGGAGTCATTTTTTTTTTGTTGTATTTGAAAGAGGAAACCATTTATCTGTTTTTACATTGCGAGAGAGCAACAAAAGGAAGCAAAAACACGGTTTGCAGAACATTTTTGGTTTTTCATATCACTTGCTTTTCCTCAGCTTTACAGTATCTGCCATAGTTGTTAAAGGAGTACAGTACACAGTAATTAATAACACATGAAAAACCATCAGGTTATAGAGAAACCAGAGTCTGCAATCAGAACTGGTCATATAAAATACTCTTTATCATTCTGAAATCCTTTCCTTTTCTAGGCCAATAATTTATTAGCAATACATCCAACTGTAATTTGATGCTGGGGGTCACTTTGATTCAAACATAGCTGATCATTTCTGAAATCTGAGAAAGTTTTTGTATGTGTTCATTTTTAAGAAAAAAATTGTAAAAGTACATATGTTTTCACTGCAGATTTGAGGGGTCTATCCTCCAGCCTTCTCTAAGCAAGTATATGCACAACAGTCAAATAATCTTTGGATTTAGGTGTCCCTAAGTATTCATTTATATGATGGATTGTAATGGCTATATGGTTCCCTTGAAACCATTATGTTCTATCAGGTCAAAACCAGCTTCTTTAAAAAGTTCATTTAATACAAGGGTGGCTGGAATGATTTGTGTACATTACATTTGCTCACATACAATTCCCATATCTGCTGGAAGTTGAGTAAGGATTTAATGATCCCAGAGGAGCTGAAGGCTTTGGTGACATGAGTTCCAAAGGGGCCTGTGAGACAAAGACCAGTGTGAATTGGGACACTGAAGTAGAATGCCAGCAAAGCCTGGACATCACATCATTCTGCTGTGGATTATGCCTATGCCACATGTTTTAAAGGGAAATCCTTTCTCTACTGCTATTAAATATACACTTCTGCTAGCCTGGAAACTCAGTAGGAGTATCCTCCAACTCATCCAGCTCTGGTTTGTCTATGAAAAAGGATCATCAAGTCCAATCTCTCAGAGTTCAAAGAGTTACTTCTAGGTAGTACCAAAAGATATGTATGGAATTAGAGTTACATGTGTATACATATAAATACAAATGCACTAGAAAAGGGAAGAACCTTTGCAAGTATCTGCAGGTACAGAGAGAGATTAACACAGACAGCATTACAGGATGCACAATGAGTCAAGGAATATCAGTGACTTTTACATTTTTAAAATTTTCTGAATGATATGTAACTTGATAAGGCTTATATTTACTATTGTTAACACTTAAAAGATGACTCCATAGGTTTCAGTGAATAAAGACAACATTTACTTGCCATGATCTGTCAATCACAGGACTGGAATCAGAATTCCACAGGATTTATCTTCCATGGAGTCGTTTCATCACAGTGACATTGGGTTAGTAACCTCCAGTGGATCCAGCACTTCCTGAAAGCAGGGAACTTCCTGTTGAGATCATTTTAGAGAAACCTTTCAATTTTCTTTTTCATTGCCCATATGCTGGCACAGACCCAATGGTCCATGTTTTAGGTATCCCAATTCGTAGCCTGAAGGCATGGGGATAGGTATAAGTCTTTTTTATTTCTACATTTTTTATCAGTCTTTATCTTTAGGACTTAATGAAGTACATATCTACAGTAGTTAATAGGTCATACACCCATGTGACAACAAGCTTGTTACAAATGAAAATATGCAACATTTTCTGCACCAGAAGTGGTCAGAAAAGCTTTTCCTAGGACTTAATTACAGCAACATTTCATGGCAGCAGTGCAGCATCTCCTTTGGGATTAGCAGGACTAGAGATATCAATACAAATTGACAGGACTCCCCAATTTACATCCTAATTATTTGGGATCTTGTTTTGGCTTTGTCCACTGCATGGGAATGTAATCAAACAAGGCTCTGAATTCAGACAATTGCCAATACTCCTAGGTCCTCATCCCAACAGACTGGACACTGGAGCCCAAAGGTACATTCAATCCATGTGCAGTAGCATGAGGGGGGTCTGGACCATCATTTGTGCCACAGAGCTCTAACAATCTGTCAAGAACTGTGAGCTTTCCATGCCTTTGACACAACAGTTGTCATGCCTGTCTGGCACTGCAAACAGGGAGAAGAGGTGCTGAAGTTTGGGAAGATCTTGTGCAAACCCACTGCACAGTCTTGGGCAGGATTCAGGGAAAGATCTGCTGGATCAGGTCTGTAGAATCACAGCCTACAGCTCAAAAATGGGGGTGGTGTTTTAAATATCCTGACTTTGAATTTTTGAAAGGCAATCAGGGAGGATAGAACCTGGCTTGGTAGCCAATGGGAGTCAACTTTAAAAACAGGTTTTTGTCCTTCACTGTTTCAGCAAATATTTGAAACTGCCACCGTTTCATGTCCTGTAGAGTGATAGAAATTCTCTACAGGACTGAGAGGTTCAGGCACTGGGGCCATCTTCCCTGCTCCAAGGAAATGTGTTGTCCACAGCTGCTGATCCCAGCTCTGCTGCCAACTCTTTGGCTGCAAGCTCATTGACCAGTGCTGCTGGCAGACACAATGGCCAGCTCTCTGCAGGGGACAAGGACATTTTAAATTCAATTACATCAGTCCTTGGTCCTCTAAACCACATAAGTGCCCCCTCTCTCCTATAATATGATGACTACCAGAGGCCAGTTGGTCCTCAGCCATATGTACACTGCTGACATGACTGCATGACATTGAAGCAGCCATGGAGTTCAAGTACCCTTTCTCCCACAGAAAACCATATGATTTTTTTATGATTGACTTCAGTGACATTAATATCTAACAACTGTAGTATTGTGTCACTGCAGATCCAATTTCTTGGCTTTTGCTTAGTGGAAAGGTGTTATTTTAACACAAAGTGCTATTTTTAATAATACAGAACTAGTGCCTGGCTAAAGTACATAGAAATATTGATCTAGTGAAAAATTTATCATTTAGGACAACCCTAAAATGGTGTTTATTTATGATAATATATAAGAAATCAGAATTTTAGTTGTATAATCACTCACAATGCTTTTCCTGTTTTTAGCAGTTTCTAAATATATAGCAGCAGTATAGGGGGAAAAAAAAGAGGTTTTTTGCTTTTTTTTTTTTTTAGTGTTAACTTTCAAAAACCATATAACTTCCCTTTGAAACTACATGGAAATAAACCTGAGGGGCCAACTAAAAGTCACATAAGCAAAGGAAGTTAAGAGTCAAGCTGGAAAGACAATTTTCTGTCATACACAGTCATGTTGAAGTGTTAGAGATAAAGGTCACCTAACAGGGGGGGCTTTGTGCTGTCAGGTGATCCTAAATATCAAATAAGCTGCAATACACAGGCCCAAGGGGAAGATTAGGTAGCGACAGAGCTTCAACCCTAACTCAGAACTTCCTGCTATTCGTGGTTTGAGGTCAGGCCTTTAAGGTTATTTTGAGATAGGCTTTTGCGTTTAAAGCTGTAGGAATAATACAGCCAGGGCATCACTGAACAGACGGGACCATAAAAATATCCTCTTGGATTTCAGCGCAATCCTGAAGAAAACTCGCCACCTGCTGGCCGAACGCCTCCCGGGCTGCATTCCCAACCAGCATCTGCTAAAGCCGGGATTTACCAGCTCACAGCAGCCGAAATAACCCACAGCTCATGCTCTCGCCACTTTAAGCCTTCATTTTGGGACCTTCTGCCTTAAAGCGAAAAATAATTTTCGTCTGAAATCTCTGTGTGACACCGTGTTGCGCTGATGTTTGAAAATACTACGAACCAAATATTTCAGCATGAATAATAGTCTCTCGAGGCTTAAATATTTTTGTATATGTGAGCTACGTTAAATGCATTTTAAAATGTATATATCCTCTTTCTTTCCCTTATGATTACATCAGGAATCTTTGTGGTTTCTTTTGTGATATTTGTGTTGCCATGGGGTCTTTTATTTGCTGTTACTACTTTTATTTACTGTTACTAAACAGTAACTGGAGATTTTTGACATCTCATTAGAAATAGTTCTCATTCCTGTAATGGGAAAGAGAACACCCCTCAATGCTAAAGCTTACCATCTAACTCTTTTTTATGCTGACATTTTAGTAAGCAAGTCTAGATTATTTAGTAGCGATAACGGGATTTTTTGTCAATTGAGTAAGTCAGGTATATAATGTTGCCTTTTTTTCATTACTGTCTGCTCTACAATCAGCTAAATTAGATGACAGATCCCATTGATTCTAATCTAACTTAGGTTAGACCATTACACAATAAACCAAAATATAATGTGAACACACTTCAGAACTAATATTGAATTTATAGACTCTTGATGAGGATTGTGAATGCACAAGCCACAGGGAAAAAAAAACAGAGAAAAAAACAAAAAAAACCCCAAACCACAGCCAACAGGTTCTGGACTCAGCAAAGAAGAGGCACTGAAGGCTGGGTTCATCCAGACTCAGTGACCAAGTGTCGCATGGAAGGGGGCAGCAGTCAGCGTGAGACTGGCATGCAGCAAGGTGTAGTAATTCATTGATCAAAATAGCCAACAAAGTGGAGAAGGAAAATAAAACATGTGTAACTTTCCAAAATGGAAGAGAGCAATAGAGAAACAGGTGAGACTTACACCTTGTTAATTCCAATTTATGTTACATTTGAATTTCAGTACAATAATCTACGTAACAAAAATGACAAAGGTACTGAGGTTTAAAATAATGTAGAAAGCAGGAATAGTGGAAATATTTTTTTAAAGGTATATAATATAAATGTAAACATAATACTGAGAAACTAAGATAGAAATATTGGCTAGAAGATCCAGAAGAATTAAAAATGGCAATTGTTTTGAGTCATTAACCATTAACAGTTCAGTCTCTCACAACCCCAAAATAATTTTTCCTCAGTGTGTGGTAATAAGGATGATCAGAGAACAGTAGCAGAATAAACAAATTCAAGTGAAGCAACTAAGGAGAGGATGTCCCTGGTGTAATGGTGAATGTGAATGCTAAAACCACACTTTTCTATCCAAGAAAGGGGCAAAAGGAACAAAAGTGGCTATGAATTAAGAGGCGTGTAACAAGATCAATTTCTTCTACCAAATGCATGTATAGCTTTGTTCAAAGCACGTGATCAATTCTGTGCTCTGGTATATACATCTGTAAAAGGTGGGTAAAAGTGTTCACCTAACTGCCAGGGAGTCTGTAAAGAAAAATGTTAGATATCATATTTCACAGAGGAGAAAATAGCTGCTGGCAATCTGCATTTTCCTCAATTTGGCCTTGTCTCAGCTACTGTTATATTCTGTCTTAGTTTAGTCACAATACAATTTTTAAGGAATTTGGGGAGCATCTGCTTGGAATTGTCATCTTGCCAAAATTACTTCCTAAATTGTGAACATTTTCACAAAAACTTGCTCACGTAAAGCAGTGGTAAGTTTCTAAACTGCTAGGCCCCCTTTGGGGGCACATTTAGGGCAAGACCAGAGTCATGGACTTCTGACTTATAACTTGCTCTACTCTTTCTGATGCTGACTGGAAACAACCAGGACATTATGTCTGTCTTAGAGTGTCCTGGATAGGAATGGAGCCTCAGAATTGAACCTTATCTCTTGCACAACATTCATTCTCTGCTCAGGCATCATGACATCTCACTGGTGACCCTGTGGTCATCACCCCCTCTCAAAGAAGAAGGGTAAAGTGAAACCAGATAATGCTGCTTTTCTCACCTGTGCATAGTCATCCAAGAGAGGGGTCTACAGTTACATTTCTTGATCTCCTTTGGAAATTGCAGGGACTGTCTTTCGAGTAATGACTCAGCATAATTCTTATGGAAGAAAAATAAATAACTCAGATCTCTAGTTACAGGAGAAAATTAAAGACTAGAAACTGAACTTGAATGGCTTTTCTGAGTCAGAGTGGTTCAGTCTCTGCTCTCTGGATGTCCAGTTTTGTATTTTTGTCATGATTTAGCCCCAGCTAGCAACTTAGACCCCCAGAGCAGCTCACTCACTTTTTGTCAGTGGAATGGGGGGAAAAAGTGTAACAGTAAAAGTGGGAAAACTCTTTGGTTGAGATAAGACAGCTTAAGATGTAAACTAAAAGCCTCACAAACAAAAACTGTATCAGAAAAGTAAAACAAGGATTTGGAAAACCATTTCCCCAGGTGCCAAGGGAAGCAGGTGGTCACCTCTTCCCAGGAAAGCTGGGGTCCATCACACATAATGGTGATTGGGAATGCAAAATGCCATCACTCTGAATGTTCCCTCTCTTACTTTTTTGCCCTGTACTTTACATGTTGAGCATGATGCCATATGATACGGGACATCCCTTGAGTCCGTTGCAGTCTACTGTCGCAGCTGTGTCCACTCCCAGCTCCTTGTGCCCACACAGCCTCCTCGCTGGTGGGATGGGGTGAGGACCTTGACTCTGTTTAATAACTGCTCTGCAATAATGAAAACATCTCTGCACTATTAACAGCATTTCCAACACAAACACAAAACACAGTCCCATTCGAGCTGCTGTGAAGAAAATTAATTCTGTCCCAGTCAAAACCAGCACCATTTTCATCACATGGACTTCTTACACATAATTTTAAAACTTCTGAGAATTATTTTGGGTGTTTTTTTCGTGTTTTTAATCTTTATTAGAAAGCCATTTCATGTTCTAATGCCCCACATCTTACATCTCACATCTCATGGGCAGTTTACTATACCCATATGTTTTGTGCTAATTTAGACTGTTTATCTTCATTGATGTTCCTCTTCCTTGGCTTTTTTATCCTAAGGTAAACAAATCTTGTTCAGAAAGATGGATGCTTCACATCCAATTTCCTTTTGATGAGCTTTCTCTGCATGTCCTTCATTTTGAATTAGTAGTTTTGATGGTGGCTTCTACAGCAATTTAAGTGCCATAGGTACTTAGTACCCAAGGTGTATGGTTATGCAATGTTTGCATCTATAGTCTCATTCATCCCTACAAATAAACTTGATTAACAGACACCATATGAAATACAGTCCCCTTTGAAGTAAGACAGTGCTAGTCACAAACCAGACAGTTGTACAATTTAGCCATCTTTCCAACTCAGTTGACCTGAACAATATTGGTTACAAATCTCCTCTCTGAACAGATACATCCTGTCTGTACACACCTCGGTTCTTGCAGCCCGGCTGTGTGCAGGCCAGCTGAGTGTCTTTCCTCTTCCTTTTCCATCTGCTTGAGGCTCTCTCATCTCTCTCTTGGCTCAAGGGAGAGTGTTTACTGAGGAAAGAGGCTATGGAAAAGGTTATGACTTTCAAAGATGAGATCCTTATTGTGGCTGACTGTACCCAAGCACCATTTCTCCCACTGAAATCCAGACAGTCCTGTCCACTGCATTGGGACTGGTCATGTTTCCATCCGGGGGCCGTTATCCTCTTCCAGGAATGTCTGCCATCAGCAGTGTAAGGCTAATTCAAACCAAGAGGACAACTGCACCTGCTTCCTCTCATCCAACAGGGCAGCTGACCATCCAGATGTTTGTAGTTGTGGTTGGTTTTAGATATTTTTCGCTTCACTTCTCACAGGAACTAACGGTATTGATTTTCAGTGACCATACAATCCTGACTTCCTGTCTTAGAGGACTATAGTATCCTTTCCACCTTTTTTGTCTTTGTCAAAGATGTTCCCTTTTTATTTACTTTTTAAAATAAAGCTTGTATCTTAGCTTGTCTTGTTCTTCAGATTTTAAAGCCAGTGTATAAATCAGCTCTTTCTATATTTAGCACAGCTACTGTACTGCTAAAGGAGATGCTTGGGAATAATTGACTGAGCTTAACTTTTCAGATCAAATGAAACTTTTATATTTCACACTTCATGACACTTTACTTGTGGATTCTGAATGGAAGTTCTTCCTAATCTGACTTTACTTTATATAATTTGATGGATAGCATATTAAGTTTTTCATTTGATGATGAATTGCTCAAGTTGTTTGCAATGGAGACTTTGTGTTTTCACATGTTCATTAAATTTCTGATCGTATATTATTGTTCTATTTTGACTTAACACATTGTGTTAGAGCTCTCAATATGTGCATGTAATCTGCAAACATTTTCATAGAACACCTACTTTCCCCAGATTTCCGTGAAAACGGAATTTCACTCTCTAAGACATTCTTACCAAAAATCATGATGAAAAAATGGGTTAGCTGCATGCTGCTTCTCAGATATTACTTTTGCATAATTTACACAGCCTGATTTTGAATGTCAGGCTGAAGGTTCAGTTCAAAGTCATCTTCTGCAATTGAGTTTTCCTTCAGTCTCTATGAATTTACATTGGAAGGAAATCCCGTATGTGATGGACTCTGTAGGTACATACTGAGCATTTTTCACTCTGGTATATATATAGGATTTAGTGTGATATAAAAAGTAGGTGATACAGAGAAATTAGCAAAAAAAGGGGTTTATTTTCCAGTTTGTATTAATTTGGTTGTTTTCTTTCTTAACTTTAGCAACCAAGAGACTGATCAGTGGTAGTCATTAGTAATTATAACTGAAATAATTCTGTTTTCTGGAGAGGAAGAGTGAAAAGCAGCAGGGAAAGGAGCTATCTTATTCACTTTTAGAAATCTGCAGTGTAGAAGTTTGTCTCTGGAGTAAGCTGCCTTGGAATCAGTGGGAAGAAGCAGGCACTCACAGAGTGCTATTCATCTAACCTGTTTTAAAGCCCATTCTTTTAGCATCTGCTGCACACTAATACACTCCTGCTGTATTTGGCACAGAATCACTCTCTGATATTGCTCTGGCCTTTGGTCCTTCAGGATACAGGATGGTAAAAAAAGGATAGCCCTCCTTATTTGATCTACAGCTCCTCTGCTGATGCTTCCAGCCAGCCTGGCCAAGTTATCCCACTGGTAGGGCACAGCCTTTGCAATGCACAATCCTTTCTGCTAAGACTTGGCCTGGACTCACCAAATCTGTTGATTCATATTTAGTTAAGGGAAGGTTACATTATGACTCGATGACTTCTGTTAACCATATTTTTCCAAATAGCACATGAATATGCTTGAGCCTTTAACATTTTATTAAAGATTAATGATTTGAAGGTGTTTTCTTTCTAGCAAGGATCACCACACCATTCATTTGTCATGAAAGGTGAACTAATCAGTATCAGTGCAGAACATGTAGAATTCATTCTTGAAAAGGGTGTGTGTTAGGGGTGGGAGGACAAATGGTTCTCATTAACCTTCTTTGCCAGCTCTCATAACAAGAAAAAAAGATGTCCAAGTTAAATTTTCCTCCTCTGCCATCTGTTCATTGATTATGCCATTGTCTTTTAAGCAGGTGGACATTTCCTGGTGGGATGGAGTTAAAGGCTCTCTCGATAAGAGACATTAATCCCTGTGTCCTGTTCCCTGCTGTAGGATGTAGGTGTTTCTCATATTACAAAAGCAGTGGGGACACCAGTTTTGCCACCACCACATCACAGGAAAGGAAACAAGGTATCAGAGGGAGGGGGAATTTCTTGCTGTGTCCATGGCAGGTGAGAGCAGCCCAAATGGACAGACTGTTTATAGCCAGGGCTGAGGTTTGGAGCTGAGCCTTAGGCTACCCTGCTCTCACTAGCCCTCCATTCAGTGTAAATATCTCACATCCTGGTACTATGCCATCCACTTATGGGCTGTGTTTAGTCCCATTAAGGTCAAAGGATAACATTTCTTAAAAATGATAGAAAAAAAGGACCAAAAGGACAGATTTCCACAGTCCTCAGGGAGTAGTTCCAACACCTGGTTTCATGATCCAGCACCATCTGTGTGTGCACAGAGGTACACTCGGGTGTTGGCATGTACGAGTGTGTGTGCACTTCGCCTTATTCCATTGGCAGTCTGTAGGTACATTCGCTCAGGGTGGGAGCAGAAGGTCCAAACATCTTCAGGCTGGGGTGGGTCTGAAGCAGCATCCCAGGAACAAGCAATATAATAAAGATGTTTGTCTAGTTCCCATCTACTTTTTAAGAAAAGTGACTGTGCATTGAGAAAAAGTATGCTTAGATTATCTTCTCTTTCACATTCTAGGCATTATGTCTTTAGGTCACCAGTGCTTAGGCTGGACTCAATACTCAGCTGTCCTATCTAGGATGCTGTGTATCTGTCTTGGTTATCTACAGAAGCACTTCAAAGTCAAAACATTTTTAATATGCTTTTTGGAATTAATAAAGCTGGAATCAAACGATAAACCTCCAAATCTTTAGACAGGACTTGGGCAGTCACCTGACTCCCAGTCTTCACTTGTTGCAGGAACAAGAAGGAAAAACCTTTTCCCTCTTTAATTCTAGGGCTGTTCAGACTGCTGTTAGTTTTGTTCTTTTTTCCCATCTTTTTTCTTTTTGCACTGACACACTTCCTACCTCATAACAGCAATTTTGTTTCTCAGCACTTGCCTTCAGTGGACTATATCTGGGAGAAGGTTTGTGCTGAGGCAGTGAAGAGCTGGACATTCTGAGGAGGTCTGTCTCTGGTGGGAGCAGAGTCAAAGGTGATTAATGCAGAGTTTCAAAAGCCAAAGTTTGACAGTAAAAGTGTTTACAAGGTGAATTCTCTTCACCAGGCAGGGGAGTAGCTCCCCACAAAACCGTGCATGTGCTAGAGAGAAAGTGAGGGGGTTTTGGGGTGTTTAGACTGTTTGGACAGAAGTTAGCATATCCACCAGGGCTGAGGGGTGTGGGGATAAATTGATGCTTTTGCAACCTGGTTGGACAGGATCTGAATAGACAGTAGCCCATAAACATATATTGTATCATGGTTAGAGTGTATAAACACAGCATAGTCAAAACCCATGATCTAAGAAGAGAGGTTCAGTGAAAAGCTCTTCACCTGCCAGCACTAAATTTTATAGGTTTCTATTTCTTGGGTCAGTGGCTTTATTACGACCTGAAATACTGCAGGGTGAGTATTCTTTAACTTACTGCCAGCTGCTGGGGATATGCTTATTTGTAACATACTGGTTTTCCAGTAAGAGGGGAAGTTCAAAGAGAAATTGTGAGGAAAAAAGTGATAAATAATCCAGACAACAGTTAAACACCTAAATCCAGCTGTAACTCCAAGGTGTCTTTTTGGATGAATCCTGGGGATATCCAGGGTTTATCCACTGTGTCAATGCTTCCATACATATAATGTGAGGAAAATGTGTCATCTGCACAAATACACAAATCCTAGCCATACTTCATAAGCATTTTTGAAGGGTCTAGAGCCCAGCTTTTTCAAGTTAATACACAGACTACACCCCAAGTCAGAACTTTTTACCAAGCAAGCTAGGGAGAACATCAACCTACATTCACATACAGAGCAAAGGTGTCTCCTCCCTGGAGTGAAATACTGTGATTCAGATTCCTGTTATAAATGAAGAGGAGAATACATGGGGCTCTCACACACCAAATAACTTGTCTAATCTCTGCCCTTCAGATCACAGAAATATTGGGCCATTCATTGAGAGAAAAACAAAATCTGGGACAGGCACACAATTTCAGGAGAGCACTGAGTTTAAAGCAAGTGGGTGACTTAATATACATGTGGAGTAGGGCAGCAGCCAAAAGCTGAAAACCCATAAAAACCCAGTGTTTACTCTAGCTACTTTTTCTATAGCAGACCCCAGCCACCAGACTTTTATTTTCCCTCTGTTTTATGTCCAAGTCCCTGAGCAGAGCAGCCCATTCTCATCTTTGAAATGACACCTCTCATTTGAAATAAGATTCTGATAAGTCTCAGATTGGTATTGTGATATGGAGGGAGGCTATCACTCCCCAAAAGGACAGAAGGAGAATCCAATGTCTTCTTTGGATATGTTTGGGGTTTTTTACTAGTTCAGGCAGTTATAAACAAAAGACAGCATTTTCTTAGTCATTTATGTATAAAATCACTTGGCTATTTTTCTGGGGTTAAGGGTTCCACATCAAAACAAATTCCTTATGGTTAAGGTGGTACAGTGCTAGAAATGCTGCTCAGGGTATATAAAAACCTAAGCAATAACATAATTCATCAGTACTGGAAGATTAATGAATAGGCTTTTATGATATATCTTTTATTATCTTAACTCAGCAGCTAAGGAAAACACTCAGAAGTTCTAGAGCTTGAGGAATCTAAAACATCAAACTTCTATGTGCAAGGCATTAAATAAATTGTAAATAAGCATATGAATTGTATGTGAATTTCGGATGAAGAAAGCGCAGGTCACATTCAGGTTCCTTTAAAAGCCAGACTGATTTTTGAAAAGTTCCTTCCAGGCATCTGCCTGTTTTCTCAGCTGTTCATTAAGCAGTATTTTATATTGTTGTTTCAAAGGACATATCTAATATATTAATTTATCTCAGAGTAAGATAAAATTGAATTAAGGCTATTTGGACTTGATGGAAAAATTGGACAAAAGCTTAACTATGTACGTCATAAATAAAGAGCATTCTTGGTGCTAGACCATGGTACTGGTGCTAATTTTTGCTTTATCTTTCTTCTCCAGAGACTGAGATAATCCTGGTGCTAGATTTCTCCTATTCTGCTAACCTAAATAAGGTTCTCAGCCTTCTTACTTCTCTCACTGTAGGCTCCTCAGCTTTCTTGAAGTGGGAGTTTTGCTCAAAGTGCTCCAACAAGAAGCCACATCTTCTGTTGACTTCTTCAGTAACATTTTTGGCTTTAGCCTTTCTGTCTCTTAGTTTCCTCTGCTGTAAAACAAAGGTAGTAAAATTTAGGGGTTTTTTCTTCCTAAGACTATTTTGAGGTCTACAGTAACTCACTGAACAATTCTGGTTCCCCCAAGCTACAAATATTTTGGCTAAAAAGGATGTGTGATTTGCAGAGGTGCTTGCCCAACAATTTCTCCATCTTGGACTCCTGTGAGGTGTGTCACATTAAGCACCACAACATGGAGACATGTTCACATGCAAAACTTGTACAAAATGCTGCTTTTGTTCTTCCTGCTTTGTGTTTGAAAAGAAGATATATCCAAATCAGTGAAAAGTAGCAATCTTCTTCTATATAAAAGAGAAATATATATTTCCATAATAATGATAATCTTCTATTTTTTGGATATGGAACACCTATTTTTAAATTGACAAATCCTATGCAAAATAAAATTTATCCTCACATACATTAAGCATTACATGCTTCCCTTCATAATGCATAAATTAAATGTGCTGCCAATAATGTTCCAGTGAAGCCCTCATCAGTAAGGTATTGTTTTAACTGAATATGCCCTGGGAGGAAGAAACTTCCATTAATAAACAACAAGTAAGAATCATCCATACATGAAATGGTTAAAAGAGGCATAAGTGCTATAAGACAGAATCAGAGAACACACATAATCCCAGCTTGATGCAATTACTCTAACATGAATTTAAAATAAAATTAAAGTTAACAGTTTAAACTGATGTTTGAGGGGTTTTAAAAAGATTTAGTTTCCCTTGGAACCACTATGTTATTTGAGCCATTTATAATCTCAGAGCACAGTGCTCATAACTTCTCTCAAGCACTGTTACTACTAGATTATGCCCACAGGTTAAGTTACAAATGTCTAAAAACCTTAAAATTATTAAACCTAGATTAAAGTGTTTAGAGAATATAGTGTTATTTTAGTCTCCTGCCATATCCTACATTTACTATAAAACTGTTATATTGGCATTCTAATGAAATGTCATAAAGCAAGTATGTAAGGAGGTGTTTTGGGTTTGTTGCAGTCCGATGGAAGCCAGGTTAACATGGCAACCAAAATGTGTAACAGAAACACTTAAATGTTTTTCATAAACTGCAAACCTTGTAAGAGCCTAAGAGAATGTTGACTACTGGGCAGTGCATGACTAAAGATTACTGCCATATATTCTTGATGCTTCATCTTAAATCACTTTTACACAACTCGTTATCTCAAGAGAATAATCTACCTTCTTTCAGTCCCACTCTTGCCCACCAGAGTCTTTTGACTGTAGCAGCCACATTTAAGCAGGAAGAAATGAATTATTCCCTGAACATTATGAGCAAAAAAAAAAGTTGTTACACTCTGTCTGATATTTAGAAAGATTAGAGCTGGAAGATGCCTATGTGATCTTCTGGCCTGTCTTTTTTTTTCTTGACATTCCCCACACCTTGAAGAACACCTTATTCTGATGCCTTTGAAATGGATATACAACATTAACAGAGTCCATAATGTCTGTAATGCCTTCCTCGCTGGATATGCTCCTGTTATTTTTCCTCTCTGTAATGCACATGTTCTTTGTTCTGGTACACAGTTGTTTCAAAGTTCTTTATTTAACTTATTAAAACAAAAGAAGAGTCTCATTATTAGACCTCAGTTGTTCACAAAAATAGAAAGGTTCAATGATGTCTGGACTATAGCTTAAAATTTTACCTCCTGTCATGCTCAGGAGAAGATAGAGACCATCACACACAAATTAGAGCTCTATTCCTGCTATCAATGAATAAATAAGTCTGCTCAGATCCAGTTCTGAGAGGAAGAAAATAACTTGATAGAGTTCCTTTCACCTAATGAACTCCAGATGAATCCTTTAAAAATGTTCTGGTTCAGTCACTTGTGATTAAAACTGTTTTATTTCTCAGCAGCAAATCTTCTACAGTGAGCACAGATAGCTAAATGAATATATTCACATAGGGCAGAGCAATAGAGAGAGGAAACCACACAGAGGTGTGAAGGAAGAGGCAGGGAGCTCCCTGAAAGACAAATGCTTGCACTGTATGGGGATGGCTCTTATGTTTATTCTCATCAGCTGACTGGAGAGGAAAATGCAAGAAGTTATGCAGGAGTCATCATTTACAGACCAAAGAAAAGTTTGCATAATAATTACTACAACAACAACAACAACAACAACAACAACAACGAGACCTACAGCTGACCCGAGAATCAGATTATACACTTTGCATTGGCCAGAAAGGTTTGGGCAGTCTGGGGCATAGAGTGCTAAAAGCACAGCATGAGGGAAGAAGACACCTCAGAGATCCATAACAGAAAATCTTGGGTAATAGAAGGAGGCCTATTATAGAATCACAGAATAAGCTGAGTTGGAAGGGACCCATAAGGGTCATCAAGTGCAACTCATGGCTCTGCACAGAGCACCCAAAGTGTTACACTGTGTTCCTGAGAGCATTGTTCAAATGCTTCTTGAGCTCTGTCAGGTTTGCCACTTCCCTGGGGAGCTTGTTCAGTGCCCAAACACCCTCTAGGTGAAGAACCTTCTTCTAATGTCCAATCTAAGCCACCCCTGATTCAGCTTTGGGCCCTTCCCTCAAGTCCCTAATCACCAGAGTGAAGAGATCAGTGTCTGTCCCTCCTCTCCCCCTCACAAGGGAGTTGTAACTGCTGTGAAGTCTCCCCTCAGTCTCCTCCAGGCTGAACAGACCAAGTGACCTCAGCCACTCCTCACACGGCTTCCCCTCAAGGCTCTTCACTACCCTTGTGACCTTCCTTAGGTGTTCTCTAATGGCTTAACACCTTTTTTACATTGTGGCACCCAGAACTGCCCCCAGCACTGGAGGTGAGGCTGCCCCAGTGCAGAGCAGAGCAGGACAATCCCCTGCCTTGCCTGGCTGGCCATGCTGTCCCTGATGTCCCCAGGACAGGGCTGGCTCTCCTGGCTGCCAGGGCACTGCTGGCTCATGTTCAGCTTTCTATCAGCCAGGACCCCCAGGTCCCTTTCTGCAGCGCTGCTCTCCAGCCTCTCATTCCAAATACCCAAATAATTATGGTAATAATAATAACAACAACAATAGTAATTAATTTAAGAGTATTGTTGGTTAAAATTATTTTAAAAAATGAAACGTAACATTAATCAGTTTTAGCTGAAGCCATTGTGAATTAGTAAAATATGTTCTGCTGGACAACCATGTAGCAAAACTTTACGAAATATTTAATTCTTAGTGTCTCTTTGTCCCCTTCCAAACCTCTTCAAATCCCTGCTAAATGTTTTATTTTGAGACAATATTTAAAATTTGAGAAACTTTAATTTTTGGTCTAGGGAAATGGTTTTTCAAAGATAAAAGGACATTTTTCATTTCAATAATATGGTGAATTATCAGTTATCCACTGTGTCTTGATAGCTTTCCCTTTTGACAAAATTAAGAAACAAAACTTGTAAGCCAAAACACCTGAAAAGGAATTGCTGACATATTCTCAGTTCCAGCTATTGATGTCAGCAACACAAATGAAAGTGAGGATTGAATATAGGAAAATTACTTCAAGCTGCCCATTAATCACAACTTGAGTATACTTCTTGATATGGGTGTACAGGTCCAACTCCCCTATTGTCTGTCTGATGGTAGCTGAACTTTGCCTCTGCTGAGAAACCCTGAGTGATGCATAGGAAGGAAGGTACAATTGTGTAAGTGAAAAGAGGAGGCTGAAGCTGAGTACCACAGTCTCTCTCTGGTCAGAGTTTCTAAACTCTGGACTAATTAAATCCCAATTATTTGCAGCACAAAGAAGAAAACAAAAATGTTAAGCCAGCATCTGCAAGCCAATCACATTACCAAAATAGACGTAGCTGTAGCAATACTGCAAGAGGAAACACATTATAAAGGCAAGGCAGGGCTGCTTCCTGTCAAATCTACTGTACTCGTTTCCAATCAAGCAGTGGTGAGGATCATTTAAAGCCCCATCTGTGCCTCACATTGTTTCATGGAAATGAAGTGTGGAGAGTGCCATTAAAGCTTCTGTCTTTAGCTGAGAAGTCAAGTTTGCAGGCACTGGCTGGCCTGGTACATCCCTTGGATCATTAATGCCTGAAGTGCATTGCATTTGAATGTCTCATTTGGCTGGCTCAGAGGCATCTCTCTTTCTGTTGGTACAGCTGGCAAAACTCATAATCCTCTTCATTGGAAAATATCTCCATTTCATGAACTACAAACCTCTCTGCTATAGCTGACAAAACTCACCATGAGATAAGTGATGACGCCTGAAAGGTCTTTTAGCACCAGACCTCGTCATTCCCAAGAGCGAAACAGCTGTGAAGCAAAATAATTCCAACATTTTGCTAGTTTGAACAACAGACAGCATAGGGGACATAGTGGGGAAACAGCAGTGGTTCATGACATGTTCAACATTACAGTTGGGAGCACTTACAAAATCTGGTTACAGAGGCAGGTGAGAAAAGGACCTTGAAGACTGCAAATAAAATGTTACTGTCAGAGATTATAATTTTTGGTTTTAAAATTTTATTAACTTCATTAAAAGAAAAACAGCGGCTGAATCTTCTATAAACCTCACAAGAAATTTCTGATGAGGTCGGCATAGAATCAGAGATTTTTTTATCAATTGGAAAAAATTGAACATATCAAAACTTTATTCTCCAATATGTAGACAGACTCTTCAATTTTATGTAATTAAGATAATTTCCCTCCAGTTTCTAGTAGACTAAGATTCCCTAGGTGAATCAAGTGGGACATGAATTTCCCCATCACCTTCAGGCCCTTCATAAAAGAACTGTTTACTCCAGATAAATGGTTATGTTTCTAAGAATAAGAAATTCCTTAACAAAAAAAAATATTCAAAGACATTTTCTGGAAAATGGCAATGTTTATAAACACAAGTTTTCATTTTGATATATCAACATTTTTCAGCAGAACTAACAAAGGGATAAATCTCCACTCTCCTCTTATAGGGATGCTTTTGATATTTCACATTAAGCCAGATTAAAAGATATTTTCATGCAGGTGGGGTCTTGTGAACAAACTGAAGGAGATTTCAGAAATATATAATGAGTATTTTTTTATGCAGAGAAAGTGTGAAACACATTGGTAAGATCTATTATGGTTAATGAGACTAATATCAGGTATTGTTTCTAAAAAATGTTTTATTGGGTCAAAGGGTTCTGACCAAGGTCATTAATTCCACAACCTTGTTAAATTCCCTGAAAAACTCTGTCTTCCCCCAAAATAAGTCTGCAGTTCCATCCCAGCTCTTGTGCAGGTGTGCAAACAACTTTTGGTGCAATAATATGTCTTCACTCACATTTTGAAGTAACAGAACTCTACTTCAACAAAACATGATTGTAAAATCATACAGTTCAAAGACAATTCAGGCAGACACCCATTGATGTCCAAAGAAGAGTCATCCACATCTGTGATACTTTCTAAGATCTCCAGCAATGGAAACTTCACAACTTCTCTGGTTAAGAAACACCAGGACAGTTAATTTTTTTCTTCTATTGAGACAGGACAGCAAACATTATGCTATTTGTTGTCTAATGTATGAAAAAAAGATGCATCCTTTATGTGACCTGTATTTTATTGGGAGGATCAATAGAAATAACGTTCCAAGTCTTGAACCTCGTAGGCAAAATTTTGTTTGCTGTCTCAGCCACCCCCTTTTCAATATGGCTTTGGGTAAGTCTGTCTCAGAAGTGTTTTCTCCTCAGAAATATAATGAAAGCAGTACCATCCTCTTCCATCAGGAAGAGTAAGGAGAAAAATCTTCAAGGAGATTGACCCATTGCTGACAAATTTCCAGTAAAGTCACAAGGCTGCACTCTTCTCTAAAATCAACCTTCCTGTCCTGGCTCATCAGGCCAGGACAATGTCAGAGTCTCAAAATCTATTTTGAGACCCTTTGTTGTTTGGTAACCTGGTTCTTTGGTCATAAAGAAGGCTGGTCTTGGCCAATGGCTTCAAGACTTTCAGGATACTTCCCTACTAGTCAACCAAACTCATGGAGGCATGAACAAAAATATTTTCTAATGACCATGAGCACACCCTAACTGCTGTCAGGATCCCTGTCTTGGTTTGGACCCACACTCATGAGCACTATTCCTTACAGTACCCAGGCACACGGGCAGGGATTTCATGGGCCAGAAACTGCTCTTGACAAAAAGTGTGAGACCAATCAGTTTGGGAATTCAGTCAGAGATGTAAACTTTACCAGGGCACTTAAATGTCTGGAGAACAGGCATTGTGCCATTTTATGTATTTGTGGGAGAAGTAGTCACAGGTCTGAAGGCCAGGAATAGTCCAACCTGACTGTAACCCACCAGCAGGAAAAACGGCTGGGTTGCTGTAGCATGTAACTCTCTTCTGACAGTTCTTGTGCTTTACTACCCTACACAGTCAATCAGGAGAGAGAGGTACCTCAGAGACAGATGATAAACAAACAGTGAGAGCCTTAGCTGGGTTAGCAGCTGTTAACATCAGGTTTAAGTTAAGTTACCAAATCACATTTAATGTAAGTAGCAACTGTAGTTAGAAAAGGGGAAAATCAGAGCATGGCAATGTGTTCCAGCACGAATGTTTCTAGCCCTGGTTCAGACCCAGACTGGCATGTTAGTTTTGAATTCTCCCACAGTCAGAGATACTTCACAATAGATAAACCTATAATAATGTGGATGTACTGCAGAAGCCTTGCACATAGAAGTCCTGCCAGCACCCTTATTACACCTGAGTGATACCAACTCAAATTCCTCCCTTCATATCAACTTTAAAAGCACTGCTTCATGCTGAAAGAAAGCCAGTCTCTCAGGTAACCAAATCCCAAAACACTTAGGTCTTTATAGGTTAAAACCAACACCTTGAACTCAGCCCAGAAATTTATTGGCAGCCATAGCAGATTTTGGAGACTGGGGGGTTTTATGTCCTCTCTGCATGATGCTCCACTTAATAAACAGGTGGTTGAATTGTGCACACTAGATTCAGTTGCCAAATGGCCTCAAGATGTAGCCTCACACGGAGTGCATTAGAGTAATCTAACCTTGTGGTAAGAAAAGTATGGATAACTTGAGCATGGACCACATGTGACAGGAAAGGTTGTGCTCTTCTTGCCAAACACAGCAGGAAGGGAAAAAACCCCTCTTGGCTGGCTGTGTCTGCTACCACAGAATCAACAAGCTGCCCAAGGTCTGTGTGCTCCAGGACCCAAATGCTCAATGGGAAGCTGGACCTAAGTTCTGAAATAAGTTGTTTGGATTCTCCAGTACTCTGGAGCAGGAGTCTGGAAATTGTGTGACACATTCACTTAAATTGAATAATGGAAGATTTCATGACTAAATGTAAAATGAACAATGTAGCCTGTAATACAGTCCTTGTGTTATTTATTCTGATACTAAATGTAATTTTATGCTGTTCCTACAATTTCCATGTGGAATGTGCTTAGTATTTTGAATTCATAGAAACACAAGTTCATCATTGAAGTGGGAATATGAGGTTTGGGAGAATGTGTGTGGGCTGCTGAGGATCAGGAGTATGGTGGTGTGAAGTGTGGCATTACAGCACTAAAAGGCCATTCTTGCTACATCTGCCATCAATGAAACAGATAAAAAATGTAGCTATCTTAACTGTCACTTGTGTTGTCCAGCAAATTCTAAGTGAAGGGACTATGTTGGAAGTCAACATTGCATTGGTGCATTTCTTTAACATTTTCCCCGCTGTCAGGGAAAAATTAAATCAGTACCTTAACACAATAACAAAGATCTAGAGTGATGGGAAAAATTCAAATTCTCCAGCAAATGATCTAAGCTAAAGAAGCATGAGATGACTAAACACTAGACTACCATAAAAATCATCCAGTTGATTGGCAGTACTGAAGAAGGGTAAAAACATGCAATAAAGGGTGTCCTCACTTTCCTTTGCCCAGCTCTTTGAAGTTTCTCAAAAATTCTACCTCATCTCATTCTCACTTATGTGTTAGCTTCAAAATGTAGCTTTCTCTGGGTTCTGTCCATCCTAGTTAAACCGGGATGTAAAAAGTAGATTTCTATCAACTACACACTTAAACAAGCGTTGTGTTATTGTTGCCACTTTTTTAGCTGGTGTCAGTTTTTTCAGGTCGTGTCTGTTTTCAGAGACACAAACAGTTGTTTGAAACTTTATTAAAGAAAATCAAGTTTCCTCATTCCCAAATCGGCGGGAATATTTGCCAGAGTATATATACAGTGTAGAAACATACATTTTGTCTGCTTATGCAGTGTAAGTACCCTGATGTCTGTGCCCTATTGCCTTTACTGCTGTTTTGTACAGTGTATACACTATATATACCTATGGCCTTTACTGCTGTTTTGTACAGTGTAGAAAATAAACATACACAATATAGCCCTTCCTCTGTTTTAATCAAAGTACACCAAAAATAAAGGCTGTGGTAAAAAAATCATACAAAGTCCTGATTAGTCACTGATACTGCTAAATTACTGATTTTAACCACAAGGAAAATGAAGAGTGGCTAATGCCCAGGTCTCTGTTCATAACACTGTTTTTTCAAGGAACCTGTTACAGGTGCTGTAATAAGTGCTTTATAGGTCCACTCTACCTGAGAAACCTCCTCCTTTGAAACAAAGCTATTTTAGGACCACCAAAGAACTGTTCAACCTCCATACCTGATCTTGGTGGGGATGGGACTGAAATTGCAAGGGGGCTAACTTCATAGTACTTTGATAAACTCACTTTATTCTTCTATTGCCTTAAGCATTGCAGTGAAAACAGGATTTGCATGTCATTTTTATTATAATTTGGTTTCCTGTTCAGGCTAAAATGGCTTTTGAAACTGCAGTTTATCCACTCATGAACTAGAACGAGGTCTTGTAAAACTGTGCGGGGTTTACGCTACTTTCCCTTATTTGAAACATGTGGAGAAGCTTATGGTTGTGATCTAGGATTAATACTGTTATAGGCTGGGTTAAATCTAGTTGGAACTGCTGGGTGTGACCGTCACTCTTCATTTAAGATAGTAGAAACAGGCTTATTTATGATGTGATAGCAGTATTTGAGCTGAAACAAAGGCACACCCAAGACCACTAAGGAATTCAAATTATCTTGGAGGATGGCTTTGCTGGCTGTTTTTTTGGAAGGGTATTTGTGTACATGTATTCATATGTCAGAGAGAGAGAGAAAGAAACAAACAAAGTGCAGAGAAACTCACACTATGAAACCTTTCACAGCAAAGTCAGGGTGAAAGATCCCTTTCAATTTCTCTCTTTTCTGCATGCTCTCCTCCGCTCACCCCCTCTCCTTTTCATCAGCTATTTTTGCCACTGAATCTATTTATGTGGCTCTGGTCTCAGACACATCTGTAAATTAGCTTACTTTAAAGAAAAAAAAGTATTTATTTATCTGCCACCCTGCAACCAAATAATTTCCTTGTTTGAGAGCATTGCCACAGAAACAGTCACATTGACACATAGGGAATTTTTACCAGGGTCAGAGAGGGAGCAAGCTGCTGCAGTCCAGAAGGTTTAGGTTGGAAACCTCGGCCTAAGGGAATTGTAGTCGGATAGAGTATTTACAGAAACTCAGAGATTTTCATCAAAAATACTGAAAAGTAACTTGAATAACATCAAAGGCAATTCCAAACATTATTTCTGCTCTGCTGTTGGTAAGAACTGGGAGGACCTATGAAGAGTTTCCATTAGGGAATACGAGGAAACCTGGCAACAGAAGATGTTCTCCTGGCTTTAATCTGCATTGATCACCCTAAGTTTGCTATTGGACCTCTCACAAGCACCCTGTGTGCTCACTGAATCAGGAATCACAGAATCACAGAGTGGCTGGGGTTGGGAGGGTCCTCTGGGGACCCTGTAGTCCAACAGCCCTGGTAAAGCAGGTTCACCCAGAGCAGGTTGCACAGGGTTGTGTTCAGGTGGTGTTTGAGTATCCCCAAAGAACTCATGGGCAGATTTACATTACAGTAGAGATTAATTTCAGATCATTGTCCATTTAGACATCTGTCACTCTGGGTTGGCATTATCTGCAAACATTCTGGAGCAAATTTTGTACCAAATAAGTATGCATAGCTACAGCCAACCTCAAAACTGGGCATACCTCCATATCATGGGGTAAATGATTGGGAATGTATCTCAAAAAAAAAAAAAAAAAAAAAAAAAAAAAAAAAAAAAAAAAAAAAAAAAAAAGAATAGAACTGTTAGTTTTAGACATTGCAGTGTGAGGTGATATGGTATAATTAGCTACATTGACTCAACAAATATACTATAAATTGTCCTCAAATTACGTTTATTTCAGCTAAAAAAACTTGGCAAAATTTAGTGCTTACCAAGGACAGAGGAAACACAAGTCAAAGATAGTAAGTCATTTCAGTGATCAACTAACTCAAAAAGGACTGAAATTTCCACTTTGTTTCAAGATTGAATTTGATTGCATTTATTTTCAGTCATGATTTCTGATAAGATGAAGAGCCCTTGCTATTAAGTGTCAGTTCATCCGGTCATGCCAAACTTGATCCTTGTCAATGAGACAATCTCACTCACAGATAATACAGCTGGAGAGGGATCCCTAAGACTCAGCTGTGGAGGGTCTTTCACCATCCTATAACTTTATGTCAAAGCTCTTTCTACCTCCACAATTTCCTGCAGGAGTAAAGTTCAGCTCAAAGCACAGCATCCTGCCAGTGGTTCCCATCACCACATCCAGAGCTAACATAACATCCTTCAGCTTCCTCCAGATTCCTCTCCTCATATATGTAAGAACTGTATCACCCTTTTTGTTTCAGTGCTATACTGGGGATTTAAATTAATTTTTTTATCCTTTACACCTCACAAGGCTTTTGCAGAGACACTTCCCTGGTTTGTAAGCACAATCTGCTTCTACTGAAAGCTATTTCACTTGCCTGCAGCTGAGCACAGAAAGAAAATTATTCAAAGTAACTGATTAACTGCTTTTGCTATGAAGCATTCTTCCCTAACAATGTCATCTCTGAAGAAGATATATAACAATTCTCTGTTTTCCTCCAATTCATCAATAAAAACATTAAGTAGCAGTTAATCACAAATTGAAGCTTAACTTAAACTACTTCATTACAGATGCTTCACAAGTGATGTCTTGTTCACATTTCCACAAGAGTACTTAACCAGTCCTTTGTTTAATGGATCAATACTTGGAATTTATCACATATCTGTTTCTTGGTCAAAGAAAATTCAAGTCAGATATCCTACAAAAATCTACATCAACGTTATTATCACTGAATGTTTTATTTCATCAAAGATATGAAAGTACAGACATGAAAAAACAAGCTACACCAAAAAAAAAAGTGTTTCCAATAATTTTTCATTCTGATATTTATTATGTACTTCTTTAATTCTTAATTAAAGAAGTTACAAATGATACATTACATTATTCTGCCAAGAACTAATGCCAAAGCTGACATCCTTATAGTTAAACTTTCACAGTGTTACCTCAGTTATAGCCTTTTTTCACATCTCTAATGTTTCTTCAGTATTTCAAACAGCTCATTTTTCCTCTCTTCCCACTTGCAGATGTGGGAATCCTCACCTAGTGATTTATCAGCCTCCTGCTTTGCTCTACAACTGGAAATGTTTTCAGCACTGCCCTTTGATAAGAAAGTCTCCTCCAGCTCCATCCTGAATAAAAAGCAGGAATGCCTATTGAATACTGCTTCCTTTGTGTCATAAGTAGCAGTTGGAATAATATTTCCAATAATGTCATGGACAGTCTCTGGTTTTCTTTGGTGCTATTACACTTCTCTCGTTTGGCAAAGTGTCAATACTTTCATTCTTTGGCTTCTTTGATAATTTTTGCTGCAGCTCCTTGTCTAGTACTATGCTTTGCTGATGGTCTTTGCTCTATTTCTCTTCCTTTGAGATGAATTTTAATTTTCATATCTGCCACCGTTTCTCCTCTCTACTAGATTATTTTACTTTAGCATCATTAGCATCTTCTAATTCTAAGATTGTGATTCTTGGATAAGAGAGAAAACTTTTTTAAACACTTCCTCATTATCTCATATTTTTTGAACATTGTTTTCTACAGGTGATTCACATTCATCATTCTTGTCAATTTTGTGAAATTAACTCTCCTGAAACACTAGTCTGTAGTCACATGATGAATGAAAGAAAGAATGGATATTTACTTCAAAAGAAGATTTAAATTTTAGATTTCCCCTCTAAGATTACTTCCTTTGTCTACCAAGATAAGAACCAGGTTGGCTGCAAGATTTTTTTTTTAATTGTTACATATTACTTTCAAAAATTCTGACTATTTAAAGAGAAAATGTGAGGATTCAAGTAAAAGTATTAGAGTTCTCCATGATAATGCAGCTTTTAGGGATTTTTCTGTCATGGAATAGTTATAATCAAACCGACCATTCAGTTTCCAATTCATATTGTGTACAGATTGTGATTTTCCTGTTAGGAGATGGATTTAGTAGCATTTTTTGTGTTTGACATAGAAACACGTGGGTGAAGAGCACCACCTCCTTTTTAGTTTTGCTCACTAATCCACTTTAAGTACATTAAACCCCTTAGGTCTACCTGAAGGCTGAGTTTCCTGGGCATTTCTTCCTTCTTCTGGCAGAAAGTTTTAGCTGGGAACACTAGAAGGGGAAGCAGGCCTTACATATTTGCCTGGGATTTCCCTGTGGCTGATAGCCCTAAAGAGCTGGACATCTCCAACTCTGCAGAAGTTCATGGGGGGCTAACTGTGTGCCTGGGCCTTTATTTATAGGAAGATCTGTAGTCACTCCAGAACAGTTATTGTCAGTCCAGCACTTCTGGGAAGATTCTGTCTTTCCCAGGTAGTCTGTGTGCAGTTGGCCCCAAAAAATCAAGGTGAAAAGATCAGAAAAATCAATATTTGATTGGATCAGAGTGTGTTCAGCCCAGCAGAGTGCTTCCGACAGTAAAGGAAATCTGGGGAAAACAGAACAAACAGGGCAACACAAAGTGCTGTTTGCTCAGCAAGCCTCCCTCAGTTCCAGCCATGAAAGAATTAAGAACTTAAAAAATTAGAGGCAACACCTTTGCATTTAATAATCCTTGCAGTAACTCTCTTCAGTGGATGAGCCCCACCAGTTTCTAAACCCCCCCTTATCTTTTGGCATCCTATGACATGGAATTCCACTGCTGTATTGGGAATAGTATGAAAAACAACTTGTCTCGAATTTCCTATTTGATACTTTCATCTGATACTTCTATTTTTGAAATAAAAATGAAAATATTTCATCTTCTAGTGAACAAATTGTTTTGTGCACCAAAATTTCACACAGAACATGATTTTATATCATGTCCAAGCTGAGTTTTTCTGGTTTCTGTGTTTCATTGTGTTATTACTGTTCCATATCTCTGATCACTTCTGTTGCTTTCCTTTGTATTTTCCTTAGTTTTCCTATGGATTTTGGTGACCTAAATTCAAGATGGGAATGCGCTGTGCATTTTTTCAATGATATGAAAAAGATTAGTGTTTCATCTTTAGTGTCACAATTTCATTTCAAATAAATAACAATTTGATCCCTTTCTCCCCTTAGCTCTTGACTTTGTATTTCCCTGACTCACCTGAAAAGCACATCCTCTTATTTAATCCTATCCTTCCATGCACACAGATCCTCCTTGTCATTTCCATATCCAGCTTCACTTTTAGCTCTAATGAGAGCACTGAGACAGAGCTGAAAGCAGAGGTTGGACCTGATTGACTGCAGCCAGAGTAATCCACATGGGCTGTCCTTTCTAGAAGCAGGATGCAGAGAGGCTCAGGCAGGTCCTGGGGAGAAGCAGCACAAACCCAGCAAAGGTTTCCTCTCTGGGCTTTGTGCCACAACCCTTTGTAATGGGATCCTCTTTGCTGAGGAGAAGTCACTACCAAGAGCTCTGATTCAACAGAGCCTTTCTGATGTGGCTGTTGCCGAAGTACAGCACTACGCTTTGCATTCAGGTTTTGAAATATTTTACATTAATTCTCACCCCAGTAATTTTATCTTATCATCAAGACCACCACAGAGAAATAGTGATCAGTAAGTGGAAAAGGTGCCTGGAAAGCCTTGTACTAATCACCTCTGGGTAAATTCCAGATTAGATAATTATATTCCACCCACCATAAATTCTCTCATATGATTCCACATGGATAGGTGTTGAGGGACAATATCAGGCCAATGATTTAGGTGATTATTTTCTTAAACCTTAACCAAATGGATGAACCAGGTTGGGCACGCAATTATGTAGATTATTCACAAATTCCAGTGTTTGGTACAAGGTTATGCATTTTAGATCAAAAGCACTTTTAATAAAAGTTAAATTAGACCATTCTAGTTGCTATTAACTGATGAAACAGTTTCATTCATTCTGCAAGAAAATTTGTGTTTTCCCCTCCTTTTCAGACCTTTTTCCTGCAAAAAATTTTCCCAAACTGGCTCTGTCGGTACCAATTTATCTTGTAACATATAGTGGATTTCCAGTTCTCAGGGAGCTATGCTGACTCCCAATTGGTGCCTAATGCAATTATCATTCATGCTATTTGAATATTAGCATTAAAGAGGTGTATTTTTTTTCATAACAGTTTTACGTATGTTCCACATTAACATTCCAGTGCTGCTCAGTAAAAACTGTTGGCCATTTGCCCACTTTTAAAGTAAATTTTTGGTTTACCATTTTTTAAATTTGGATTTCTAATTATAGTTAGCTCTTCATAAATAGTTTAGCAGAGCTGGAGAGAGTGTTAAGCACTGCATTTCTGAACATTTCCTCCCTAATAAGTAACTGTAACCTGGCTCTGACACCTCCAAAATCCAATATATTTTTGTAATTTCCCCTTCTTTGTTCTGGAGACTTCCATAAACTTGCTAAGGGGAAACATCCCTGTTGCCATTGACCCTGGCAGCAAACCATGTTTGATGCCTCCCAACAAACCAGCTAGTGTCTTCAGCTGGGCCTGTGGGCCGTCAGCTGGAGAGCTGCAGGTACTATGTCATCAGAGAGCTATTCTTTGATGATGTGGTCAGCCTTTCTTCAGTTTCTAGTAAGCCAGTTTTGGCAGGTTCGTCTTGCCAATGTGCCAGCTAATACAGCTGTAATTATAATTGAATCCACAAAGTTAGATTTAGTCTTCCAAGTCCATATATCACCCTTAGTTACTGCAGTTTTCTGCTACTTAAGCATATTTAATTTACAAACTACTGTTCACATTATATTTCCAGTGGTTTTTGAGATGTGTGGAAGGGTGTTGGTTCACATCAGAGGTACAAAAACTTAAGTAACCACACACATAAAAGAGAAAAAAAAAATAGGGCAGACAATATGGAAGGATATAAACGCCTATAACAATATAACGCCTGTAACGCTATAACAATATTTCAAATGAACATACCACCACTCACAAGGGCACAGCAGTCCTGGGAGCGTCAAGCCAAATACTTCTGTACAATTCCAGCTCATTTGTCAGGATAGACTGCTCTTCCTCTGGGTGACAGAGCAGAGTGAAAGCACAGTACAATGAGCTGGTGAATCATATTTTGAAGGTTTTCTCTGGATCAGAAATGCATTTCTGTGACCAACAGGGAACTCTTAAAAGCCCCTAGTGGTCCAGATTTTTTTTTTTTTTTTTGGCCAGTGTAAGTCAAGTGTAAGGTTTGCACTAAGATCCTCATTGAATAAGCATGTCCACTCATGTGAACTCACAGTTTTCATCAGATCATAAGGGGACAAGCCATGGTGCTGCTCTGCAACCCTTTATTCCAAATCAGCTGTATGATTTCTCACCAGTTTTTTAGCGATCTCTATTTCTTCAGTTTACTGTACGCAAATTCCATGGGAAATACTTTTCCAGTACCTAAAGATCACCTAATCAGTATCTGTTTGTATAGCTTCATTCTAAAACTTTTAAAAACACTAATAATGCCATGGACAGATACAGAGGTATACTCCTATGTATATTTTTATATTGTCTGGTTTCCCTTCCATTTGGAGAAAAAAAAAGTCTTTTATCAAGATGCATTCTCCAGATTTCTGCTGAGAAGGGACTTTCCTTTCATAACTGTATAGAAGGATTTTATTGTTTTCTAAAGTAACAAGAGTAATCAATCATAAAACAAGTTTTGAGAGAAAATAATTTCTGAGGGGAGAGGAAAAAGAGAAAGAAGAGGAGAAAAGAGAAAGAAGAGGAGAAAAAAGAGAAGGGAAGGGAAGGGAAGGGAAGGGAAGGGAAGGGAAGGGAAGGGAAGGGAAGGGAAGAGAAGAGAAGAGAAGAGAAGAGAAGAGAAGAGAAGAGAAGAGAAGAGAAGAGAAGAGAAGAGAAGAGAAGAGAAGAGAAGAGAAGAGAAGAGAAGAGAAGAGAAGAGAAGAGAAGAGAAGAGAAGAGAAGAGAAGACATATCTGAAAATCACCCACAAAAATCTCTCACACGCAATTCAGACTATTTGATTTCAGATATTTTGATTTGTCCTCTCATTTAAGTTGACATGCTTCAAATTCCCATCTACTTCTATACATTGCACGCACACAGCTTGTTGGTTTTTTTTTTTTTTTCTTATGATGTCCTGTGCCTGAGGACGTTGGTAAGAATCCCTGTTATAGTTCTCCATGAAAAATGTCATTTAAAAACAAGAGAAAATTTAAGTAAAAAGTAAGTTTTAATAAGTCTAACAGAAAAAGTGGATATCAAAGGTAATCATCAGATGAGAATTATGGAATCATCTTTTTTTTCCCCCTCATTGTTCATGATTTCTTGTTAAAAATATTTTCTGGCTATCTCAAACACTAGTAGTACAAGTGACAGAAATCCTCAAGACATTTCGTTAAGAATTGGGTGGATAGAAAGAGGACTTGCTTTACTGCTATCTGGAATACTGAAAACAAATTTCAGAAATCAGATCCTCTCTTTTAACAAAAGTAACAAACCATGAAGATGTTTCCTATTGCCAGCCTCAGTCCATGGGAACGGGATAGCTAATGTGCTCTGTGAGGAAAAGATAAAAAGACAATGGGTTTTTGTCTACGAAAATTAAAGGTAAATAAACAGCTATACCACAAAGCCTGTTGCTGGACACTGAATTAGCAGTTTCACAAGAAGATAGAGTTAGTTTCTTTAGAATACTGTAGCATGTTCTGGTCTTCGATTTATAAAAATATTTTATTCTGTATATTAATTATTTGTACCAACCAAAAAGTTTCATTTAAAGCATCAGTAAAATAATTTCATCATAATATCATTGTCTGTCAAAAAATGCTTTAAACATACTGTAGCCACTGATAAGGGTGGCTGATACAAGTGGCAGAGGACAAAAATGAGACATCCTGAGCTGCTTTTCTTTCCTTGTTCAGCATCTCAAAATCTTGAAGAAAGCTTTGAAAAGGTTCTAGAGACAGCTGGTCAATTATTGTGTCGTTACAATGTAAATTTGCAAGTTTAATAATTGGTATGGAAGGGAAGAAGCAGCATTAGGTTCAGGAATTGATGCACACAGAGGAATGGAGCCTCAGCCACAACATCCGAGAAGAATAATGTGGAGGTATGAAGCTGCTGGGATTTCCTGTCATCCTTTGCTCTCCCACTCCTGATCCCCTGAACTGTTTTAATTTTGACATGAGCCTGTTCTTTCGATCCATCTAAAGGACCGTGACAACACCCACATTTTTAAAAGGTAACCTCAGGCACATTTTCTTCTCACATCACTCTCTGGATATTGAACTGTCCTTGGCACATTCTTCATGCTGCAAATTCATGAGGGCCCACGGATGAGAGTCCCAGAGGGGCTGGGGGGCTTCCGTCAGTGTGAACTGAAATGTCCCATTGGCCACCTCAGCCATGAAAAGAGCTTGGGCTGGGAGTGAGGGCCCCAGGCAAAATACTGTGCCTTGAGATCACTCAGAAGGCACAGGACATGTTTGTAACACTCAGTATCAACCATTATCAAAACACCATCTTTGCATTCCACAGTCTGGCAACAGCTTGAAACTCTTTGCTGACTGGTCCATCTCTGACAAGTTTTCATTATCAATTTTGTGTACAATCTGATTCTCCATTGTCTTAATCTTTTCCATTCTATATAATGCTTCAGCTATGTAGATCTTAGCAGATTTGCAGTTTTAGAGTATATACAGCCACATTTCAAATAATAAAAGATTTTCATCTTTCTTACTTTAAACTCTCATTCAACTGTGTCAGATACCAAGCTGTTGTTCTGAAGCTTTTTTTTTGGAGCATGTGTGTGACTTACTTGCTGTAGCTTTGTAACAGATGAAGTGCACTTATAAACCTCAATACCTGAGCAACTGTAATGTCTTAGCAATTTCATAATGAAATTCATATGGAATTTAGCAACCCAAGCCAGATTTGTGTCAGAATCTTTAACATGTTCCAGTTGCATGAAATACTAATTAAAGGCACTCATTGTTAACTGATATAAATAGTCCCCACTTAGCCCATTATAGGTATGGGTTGTAAAACAAACAATTATGTGACAGATGATACATGTTAACACAGAGAAATTCTGTAATGACATTTCTGTAACACTGTAACCTCTTCAACCACCATGTGTTCCACATTACAGGCTAAAGGGGGTGCTGATTGCAAAGGTGACGTACTTTCCAGTTTGTGACTTTTCTTCTAAGAATAGAAATGCCTTAGAGCACCTCTGGATGATTTACATTACAAATTTAGTTTGGGCAATGAAATCATTAATGCAAGCCTGATTTTAACTGCTGCATGTGTTTGCTATTCCATGTGCCAGTGCCAAATAGTCGACTGTGCCTACCCACCAAACACCACCTCACCCAGAAACTGCCTTGGTAATCCAAGCAAACAATTGTTTCCTATTTACCATTTCTTTCATCCAGTACTCATTTTCCCATCACTCTATACTAGGAATAAAGCAATTTGCACCAAACAGGAAAGTGACTTTGGAATGTTTTTGGGGTTTTTAAAAAATATGTCATCAAAACTTCAAGCTAATCATAGGATAGAAGCAATCTCATGGCATTTGGATAAGATACAGAAATTATTCAATTAGTAAAAAATGGTTTCTGCCTTTCCACTAGCCAACATATTCCTGTAACATTAGAAGCAGGTGGCCTCCTTACTCAAAGCACAAACACGCAAAAGTTGCCTAGTGCATTTAACCTGCCAAAAAATATGTATTTTCACATCTGTGAACTTACAGTCCTGTGTTTAACCCTTGCAACTACAGAGTTTCTAAAGCAGCAGCAGAAGAAATTACCAAGGTGTATGTCCCCAGGGAGACAGCAAATGAAGGAAAGGTGACCACAATCTATGGACAGTACTAGGAATTATTTCATCCACGAGTTTCAAAAGGAACTGCTGAAATGGACACAAGGTAACTGAGCTTCTTTGTTTTGTTTTTTTAGATCAAGACACTCATGTACTCATGTAAATGCCAGCATAGGACTCAGAAAACTCCAACTTTGTCATCTAACTTTAAAAAAATCCATGTCTTAGTGAGCAAGACAAAACTATTTGTTAGCAGATATTTGCCTCTGAAGTGCTTTCTCAGAGATATATATTTCACCAGAACAAAGCACCCTGAGCTATAACATGTACAAGACAAAACCAAGCTTTTGCTAGTATTATGATGATTGATTTGCTGCTGAAAGTGAAAAAGTTAAAGCATGAGAGAACAGATGATGCAAAACTCAAACATTAATGGAAATAACCTTGTCTTACATCACAGCTCGAAATCGACCTGGATGGAAACCCTGGAGCTCTTCAGATTTGTCCTTGGAGGCACTTTTTATCTAGGTCTGGATCCAAAATTTTGGCTTCAAGTTATCATCTGATAAAATGTGAAAAGTCCTTTGTGACACCTCACCCACACAGTGAGTTGAGAGTTTTCCAAGTCCACTGGATTGCCCTCTCTGATGGTTCAGGCTCCACCAATTCAGTTCAGGAAGAGACTAAAAAATAACATCTAATTTTGTGTGCAATAACACAAAATTAAATAAATTAAGGCACAGCCTATGAAAGAACTGAAATATCTGAATGTAAAGTCAATACATAAAGATATCTAATTGTTCTGGAAAGACTGTGAGTAACACTAATATCTTTGTGGGTAATTAAAAAAGAAAAAAAGTAGGACTGTTAATTCCATTTTAATCCTAGCTTAATCTTGCCAACCTTAAGCAGAATCACCTGTAATTTTACCTAGCATTCAGTGGTCTTATCCCAGAATACACATTTGTTTCTGGAACATTTGAAGCCATTTGGATAGGACATTTGAATGATATTATTGTCCAAAAATGGGGATGTTCTCACTCTTTGGACTTTTTCCTAACCCTTTTTTTGGTTTTTAGAACAAAAAAATGATTTACCCTAGAAATGTCAAACTTGATTCAATGCTTGCTTGGCAAAGAGACATGTCTTTGGAGCCTGTTAGAGGGCTTAGGTGGGTAATTGTAAAGTTATTGTTAGTTTTTTCCACACTCATGGCATAGAGTACATGGCCAGCTCATGTTAATAAATACCTGTTGGGTACATGTGTGGGTTATAAAGGCTTGATTCAAAGCCCACTGAAGTAAATGAAAAGAGTTCTCTGGCTATAAACAGGCTTGGAGTCAGGCTGCAAATGTAAATGACAGGATGGAAGAGAATCTGTCATAGAGAAAGTAAACTGGGAGAATCACATCTCCTGCAGCCCTGAGAATCTCCATGGGCAGGCAGAGAGTTGGGAGGGTGGGAAGACACTCATTGTCTGTGGACATCATGCACTGCAGGGGCCACAGAATGGAAAAGGGAATAGAATCTCAAGAAAAGGAAAATTCTAGGGTCACAGTGGGGTTAAAAATAATTTGAATTATAACAGCTAGATATACTTGGTTTTCTGTACCACTGGAGAAAAACAAAGGAAAGAAGAAAGGAATGGAAGAAAGGAAGGAAGAAAGGAAGCAAGAAAGAGAAAAATAGAGAAAGAATATGAAATTCATATAAAGTCTTATCATTACACAAGTAATATAAAGGCGTCCAATTGCTCTTGAATATAAAATATATAGATGCATATATTGAATATAGATGCATTTCCCACTCTGGACCTATCTCACAAGTGCACATGTTGATATGGGGACTGTTGGATAATTGCAGCACCAATCTGTGGAAGGAAACGAGCTGCAGCAGCAGGTCACCCTCCAATCCAGCTGCCTGCATAGCCCAGCCTTATTCTGCCTAGCACTGGGGTCCCAGGAGCCCCTGTCATCACCTGCCTGAGAGCTATACCCAGGGTCTCCTTCCTTCAGCTCTTAGAGGCATTCCAATTCATCTCATGGGTCCTGGATTTCGGTAGACTGCTGGGAGGGTCGGGAAGCTTGCATGACCATTCCTTACAAAGCACGTTTGCTGTACTTCCAGGAATGAGGCAAATGTCTGCTGAATCAGGCTGAACTATTTTCACTGCAATGTAAAAATCCTTCTCATCCCACCTCTTTTTGCACAAAGCAGGAACCCTTTTGCAGAGTCTATATATGAAGTCCAGCTCTTTGTATGTTTTCTAAAAAACATGCATCTCTCCTTATGGCTTAACACCTACAAAAATCTACAATACCTCTTATTATATTTGATTTCTTCTTTTATTTACTTATTCTGTCTCCATCTTTGAATACTCCTTTTCAAGTGGAAGACTTGTACAATGATTTGCCCAAGCAAGCTTTTGTTTTGCTGTGGGAGTGAGTAGTCCAGCAGTAGCTAGTTGGTAGTTTGCCACTCAAAGTTGAAAGTTCAGTAGCCACCTGTGTCACATTTCTCCCTTTGTTGGAATGAAAGGGTGTTATAGAAAAGGTGAGTTAGCTTTTTCTTTTTTGGTAGGGCTAAAAGTGGAAGGGAGTGTTGTCTGTGAGAAACTTATTTCCTCATGCAGTGAAGTAGCCAGCTGGCAGCCAGATGGCATCAAGCCATTAGGAGGTCAAAGGCCATTGGACAACTGTGTGAGATTTGTTTCTCACTCGATGTGTTTGGTTTTAAAATCATTTATTTCTGGAGTAAATCATAGATATGGAAGGGTTTTACCTAGGGGACGTTTGTTTCCCCATCCAGTTGAAACCACAAACAGACAGAAAGCTGGTGGCTGGCCAAAGTGAAAGGCCACAGGCAAATTGTCCCATATTTATCCTTTACTGGGTCAAAACTGAAAAGCTGGACACTGATGGCAGTTCATAAATATTTCACTGCTCCTATCAACAAATGAGATAGAAGGACATTGCATGTCAAGAAATTTGTTGACTCTTGCAGAGCAGATAGCCAGCTGGCATGAGCACTGCTATTGCCCTGTCTCAGAGCTGGAAGGCCAGAGTCAAATGGTGCCAGATTTGTTCCTGGTTTAGCTAAAATAACACAGGAATTGTGGTTATGTTTTGATATTGCTTTGGCATGTCCTGTGATCCTCACTGATCATGTGATCCTCACCTATTAGTAACAGGAGACTCTGAAATCTCTAGAGAGAAATTCTGCCTAAAGGTTTACAATTTCTCTTTCATTCAAGCTTCCAATTTATCTTATATTTTATCCTCTTTTGTGTTTGCAAGTGCTTTGGGAGTCATCAAGAGATGCTTGTAACTGTATGGGATCTGACCCCATCCTCACAGCTCTGGAGAACTGTGGGTCAGGTTGTTTTTGAGTATCAACAAGCAAAAACTCACTGACATCAGTGAAAATAAACCCTCATGTGTCATACAGGTAAGGTTTGAATCCTGACCATCAGTTCCCATCCTTAAACAGGAACAGTGGGCCAGCCTTTTTATTCTGAAATAGTCAATGCATGACTGTGGCACCCTCTCCCAAATGTCTGGAAGGGTTAACACTTCAAACTTCTGCCCCTCTTTTGGAGCAGGAGATAAATGGCCAAGAAAGAATCAACTATATGCTTTCCATAGAACATGCCAACAGACAAGGTTCTGGCTCCTGGTCCTTGGGGTGGCTCACTGCCCAGCATCCAGTGGGTCCAGAAGCACACTGTTTTCACAATACCTGAAGCAGCATAGTTAAATTTAGATTCTGATCAGCCTGGCAGGCTGCCCACATAAAAATAAAAGGTTACAAGCGTGCCAGTTGGTCCTTTGTCACCAGCACTGGCTTCTGGAAGGCAGTTCCCCTTCCAGAGAGCACAAGTACTCTGAGGAGACGCTTGAGTAAAGCTGTGGGTTTTCAGTTACCCATGCAAAGGAGCATGAAAGAACAGATTTCCTTGGCCTCACACATACTTTATAACCCTGTTCCAGGGCAACCCAGACAGTGACAGAAGGAACTTCCAAAGACTCTGTGGTGGTCCAGTTTGGTGTAACCTAAGAAGTCATGCTCTTCAGCTCTCTGCCCCAGCTCTCTGCCCAGAGGTTTCCTCCCCAGCAGCAGTGGTGGCAACAGAACAGCTGGAGTGTTTGGTTCCCCAGCAACTGCAGTTGACTGTCTGGTATATCAATTTGAGTCTCAATTTGAGTCACAGTCGAGTTCAGTTTGTGTTAATGAGCCTGATGATTTGTGAACTCCACTAGCAGCAGAGCGGCTGCACTGCTCTGCTGCATTGCTGCTGCATTGCTGCTGCATTGCTGCTGCATTGCTGCTGCACCGTTGCCGCTGCTCCCACCGCTGGTGCGCTTCTGCTGCAGTGGTGCTGCAGTGGTGCTGCACCGCTGCTGCATTGCTGCTGCACTGTTGGTGCAGTGCTGGTGGTGCTGCACTGTTGCAGCTGCTGCTGCCGCTGCTGCTACTGCACTGCTCTGCTGCTGCACTAATGCTACTGCTGCTGCACTTCTGCCACTACTGCACTGCTCTGCTGCTGCCACTGCCGCTGCTGCTGCTGCTGCTGCTGCTGCTGCTGCCGCTGCTGCTGCTGCAGCTGGGGAGGGAGCAGCTCCCAGCAGTGTTGAGGTTGGGCAGGTAGGAGAGGAGAGTCAAACCTGACTTGATGGAAGGGATGTAGCTCTCTCAGGCTTCATCAGGGTCCTGCTTGTTTCCATTTACTGATAGTAAATGCAGAGAAAGTAAAGAGAAGGGACATGTAGGTGTGAGGATTCCAGTTCTTGCTGGCCAGAAAAGCTGTATGGAAGCACACCTGGGAATAAACTGATTCACAGAGAGTTGAATTAAAGGAGGGAGGAAGAGAATGTTGTGTAGAAAGCTCTAACTCACTTTTGTCAGCTCCTATTCTGTCTGCTCTCAGCACAGGTTATATCACATTTCAGTTTATTTTACTTTAAACATCTTATTTTTTTTTAAAAAACACAAGCTTTGAAATGGACAAAATGTTATGAGCCCTCTCAATTCTGACCTGTTAAATCCCCATCTGGTCCAGCTTTTATGTATCTCGTTTGAAAGAAAAGAAGTGTCTCAAATTTTTAATACCTTATTGACCTGGAAAATGTGACTTGATTAATCTCCAGGGCCAAGAAAAAGCACATCTATTGGAGGCTGTTAAGGTCAGATCAGTTATGAAACTCAGGCTTTCAGCAGATACAGAAATTCAAAATACTGATACATTAATGTAAATGACAGCAGCTAAGCTTCTCCTCAGAGGTCAGCTGGAGTCAGGTCTTTGTCTAAACAAAGGACAAAAACAACTAGAGAGCATAAAAAAGTAGGATACTTAAGTAGCTCAAGTCCCTACAGACATGTAGGACAAGTAAATTGATTGTTTAACAGTCTGATCTCCCAACTTCACAAAAATATTTATGCTTCTTGAATTTCCTTACACTCCATATCAAATTTTTCATCAGAGAAATGTAGTAAAAGCTTCTTCCCGTGGCAGGTACTATATGTAACTGTGATAAATCAGTAAATATAAGATCTTCTTGAGAACAGAGGGCAATACTACTGGAGGCTGAAGTGTCTGTTAGAGATTCAAATGTTAGCGCAGGATTTACATTTATGAGTTGCCACAAATTATTCTGAAAAAAACACTAGACACCACCTCCGCTGCTGTCTCTGAAACTCCAGCAGCTCTGGGAGTGCCCTGAGACATAGACTTGGACTGCAATCCAGGAATAAAAATTGGGGCTTGGATCTGTATGTACCAAGAAGGACCAACTCTTGTGTATTTGTGAGTCAATGGTGAATGCATTTTACTTGTCTGTGTCTTCCTCACACTCTCTGCTATCCCTGTCAGCTTTCTCACTCTATCCCCTGGCATGAATTCAAAGCACACTTTCATGTCACTTAAATCTCCAAAAGCTGATTTTACATTTTCGGTCAAACTCATTTTTATGGATAGGAACATGAACTTCTGTTTTATAGACTGGAACTCACAGCTGTGAGCAGAAAGACTGTATGCTACCTGAACTTCAGTTACTAACCAGTTAAAAACAGATATTTGCTCCTTCTGCATCTACTTACGTTTTCTCTCTATTAGCTAATGTGTATTGATGGGATCTCATCAGCCCTTTCATGACCATTTTGAGATGTGTCCTTGCCAAAAGTGTTAAACTTCAGTCTTGCTCTCCAAACCAATGTATTGCTGAGCTAAAAATGTCATGTGTTGGCTTTAAAACAAAGCAAAAATAAAAATTGAGTTTTGCTGCTACATTCATTTCAGATTTTAGGATAACTTCCATAAAGTGTATAAGCCAGATTCTTAGCACATTGGAAGCTGCATAGGTCCACTGATTCCCATGAAGCTACGTTGATTTACAGCAGCTGAGAATCTGGCCGAAAAGCCTCAGGGCTATATATTTATCTTATGTTGTGTTAAGGTCTCTTGACCTCTTACTTGATTGCATTGCTCCAGTGTGTGATGCTAGTGTAGGTAAATTATACCTCTGCTGGCCACTAAGCTAGCTGTTCTAGCAACATTAATAACCTCAAGGCTTCCAATTTTCTTACCAATGCTTACTAGACCTCCTGTGCAAGCCTCTGGGGCTGCTCTGACAATAATCCCAATATATATTGTTTTGAATAAAAATAAACTTTATTGCAACTTGTGCTGGAGGCAGACCCATGAGCCTATGCTCTAGAATGCCTACAAGGCAGCTGTGTAATCATTAGCAATACTACAGGGAACAGCACTAGGATCAGTTCAGAAGGGTTCTTCATCCAGCTGGGACTATAATTTACAATGCCACCATCACTACAATAACAAGGTAGCAGAGGGAAAACACTCTGGAAGGGGTGGCAGTGAAATTCAGCCATCACAAGGTGTGGTCTTTGGGGCAAAACCTTTAATTGGCAGAAGGTTCACTAAATATTCTGGTAACCTCAGACTTTCACCTTCCATTAAATCTAAATCTACAACCAAAATGAACTTGAAAAAGCATCCTCATGGAAAGGGCTAGCCATCAATGTCTCATTTTTCCATGCAAAACCAGAGGAATTTTGGTGTCCTGGCCCCCTTCTGCCCTACCACCCCACTCACATCACCACACTGGACTTGACAGCCAAAGAAGTAGAAGCAATAACAACCTATTAAGTTTTGCTTCTGTTTGGCATCGCTGGATGCCACTGCCTTTTCCTTTACCTTAGTTTTATAAACCACATCTTATTTAGACCTATAAAATTTTATTGTAACTAGAGTCAACTTACATAGATCACTATTGGTCAGTTTAATCAAAAATTTTACAATCAAGTCTGTGATGTTGAAGAGGTTCAAATTTGAGTTTGAAATCTCAAGTGATCACTTGGGATAGTAGATGTAGTAGACTGGATGAAGACAACCCACAGAGCAGGGTCTTCTCTTTCTGCAGATGTGCTCTCTATCTGCATTCACTGTTGGTCTAACCCCCACTTGCATTTAGGCCGATAATTAGATGAAATAAAAAATTTCACTTTTGTAAACTGTGGGCACTTTCACCTCTCTATCTCCATAAAGCCCCCTGAATGCTGAGCACAGCAAAGGCAAAGACTGAATGGGGTTTGAATGGAGCTGCTGCTTTTAATCAAAGATTAAACAGCATAACTTGCTTTTCATGTTATTCATCTCTTGTTGTTGTTGTTGTTTTTATAAAAAATCTTCCACAAGCTTCTGAACTCTCGTGTGATGCCTAGAGCAGTCATGACCTCTAATGCACAGAGCACAGCCAATATCAGGAAAAGACAAGACAGAAGGAGCAGGAACACATGCATATGCAGGGCAAGTTTTAAGACATGTCTAAGGTGTCTTGAAAATGTCACCCAGCTCTGCCACCATGTGCCTACCTAAGTGAATAATTTTAGGTGTCTCTCTGTTGCTTTCAATGACTGACAGCACACAACAGCTGGTTAGGACATTAAGAACGATCCTCAGAGCATTGCCACTTCTGACAGAAGATGACAGCATGATCTGCTAACAAGATAGGTTAACAGCACTGCTGTCTTGGTTTCAGTTTCAAAAGCCCAACACATTTCAGCAGGTGGTTACAAAAAATTCTGGAGATGATTCTGCTTTGTAAGCCTCTGGATTTGAAGAGTATCTGCTCTGATGTTAAATGTCAGGTAGAGCACCACTGGAATCCTCTATTCAATAGTTGAGAACCTTAATGCACATAACATATTCCCAGCTTCTCCCTAGCACCAGAAATGAAGGTGAAAAAACCCATACTAAAAACAAATGCACTTCTAGACAAAACGAGGTTTCCAGGAGAATATTCAGTAAAGCTGTGTCTAAATAAGTTGTTTTAATTCAACAAATCAAAGAGATTTTTTCTCTTCTGCTTTATCTCATTCATGCTGCAGCACTGAACTGTTTTCTTAGGTTTCCTTAGTCTATTGAATTGTCTCTGTCATATTTTGTTCATTTACCTGGTTTCTGAATTGATCACACAAGGCTGGTGGTACTCACATACTTTGAAAAGCACTGAGGCATCTGAACATCTGCCAGAGCAATGAGAATATGGGATACAAGTCTGAGTGCTGGTCTTGTTCTGCCCTGACCTGTGCATTGGCTTTGCCAAAGGCATTTGAACTCTCCAGGCTTCAGTTTACCCAGGTAAAAAGTGAAATTCTGGGTATTTTCTTAAATAAATAAATAAACAAACCAACCAAACCCACAGCAAAACCCCAGAACAAAACTCCAAAACTGTTCTAGATCAAGCTGGAGCTATGGGCTTCACTGAATAGATCTATGAGATTCTACAGCTCACTGATGTTGGAGAACCTCAGATTCAATCACGATCATGTCTCCAGCTTTAAAACCATAGGCCAGACTTACTTTTGATAGTGGAAATAGAATTGGCTAAATCATCAAGAGACCATGGTAAAGGACATTGACAACTATATATTACAGTGGTTTTGAAACTGTCAATGAAATTAAATGCCAAAATGTAACTGAATGTCACTGATTAATTTTTACAAGGTTTCAAAAGTACCAAGGTCACAATGAAGATGATCCAAAATTTCTCAGGTACACGAAGCCAGAGATTTTCATATCAATAAGATCTTAATCAAACTGTTCAGGAACAAGGAAACAGTTTCCATACAGATCTTCTCATCATAGTTTTTTGAAATTCATGATACTCAAAAAATACATGCAAACCCACAAAAAAAAAATCATGACTAACACACTGTCATTAGCCTTGAGGGGATCCATGGGGAAATACAATGTCCCAGATTGTAAAAAAAAAATTTCCAGGCAATATCATAACCACAGCTTTGAACACATGAGAATATTTTGCTTAGTTGACATCATGTTGATCATTGCTAACTGACCAAAAGAGGATACAAGTAAATCTTATATTGTTCTGATTACTTCAGATCTAATTCTGTGATGAGGATTTGAAAACTGATGCTAAGCTCGTTATCATGTTAAAAAAAAGGACTTTCTTGTCAAGGGAAAGCTTGGAGAAGTGTTTTGCCAACTAATGGAAAAGCATCTCACAGGATCAGAATTATGAAGCCAATGTGTACTTGGCCCTACAAAGTTTCTTCATTTCTCACATAAGTTTTTCATTAACCCATTTTTTTTCCTGAGTCTTATTTGATTTTTATGGCCTGGGGTCTTCTCACATATAAAATGGGAAGTGATATAGTCTTGCTTTTGTTGCTGAAATGTGAGATAAGGTACTCTTTGGTGCATTTGTCTATGGTGTTGCTTGGACTTTGAAGACATTTTCCTACCATTTCAGCCTTGACATGCAGTTAACAAACTTTCCGAACAAGGTGCTTACATCCAGTGCACAGGTTTAGAAAATGGATCAGTTTCTCTGCATCCATTATATGGTAGAGAATATAAATAGAGTGACACAAATGAAACCATGTGTAGTAGCCTGAAATGCAGCCAGAGGAACCCTCAAAATGGACAAGTTTTGATTTTGCTGTTTCCCAGGCTCAGGCCAGTCATCTGTCCCTATGGGCTGGTATTTGGGTGGATAATCATGGTAATCATGGTTAGCTAGAGCAACCACTGCTTTCCCCAAAATTCTGTTTAGAAAATTTGTCTTGGGCAATGTCTGTATTTTTTCTTGAAAATGCAAGGATACGATGAAGAATTGATGAGCATCTCTCTGGCTGACTGATTAGTCTAATCAAACTCTGTGGTTTCTGACATGAAGTCTTCAAGGAAGATCCAACCTGCATTGCTGAAGACTATAAACAGAATAAACACAATGTAAAATCACGTTTGAGATAGAAATCCCTCACCTACATATTTACATCCTTAAACTTGGTGTTTACAAGTATCACGACACTGCCTGGTCTCTCTCTTTCCACCACATTTTATCAATCACTCATCTATCAGACTCTAATATCAGTTTTCTCCTTGTTTGAATCTTATTATTTTCCAAGTTTCCCCCAGTAAGAAATCAATCCTGTCTGGGGATTCCTTAGCTCCCTTACATGGAAGCTCAGGGTTCTCCAGAAACCCCAGCATTCATTTGTTAACTCTTAGTTTTGGTATCTTAACTAAACTTGCTGTTGCTTGGCTCAGACAAATCCCTGTCTGTTGCAAGAACGTTTCTCATCCAGTCAGTGTGAATTCAGGTAGTTTAGTTTAAACAGTAGTGGGAAAGAGCTAAAAAGATCTGTTTACACCAGTGTCAGCTGCAGATGGTGACCTTTTCTACTGTCTGTCACTTGTCTGTAAAAGTACTCATATTTTATGCCACTGTCTCTGGTCTAGCCTTCCACCTTCATGGCAAACTTCAATCTTAGGACAACCACAGCATTTAAATTGAGACAGATGCTCATTATTGAGCAGAATGTTGTAAGACACACTGAAAACAGACTTGAAGGGACACCCACATCAGCAGTGACAGGACTCAGCTGGAGAGAGCATGTAACCAGGGTCTGACTCTGTAAATGCTTGTGCTCCACTCTGCTTTGCATCCCTAATGACCTCAACTAATCTGTTTGATTTAACACTGCAATCCAGTGCTCCCTCTGACAGTCAGTGACCTGAACTCAAGGCTGGTAAAAAAAAGTAATAGCTCTTTCCCAGCTGAGATTAGTCACTTGGAGTAGGATCCATCTCAACTGATTCAAGTGTCAACATCTCAGCTCCCCTCTCTCTGTAGACAATGAACAGATGTTTTTAAGGTTATCCTCATCTCAGTATCATGCTGACACCTAGAATGGTTCCTGTGGGTCACACTTCGCACCCTAAATGTCTACAGTGAAGGAAGATTCACTTGTCCTTGTTAATTTAAATATCCTTTCATATTTGGTTGCACCAATAACTTTAGCTTTATGATAGTGTATTATGATGAACAGAATAGCAACAACTAGGTCTGAGCCACAGGTGTAAGACAGGGCTTCCATGAGGACATAGTATGGTTCTGAAGACATTGGGCATTTTCCCATGAACAGAGTGAAGCAAAGAGGGAACTTTAGTAAGGCACAAGAGGGATGTTGGACTGCTCCCTGAAAAGTGAGCTATTCATCAGACTGAGAAGAACAATTAACACACACTAATCTTTAGCTCTGCAATTAATCTTGCTTAGATCAAGGCATCACTCCAGTTGCTTTGGAAGACTTTGTTGTTGCCAAACTGGGGACACCAGCTGAGCAACCCTGCAGTGAAGACATAACCTTAATAAGTGAGATTTTTGCTGCTGTAACCACATCCCATTTTTCTCCCCCCATTTTTTATTGTCATCTGTCTTGAATCATTTCCTTATGGGCAACTTCAGCTACCAGTGCTAATGGTATTACTTGTAAGAACTGCCATTGACACCAACACAAAGGAGAATAAATACTTTTTTGTTAAAATATAAAAATTCCCAGCTCTATTTGAGCAGGGCTACATTTGAAATTTATCTTACTCACTGTAACAAAAGTAACCTCATGAACGTGTTTACCTTTAACAGAAAGCTAAAACTGATATATTTGAAACCTCAAGCAATAGTGTTACTAAGGAGGAAAGGTAGAAAATCAGGGTAAAGTTGATCCTGATATCAGGATTAACAGTATAAAAAATTTTCATGTGCTATTTACTTAGAACATCTGAAAGGGTTTGGGACAGTCAAAAGGAAGAAAAAAAAAGTCTTGTTTAATGTCTGATTTGCACTCTGCTCCATTTTCGCTCACATACAAATTTACACAATTTTTAGTTTACCCAGTTCCTTGATGGATCAACTAGGTTTCTGAGGAGGTTGGGGTGGGGGCTGTGTCTAGTAAGAACTTCTGCACCCTAAACCCATTGCTGTCCTTCATCACATGGTAAAGGACAATGTCCAGCATGAGTTAATCCAGTATCACAGGTTATTTCTCCATAGCACGCCTCTTGCCAAAACAGCCCATTCTTTACACAAGACAGGACTAAAGAAGGAAAGAAATGTAGCCTAGCAAACAGTGAGATGAATTCCTGACTGTAAAATTGGAAACAAAAAATGAAATATGAAAACAGAAACTTAAAATATATCATACTCCAAAGTTCCTTTTTAGCTGTTCCAGTGTCTTGGCTATGATGAGTGCAAAGGTCTGGCAGTGTAATGCTTCTCCCTCTCTCTTCCTTTATTTCCCCTTCTTCTTTCTTCAAAGCCTGGTCTCACCTTGGAAAGTTTGCTGAGCTTAAGTTTTCTTTTTCACTGCAGCTTGCAATTCTTCCTGCTGTTTCTCTCTTCCTTAGTGCATGTTTGCATTCAGTGTTGAATTAGGAAGTGGAATCCTCCTCTCCTATTGGGAGTTTTTCCTCAAGAGTATCTGCCTGTTTTTATCCTGACACTGTCTGCATTTGGAATTCATATTTTCTTTCTATGACAAAATGTTGGGGTTATCTTAATATTTTCTAAGTCATCTGTTACGTTGAAATTGTCTGTTGTACATGGTCTCAATCATTAGAACTCATCATGTCCCTTCTCTTCATGGCCTCAAGGAAATGTCCCAGCTAAGTCATCCCCACCTCAGTCATAAAGAATGGAATGAGATGAAGGAAAGAAAGAAGATGGGGGGGAAGGGTAAATGATGTGGTGCATTTTTCCTCGATTTCTCTCCTACATCAATTACATGTTCTCTTTACACTGGCCTCCCAAAAATTTTAAGTGACAAACAGTTAAACCTGACCATCTGAATTGTCTCATTTATTCTAGTGTGTTTCTTCACGTGGGTAGCAGTTCATTGACCTGATGGGGTCAGATTGTGCTGTAGGTGCTCTTCCTGCTAGAGGTCAGGGCTATGTTTCCTTGAGGTGCAAGAGCTTTCCCTTTCGTGTCGTTTCATAATCCATACTGTTCATTCTAGTGACAAAATGCAGCACATGACTTGTCACTCACTCTCTCCCCTACTGCTGTTTTATTGGGCAAACCTTAAGACTGCTCTTGACCTTTTTTTTTCCATAGTTCAACCTAAGAGTCCTTTAAGTCAATTAGTGTTTTAAGCCTGCTTATGGTTTGCTTCTTTGTGACGCCTGCAGTGTTGTCATGTTTAAGCTTGGGGTATACTTTGAGACTCTGAAGAGTTAAATTTGGACAGAACATTTATTAAATCTTACATACGAATGACATGTGCCAGAAAAACTTTGAAACTACTACTAACAATCTGCAAAAAGTATGTTTTGCATTGCAATTCCCTTACAAACCTGACTGCTTGAGAAGATATGTCCTGGAGAAAAACTTTGTCAGACTGTATACTGCTTCTTCACCATGCATGGTTTTTTAATCTGTGGTTACATTTATTTCTATTTTGGTACTGAAGTCAAAAACATCTTAAACTTCTGAACTGGATACAAGAAGAAGGATGATTGGGAAAAAAAATACAAAATTAACTGACATTCTCAATCATCTGGAAAAGGCTTTTTTTCTTTAAAATTGAGCTCTGAGAGTAATAACAAAGAGCAACAATCTACCCAAAGTTGTAACAGAAAAAAACCCCAAAAAGTAGTCATTTTAGTCTGGATACATTTCATGGATTGATCACCAGAACTGTTATCAGCAGGGACAGTTCTGTTCTCCATCACTGGGAAATTCAGCTAAGATGACAAAGGATGTGATTCACTGGAATAAATGAAAATACACTAATAAACTATAGATGAATTCAAACCATGTAAAATCTGTCTGTGCAAGTAAATTCTGTCATCCTTATAATCTCATTCACTTGAGCAAGTCTTTGTTCTCTCTTTATTTATTTTTAATCTGTAGTTGTGGTAGCTCGTGGTAGCACAAAACTAAAAACTTCATTCCATGTCATAGCTCTCTAGCACGATATAAGTTTGCTGGCAGAATGGGAGGGCCAGTACTGATACACAGCTTTGCTTTAGAGTGCTGCAGAAGTTTCCAGCCTGCTAAAGTGGTGCACAACAGCAGTAGTTGCCAGGTCTGTCAAGGCAGAGGCATTTAGTAGAGCTGCAGACAGATCCTTCAGATAAGTGCTTGAGTGCAGAAACATGTTGGCTTTCCAACTTCTGCCAGAAACCAGCTGTGTTCAAGACCTATTCTCCTGCCTCAGAATGTGGGACCAGCACCAGGAGGCAAAAAGCCTCTGTCCATGAAAAGCTTGCTGAAGGGAAAGGTGCCACAGGTGAATGCACATTAAGTAGAGGGCATGGGTTCGGATGGGTGCAGTTGGTGGTACCTGGCAGACAGGTGAGCAGATTGGTGTGGGGGTACAGCTGGGTTCCCACTGTGCTAGAGCTCTGCCATTTCAACTGCTTGTGTGGAAGAAACAACTGAGAGAATATGGGAATGTGTCTCCTAGTGCCCATGTAGGATACCTCTTGGAAGATATTGCTTCTTGTCACCACAAGTGGTGTGGCTGGAGGGCAGGATTCATCTCACCTAATTTTAATATACATTAGCCAGAATTATGTGAAAATCCTTAATTTAATTTTATGGAGGCTGGGTCACTGTTTTCTTCAGTTTCTTTCTGGGTGAGTCCACAGCTACAAGTTTTGGTTGTATTTCAGGTCCAAATAAGCTCAAAACCTCAAAATGAAACACAGTCAAAACTGCCAAATTTTATCTGATTCATTGTCAAAATCATGTGAGAATACAAAGCATAAATCAGCAAAGGATCACTCAAAGCTCTGCTCAAGGTTCCCTCAGAAAGTCCAATATTCTTATTAAACATGAAATCACATGAATTTACATAAATTGGAGTAACAGAGAATATGTTCCTCATGGCTCCATAAACCTCATTTTAGCACTTCATACTTCATCTTATCTGAAAATTGGTCTCTTTTCAGTTACCCAGACTGAATCCAAAATTTCCCTGAACATGGTGATAATTTGATTATATCCTAAGAATCAGCTTCAGAGTTGGATCCACTGGACAAACTGAATAGAGGAGAATGTTTGATGCTTACAGAACCCTTTTGAAACACGAGTACTCCATCTTTCTTAGACTGGAATATTTAAGAAAAGCCAATAAAAACCCCATGTGTCCTTTTATCTTGCTTCCTCATGAGTGTAGTCTCTGTAGTTTCTGTGCCTCAAGAGAGAAGTACCACAGGTTTATATTTATTTATGCTTATAACTATCTGTCATGTAGTAAGATATTTTTACTGTATGTAAATATATATACATATACCTCAAATATTCAAATATCTAACTAATTTCATCCTAAAAAAGATACATGTCTAAAAGATGAGGAATTAATTTTCCCGCGTCTGTATGTGTTCCTGTGAGCATTTCCCCTCCCATTGGCTTCATTGGGAGTCATAATGACCAACTTACACTACTTAATTAATTTGACATGCATTATTGTGCACATATACTACAGATTTAACATTACCATTTACAGTTTTCCCTATTAGGAGAATTTATTTTTTTACTCAAAACTGCTTTTTAGGCTAGCTCAGAGCTCCAAGGATAATGCTGGTTACAAATCTGGTTTAAGATTTGCATTTTTCTAAGCCCAGTGCTTTTATAATTTTCAAAAACCCACACAGAAATAAAATAATAGGGAGAAAATACAATTTTGATAAGCTAATGTTGGAGGTGAAATAGTTATTTTCTCTACTGTTGTTGTGTAATTTTTCTGCAATAAGAAGTAGCTCAAGCACAGAAACACTGGAGTCTCCGAGAACATTTAATATGATGACTGATTATTTAAAATATGCTGTGAAACACTTCGGGTTTAGAAATACTTATGCCCTGAAGACTATCATGAAGAATGGCTGCATTCCACAGCAAGAACAGTGTTTGGAAAGCTGAGCTCACTCCAGCCTACTCACAACGATGATAAATTGCATGTATCGTACACTGTATGTACAGTTTTTATGCAGGTGTTTCACAGGGGGGTTGAGGTGGGTTTTTTTGATTAAAAAATATTCTTGATCACTTTCTTCCTGCCTCCTCTAAAAACAAATATAAAAATTATTTTGCTATTTCAGCCCCAAAACTACAAGTAGAACGACTGTTGCATTATCTCTGTTATCTCTGCAACAGGAATGGAAATCAAAATGATTTTCCAATATGTTCTATCCCTAAGTAGCCTGTTCTGTAATGAAACAGGGAAAACTCCAGAATATCTTTGACCTCAATGTTCATAATTCTAACCCAGCCAGCCCCGTGCTGCCCTTTGCCTATTTCACTGTGTTGGAGGGAGCAAAGCCAGGTCACTGTGCAGTCTTGGAAGGTCAGATTGAAGCTTCCAGGCTTTTTAACTTACTAGGAACAAAAACAAGGAGCAATTTCTTGCTGACACCTTTTCCGGGGAAAACTGGTTACGTTGTCATTAGTAAAACAAAAGGCTCCTGCGTTACCTAGACAGGAGCAGCTTTGGGGGTTAGAGACATGAAGGAAAGACCAGGTACTCCTCCCCCTTCTTTCCCTCCTCCAAAATATAATTAATCTGTTTAGAAGGAAGCAACGATGGAGAAGAGCATGTCTGGGTTATCTATTTCACCCCATCTTCTCGTAAAGCTTGAACCATTATTTGCTCATCTGTTTAGACACTGTTTTTCCTACTCACCATTGCAAGTTATCAGGAAATCATTTATCCATGGTGACTCAGTTATTAGATCACATCCAAAGGAATACACAGGGCAGGGCAAGGACATGAAATCAACTATGGCAGGATCTTACACAAATTTTATAAAATTTTGGCGATTTTTTTTACCCAGACCGACTGTCACTCACCTACATTACAGCTGGGACATAATCAGGACTTGACATGTAGGGTATTTGTCTCAGTATGATGGTCTGGGGACAAAAGAGTAAAGAGACTTTATCAACATAATTTTTGCACCAGAGGTGACAATGATCTCTGGTCATCTTATTTACTGACACAGATATAGTCAAAGTGCTTTATATTAAATATATATTTCTCATAACACTGCAAAAATCTGTAAGGGTTCAATAAGATGCACAGTTTTTATAGATGCACACAACCTAATACACTTCTCAGAAACTAAATATTTCATTATAGATTTACCAGCATGAAAAAAATCACTTCCTCAGAAATATGTCGAAATTCCGAAATCACTGTTCATTTGTCAGGCAGGAGTAAAAGTTACAGAGCACAAGATGCAATATTTTTGGCAATGTAAAATAAGTGTTGCAAGATTGAAGATGTTGCAAATGTTTTCCTATAACTTTGCTCCATGCTATGTGTTTTGTCTGAAATATTTCATTGAGGTGAAACTCAAATTTTTCTCACAATTCACACGGCAGGAAATAATGCAGTAAAAACCCCTCTAATTTTGCCATGTTTTTCATGCCCCTAAACCCTATTGAGCTAACTACACTTATCTTAGGAATGTAGCCAATAGAGCATTTTTTTCATATTAATGTGCAACATATTTAAGAGTCTCATCTGCTTATTTTTTTATTATTTTCTCAAAACAAAAGTATGGGAATTGTACAAAATCATATGCAAAACAGAGAGACTTTGTCAGAAGCAATTTGGTTATAGATTATTTCTGTTTTGTTTTGTTTCCTTTTTCATCCACTAGAGCCATTAGCACTTAATAATACAGCATAATTCACTGATTCCCCTAGGCAAGGAAAGTTTGTAGGCACAAAAATGTTGAGGAGGGGGGTCTTAAATGAAGGTGTCTAACCTCAGAAATTATGCTCTCAAGAACGAGTTTACAAGATAGAAGTGATTTTTCTCCTTGACCCTTTAGGAAGACAGTTAGTACTTCTTTTGAAAGGGATTTCTTACCCACTTCTTGGTTCATTGTCCTGGGTCTGGCTACAGGCATTTCTGTGCAGCAGAGGGTAGGCTTAAGCCACAGGGTCTGTTCCTACCTTCCCTCTTTTCAACACTTCTACATTGGGCAGATTGTTGCTCTATATTCTGGTTTTTGAGGCTCCTACTCTCTGTGCATCGTAAGGTAAAGCCCACACAGAAAACAGGTTGGGAGTTCCACTTACCTGCACAGCACTGGGAAACTTCCAAAGCTGCAAGGCACTGTGCCATGGAGTGTAACACTTTCCAACACACTGATTTTTTGTAGGAAAAAACCCCAAACAAACAAACAAAAACAAAAAACAAACAACAAAAAACCAAACCAAAACCTAAACTAAAACCAAAACAAAAACAAAAACAAAAAAACCCCCTCCACCAAATAAACAAAGCCATAAATTCCACAAATTAGATTAGATTTACAATCTGCACATCAGATATGAAAAACAAAAAAAACCCCAACAAAAACAAAAACAAAACCAAAACCAAACAAAAAACCAAACAAAAAACCCAAACAAACCACCAGAAAACTGCTTTAAAAAAATAAAATTCTGAATAACTTATCTCTCAAAACCAATACAGAATATGCTTTGCTTACTGTAAGGGGTTCTTAAACTCTTTTCTGTTCAGCACTTTTGATGTGATGCCAACAGCTTCCACAGACACACACCTGTAGCAATGCTGACCTGTCCAATATTAAGCAAACTTATCTACAACTGCATCATGGCTTAAAATATGATTGTTCACTGAGCAGCTGTCACTGAAAAGAACTCCATAGACTATGTGTAGAATACGAGTTGGTCAACACAGGTGAGATTAAAACAGCCTGGCCCTTTATGAACTCACATAATAAAAATAATAGATGTGTGGAGTGACCGGACTCTATTTCTGCCTTGCTTGATCCACAAACCATCTTGACCACCCCTTATGTAATTTTTAAAGGAAACACAACTAACTTAGGACTCAAAACTGTCTATTTGTCCTTCAGAGCTGAAGATGAGATATGGATTATGGTCGGACATGATATATATACCAGTGGAGTTACAGTCTGTACAGAATACAACTGAAGAACTAAACCCAAGCTAAACTCAGCTGAGTCTGAAATAAGAGTAAACCTGGAATATGTTTATTAGGAAGAGAAGTTTTAAATGCTAAACACAAGTGCCATGTCTCTGTGACTGACCTGATAAGCATGTATAGAATCTTCCTAATTGTTTGGAGATCAGTGGGTTGCTCTTTAGGTCGCTAATTTTTATACATGACACATGAAGCTTCAGCTAGATAAAAAAATGATACTTGATAGACTTCAGGAATGATACTGAGTAAAAAGACACAGCATTCCAACTAACTGCAGCCAAAAATCCTTCAAGAAATTAGCAAAGTAGAATAACATGGTGTGCATCATACTGGGGTATTTATTTATTTTGTTCATTTGATTGGGTAATACAAACCCCTCATAGATAAGGTGATTACAAAACAGGAATAGCAGCCAAAGTCCTGGCACAAATTACTAAAATCCCCACCTCACTTTTGTCAAGATCAGCATCGTTCCCAAGCCAAATTTTGTAAAAAGGATATACTACTTGAAAACAGCAATGAGAAAGGGATCACTGGAGACTTAGAGTCTGGCAACCAAGTTCTGGGAAATTCTTTTGAAAAAGTGACTAAACTGGAAGCTGAGAGAGGCCTTCCTGAGTTTTTAGGGGAATCTGTACCCTGGACATAATACACTTATCACAGAAAATCAGGTTTTGTGTCAGTCAAACCATTTTCCAAAATTCAGAAATTACAAGAGAATCTTGATTTTTATGTATATAAAAAGCTAAAATGAAAATCAAATATCAAAAAAAAAAAAAAAAAGAAAAAACCACAAACAAACAAACAAAAAAACAAACCAAGAACAAAGCCACAAATATTCTTTCATTATCTAAGTTATTCTCTATGGATTTTTAGTTGGTCAAATTAAAACTGCATGAATCATGACCGTGACTATAAATGTGATGATGAAATGCCAAAATGTGTTTTCCCGTTCAGACTAAAAGCATCTTGTAGCTTTGAGTGATCAGATGCCATTGACATTGTGACATTATAGCACACACTAAATTGCATACTTTATTATTAGTTGGGACAATCTATATACATTAGTTATACATTAATCTATATACATTAATAATAAAGCATACTTTATTATTAGTTGGGACAATCTTCATTTTATTACCAAAAACATTGTTTTGTTCTCCTAGACTGCTTTTACCAAATATGTAGTCCCACAACTCTCTTTTCAATTAAGAAAGAAAGTTACATGGTTTTCTACCTGGTCATGAGGATATCTATTATAACTTATATCATGACAATCATTACTAAACATTTATAATATATATAAAATGTTGTATAAATTATTTTGTTCAAGACATACGTAAACTGTCATAGAAATGGTAAAATTTGAAAAAAAGCTTATGACAATCAAACATCTGCCATGCAAACAGCATTTACAGCACTAAATACTAATATTGTAATAAAATAGAAATGTTGATTCTTCCACTCAGAAGAATAAAAAATTGAATGTTTTTGTCCAAGTAATTCTTATGCTACTTAATAGTGAAAACTACCCTTGATTTGACCTTGTCATAATTTGATCTCAAAGGCTGGTGATCTCTCTACCTTTTAGGAAATGTTCATCAACCCTTAGAAGTCATTCTGCATATTAGACAAAGCTGCCTATTTACACTTTTTAATCCTGGAAGGGTGACAGTCAGTGGAATGATGGAAAGAAATGATCAGTGACTGAATAGTACTTATGTTTTTCATACAATGTTCTATAAGATTTATATAATGCAGCTTAAAATCATCTGATTTTCCTCATGATGAAGTTTATTATCTTGTTCATTTATTCACAGAAAGTCAAATTATGTCAAAGAATTGATGACAGGTTCTCCAGTCATAAACATTATTCTTATCTGAGAACAAATCATGGCAAACTTGGAGAAAAGGAAAAGGATGTCATTTAGTGATATATATTAGTTCTCAAATATCTGACTTTAGACTGATTTCATTAAACAAAACTATGCTTACCACTTTTTCTTTCTTTTCAGGAAATTGTAAGGATTATAGAAAATCGAAATTGGATGAAAGTTAATATATGAGAAATACATAGCATTGGAAGATTCAGTAAAATATGTCTTAAAAGTCATATGCAAGGAATAGGTTTAATGTTCTGTTTTTAGATGCTCCTTCTCTTCATTTTCTAAAGATTTTATGTCTATTCATACCTCACATGTAGATGTAGAAAAAAGATTATCCTGTATATAAAGATAAAAATATATTGCAGACATTCAATAAATTTTGAATATAAGCTTCATGGTAAAATTAATTTCAAATGCAAATTAAAGGGGTTTTATAAACAAGTTTCAGAATGCTTAAGATAAAGTAGAATGCCATTGTGGACATATAAGTACCATTTTAACTAATAAGATGAAATTAATGATCTCTTAACTGTATATTTATGTATCTCTTAACTGAACATATTTATCAAGGTTAACTTGAGGAAAAAAATACTTGGAATGCCAAGGTAGTTTTTTCTTTTCATGAACAATATTTTGAAAACAGCATTGCCCAGCCATTTTTTAGTATGACTCTACCTTTTTTTTTTTCCCAACCTAAACAAGATAGGAAATATATGGTGGGCTAGATCAGGGAAAGCAAGCTTCTCTTATATTCACAGATGCATAACAACATCCTGCTCTTTCCTCACCTTTAATCAGGCTTTTCTAAAGTAGGTTATGAACTTACTAAAAGTGGTTTTTTGGCCTGCACATGAAGCAGGTGAGTTCTCAAAAAGAAAAGAAGGTATTGGCTATTCTCTGTTAAAGCACTCCTACCTTATCTCATTTAATCTGGTCCTTAGCAGGCAGAAGGGTGCAGGTTTCCAGTCCATCAAATTCTCATTGTAGACAACACCACTTGCCTGAACTGTGACAGTGATGAACAACCCCACAGCATCCCAAAATTCCATCCCAATCCATTGTAGAGTAGCAGAGTAGCAGAAGTGATACCTTGTTCAAAACTCTCCCAAACAAGTACAGAAATCGAGATGGCCATTGCCCAGTGGTTGTAAATCACCTGTCTAAATGCCATCTTAACTCTGGGCTGTGAAGACCATTGAAGAAACAGTGTAGTGTCTTTTGCTGTAATTCATGTGGAGACTGTAATGCCGTGCAAAAAAAAAAATCCTTCTTCCCTGCACAGCTCAATCTCTGATTAACTTCAGCTCAATAAAATCAATGACATAGTCTTCTTTGCAAGAAATGTTTCCTAATCTACAAACGGGCCTTTTGTGTGTGCCTGCGTGTGCACATGTATGTACAACCATCCCTTATACCTGAAACTTAGAATTAATATGTACAACATATTCATCATGTGAAATTAAAGAAGATCTGATAAACTAAATCTATTTACTTTCAGGAGCTGCCTATTGGGTTAAATCCACCAGTGGTGTCCAATGGGGAATATGCCAGTAAGAACTTGGGACATAGTCATCACATAAAGAGCACCAAATAAACATGGGCTACTGAAAGTGAGTAGTGATCAAAAATTGGTCTAAAATGCCTAATGGATATTAAATACTTTGGCTCTGGTGCTTAACCAAGAGGACTGGAAGAGCAAATGCCAACTATAAAAATAGAAGCATTACTTTTACATCACATTTATTACACTTCCATATTTTTCTGTGTGCTGTTGCCATCACTCTGACTTGTCATGATAACTTGTTTCTGGCTCTACCTCTACTTCTGTTGATCCAAGGGGCTCATTCAATACCCACTAATAGAGGCAAGGGAAATCTTTCCATGACTTCAGTGAACTCTGGATCAGATCTCACATTTTCTTAAACTTCCACATCCTTTGAGACCCCAGCTCTCACATTTAACCTTAGACAATATTGTCTTCACAAATGGATATTTTTTTACTATGAAAATCAGTCTTTTCTTCTTGTTGAGGAAAATGATGCCAGCCCCATTATTTATATCACATTTAGCAAACCCACAGGAGTTGAGCAAATCTGGAACCCTCCAGGAGATTGACTGCCTTGATGAGTGTAGCATAAGTCACCCAGGCTGAGGCCATTCACTCAGTTATTTCCGTGTGTAAATATTAAGTTACAATATACTGTAATGGAACTAACAGTGCCTGCCCCAAGTCAGGTGCAATGAATGAGCTCTGGTTCAGTACCAATGGTTACACACACCCAGCACCCTTTGCCTGCACGTGGACATGCATTATCTCAGACACTGAGACCAGGCTCTCTGTAATTTCACATCACAGCCTTGTTTTGCTGTAGCCCAGCTCTTACCCTGCAGGTGAAATTGCTCCCAGCCTGCAATTACTCGACTCTGCCTTTGCTGGAGAAGGGACGGGACACTGGACCCACACTCAGACCCCTTGGAGAATGGTGTCTGTCACTGCTGAGATGGCTGACTCTTTTGAGCTTAAAAACAGATCTGCCCTCCCTTAATGGTCCTCTTCTCCGTTTGGAAGATTATTAGCCGAACATGTGGTTGCATTTTGTGGTTTTGGACCATGAGAGGAGGGGGATGGTGAGACAAATTATTTAGTATATAAGGCACCTTACAAAGTCTTGTTTCACATGGGCCACTTGTTTCTGTGGATTATCTCTGTACAGAACACACAGAACTTCTGTGCCATCACTTTATAAAGAGTAGTGCAAAGTCTATGTTTTCCATACTACTTACCCATCTTACAGAGTAGAAAATATCTGTGATATTTCTCCCACCCTCCCCAGAAAGTATCAAATAATTCTTCAATCCAAGAAAGGGTATTATACCCTAAATCATAGCTTTTTATGAATTTGCTACTAAAATACCAATGAATTTCCCAATGCAAAATAAATAGGCAAACCGCTAATAGAAGCTGTTTCTCCACATGAAAAGCCCTGATTTAGTTATTTTTTCAACGTACACATAAGCACCAGACTTTTGTGTCTAAAAAAACTTCCATACGTTCATTATATAAAAATAATATTTTTCACATTATAAATATGTAAAGCAAGCTTCTGAAACTTCTTTATGTCTAATTCATCTAATTTGATGTTGCTTTCTAGTAAGTTACAATCATAATTTTCCCTGAGCTCCTTGCTTCAGTCATCATTCGTCAGTTCTCAGACTAAAAGGAGTTTTTACAGCTGGGTCATAAACCAAATCAATGGAAATGTTGATGCAGTATTAACTATATCAATCCTAACAGGTGTCTCTATAATAGCACTTGTAAAAGAAACACCTCTATGCAGTTCACCAGCAGGCTCCAAGGAGTGTGCAGAAGGAGGGAGTAGGGAATAAGGAGTAATTAGGGTTTTCACTAACCAGAAAGATAGGTTCTTTCAATTTTTGTCCATTAAAAGTCACACGTGTAAGCATTGTGGTAATATAGATCTCAGCTGCACACTTCCAGTAAACTCATGACGAAATATTAAAAACCAGCCCCAAAGAGGAATGGTTAATCTTCCAATTAACTTTCTCATTGTATGCAACCCCAGGAGCTCTGCCACATACTCATATGCAGGTGTCCATGTAAGGGATTTTTAGCAAGGAAAGTAGTGTCTGTTGGAGTTATTGGTAAGAAAATATGCCACCGATCTGACGTATTTATTATTTAAATCACAGTTTAGGAAATGTCTTTGCACTGTGTGTTGGAAAGCCAAGCTGAGAATTTCCTGGGGAGGTGACCAAGAGCCCACTGCAGAAGGCACCACCACAGCCCTTGGAGGTGCCTCAGGACAACAGTCTGCCCCAGGAGCCCTTTTGGGGTGCATTCCTGTACACAAAACACACAGCTCTATAAAGTTGGGTACTGTGGTGATATGTGCTTCATAATTTCTTTTTTTTTCCTTTTTTGAGCTTTCCAACCAAATAAGATCTCCCTCTGATTAGTGTAACTCCATCCATGTCACATGAACAAAGTGTTGCCATTTCTTATCTCTTACTCCTCTTGCAACCCTGCAGAGCAGGAGCATCTTTCCTATGCTTTGGACATATTGGCATATGCTAGAAGGATTTGTTATTCAAGGCCACTGATTTCCCTTAGAGAAAGCTGAGGCACCTCCTGTGGTGATTAGTCAAGCTTCTTATTAACTTATGTATGAGTCACAATGGGCTAAAATATATGATTAATTCAATTTCTAATGAAACAATAACCAGTAGCAAAAAGAAGGACTGCAGTGTGCAGAACAACTGTTCCTGGTCAAAACCCAGGAGCCTTTGTGTAAGAGAAATTAAAAATGCAGGAACATTTTTTCATTTCTTAGATTGTTCCTGTATAACAAAAAATGTAATAGTTTGTCCTAACCTCCAGACAGCAACTTTGCCTGTGAAATATTAAATTTATTGTGAAATGCAGAAAACATGAGTGTTCTACCAGCGTGGTGGTGTTTCTAAGGAGTCTGCACATCTCTTTGAGCACGACACTTCAGAGGACTGGGATGAGGCACAAGGGCCCTTCCCCAAGTGCCACACACCAAACATCTGCAGAAGCTCCCAAGCAGACAAAAGTCCTTGTCCTTACTGCAGTCACCTCCATTGTGCTTCACAGTGGCAATGTCCAATCCAGGTCAACAGGACTCAGAAGCACCATACTTGCTGACTCCTTTTGAACCTTCATTTATCTTGGGGAAAAAAAAAATGACAAGTAAGGAAGTGTCTACAAAGGGCCACACACAGTGGGAAACATTTTCTCTCTCAGAGAATGAATTTCTCTTCATTACAGGGGACAGCCAATATTTGCCCCTTACTTGGGAACATTTACAGGTCCAATTCCTTTACAGATTTTGTCCCAAGGGCTGCAATGTCTCTGAAGACCATTACATAGAAGTTCTCCTCTGTAGCTTAATATGATACTGCACAACAGGTTTAGAAACTGAATTCATGAAAGGTTTTGAGCAACAAGAATAAAGTTTCCCCATCAGAGATTCCTGGATAGCTTGATTCTTTGCTGGTGGCTGCCTGGGGTTAGCCTGGGAGGAAAAGAGGGAGGGAGGAGACAAGAAGCACAGCAAAATAGGTTGCTGGAGAGTCTGTTGGGATCTATTAAACTTGGATGAAAACATGACTTCCAGAGGGGCAGAAAGGAATAAAATTCCGTCTCCTTCATGAAAAACAGATAAAGAACTCTCTTTTCCTACTTTTGGTGTATTCCAACACAAAGCCCCTTCTGGCCTCATTAGCACAGCTAGAGCTTCCTCTTCTGATTCACTCCCTCCTCCTCTTCGGGATGTGGACCTGAATATTCTCATGAGCAATGGCAGGAGCACCCAGCTGGAGGCTTCACTACTGAGGTGGTGTGTTCCATATCCCATCTGTCAGCATCAGACTGTGATTCACAGGGACATAAAACTGAAGGATGAAAAATCTGGAACTGCATATAAACAGTTCAACTCAATAGGCTTCTTTAGACATGTTCCAAATATTTGTGCAGCAGGCTACAACCAAAGGTAGGAGTATCACCTCCAGAGTAAAGCTACCATTTGGAGTTAGTCACCCACTCAGACTGCCTTGGAGTGACAAGTGTTTGCTGTGTGACTGTCTTCTAATCTTTGTGCAACTTTGAGGTTTCTTTGAGGACCTGAATCAAAGATGTCCAAAGAAGTGTGCGCTAAAGTTTTTCATTTTTGTGTAATAGTAGCAAGATCCTACACAAATTCCAAAACAGAATAATTTGGCAGTCTCTCACAGCTAAAAATATTATTTTCTTTCAGTAAGAAAAAAATTAAGTACTATTTGACATTCATATTTTTATCATCTTGACATTATAAAACCCAAAGGAAAGACTAGCAATTCCCTTTTTGTGCTGCCAGCATTGGTCTGCCTTTGATTTCCACTATGCTATGCCTAAATGTGAAAGTGCTCTTTGGAGAGGCCTGATAAAAAGATATGAAGCATGAGGAGTCTGTTCTTCACCATTTCTTTGGAAGGTGAACTCAAAATGGGGAGTCACACACTTCTTAATGAGCCATTCTATTTTCAAGGCATGTTCATGTAGAATTAGCTCAGTCTCTCTAAAATAAAAAGTTAATACTAAGGGGGAAACATTCCCCACTGTTTAATCCCCTCTAGCACTGCATCTGAAATCCAGCCAAGTATCACATGTGTACAGTGCTCAGTATATACAGAATGTGTATGAAGTCAGCAAAACACAATTGCAGGGCTTCTATTGAAAAAAAAACAGGACTGATCTTTTGACAGAGAAAACACTTCTTTCTCACCCAGTTACATCAAACTGGCTTTATATTTCATCAAGCATTTTGCTTGCCTTTTCATTTTCTTTCTCTTCTTATTTTTTTTAATTACTATTTTAAAATTCTTCCTGATCATCCAAAACCTGTGGGAATAATCATAATGTTCATAATCCTTCCCCTGCAACCCTCCTTCTGCTTCATCCCTTTCTTTTTTTAGCATTTTGGCAGGCCTGATCAATGTTGATTCATTGAAGGGAACAGAATCTGCAAACCCTTCGGTAACACTAGACAAGCTGCTACTAGAAGCAGCTGCAGTTGCAGTTCGCATCTCACTGGGGGTTTTTCAGAAAACCCACCCACAACACACTGGGGGAATTCTCCCGGACAAGCTGCAGGTGCTATGGATATTTTCATTTAATATTCATTCTTGCAATTCAGCACATTTGTAATCCATGTGGTAAACTGTTACTTACATTTCTCCCAATGGACCACAACCAGATGTCGAAAATAAGAAGTCCGGTGGAGATATCGCTGCTTCTCCTCTTCGTTGTGCATTTCAATGGGCTTAAAGCAAATCTGTTTTCTCAGGACAAAAGAATGTGCTTTTATATTTAAAGACACTTTTGTTGACATTAAGAACTAAAAAATATATCTAGAAATTGCTAATATGTTTTGTTTATTTGTAACCTTTTCTACTCTACTCATTACCACAGTGCTTTTGTGTTCTGAAAGCATGACAGAGTTTTTGATTTTTGGAAAAAAAAGAGAACTAATACTTGAGTTTTTTGTACTTAAATACATACCAGAGATTGGTTGGGTCTATATTGGTTTATTTGTTTGGGGTTTTTAAGGACAAAAGAAAAGCACAGCATTTTTATCTGATGCCATTTCAGAAGTAATCCCCCACAATGCGCATCAATGAGAACAAAGAATTTGCTATTGTCTTTGTTTTTCTGTACTCTGCTCATACCTAGCATCCTAGGTACATTCTAGCAGTAGTTGAAATAATATCAAAACTTTCTCTAACAGCTCCTCTACAGAAAAGTAGGGGTGGGAGGACAATCACCTGAAGCCTCAGGTACAAAAGTGTTCATGTTTCTATAAATTTTTAGGGTAAAAATGTTATTCTACAAAAGAATGTCCCCAGCTTTCTGACTTGTGCATGTATCTCCAAACCCACAAACACTGAGAGGACAGTAGATACAGGTAAGAAAATAGATGGTTCTTTCCTTGGACATCTTTAAATTTTGAAAAGATTTCCATATTTTATTCTGTGTGGAAACCATTCTTGTTTTCTGTACTGAATATTTTCCTGTATCCTAGAAAAAAAAAAAAAACCAAAAACCAAAAAAAAAAAAAAAAAAAAAAACCCAAAAAAAAAAACCCCCCAAAAAAACAAAAAACAACAAAAAAAACCCCAATGTTCCATATGTCTAGAGGATATACAATTTTATTGAAGATAACAGTTGTCCTAAAAATTTGTCAACAGAAGTTCAATCCCATTGAACAAAGTCATACTCTTCCTGGCACTTCTGAGTCAGAAAAAGAACAGCATCTTTACTGAATCTCCCTGAGAAGACAATTTGAATGAATATAAAAATCTGGTGAATGAGGACACCACATTGATGCATTTAATTGGTTTATTAGGGCCCCCAAAACTGCATCTGTCTCTCCAAAGTCAAGAATTCCAGCATAAACTTAGGTCATGATTAGATTAGTGACCTCATCCCGGTCTCATATTGCAGACACTGGCCGTGACCTCCAGTTTCAGGGCACATGGGGTGAAATCCTAGCTATGCTGAAGCCAGAGGGGCCCAGGATGGTTTTCTCCTCACATTCTTGAGTCCTTCAGGCTTTGCAGCTGTGCTGCAAAAGGGTGACATGGCTGTAGAATCCCAAAGGTAAATTGATTGTCCATTCTACATGTGAAAATGCTCATGTGGAAAAGGTTAATTTCTTTTAATCAGACAAAAAAAGGAAAGGAAAATAGGGAAAAATTTTAAAACACTTCTAAAGGATTGCTTGAAAATGTTTGGAAGAAAGATGTGCTTGCCTCAGAGAAGACAGTATGTGAAGACAATGAACCCACTATGCAGGGTACCAGAGTAAATCCTATAATTGTGCAGCTACTAAAGATATGCAAGAAATAACATGAGTAGGTATACAGTATATGCTTGAAATCCTACCTTGCCAAAGCTACCGTGGCTCCTTCATGAGAATTACAGATTGGTGTGCTAGGATGGGAGAGAGCTGAAAAACCTCAAGGGCCCAAAGCAGTGCTTTTTCCATTTGCCTTACCATTACTGAAACACCTGAGCTGAATAACCTATGTTAAGCTGCTGTAAAAAAAAAAAAAAAATTCAATGGATCTCATTATGGCCCAGAATTTCTCATTTCCTACTTGTGGTGGGATGCTGGTTGCACCCTGGGTTGCTGTCTGGAGCATATAATGACAGTGGTTCAGGGCCCTTTAAAGGTATTCTCTTTTTACAATGCCAACAAGGTAGTGGCAGTAAAAAAGAGAAGGGGGGAAAGAATCGAGCCCATAACAATGCTGGTGAATGAGAAGCATATGTGCTGACAGAGGAATGCGTTCTGCAGGGAGCTGCACAGAGTTAAACCCGCATGGTCCACGGGTTCAGAGATGTGACAGCAAGTAAGGAAGGCTAGTGGGAAGGTGACAGGAGATACCAGCACAAAATCCCGTCGATAAACAGATGAGGGTTTTTACATGTGACCATGACAGCATTTTTAGAAGTGTTTTCAAGAGAAGACATATGTGAAAAGGCAATGGCAAAACAGTTTCTAGACTCTGGGCTCCATGGAGTTACGTAAAGGGATAAGCATTCAAAAGTGCTTAATTTACATTCCATTCTCAAAAATTCTGTCTAACAGTTAAGATGTTATCTACTACTACATTTCAGTGCCCAAATCTCTTTCAAAAACAGAAATTCAATGTCAGGCCATTTAAATGTTTTGAAAACTTTATTTTGACACCTTTGTTTTTAATTAAACCGAGCTTCTGATAATTCTAGTAAGCATGTAAATACTAAGTAGAGTTTATTATTTAAATAATTTTAATGGAAATAATAAAAGACTATTTGTTTCAGCAATATAAGCCATAGCTGTGAAATACAAGATTAATTGTACTCATACAGATATCAACTAGTGATTTTTTGGTTTTAATCATGAAACAGCCAAATATAGACTACACAACTGTTCAAGATGGGATATGAAGATGTTACCTTAGATTGTTTCACTTTTGTGGTCATGAAAAATGAAAATTCAGAGCAAATATGGAAAGTAAAAAGTAAGAAATCAAGGTTTTACCTAGAGCTTCTGATACAGATTATTATGGGGAGGAATAGCTCAGAGAAAAGGTGTTTGAAAGATAATCTGAAATCTAATTAAATATACTTCATCATTCTCCTCATCCAGCAGGATGGCTGGATACTTTGCATTTTATGTGAGACAATACTAAATGCCACTATTTTAGTTACCTTTGATAAAATTTTTATGGCAAACTTATCATTATCTTCACAGTTTTTCTCTAGTCCATACTTTAAGCTTTTCCTTATTTGTTTCCCTTACTCTGCCCTTTCTACTTTCCAATTGCCTTTACAATGCAACTGCTTCCAAAAGTTCATTTTCTTCATTCATGAATCCAGAGCAAGCCCTTTTCAACCCAAAATCTCAAATTACACTCAGATTTCTATAGATCCTTGTTCCATTTTATCCAAAGGATGTTCATGCCCTCTTGGTAAAATATTATAGTGATAATGTCTCCTTGGCAGTCCTTGATTTCAATTATCAATATGAGACTTTGGACTGAAAATCTTCAGGCTATTGAGGTAGGGTTGTTTTTTTGTTTGTTTGTTTGTTTGCTTGCTTGCTTTTGTTGTTGTTGTTTTTTTGGGGGGGTTGAGGGGTTTTTTTGTTTGGTTTTTTTTTTAGTCTTAAACTTTCTTGGTGAAGCTTATAATTTATTCACTCAATCACAGAATCTCAAAATAAACTGAGTTAGAAGCAACCCACAAGGGACATTGAGTCCGACTCCTGTCCCTGCACAGGACCGCAACAAAAATCACACCACATGTCTAAGGGCATTGTCTAAACACTCCTTGAGCTCTGTCAGGCTGGTGCTGTGACCACTGCCCTGGGGAGCCTGTTCAGTGCCCAAACACTCCCTGGGTGAAGAACCTTTTCATGATATCCAACCTAAACCTCCTCTGACTCAACTTGATGCCATTCTCTTGGTCCTGTCGCTGTCACCACAGAGCAGAGATCAGTGCCTGCCCCTCCTGTTCCCCTCACAAGGGAGTTGTAACTGCTGTGAGGTCTCCCCTCAGTCTCCTCCAGGCTGAACAGACCAAGCAACCTCCGTCACTCCTCACACGGCTTCCCCTCAAGGCCCTTCCCCATCTTTGTCTTTCCTTGGACACTCTCTAACAGTTTAATGTCTTTCCTGTATTGTGTTGCCCAGAACTGCCCCCAGCACTGGAGGTGAGGCTGCCCCAGTGCAGAGCACAGCAGGACAATCCCCTCCCTCGCCTGGCTGGTGATGCTGTCCCTGATGCCCCCAGGACAGGGTTGGCCCTCCTGGCTGCCAGGGCACTGCTGGCTCATGTTCAACTTGCCATCAATCAGTCTAATAATTAAATCTTAGGCATATTGGAGGAATTACAGAGTGTACTCTGGTAGAAATTTAGCAGGGATTCAACAAAACTTCTTTTCATCTTCTACTGCACTTTCTTTCTTTCTAAGATTTTTCTTCAATGCATAACACACTTTAAAAGCTAAAATTTCTGGACTTTTAGGACTAACAGTAGAATTTATCATTTTTTTTTCCATACACAATTCCACTGACTTCTCTTGTGACAGCATTTGAAAGTAAAACCTCCTCGATTTACATCACATTTAATGACCTTTGCTCCTGTGGGAGTTCTGAACTAAATAGAGTCCATCAACACATCTCAAACCTTTTTTGCTTTTTAGATTTCCCTTTGCTTAGTAATGCTAGAAAGTAAGTGGTTCCAATTAAACTTAAATGTCAGTCCTTTGTTTGGCCACGATGAAGGATTCAGACAAGTTCATAACGAATAAAATTTCAATATCATTTTGATCTTGTATAAAAAATTATCATTACTCAGTTTAGATCCTACGAAACTCCCAACACATCTGGCAAAAAAGTTAGTTCTTAATTCTCGAGTCTCTGTATACTCCAGAACATGTATGGATGTCCAAACTACTCCAGTGAAATTCCACACAAATAGAGCCTTCAGAAAGTGAATGGATCACATCTGAGAGAGCTCAATTTCAGGGGCATGGAGAACTTTGCAAGCTGAAGCCAAAAGATATGATTCATATCAGATAAAGTACGAACTGCTTCTGCAAATGTAACCCTTGGGGATACCTAATATTGCTTATGAGGAGATGGGAGTCCAAGGAATAAGGTCAGAAGAACTTTGTAACTAGGGAAAAAGATTTTAAAATATCGAGAGAAACTGTCTGTGGGAAAAGGTTTCACAGCTCTCAACAAAAAAGTCAAAATATGCTTCTTGGAACTTGTTAGTATATATTTTTTAACTCCCATTTGGATTGTCTGGGAAAAATTCAGTCTCAAAATGCTCTGAGACATTCTTCATAATTGTCTGAAGGTGAGGGTGGCCTACAAAGTGTTTCAATTATCAAAGAAAATATACCAGCACATTTCCCTTCAGCACACATGGGCTTCAATTCAGCAGAGCTCTTGATTTGGTGTATGAGCTATAAGTGATTCCTTCACTGAGATCTCATTGGAAGAAAGCAAACCCAAGAAAAGCACTGAGACTATTTAGTCGATGAATTACCCAAATGCTGCTAACTGCTGGCTATGTCACAATTTTTAATCAGACTGAAGGGTTTTTGATATGGCTTCACATTTCTACAGTAATGTTGGAAAAGCTCAAGTCCCATTGAGGATAGAAAAATATATGGGAATTGTTTTTCTTTTTGCAACTCCATTTTCCTCTGTGGAGGTAAATCTTACCATTTGAGGCACAGGGGAATAAAAAGACCTGTTAAAGAGTTACTCTCTTTTTGTCTTAGAAGAAGGTGGAACAATATTCTGACTAAACAGTGGATCAGATTTCCAGAGATGAAAAGATGGCAGTCTAAAATTAAAAGTAAAATTTGTAAATAGACAAACAAAAAAGGAGTACACTTACAGCAGATATAGCTGCAGGTCCAAATAATGTGATTTCACAAGCATTAGTTAAAGGCATTAAATTAACTGACATTCTTAAAAATGAAGGAGATTCCTGAGGATTAGGAAGTGGCAAATACAACTCCATTAGTTTAAAAAGGGTCAAGAGATTAAAGACCAAGAAACTGAGACTGGGAGTTTAACATCTGTTGAAGGGAAATCTTGGAAACCTTAAACTATGCAGTAGGAAGAACACCTGGGAAAGTGCTTTTGTTAAGCAATGTGGAATCAAGCAGTTTGTGTTTAACTAACTATAAATGCCAGTAATTAATAGACCTGATCTGCTGGAGTTACTTGAAAATAACACTCTTGTGATAAGAGGAGATGAGCTGACTGGGTGTACATAGTAACACTCAGAGAGACACTAGAATGTGTAAAAGAAAGATGAGGCAATAGGCCAAAACCCATTCAGGACAGTAACAATGCTTAAGAATGTGAAAGAAAGGCTGGGATCTTTTCAAATTATAAAAGGGTTCAAGTGGGAAGAACTGAGTGATCAGTTTGGGTCCTCTAAAATAGAAAATATGGATGTAAAATACTGTCAGTGTAAAGCTATTAAAATAATATTCAAGCATAAAGTAAATCTTGAGATTGTAAAGTTTTGTTCATTTATGCATTGTACCATTATACCATTACTGACTTAAAAAAAAAATTTGAGGAGGATTTTCAAATATATATTGCCATGTGGTCTTGCTTTTATATCTTCCATTCATTCATTCTGATTTACTCCAATTAAAGCTCTTTTGGAACTAGGCACAAAGTGTTTGGAATAAAAGTAATTCCTATCAGTGTTTTTATATTGAATGCAATGGAGTTTCAGTAAGGACTGGGACCCTTAAACAGGAAGTCTACGAAGAATTAGTCAACGGTTATTTTTGTGGTTTTTTTCTGAGCAGTGACAGTATATAAAAGCACCTGAGCTCTCTAGCTTAGAATCCAGGGGTGGCTTTTGAGGAAGGCTAAAAATCTAGGAGCACCTGGACTCCCATCCCAGCACTGCTGCAGATGCCTTGTGCTGCTGAACATGTTCTTCTGCTGCTTCTGGTTTAGTTTCCCCTTCTGTTAAACAGAGATAGTAAACCCAGCATGTTTTATGAGGTTAAAGGTGTTAAAGTTGTGAATTCCTGTAAAAACAGAGAATGGAAAGATATATAGAAATACAAAATATTTTTCTTCAGAAGAAAATGTGTGGTGTATTAAGCACAGAAGGAGTTCTCATTTGGTGTGAATCAGAAGAAGCACGTCACCTACTGTCTCAGTTTATAAGCCTTTTGACAAGACTTGGGTATTAATACCTCTCCAGATGCATTTGACCTCTTTCTGCTATGCCCTCACCAAGCTTGTTGCTGAAATAGTGATATTAGCTACAATTGGTCATGAAAAGAAAACACAGCACAGGTTTACCTCTCTGTGATGCTTCTCAGAGTGGGACATGATATTCAAGGGAGGGCCTGTACTCTCTGGTGACAGAATTAAGCTGTCACTAGAAATTCTCAAGAGAAACCTTCCTGAGTCCATTGTTTGACTGGCTGATCCCTGATGCACCAGTTTCTCTGGCAGATTCTAGGGAAAGGTCTGTCCTCCCACAGGAGAATGTCTGGAGCTGTTCTCCAGCTTGTCTCCAGCCCCACTCTCCAGTGGGATGACTGGCACATTGGGAAACAGCACTTGACAGAGTTCACGGACCCAAATCACCCAGCAGAGCATGAGCACAGAACTTCCAGCAGAAAGTAGATGGAAACGCTTTTCGTATACTGCGGTGAAACCAAATGAGGATTTTAAAGAATAATTAGACCAATAGGAAAGGAAACTTTGGTCAAAAAGTCTGTTTGAGAAGGAGGTTTTCTAAATAGATGCATTATGACTCCTAGCGAAGAAAGTTACTTCTTTCAGTTGCTGGAAGAAATGCCTCCCAAAGCACCTGTTTTCTGTGTTTATCCTCAAAGGAATGCAAACTTTAAGTTTTTTTGTTTTTTCATAGCTTTTTAACCTAAGTTCTGCCTTCCAAAATGCAGCTGTTTGCAGTTTTGATTTAATCAATTTTTTTCAGTATAATCCCTATGTTTTTCCCTTTGTTTAACAGAGCAGAAGGGCTAAAACAGGGAGCTCAAGCTATCCAAATTGGTTACTCGCCCCTAAATATTATTTTGCATTCATCATTGTTGAACTGTGTTGGTTATTTTTTTCACCTACATGACAGCTGATGATTTGCTGATTTTTTCAATACAGTTCTTATGTTTTTTGGGTTTTTTAAACATTGTGTGTTCATCCCTATTACATAAATCAATCTCAGACAAAAATATGGTGTTTCCTAAAAACAAAACTCTTATTTTCACTACTGCCCTGTCCATAGAACCAGACATATATCAACATAGCTTCGTTGACTCCAGCTGGGTGTACTGATTTTAAACAACTAAAAATCTCAGCTATGATATATTTTGGTAAATTAACTTCGTGTACTCTGGTCCACATTTAACCCATTTTGCTTTTTATGACTGAGACACCTTCATTGGGAACATATCACATTATCTACAGTCTGTTAATAGAAAAGTAGAAATATGAAAGACAAATGTATTGCCAGAGATTTGAGCTGTAATTATTTTTTTTCTGGACATGTCAGTTTAGGGTGATTATGTCGCCAACTTGCACCACTGAGATGAGTTCCTCAAACTGTGTGATGAATCTGAGCTTTAGATCTTTCATCCAGGGTTGCTGAGGGCAAGTGGGATTCAACTTCAAGTTTAGGCACTCCAGTGTAGATGTCTAAAGAAAAAGATACAAGGAATGCTCTTTCACAATAAGTCTGGTTAGTCACTGAAAATTACTCTTAGGTTTCTGTGAAGAAGACATTATTTTTTTCAATACACCTAGCATGTTTGTTTTAGCATGGCAGAATTTCCTATATTCTCCAAAGAACACAAAAATAGAAAACATAACTTTTAAGAAAAAATATATATTTTTGACTTGTAAAAGTTCTTGTGTGATATTTCAGACAAAAAAAAAATAATCCGCAGACACCCAGTTTTGTAACCTTCAACTTTTGACTGGAAGTTCAGGTTCCCTGGCTGAACCCCCTCTCCTAAGCAGTAAAGTGATATTCAGCCTCAGTAAGAGGGGGTGACTCATCAGGTCCTGCAGGAAGTTCTTGAGCTCTGAGCTCAAGCATTACAGGGCTTGGACATTACTCTTATCAGCATGCACTAAACTCATCACTGTAGGAAAAAAATCCGAGTAAAATATTGTGATTTTCTCCAAGAGGTTTCAGAGGAATTTTTGTTCAAAATTAAAGAGACAAATACCAAAACATTACATAGAGAAAAGCACTTTTCACTAACAATAAAGTATCTAATCCAAAATTTAGACAATTCAGACAGATTTTTGCCATCTTCTACAATCGACTAAAATCTCAATAATCATAAAATATGTATCTTTGGTAGGTAATCATTAGTGAGTCAAAAAGAACTTGATTCTTCTCACATTTTCCATGTTCACCTAAGTTACAAGTTCTCTGAAATAACATTATTTCTGCTTTACAAGCTCTTTTACAAAGAACTGAAGCACTCCAGGCTGAATTTTGGTCTTATGACCACCTCTTTGCATGTCCAAGAAAACAGCCTATATTTTACCATCTTAATGAAAGATTTCATTTTTGTGGTGCCTGAATTTGGTCTGGTCAGACACAGCAGTCAGAGTAACAGTGAAGGATGAGAAAATGAGCATTGCACCAAGATAAGCTTCTTCCCTCCTTCTGCACCACAATCTTCCAGTTGAAGCATTTGTAGAAGATTCTTTGTTTTACAAAGAGAAAACTACACAGCAGCAGAACCAGTCTAGCAATATATTCTGCACATTTCAAAAACACAGGGTTTCTTCATCTGTTGTAAATCAACAAAGCTCCAAGTGAAAACCTGACCTGACATTTAAAGTCATGGGCAGGCTGTACAAAAGACCAGGAAACAAGAACAGCTGAGCTGGGAAACTGCTGGAAGACCTAGGAGTTGTTTTCCCCATTCATGTGATGGGGAAGATAACGCCTACCACCCTCTCCAGAGTGTAATCCTTTACAGACAGAGACTAAGAGGGGCTTTGCTTGGGAAACCTTACACATTTTTGCTTTAAAGCAACCTGTCAAATAGTATTCATGAAGCTGCTTAGTTCTTGAAGTTCAATATTTCTTAGGAACAACCAATGGGAAAAGATCAGAGGTTTAAGGGCTAGACTACTAAATTTCCTGAAGACTTTGAGCCAAATACCCAGTGAAATAATCACACCGAACAAGCATTAGCTTACCAATCTGCATTTTGTTCCATAGCCAAATAATGAAAATTTGATAAGACATGATTTTTTTTAAGTGAAAAAAAACCACCTTAATTTACATTCCATATTGCAAAATTGGGGAAAATGGGCAATGAAATGTTAGAAAAGGGGTAAGACCAGCCAAAACCTTGCTTGTTTTGCCAAGACTGTGTTAGGTAAAAAAAAAAAAAAAAAAAAAAAAAAAAAAAGTGGCTAAAGTCAGAAATATACCACCGGAATTAATGTTTTTCAGATCTGTCAAGCCAATAAGCAGACAGTCAGTGTATAAATAACAGCCAGACTTTTTTGGGATTTTTTTCCAAATTTTTCAGTTTTCAGGGATCTTAAGCCGAGATTTGTTTTCTAGCTGCTTGTGAAAATAAAACATTATTTCTGAGCATTCCTGAGAGCATGGTTTAGAGGATTTTAATTATAACTAAGACCAAAGTTTGTTCTTTTAACAATCTCCTATCCCCACCAAAGGACATAAATCAGAGGTGAATTAGGAGAATCAGCATCCATGATGCTCAAGAAAAAAAATTGTTTGCAGGAAGGGGAACTGACTGGCACACTTAAAGACTGGGGAGTCATTAGCTGTCTGAGCAGTCTGTTGTGAACCATTCCAGACAGCACTTACTCCATGGCATTTCCATATGGTTACAGGGAAACCAGAATTGCATGACAGTGAGATACTTGACCTAAAACACATGGCAAACCTGGGAGATGGCAATTACAGTTCATCGTGGACAAATAGATTTGTTTTGCATGTAGCAAGAGCATGGTGAGAGAGAACTGCTGCTGTGAGACAATAAGGAAATGAAGACTGTGCCTCCACTTTCCCTGCCTCGTTTAAGAAGATGCAGCACTTTATCGTAAAGCTTTTATGGAAGATTCCAAGTAAGGCCAAACAAACTAGGCCTGGGGCTTAGAATAAAAACATCTCTCTTTGGCAAGATGGATACCCAGCCTACCTTCTCCACCCCCACCCAATTCATCCGTGACCATGGGTTATAGCACAACATAGGCACGTAAATTCAGATCATATGAACAGAACGATCTCCTTGCTAGACAAAAATTTCAGCCTGGTAAATATACGATAGCTCCATTCCTGTTTTGACAGTGAGTCCAGCAATAAATTCTGAACTGATTTTTATTTGATCCTCTCATTGTCTCACCATAAATTTGTGCCAGTGCTGACTCTCAAAGTACGGATTATATGTTTCCCTTTCACTTTGTGAGACATTAAATTCCACATATATCACACATTTATAGCAGATGTTCCTAAACAGACAAACCAGGTGCTAAACATATTTTATTCTGATGGGTAATTTTTGAAATTATTGCAATCAATGAGCTAATAATGCTGCTGGTAATGACAAAGTCGAGTTATTATTACCCATTACATTTAATCATTGACAGCAAGTTAATTGGACCTAATTGGAGAAATCATCATAAATAACACAGAGCAGATGGTGGACGTTTGTTTTTCCACTTCCAAATCTAACAGAGTTATAGATAAAATCTGGATGAACCAGTATGAAAGGGCAGATAGTGTGTATATCCCCCCATAAAACCATAGTTCACATTGGCAAAGTTGCAAGCCTGACAGGCACAGAGAGTTTTGACAAGGTTGGGTGGCTAAACAAAACTTTTTAGCTTTAGTTACCCATGTCTGTCAGCTTTTTATACACTGGTCTCAATCTCATGCACGCAACAGCATTGGAGGGTGATGGAGGAGAAGAGTGTAAATTAAAAAAGAAAGCAGGAAAGGGAAAACTGATCTGCTCAAACAGATGTGTTTAAAACACAAACTTCTGCATCTGACCTTATCACTGGAGATTCTTTTTGGTGAGAAATAGGCACTTCCTGGATATGACTTATTTTAACACAGAGAGGCTAGAATAGCAAGCCAAACTGTTCCTCCCTACCAAGTGTAAATGGTGTCAGATGGAAATGCCAAGATACAGATATCTAAGTGATAGATCCCACCCAATTTGTGCACAAATTGAGCCAAAAGCTAGGGATGTGGAAGAAAGTTTAGAAATATAGAAGATATCAACCTACCACATTTGACTTTCAGGTGAGAAGAGAGTCCCCCCTCCTTTTCCTTTTGCTAGTTCAGACCTAACAACACAGCCCATAAACTTGGGTGACTCTTTTTCTGAAGACCATGGCATTCATTTTTGTTATCATTCTTCCTGGTAAGGGCAAAAATAAACACACACACACACACACACACACAAAAAAAGGATCTGATATCATGAGATATGCAGTGCCTTATTATTGAGATATGTGAATAATGTATCTTTTTGTTCCTGCTTAGTTCTACCTATGTGCATTTCAGACTTTCTGCCTGTCTAGTAACTATTTTCCTGCTGTCTGATTTGAATGGGAAATGTTTCACTGACTTTTTTATACTACATCTGAACTGTATGGAGAGGAGAAATAGAACATGCAAGTGTGCACTCTGGGCTGATTGTGCTATAAATCCAGAAATGTTATTCCATTTCTTGCATCAGCATTACCATATTCTCCCAAGCTGTTAGGAGAACACTTGACAGCAAGGTAATAATAATTTTCTCTCCCATGCACTTTGTGATCAGTGCATATTTCATCCTCTCTGAAGAAATGAAGAATTTATGCTTAGCCTATTGGCTTTCCTCTCATGTTTCTACAATGTGCAACCTCTAATCTCTTGCTTTAAAACTGCTTTCCTCTTTTTAAAGCCTGACACAAATAAGTGAGTTAGAACTATTAAATCCCAGAGGCTGTACCCTCATTGCAGTGTGCAGATTTTGTACCCTGCAGACTGGGAACAGCAAATAGTGTGGCATCAACCCTGGCTTCTGATCTGGTTTCCTGGATTGCTAATCCATGTAGCAGGTGGTTTTGAGAAAAACTGACTACAGTCAGAGTTTACATCTAATTCCCTGCAGACAGAGGGTTTATATAATGGTTTAATATTCAACAACTAAACCACAGTTAGGAAGTGAGGAATCCTGAAATAGCAGAATTTTTACTGACTCAGTCCAAGGTTATTTCATAAATTAAACCAAAGACTTAAAATACCATAAAAGCAGTATTCCAACCACCCACAAAAATGCAATTTTATGTGATTTAGTTGATATACAATAAAAAGATTTTTAAATGTTCTGGTTTTAAGTTGTCCAATTTTCCTATAAATGTTTCTAAATTGTTTGCCTCACTGCACAATATTGTCATAATGCTGTTTCTTTTAATTTCTTTAGTTGAAATGTCCATTCATTATCACGCATTAAATCTTGATCTTCAAGTCCAATCTAAACAGTAATTTATTCATTCATCTGTACCTCTACATTCACTGTTTAAAAGTCTCCATACAGAAAAAAGTTTCAAGAAAAATCTGAATCTTGATCACAATTTAAATGTGTGCAAACTTACACCTTTCCCATGCACATTTACATTATTTTAAGACTGTATTTTCAGCTACTGTAAGGCTGTATTTATCTCTGGTACTACATCATAAAGAATACTGTGCACAAAGACAGGAATGGAAAACGATATTACCTTATTATTAAGGTAATTATTACCCATTACCTCTCTGATTCTTTCCTGCCTTTTTTTTTTTCTGCTTGTCCAATTTTTTTCTTGTTTGTATGGATTCTTAAGTGCAATTTATTTTAAAATGTGGTACTAACATGAAAATACTGATCTCTAACCATGTGAAAGTTAAACATTTTCTGTGAACTAAGAATCTAGGCTGCCTCAGAAGTCAATGGGAAAAATGCTTTGAGAAGGTGATATATTCTATTTCATCTGGGTTCTTCAAAACTTTCTGACATTTCATTAAAAATCAGTATAATGACTCTTATTTATGCTTGATACAAGGGATTTTTTTACTCTCCTTTTTTTGTCTTCTATTAAGACTTCCAAGGTGTGTGAAGTTACATGTCCCTTGGATACTGATTTTTCAAGAGTCAGTGCAGAAGGAATCTTGGTGTCTATTCTAGAGCTGATAGATAAAATTGTGTGATTTACCTACCTAAAGTTCTTAAAGCCAATGAATTTCCAACCCTTTCACATAACAGAGAGCTAGAGATGATGCTGAAACGAGCAACTTTGGAAAGATTATGTCCTGGATGGAAGTCATTCACCCTCCAGGGATGCTGACATAGACAGGTAACAGGGGGATTCAATATCCCAGGAAAATATACATTGTTTTCAGTAAAATAAGAAACTGTTCAAGTTTCTGATGTTCCCTGACTGAATTACTGAACTTAATCAAAATGTTTGGAAGACGATTTTTTTTGCCATAACATAAACCAGAGAACTTGATCTCCAGCAAGATTGCCCTCTCCACCCTCTGTATATAATATTAAAAAATCTTGCTAACCAAAAGTTCACCAGCCTGTAGTGGTCCACCAAACTGAAACACAGTTGCCTAAAACAGACTACAAGAAGAGGGCTGGCTGACACACCACCATGATTTTCCTTTTGCTCTCTCAAACTCCAGGTGCTGTAACTCAAAGTCATCCAGTATGTCCATAAAATGTGGTGGGCACTTAGAAGTTACATGCAAATGTGATGGGCTGCACTCTGCTTCATTCGAGAACCCAAAGCTCACCAGACTGAACCTACTCTCTCTGTTAGTGGTCCCTAAGGGCTTGTGACTCCTCACTGAGAAGACACAAACACAGAGCAGCTGATGTGTAAAGCCTCAGCAGACAAACTGTGTCATTACCATGTTCCCTGAGCTGCATTGTGAGTGGACAACAGCAGCAACCTGTGAAAATAAAAGCAGCTGAACCAAACATAGCAAGAAGCACTGCCAAGTAGCTCAAAGTAGGGTCAGTTATGAAACACAGAAAGTCTTGCACAGAAGAAAGGCCAAGAAGCTGCTGTGCAACAATAAACTTTGATCAGACTCATTTAAAGTGATCAGAGAGTACAGAAAAATATACCTTTATCTATTTTTCTGTCTTCTTAGACTTCTGAAATCTGCTTTCATTACTTTCAAAGTGGGAGGACTTGGGTTAAACTTGAGCAGGATTAGCTAAGGCAGAACTTTCAATAGTGTCTCAGCTACACTTGCAGACGTTTATACTTTACCCTTTTAAAGAGGAACGAGAAGTGGAAAGCTTTAATCACCTGCCAATTTAATATTTTCATAAGAAAACCTAAAGTTCTGTTAATGGACAGACAGTTAAATTGTTATTATTAGTTAATATTAAAGAAAGAAATTCAAAGACTGGAAGAGGCTTTGGAAGCAAAAGCATCTGGGAATCCTAGACTAATAGAAATCAGATATGGAAAAGATCTATTAAGTCATCCAATCAATGCTACAGTTAATATAAAATCACTCCCAACAGCAGATTTGCTAGTGGTCTGTCCAGCCTGGATTTAAATATCGTGAGTAATCAGGTTTCTTAAACTTCCCCACATTCCTGTGGACCACTCTGCCAGGAATTTTCCCCCTGATATTCTGCCTATATTTACCTTTTCACACTACTCAATGTATGTTAACATTCCTAAAGTAATTCCTTTCCTCTTTTTTATTGTCAATTATTTTTACTAGACTTCCACTAGTTTTAATTAACCAACCTGTTTTATGCTTTCCATTTTAATGTTCTAAGAAGAAAAAATTTAAAATTACAGGACTTAACCTCAGTTGTGGTCTACTGGATCAAAAGCTCAGTGGCGATTCTAAAGTATCACAGAATGGAATTGTTTGAAGCTGCTTAATTTCTAAAATGATTGGAAAATTATTTGTATTAAGTATACATATTTTGCAAGTGAAAGAGATTTTATATTTTAGTGACATCAGCCAGGTCCCCTTCTTTATTTGCTCTTTTCCTTGTCTATGACTTTCTTTGATAATTCTGAAGTCATTCCTAAAAATTTTAAGCTTTGTTACTGCTTATTATCTTTTTCGCATCAAGATATGATCAATTATTCAGTCATTTTTCCTGGGACAACTAGCATTTGCTCATCGTCATTTGAAGAATCTTTAGGAAGGTTCCTTGCCCATTTCTTGCTCCCTTTTGCTCTCTTTCTCCTATAGGAGTCCTGTTGTTCCATTTTTCTATAAATGCTGTTCTGGAGAAAGATGCCAGTAGGAAGAGTTTTCCACCTTGGGGAATTTGATGGCCACAAGGACTCTGTCATACAGACCAAATTGCTGAATCGCATCAATGTTTTGAAAAAGAATAAAAAGGCATAAAAAATTAAAACCCTAAAAATAATTGTCATTCAAAAGAGCTAAGTACACTGTAATTCTTGCTCTTGACAGTACTGAAAAACAGTGGATTTCTCTTGTAGGGCACAAAGTGGGCCATGTACCTTTTATGTTTTAGGCTTTGATGAAAGGGATGCAAACAGTGACACCACTTATGCCATGTCCAAGTCTTAAAAGGTAAGTTCTTGCAAGGACAGAACTGATGGGGAAAGGCTTGGCTCAGCATTTAGTAAGAAAAGACTGCTCAGTTTAACAGGGAGGAAAAAAAAAAAAAAGAGCATGATGAAATGAAGTCATTTGAATACAATGGGAAGGTTGTTTTTAAAAAATGATAATAATTAGTCATTAGATAAGAATAGTTAAATATTGGGACAGCTTACCTAAGGATATGTCAGGTTCTTTATGACTGTAATCAAATTTGAGTCAATTTCTAAAAAAGAAGAATTAATCTATTTGCTAAATAGAAGCTTTTGTCCTGAAGCAAAGGCTATTGGGTGATTAAATGCTGAAGTTTGTGTTATGCTGTGTTGTGATAATGGTCATGCCTCAGAGTTTATGTATTAATTTTATTGCACTGGAGGCTGATACTTTCTTCTGAATCTGCACTAAGTATTCCTACAAGAGAATGAGAAAGAGAAAAAAATCCAAAGCCCACATTCCTTTTCACTCTAGTAATTAATCCAAGATTACTAGAGAAACACAAGTCTTCTAAATTTACCCATAAACTCTTTAATTTTACCTTGACATTTAAACAGAAATTCCTGATTAATTAATCTAATTCCACCTGGTTAGCTTGTGGCAGTTGTAGAGCTTGCTCTAATGAGCAGATTTCTTATCCTGGTGGCAGATTACAATGTCAAATCAACTGCCAGGTGCAGGATGCAGGAAAGCTGGGTTCAAAGCTCCACACATCTTAGGACACAACAGTATAATATTTCAGCAAAATCAACACTAACAATTTCTAGAAGCGCCAGAGTAGGAACAAAATTTTCTCTGATTTAATACTCTGTCACAATGTAAGAAAAAAATTATTCCTTTGTATGCCAGGCTGGGAAAATGTACACTATATTTCAGAAAAATTGAATAGTGATCACTACATACAGAACAAATTTAACAAAACTACAAGGCTTCCAAAATACCCCAGAATAATTTTACAGAGTTTGAGACACCTTATTGGCTCCTGACAGACTCCTAAGGTTTAGAAACACTGTTTTCAGTCTAAAAGGTGAGGCAGTATCAGGTTAATATTGTATATTTTTTAGAAAAGACTGACTTCCTGGTGCAGCTTTAAATTATTAGTATTGAAATAGTGTTGTTAACACAGTTTATTGATCAGGAAAAAGAGTTCTGGTTAAGAAATTGAATTCAGAGTCAGGAAATCCGATTTCATTTCTTGCCTCTGGAACAGATTTTCTGTGTGGCTTTGACTGGTTAGGAATGTGTTCTTATATCAAAGACTACATATATTCAGATTGACTAATTTAGATGCTGTATAATATTAAATTGTAATGGTAGGATATGCTTCTTAGCTATTTAAAAATCTCAGTGGAACCTGCCTTCAACACCTAAAAAAGGAATTTAGGTATCTAATTTTATTTGTGTGACAGCCGGGCACCTTCTTTTGGTGATCACTCCTGCTTGGAATAAATACCCAGAATATGCCTTGTAAAGTCCTCTTATGGTGGTACTGGACTTACAATATCATTGGAGAAAAATTCAAACTACTAACAGTCTATTACCACTTCTTTCTGAGATTTCTTTAAATCAATCTGTTTTAGGGTGGTCTCCATCTCAGGCTGCACTAGTTCAATTAACAAAATATACTCTAGTAAGGAAAGAGATGGATTTTTGCAGTGGGCAGGACAAGAAAACCTTGCAAAAATGTGTATCAAAACAAATAGCAAAAATACTCAGTTTTTCTCCTTTTCTACATAGTAGAATAGAAGCAAAACCATCCCAGTTGGTCTGAATGAGGCATAAGTGGGTTGCAAATGTGAAGGCAAACTTCTTGAACCAGACGCGAGAGCAGTCCAAAATTATCTCTGTTGCAGACCCTCTCACTGTGAGAATTTTGTAGCAGATGTACTCTATAAACCACCAGGTATTTTTATTTCCTTTCCATCAGCCCAATTCATGCTAGCCTGTACCTACAATATGTCTAAAGAAATCACTTTAATTCACGGTTCAACAAAATTCCTATAAATTCTAAATACAGACAGATAACAAAGCTTAGGATTTTCTGTGTGTCATTTTTCATGGTTTAAGTAGACAAGTAACAAATAATTGTTAATACCACAATTACAACTGTTAATATTTCATTGAAATGTGATTGCCTAAACTTTTTGGGCTTGTCTGATCACTTTTGGTTTTTAATTTAACCACAGCAGTAAAAAAGTCCCTTGTCATCAGCATATACACATCATTGAAATCTGCAAAACCACTCACACACAGGATGGTGATAGGAAACAACTTTAGCTGTCTGAAATGTAGGCACCTTGTCTAAGCCATTTATTCAGGCTTACTATACATGTAGTGTAGAGTCAGAGATGTCACCAAGAGAAGATCAACCCTATCCTAAAAAAATTTTCTAAGATATCTTCTAAGATTTGAATTTCTCTTCCTGAATTGCTTTTGTTTCTATTGACTACAGGGAAATTATAGTCAAGACTGAGCCTAGATGGGTTAGATCTGAGATTAGGTCAGATGGATCCCACCTGGGCTCTGGTTTAGTCTAATAGTTATCTTGTATTTAGGAAGTTAATTATCTTATTAGTTATAATCACAAAACTATGATTAAAGCCCATAAAAGAGCATTAACAATGGATTGAACCGTACAAGTCCACTGTTGACTCTAGGCAACAGTGTGACTGGAAAAAGGAATCCTTCGTGTAATCTGCTGCTACAAGAGATATGTGTAATTCATATTTCATCTTTTCTGAGCACTCCACTGAAGCTCGTTAACATTAATGGCAGCAAATTAACTATTTTCATATAACAGATGTAGACAGAAGTACCTACAAACGCTGATCTCATCCTTTGACATTTCCAAAGTGATTCTCAGATCAGTGGTGCTGGGAGTTCTCCATAGCAGAACAATTTAGGTTGGCTTGTTTTAGGTTGTGCTTTGCAGACTGCACATTTCCCTTGGACTCTCCATTCAGCAGGGAGTATAACAGGCCAGTTGTAACATGAAAAAAGTTATGCCTGTCCATAAATCATATGTATTCCTCCTCATCAAATAAGATGCCTTGGACTGTGATAATTTCTTTTTTTGCCAATATATTTTTCAGCTGATTTATGACACTTGTACTAAGTGTGTGATCTACAAGAATCTGGAAAAGAAGCCATGTGCTTTTGCCTTGAACTCAGAAATGTCAGTCCCTGTGTTTTTGAGGGTGTGAGTGATTATTAATGTGGTCTTATGCTGGCCTTCTTAACAAAACTCACACTGTCTAAAATCACAACACAAAAGTCTGTGTTTCCTAGCCTCTGATTCCAAAACAGTGCTTTTTCACAAATGTTAGCAATGCACCATCTTGCTCATTGAAAAATGCCGAGTGACATTTCTCTAGAAAAATGTGCACATCACACAAAGTAACTTTTCTGTTTGATTCTCTCAAGTTATATCTTTAAAAATAAAGCCCTTTATATACCAATACTCTCTGTGGAGTCCTTGAGTATTCATAAGCATCCTGAGAATCAGTCCCCGTTCTTCAAAGCCTGCATTTGATGCTGTGACTCTCCAGGCATTTGTACATTATATGCACCAGCCCCTTTTGGAACACAGCGGAATGTTTCTGCTGTGACTGCTTTCACTTAGGTTTTGAAGGAAATTATGAATATTTTCACGTGCTGAGATCTTTCTGGGAATCTGTACACTACCTTTGACCCTCGACAGAGGTGTTACACTTTTGCAATGTGTCCCAATAAGTCTACCACCTCTGAGACAGCAGACATCTTTCTGCTGTTTAGACTAACTAACTGAAAATTGACTATTAATTGATTCATCTGGGTGCATTCTATAGTTTATTGCTATTGTTTGTAAATCTGTTCACTTCTGTACTCAAAACTGCTCAGCCAATACCTCATGCAACCAGCTACCTTTGCTCACTTTCTTGTCCTCACTGAGACCCTCAAGAGTTAGGCACCAAAACTACATGCCTAAGCTGGTGTCCACCCATAGGTCTGAAAAAATGCATATGCATTACATGTATTATTTTGCTTCTTAGTTTGGGGTTTGGGATGTGTTCTTTCTTCTTCTTCTGTTTTTATTATTTTCTTTCTCTTTTATGGCCTTTGAATAGAAATTTGAATCAAGAGAGAATTGAGGCCACATGTTAGGATAGCATTCACAATGCCTTCCTGCAGCGTTCTGTGTTAATGTTATCATTTTCCTTTGGCATTATTTCTGCGCAATGATAACAGCAATTCTGTGTCACCAGAATCATTCTGGAAGTGTGATATTTACTGTTATCTTGGCCTTGCCCAAGCACAGAATTTTATTTGCTAAGAAACATGTGTGATATATTTGAAGGGAAAATAATTGGTCACTGAACAGCCTTAGAAGGTTTTTCAGCATGAATAGATCAGATGCATCCTGCCATAGAATCAGCAAATTTTGTTATTTCATTGGAGTATAGTTTTACTCATTAGCAATATTTCATGGACTACACTAAGATTTGTTACAAATCTTCTCAGTCTGATCATGTGGTCTGTTTTGCTGTCATTTTGCTAACTGAGCTTAAGCCCTAGACTGGAAATCCTTCTCAATTAATTAATGAAAAGTTTTCATCATCTTAATTAATAGAAATGATTGGAAAAGGGAGTGGTCAAACATCTTTCTTTTCTGGCTTCTTGGTGGTAAGAATTGGTATATTAGGATACTTCTGGAAGAGAAAAGCAAGATAATAAATAAAATAGCCTTATTTCAAGCTTATTTAATTATCAGATCTTTTAAATGGCAAATTAGTTCAGAAAATCAATATGCAGTTTCTCCTCTGATTAATGCACTTTTAAGTGACAGAAAAAAAGAAATAGAGTTAATATATTATTAACACAGACTAGCTGTAACTTCACTGAATTGCATCAATATCTATTGAGATTCAAACACACGTTCAGCTAAATCAGGTTGAGAAAATCTTTAAAATTAGAAGCAGAGCTAAAATTGTTACCTTGACACTTCAGGGAAGGTAA